>OY728156.1:962678148-963928148 GCA_963277665.1 Viscum album
AATGAATAAATATATATGTATTTATATAACTAAATATATTTATATTAATATGAATCTATATTAATATATGAATAAATATAAATATATATATATATATATATATAGATATATCATTAAATATAGAAAAAAATGAAATGACTTAGTGGTAAGGGTGCAGGCCCACATGAGGTGAGGTCGCGGGTTCGAGTTCGGGTGGAAGCAAGGAGGGGTGCGCATGCATGAGGGGGATAGCGTGGGAAAGGGAAGCATGCGATAGAGTCACATGGGATCCACCTAGCCCAGATGGGGGGGTCAAGTGCTGTTAAAATATCCATCCCACATTATATATTCTTTTTAACTTGTTTTATTATTTTTTTACTTATATTAGTGCTTAAAAAAGTGATCATAAATGGTGTCCTTTATCAGTTCTAAAAAATAATTGATAAAGGACCCCTTTTATCAGCTATTTTTTTAATGTTTATAACGAGGTCCTTTTTATCAGTGCTTTTTTAGTGCTGATAAAATCCCCTTTTATCATCACTTTTTTGAGAACTGATAAAAGGGACCCCGCCTTTATCATCGCCTTGATTTACTCTGATTTTTTAGCATTGTTAATTCACTTTTATTGCAGTAATATAATCTATATTTGGTGTATTTAATGTCCAACTAAGATAGAATTTTCAGAAATTGAGGAGGGAGGTAAGACTAAAGGGTTGCAGAGAAGCAGTTAGATCTCAGAAACCATTGGGGTGGTGGTATCTAGGAACAATAGTATATATATTCCCATTAAAAGTTCATAAAATCCCCTACCAACACTGAAAAGAACTATTTTCCTCAGTGATATTAAAGCGGGGTCCCCTTTGTTGGTTCTAAAAATACAACAGATAAAGGCCCAGACTACTGTAGTGTGTTATTTCTATAACATCATGCTGTATTAAAAACCTATAACATGTAAAAGAAAAATTTAAAACTTAATTGAAATTAATTTCACATCATTAATAAAAAAACCCTACTTTATACAC
This sequence comes from Viscum album, assembly GCA_963277665.1. Lineage (NCBI taxonomy): Eukaryota > Viridiplantae > Streptophyta > Magnoliopsida > Santalales > Viscaceae > Viscum > Viscum album. Next base: position 962,679,150 of record OY728156.1, read on the forward strand.
ATGAATTTTTTTTGTATAATTACATTTACAATTATCCAAAAAAAATTCAAAACATTAATGTTTCATCGTATATCGATCTCAAGATCCCCTATCAAAAAATTCCTCCCATGTTTTTAGTTTCTGAATAAATTGCCTCAACACTAGAAAAATAATACACCTATATAAGAAATAAATATTCTATTAGAAATACAATAATAAAATAATTTATACATTAATATAAAATAATAAATTAAAAATGTAAATTTTAAATAAAAAGATAGAATTTGGGTTAATCATATCACATTGTGCGTTATACCTCTCACACGTTGGGTTATACTGTAAAGACCTGTAAATTCCAAGGAAATTTTTTTCTTAATTTTCTTTAGAATTTTACAAGAACGCAGTTTCTGACGGCACCTAATTCTGAGGCCCAGTGTGCCCAGAATCATTTTCCGAAGTTTGGCTCGGGTACGTTCAGTGAACGGACTAGCGGGTTTTTCTAACTTTTGAACCAGTGCTTGGAATCAAATTATGTGGGGACCGATGGAATCGCAGTGCCGGTAATTGTTTAGAAACGCCTCTTCCGGAGTTGCGTTTTCTCGGGTGTGGATTTTAATTTTTGGGCTTAAAGTTATGTAATAAAATAAATTGTATGACAAACTTTATTTTATTTCACTTAAGCCGCTTGGAAGCCACTTAATGCCACTTAAAGCAGCTTAAACTGAGTTGTTGCGGATAGGGTGCTATCCAAAAATATCCTACCCTCTTGGTAGGATATTTGTGGGGTGGGGCCCGCATGAGCCCCACCATTTCTTTCCGCTAAGTAACGCAACCGCGAAAACCCGTCATTATGAAAGTCAATTGACACATTTTCTAAATTTCTTAATGCACCAATTAATTGGGCGGTTTATTTCGTTGAATTAATTCTACGAATTAATGGGTCGTTACTTATCTCTTTATTTATTTCTTAACCGGTTTGAAATTCGTTGGCGTAGTAATAAAATAAGACCAACACCACATCTTGAGGATTACACGTTGGGAGACCTTTGACAGAATTCTTGTGCCTTCACCCTTCTTCGCGAAGAATGCGAAAAATACGAAGAACGCTGGACTCTGACGAAAAACGCCGAAACCGCAGAAATTGACGATGCGAAGCCGTGTGCCGCGAAGCCGACATTTCCTCTTCTGCGACGTTCCTTCCTCTGCAATGAAATCTTCAACCATCTGTTGGAGGTAAGAGATTTTGGGTTCCTCTTAGAACTCCTTTGTGGGTTTTATCAACGCACGGATTTAATTATTATTAATTAAATCTTTTTTTTCTTGAACCTCGGAGTTCGATGACGTGATGCCCTTCCGCGACGACACGACGCCCTTCCGCGACGATGCGACGCCTTCCGTGACGCGATGATCGCCTCCTTCCGCGGCGATCAAATCCGAGAAGAACCCGCGTGCGACGACTTGACGAGGTAGGGATTTTATTTTGGAATACCTTTAGGTTCCCGTGAAGGTTTCTTTAAAATTAAAGAACCAGTTTCACATGAACAATTTTATAATTTATTAAAATTGTTGTTTCATGTGTTGAATAATTCTCCCGTTGATATTATCTAACGCGGAGGGTGCGGGCCAAACGAACATGGCCCGACAACCCTCCGCAGATTGTTTATTGATGTGTGGATTGACGGGCGACAAAAAATGAGGCCTCCATGTGATTTTGAGGCTTCCACAGTGAAGGTCAGGTCCCAGGAGGACTATAGGCGAAGACGGCAGGAGAAACGGACCACCGGAGCGCGTCCGGTGGTCCGCGGAAGGCGGCGGCGGCGCGCCGCCGGAAGGGAGGCGGCCGGCGGTTCGCCGCCGGCCTCAATCAACGGCGAAGGGCAGGGGAGCCGTGCGCCCCGCCCACGGTGTCCGCTCGGCCGCACTGGCTGAGCCGCAGCCGGCCGGTCGGGTCGGACCGAACCGGACCGCGCAGGGCCGGGCCGGGTCGGCCCGGGCCCAGACCCCCATTTTCGGACCACTTTCGGTCAAATGCACGTAACTTGAGTTACGGGCCTCCAAACGACTCTTCGTCAGCAGCAACGCGATCATTGGATCGAGACGGTCGTTTCGGTATATCACACTCATGGTTTCAGATTACTTTGGGTTCGGTCGGGTTGGTTCATCCACGAAACCAACCGGGCCCTCGTAGCGAAAACACTTATATCTTGACTTCCGGACGTCCGATTGACGTGCCATTGACTTTGATGGATTCCTATAAGTGAGATGGATCTTTTAGCTTACTCCGCTCGAGGTTTGAATGTAGTTGGAGTATGGTCGGGTTGTTTTTATCTTAAAAACCAACCGGTCCCCTGGGACGGAAAAGCTGATATCATTCAGACCAGACGTCCGTTTGACGAACCGTCAGCGGCGTTGGTGATCACGTTGAGAAACTGTCCCTATGAGTATACCCTATGAGTGTTCGGGGTATAGTTGAGTTACGGCCGGATTGGTTCACACACGAAACCAACAGGGCCCCTGGGACAAAAAGGCTAACAACTCACAGACCGGGCATCCAATTGACGTGCCGTCTGGTTCGTTGAGACCCCTATGACGAGGCGGTCCTTTGAGATACTTCATTGTGGGACTTTGTGATACTTAGAGTATCGACCAGTATCTCATGGAGAGGACCCTCCCAGAGACGAGTGTGCGGAGTATGGAGACCGTGTAGCCGGCAGAGACCTGTCGACTGCTTTACCGACTCGACTTGGAGTGAGTTGACTAGCCCAGTGGACGAAGCGCCCGGTATTTGGTGACAGACCCACGGCGGACGGAGTGCCCGGTAGTTGGCCGCAGACCCGCGGTACTCGACAGGAAAAGTACCTCTGTAGGCTATTGGGGGGAGCGCTCGGTATTTGGCGACATACCCACAGCGGACGGAGCGCCCGGTAGTTGGCTGCAGACCCGCGGTACTCGACAGGAGGAGTACCTCATCGGTCTTAGTTTAGTGAGAAGTACCTCGGAGTCATGACATGACCACTGTACACTCCAGATATGGAGCTCTTCAGCAGTTACGGTATCGATAATGAAAATCCTGGTTTGAGCTGAATCTTTTGACCTTTGTGTTTACCTCATGATTGAGATGGGTCACTTGATAACATAGGTATATGTATGGGCATATACCTGGGTAGTGGTTATCCATTTATTTCACAATCCTTGTGTTTCTTCATGATTGAGATGGGTTACTTGATAACTTAGGTATATGTATGGGCATATATTTAAGTAGAGGTTATCTATTGAGATCTTCTTTGGTTATCCTTGTTGGTTTAGTGAGACCTTGAGAGTCTTGGGGTCCCTACTGAGTGTCGTTATACTCACCCCTGCACGGGCTATGCCCGCACCTCGTTGTGTTGGTTGCAGATGACGGGCAGTGCTGACGGAGGCTGAGTGTTCGAGGACTGGTCGGTACCCGAAGGTGGACTACACGACGAGTCAGTACCCAGAGGTGGACTACACGACGAGTCAGTACCCAGAGGAGGACTACACGACGAGACGACACACAGAAAAGGTTGACGGACGAGAGCGTGGAGGAGGCTATCTGTACCTACCCTTCATGTAGGATCCGTGGTGGACGACCAGGAGTTGTGCTATCTGTACCTAACCTTCAGGTAGGATCCGAGGAGGACGACCCAGGAGAAACTTCCTTCTTCTAGCTGTTTTTCTTTTTCTGTTGTACCTTATTCCGTTGTAGTTGTACTATCTTTTGGGTTTGTATTCTAGACCATTTTCTTTTCATCATTTCTTTTGTACTTAGTGTTTTGCTTCCGCTTGTACTCTGTGGTGCTTTTTTTCTTTTATAAAGGCAATGCCTTCCCAATTATCAGGATTTACACCTTTAGTGCTAGTCGCTAGCCCCTGGCCTATGGAAGGCGGGCTTGGGGTAGTTACGGCACGGGCCCCGAGGACGGGTCGTGACATATACCTTTCACACAGTGAGTTTTCATAAAAAAAATTTCTTATGGATTATTTTCTTAATGTATCTAAATAATTAGAATTAATTTTCAAACTTTTTAGTCAGTCAGTTATTCTTTTTTCTAAAATTAATGAAAATTTTAATTAATGATGACCCTAACTTTATACTGGTCAGACCATGTGTCATATTGAGGAGTGGCTGGTTCCTACCCATCAGAAATTACTTATGGATAATTGTCCAATTGTATCATACCAATCCAAATGTGTTTCCTCAGTTTTCAGTATGACACTTGTTTTTTTTCATGAAAATTTCATTTCAAACTGAAAACATTCACATTGAGTCGTATTGATTTCATCATTCGATAGTTTTATGTGATAATACATCCTACATATTATAATGACAAATGAATTACTATCCTAATTTATCATGACAATTAGAGCATTTTTCCTTGGTTTCCAGTGAGTGAAACACGTTTTGAACTAAAATGTATATTTTAAACTGATAATGGAAACATTGAGTCATACTAGACACACTATGCGTTAGAATGATGTGTGGTTTATTTTAGAACATTTTAATTTACTCATGGATTATTATCCTCAAGTATGAATATAATCCTAATTATTTTGTTTTTATTTTAGTATGTCACTTTTACTTTTTACTAAAATTAATGTAAATTTTAAATAAAAAGACAGACATGGAGAGACTTTGGTCACACCATAAACTTAATTAAGGTGAAGTTGATTCCTACATGTCTAAAATGACATACGAATAATTTTTATAAATTATCAAAATAATCCAATGTTTTCTTGGTTTTAAATATGTCACCTATTCCTTTTACTAAAATTAATGTCTATTTTAAAAAAAAGAAAAACATTGAGTTATATCAGTTACCCAATGCTTTTTATTGAGGTTCACTAGATTTCTACACATAAAAATTTATTGATGGATCATTTTACTAATGTACCGAACTAATATGAATGCATTTTTTCAGTTTTTATTATATCACTTTTAAATTTCACTAAATTTAATGAATTTTTTTAAAAAAAAAACTCGTTGAAGTTATAACGATCACACCATGAATGATATTAAGTTAGTGTTGATTCCTACATATAATAAATTAATTAAGAATCATTTTCCTAAATTATCAAAACAATATGACTGTGTTTCATCAGTTTTTAGTATGTAAATTTTTCATTTTATAAAAATTTATTTCAATTTAAAATAAATATAAACACTTTGAATTATACCGATCTCCCCATGCATTAAATAGAGGTTTGAATGATTCCGAAATGCCAAAAATGACTTATGGATCATTTTCCTAACGTATCAAAACAATGTGAATATATTTTCCTAGTTTTTAGTTTTTCACTTGTGGTTTTTATTAAAATTTCATTTGAAACTAGAAACACACACATTGAGACATACTATTCACATCGTGTGTCAGTTTTATGCGAGAGTAATTCCTATGTGATAAAATGATATTTGAATATTTTTATTAAATTATCAAGGCCACCAGGGTGCATTTTCACATTCATTAGTGACATATATTTGTGAATTAAAATGACTAATGGATCATATTCAAAATTTATGAAAATTATATTTATAATTTATCAGTGTTTTTAGTATGCCAGTAGTTATTTTAATAAAATTTAATCTAAATTTTAAATAAAAAGACACACTTAAAGTTATTACGGTCACACCGAATGTCATATTGTGGTGGGGATTATTAATACACATAATAAATATCATATGAATCATTTTTCTGAAATATTATGAAAATATGGATGTGTTTTTTTGGTTTTTAGTATGTTAGCCTTTCTTTTTACTAAACTGGATGTCAATTTTTTATAAATAGACACACATGGATTATATCGGTCACACCGTGCATAAAATTAAGATGTGGATGATTATTAAATGTTATAAATGGATAATGGATTATCTTCCTAATGAATTAGAACTGAAATCCCTCTATTATTTTCCATATTTTAAATTATACAACTTCTGTTTGACTGGACGTTGTGAAAATTTAGTGCAACGAGAATACAATGGAATCTTTGCAAAACTCTTTATCTTATCATAAAATTATGGAAAATAAATATTTTCCTCATCAAAATTAATTATTTTTTCCTAAATACGATATTCATCATAATTCAAACTTATAATCAAATCCTATATCAGGCATTCTTCATTGTCTGTACATGTAATCATACCATATGATCCATAAAATGCATTGTTATCCTAGACACTATCTATATTCACTTTTTCCTAGTGATTATTCCAACATTTTAACCCTCATTATATTTCATGAAAAATCTTGGGTTCATCCAACTACTATGGAATAATTAATCTTGAATAACAACTATGTAAAAATGAACAATGAGTTTGAGAAGGGTCCCATACTTGATCTTTTTCAAACACGATGAACTATTTCATCCCATATTCAAACTCTTTTTTCATAAAATTAAAATAAATCCATTATCTATTCATATTCATCATATTTGATTAGATAATATTAATATTTAATAAATAAATACACTAAATATGTTCAATTGATGATGGATCTCCTGAATTTCATGAATTAAAATAGAAGGATTAAATATTTTTTATCATCCCACATGGTCAAAAAAACTTATTTAAGGAAATTTACAAATATAATATAGGATATTTCAATTTAAAAAACATATTTTCACTTTATATTTTTAATTTTATAATCCCTTTTTTTATTATTATAAATTAAGTATAAAATGAAATTTATAATATAAAAAACCGATTAAATACGACTATTGAATGTAATAATGGAAAAAAATTAAAATAATTATTATTTGAGGTCCCTTATCACAATATAAAATATATCTATTGAATACAATAATGGATTAAAAAATAATAAAAAATTATTATTATATTTTTTAAAATATTTTCATCAATGACATTGAATTTATGAAAGTAAAAAAGTATTTTACTATAGATTAATTGAAAAAATTTATATGTATAAACCTTTAAATTAAATATATATATATATAATAGTATATAAAATTATAGATGTATATATAAGTATTGAATTATGTGTAATTTATAAAGGAATATATATTTTAATGAAATATACATAATTTATAAATTTATATAAATTTATAAAACTATATAAAAGTAAATCCATTTTATAAATGTATACATAATTTATAAAACTATGTAGTTTTAAAAAAATTTAAATATTAAAATTATAATATAAAAAATTAAAATTTATGAATGAAGAAAATTATAAAATTATTTGGTTTTAGTTAATTGATGAAAATATTGATATAGATTAATCGAAAAGCTCTAGGTGTACATTGCGAGTCTCATGAGATATACCCTTGGATTTAGTAGAAAACACCTCTCAATACATTTTGAAAATCCTATATAAACCACTATCATGCTACAAATATATGTGATAAAATGGATGAAAATACATCCACAATGAAATGATAATAAAAAATAAAATAAATCCTCTAAGGTACCCACGCACATAAATCAAGTTAGAAAGCTAATAAAGATAAAGAGAACCCCATATTACATAACCCAACCATTGAAATTATTTCATGGGATATAACCTTGGATTTAATGGGACATAGTCATTGAATTTATAAAACTATGACTATCTTTTGGCTTATACTGCATTCTAACACCATTCACTTTACTTGAAAGTACCAATCCAAGAATCATGAGAACTCCCCACAAGACCTATACATAAGTATGGGGTATTAGAAGTGTGTAATGGTATAGCGTATCATAAATAAATACTTCGAACTTACATACTCATGTTTCCATGACCAAAGTAATAGTAATGGTGTGAAACAATCAATAATCCCCACCATCATCATTATGTTTAAATAATAACTCAGCCACACCTATGACACTCACAAAAGAAATAGCCCTTTTATATCAAACAAATGATCACCACTTAAATCAAACTCTACCTATAAAAGGAAACAATCATATGGGTAAATAAGTGCATCTCACATAGTCAAATGTTTGAAACACCATTTAAAAGGTCAAAAAATGCCTTTTAGAAATCCACCGAGAGTCCAATTCATTATATAATAATTTGAAATCATTTATAAGAAATTTATTAAAACATTACTCATAAAACCCCATTTTAATTAATTTATACATTTCCACATTTATAAAATCCCATTGCTAATTAAAATATCGCCTTAAATATCTTATCCAGTAATCCAAACGAGTTAGAAAATGATAAGACTCACATTCTATTTTAATGAAATCTTGAAATATTTTATCATCCATTAAAATTTCATGTATTTATGGAAAAAAAATAAAACAATATTGTTCCTTTTTAGAATTAAATTTTATCACCAAAAAAACATAAAAATTCATAGGCATTATTTATAACAAAAATTCATGTAATTTTTCAAACACATAGTGTGAATGGTTTAATAAAAAAATATTTTTGGAAATTTACACAATTGAGAAGTCCACGTAATTGAAAAAAAAATTATATAAAATCTGTTTTAACATTCCAATAACACATAAAAACATTTAATTCAATAATTTCATATACAAAACATGGATTTAATGTTTAAGATAATCATGGTTCTCAAATTAAATAGGAAAAAATTGGGTGACCTATCACATATCAATGGTGAATGGTATGTAAATTCAAATATAGGATGAAAGAAGCTCAAAAAATTAATCAAATTACATAGAAAAAAATAAATCACAAGAAAAAAATTCAAAACATACACTTGGGTTCGGCCACAAACGAGTTTAGTGATGGGGATGAAAATACAGGGGTGAATCCAGTTGGAACTACATTCATCAACATTGGGGGGAGTAAAGACCTACTCAAAAGATGATATTAAATTAGAGGAGCAATGATCTCAAGACATAGAGAAGTGATGATTCATTTACGAAGAGTGGTGATGATTCCTTGATGAAGAGTGTTTGGTGTTTGCAAGGGAGAAACGATGGAAAAGAGTGAAAGATATAATGATTTCTAGGACTAATGATGAAGATAGGGAGTGACAGTGATGGTGATGATGACTATGAAGGTGAAGGTAAGGAGTGACGAAAGGGTGACAGAACAATGGTTCCACGAATTCTTGAATTCTTAAGGATATTAAGAATATGTTGGGGTTATTTTATAAATTCCTAAAAGGCGTCTATCAGGGGTTTCCAAATAGTGATGATAAAGGTCAGTTTTAACAGTACTAAAATAAATCGCATTGATAATGGCTGATTTTATTAGAAATAATAATGATTCACCTTTATCAGTGCTAAAAAAGCGGTGATAAAACAAGTCTTTATGAGTGCTAGAATTTTAGCACTGATAAAGATGGGGTTTTAGTGCCTTTTTAGCACATATAATTATGTATCTCTATCAGCGCTAAAAAACTATTGATAAATATCTAAATAAATAAAATATATTCTCTATTTATATATATTTAGTATAATTATATAAATATATTTATATAAATAGATTTATTTATATGATTATATAAATTTATATAATTATAAAAAGAATAACTATATTTATAATATAAATATTATTATTATTATTTTATAAATAAATTCATATATTTATATTGTAATATATATTTATTAATATATATAAATATATTTATTAATTAATATATATATATATATATATTTTTATAAAATTATAGTATATATATTTATTATTTGAATATATTTATTTTTATTTTATAATTAATTATATATTTATTTATTTTTAATTATTACCATAAAGAAGTATATTTAAAAAAAATTCTTTACGATTTTAAATATATTTATTTAATAATATCTTATGGCCCAAACAGCATTGGTATATTTATCAAATTACCTATATTTATATGCAGGAGATGCAGGATAGGATCACACCCTTTCAAAAGAAAATGATGGGGATTAGTGTAGGATGGAAATTGGATCTTCCATGGAGTGCTATTTCGATCCAAGAGATGTTTTGGTTTGAAATGCAAAGCAGGTGGGAGTGGATATTGTAGAGAATAAAATCATGTCACCCTCACTAACCCGAATTTCAAAGGATCATCATCCAATTAATTTTAGATATCCAGTTCTTGAATCAAGCTACTCCCTCTTATTCACTGGATAAAAAAGGGTGGTTGATGAAAGATATGATCATTGTAGGGTTCGAATGTGATCTCAAAAGGATGTCAAGACTTGAAAATTTGGGATGTTCCATATTTTATTTCGAAGGTGGTGGGTGATGTATATGTATCTCGCATGGTATGGTTGTGCACTACAGAGGGGACTCGAGGCCCTGTGATAGATAATCCCTCTCTGAAACATATGAATATTTCTTTCCATGCTACAAAATTGGTAACTATTGAGCCGCTAAAGGAGGAACAGGTTAAACCAGATTCATGTGACACACAATTGCATTTTTTTTGAATGGAATGGTGATCATACTGATATGTTGTTTTTGGATATGAAATATCATCCCCTAAAGGCTATAAATTCAATGAGTTTTTTGAATTCTGACCATTTTTTTCAGTGTTATCAATCTGTTTGAATCTCTCACTAGTGGATTTTGAGGAATGAAGTTTTTTATTATTAAAATTATAAGCCAATTATTTTTTAAGTGGATGGAGGCTTTAATGAACCCAATTATAATTAAAATCACTCTATAGGCGATGGGTGATACCTGGAAGCTAAAGTATTTGAGAAATAATTTTCTATAGGATTGGTGATTTGGTGATTGGAACATTGATTTGACTAGCATGACATATAGTCATATTATATTCAATTCACCAGTCATTAAGATAAATTCACATAGTAGTGGTTATGCAAATCTCAATCCTGGTGTCCCTAGATTTCAATATTGTGATCCCTAGTTTGATCCAAGACATGCAATGAACTATGTCATTAAGTCTCCGATCTGGATGAGTGGGATGAACTAGTTTTTTGTCGGGAGACAAATATTATCTAGGAGGTTTCTTATGATATTGGAAAAACTATTAAATTTGAAAAGGAAACTGTGTAGGTCAGGTTTGGACATTCTGCTAGATTTTTGGTTGTGTTTTATATTAATTAAACGTTAGTCAAACCTATCTATTTGGTTACTGGTGAAATTTAATTTGATCTTGAAATTGAATATGAGCTTTCACACGAGTTCCACTTTAACATCTTTTGTATTTTTCACGATATAGAAATCATTAATAGGGGGTTGAGATGAAATAATTATAAAATTTTTGGGAACCATGATAAGTATTACAAGTACTAAATACCGTTTTTTGATGCATCTATGAACGCATATTCTAGGAAGAGATAATTGAGAAGGAAGGATTGAAGGGTGTTTGTACTCTACCAGTGATGATTTTCAGTCCTGTGATGGGGAGTGGAAGAACTTATCATTAAGATATTGGTGGGATATGAAATGTGTATTCTTTGGATGATGTGGTTTCTGGTTCTAATTTGGGTGGTGATAAGATTTATCTACATTCAGTTACACTTCTTTCGGTGATAGAGCATGTATTTGGTGGTTTTTGTGTCTCGACCAGGACACAAGGTGCATCAAGGGAGGATCTAGTGGCTTCGCCTCATTCTACACTAACTTTGTGATCGATGGTTGAAAAGGAGGAAGGAATGCATCTAGACAGTCAAGGATGTTGTGGATGCTTAGGTCTATCAAATGGTCCTACTAATAAAACCTTGGTCTTCCAATTCACATGAAAATATAAACGACCATATTTCTATTAAGGGGAATGTTGTTTATATTTTTGTGGTAGTTTTTATCCCTACATATATTACCAATGAGGATGATTACAAGTAATTGTTTCATGTGGATACATACATGACTGCTACATGCCTTAATGATCATCCTACTCTGCATGGGATTCTTTGGCCTCATGATCAGAAGTCCTCTCATGTTGTTGATAATAAACATGATTTTATAGTGTTTCCACCTCCATTAATGACTTATGTAAGATCATATGATTCTAAAGTTTCTGTCAAGGATGTTTTAAATTAGGAAAGGGGTGATGGGTGGATAACCTCGAATGAAAATGTTCATTGGTCTTATCCATCTCATTTTTTTAATCTTATGAAATCTACTTATGATTTATTTGGAAAGGCCTTACTCGAGAATGGGATGTTAAAGGAATAAAATGTCAAGGTTAATCTTATGAATTATTATGGAGAGGGATATCCCTATGGCCTTACTAGGAATTAGAAAAATGGTTTCAAATACATCTTGATGTTACCATCGAAAAAATGGAACTAAACGTTTTTTGATATAGTGATTATTTGATAGTTCAAAATTGTTAATAGATAGTTGGTGACATAATATGAGGCTTGACATTCATAATCATATATGGAAATTCATTATAAACACTATTCTTGAGGACTCATCATATTCATCATCATGTGATGAGCTTGGGTTTTCCCAACATGCTATGTCAAGGCAGAGAAGGTGACACCCAAAGAAAAGTGGTCGGTATCCTATGAATTTGAGATCTAGTGGGATTCGAAGGATTTGAACTATTATTTAGACTTGTTAGTGGGTGTTTATATTTTTATTGTGTCTCACATTCTTTTCTTTGTACTTTACATTTTTCTTAATAAATTTTGTGGGTGTGGGTCGGCCTATGAACCTGCACTCAGACCTTTTTGATTATTTTTATACCAATAGATAAATATTTATAATTAAAAATATAATAATTTTACTTATTATTTAAATATATTTATTATATTTTTATAATTATTTAATTATATATATATATATATATATAATTATACTTTTAAATATAATTTTTTAAAATTATTTATATATAATTGTAAATATATAATTATAAATATAAAAAATATATCTAATATTTAAAAATATTTATTATAATTTTATAATTGTTTAAATTTGTATTTATTTATTTATATTTATAATTATAAATAAATATATTTAAAAAATATTTATATATAATTATAAATATATTTATATAATTAAATAAAATTTTTGATATATAATTACAGATATATTAAATATACTAAATACATATTAATATATAAATATACTTATTATAATTTTCTATTTATTTATATAAATAAATATTTATTTATAATTATAAAAATAAAGCAATATAAACTTATTTATAGTTATAAAATTATATTAAATATGAATATATTATATATATAATTAAATATAATAAATAAAATTATTATAATTCTATAATTATTTTAATATATATATGCATTAGTTAATAATTATAATTATAATTACAATTATATATATTTTTATATAATTATCTACATATATATATATATTAATATATAAATATATATATTTATAAAATTATAATAAATGTATTTATTGCAATTTTATTATTACTTAAGTATATATATATACATGAAAAGGTCTAGTGAGAAGTCAAATCTTGTGAACTTTTTCAAAAAATAAAATAAAGATACAACAAGCAAGCAATAAAACAAAATAGGGTCATACAAGGAGACATGCCCTCGTTAAAAGAAGCCATATATGGATCCAAAAAAGTAGGATCATATCCAAAGTCAAAATCAGAATTATCAACCTCATATGTAGTCTCCCACTGCAATTGTAAATTACCTTGATTGAAAATCCCAACGATCCTCTCCTTGGACTTTTTAAGGAGAGCTTGACAATTAAATCATTGATGGATAATCTGGTAGACACATTCCTCATCATGTTGGAATAATCCTTCCATGGTCATCTTTTGGATGGAAATAGAGTTAAATCATCACTCTTTTGTTTTCCATTAGTGATAAAATCCTTAATTGAAATAACACCACCAATGCTCGAAGGCCTAAGATGATTCATGTTCAATAAAACCAACTCCTTCCCTTCACATTCATCATTAGAGACTTTACCCCATTTCCCAATTTCAGAGGAATAGTAGGCATTCTGTACCTCTGGAGAATAACTCACATCCTACTGAGAATCAAAATTTTCATCTTTATGTATATCATTTTGGAGAAATCCATTGCCAATGGCAGGAAAATGTGTCTTCTACCTTCTAATTTTGAATGGAAATCCTCAAGTGCAACATGCTAGAAAAGTGACTTATCTGCAAACACCTGCATATACGCATCATTCTACAAGGAATCCCCTGTGTGCTACTACCTAGAACATTGGTTAACAACATAAATCAAATTACAAGTATCATCTTCAAAAATCTACTAAGAACAACATAGGGGAGAACTAGAAACTATATCCAGATGACCAAAACCTAGGAGAGCACCATAGAATTATATATCCATTCCATTATAACAAGAGATACTAGATTGATTAGAATTAGTGTTTCTATTTCCACATATCGACAAATCAACAGGCTTATTACCCTTATAACATATTATCCATCTTCCCACATTATTACCCATCATAGAGCTTGATGAACTAATTAACAACCTTTGACACTTCTCCTTCATGTGTTGAAGAGTCTTGGTACTATTACATAAGGAAAGATTCTTCTCATAAATGGTATTGATATCATGATCATATTCTGGAGTTAAAAACACAATATTCTCAGTAAAGATAGAAGAGAAATAAGCTTCAACAAGAATCTGAGCAAGGTGACCTAACTGAGAATCCTCTATTATTTTTTCCATATTTATTGGATCAACAATAATAGAGGTGAAGTAATAAAAATTCCTAGGATGGTAGAGAACCCATTATAAACAGAAGACACAAACCCAGACTTTAACTCTACTATTACAAATAGAAAACATATCAATATTGGAAACCCACTCTTGTATGAAGATTGTACCTGGATGTTGGGTTAACAAACTAAAACCCGAATATCTCATTTTTAGATCACTAGATAGAAACAAGATATGAGAAAACCAATCCAAATGGAATAATCCTTCAATCATCAAAATCCCAAACCATAACTGGCCTATGTCGAAGATCAGTCACCCTCCCTGGACATGAACCCGATTATAAATAAATCCTCACAAGAATCGAAATCATACAATGGTTAATCCGATCGATCGTCTCTTCCTGATTTTCATGGATATAGAAAATTAACCCCTAGATGATGTGATCTAAGAACCCATTCAAAATAGTGGAAAAACATTGATTACCATTGCCTTTGACCACAAATTTTATCAAAGAAGAAGTAGTCGTGGTCTTTGTTTCGGCCGTCTGAACTGGTCTAGTAAGGACTCCTCCCACAAGGATCTCAAATTCCAAATCCTGTAGGAAAGCTATAAAAAAATTTCAACTCTAAAAGAAGATGTTCAATGCGAAATCTAACGCAAGAGCCCCACCCTAATTCACATCCTCTCAATAACTACTCAATATCAAATATATATATATATATATAGTTATAATTATGATTAGAAATAAATATATTTAAAATTTAATTATATTTAATTTCAAATTTATAATTATAAATATAATTATTATATTTAATATTTAAATATATTTATTTTAATTTTATAAGTATTTATGAGAAAATAATAACTTTATGAGTATAAAATGAGTAAATCATAACTAGTAATTATATATCATAAAAACGAGTCATCAAATATATGGAATGAATAAAAAATTAAGGGTAGCAATGCATAAAAGAACATTCATGAGTCATGAATACATAATATATGCCTAAAAAATCATAATATAGATAATATTTATATTAAAAAACATAACAACCAAAAGTCATGTACACAAATAAACTTATGATCAAATAGCATTAATTATACACATTCATCAATATATGAACATAAATAATGCCAATCATGTCTGTGAATATCCTCATTGTCTAATGATATATATATATATATATATTGTTGACCAAATTCTATAGAGACATATATTTATTTAAATATATATTAATTATTTTGGTGATAATTAAAATAAAAAATAATTATATTTAAAAATCATATATATATATTTATAAATACATAATTATAAATATAATAAAAATATTTATTATTATACAAAATATTATAATTTTATAATTAATTAAATATACATATATTTATTTATAATCATAAGAATTTTTTTTTAAAATAATATATATATATATATATATTAATTATTAAAGATTTATATATTAAAATAATATTTTTATATTAGTTAAAAGCAAATTTTTTTGAATTAATATATATAAGTAAACATTTTTTTATATAAATTTAATGATTATATATATATAAATATTAATAATATTTTTTATTAAAAACATTTATAAGTTCTCTGAATAACCCTGATAAAGATATCCGTTATCAATGCTAAAAATGTGTATAAGGGATAAACCATTAACATCACTTTTTTCACACTAATAAATGCGACCTTTATCAGTGTGTTTAGCTATTGCTGATTAAGGTGTGTAATTTATCCACGCATTATGCTTATCACTGATAAAAGTTGAAAATTCCTTTACCCTAGTCAGTAGTAGTGTAAATACTGTAGTGGGGTCTCTGGCAGTAGAGATTACCCATTGGGGTATGTCACCATAGTCGACATTGATGGAGGGATGGTCGGGTGATTGTAGGGGTTCACAATCATCGACGGGCAATGGGGTCAGGGTTAGGGGTTGGCATTGATGGAAGGGGCTCATTGGGCAATGATTGAAATCATTGAAGGTGGTTTCCACATTATTAGAGGGGGGTGGTGGTAAGTGGTTGAGTGAGGGTGGTTTCTGTATTCAGTGTGGGGGTTGGTGGGGTGCTTGGGGGGTCGAGGTGGGGGGGGATAACATTATCGCGGGGGTTAGGGGTGGGCGATGGGGTAGGGTAAATTATGTTTATTAATTAATTTAGAGACAACATCAATAAAACATCCTCTAAAACTAATTATTTGTGGGTGTTTCGTCAAACTGATGATATATTTTTAATATTATACATAAAAGTAAATTAGTGGTGGTTTCTAGATTTTTTTCTAAAAAACCACTTCTAGGACCCAATTTTTTAGATAACTCCAACATATGGACCTGAAACACAAAAAACACATAAAAATGTGGTTATATGATATGAACACTCACTACCTAGAAAACATTTTCATTCATTTTTAATGATTAATGTGGAACTTTAACCATAAAATATTTACCTATTCATTTCCCTTGTTTTATTTTGATCCTACTAAATATTATAATTTATACTCAACTAAGGAAGTGAAAAAATAAAAAAATAATTTTATAATGACATGGTTGGTCACATCTTCACCAAATTCCACTCAATATATAAATTGGATTCTATGTTTTCATATTTCATTTGAACTTGTTTTTATTATGTAGGATGACACCATTAAACACTTATCTAGAATATCTATTGGGTTTTTTTAAATTGATATCATTGAACAAAAATACTTTCACCACATTTCCAAATACAAAACAACAGCAAAAAAAAATATAAAATGAAAATTTTGATAAATAAATAACTTCTTTTCTGAACCATTTCACATTATTTCCATTAGTGTTTTAAATTTTAATTTTTGATACTTTTTTGGAAAAAACATATCAAATAATCTTGACACATTCCTATACTCACTAGACTTCTACAATTAAAAATTTAACCTTAAATTTAATGAAATTCTTTCATGTTTTTATTTTCATAATTTATATTTTTTTATTTCTTTTCTCTCAATCTAATATTCAATTACATACAATTTAACCTCAATTAAACATTTTATACTACATATACACATATTTTTACCTTTTTAATGTGTTATTATTGTGAAAGAAGGGATGACATGAGTTCATAAACAATACAAAATAGAACTTTCTATGAAAAACAATTGTTCCCCACAATCAAAAGAGGATGTAGTGTTAACCAGAACATATATGTGTAGAAAATAAATATTGACATTGTAATTATTAAAATAAGAAAACCCTAGTGGAAAAATCATGGGACCTGGACTATGAAGATTGGTCCACGAAAATCAATGGGTACATGGTATAGAATCCCCAAAAATTTATTAAATATAAAATGTATAACACTATAATAAATAATAATAATAAGACCATTGAACAAATACAATCACTAAAATAGATCTACTCCTCATATGGTAGGTGTGTAAAAAATTCTGTTCACTACCTATAATACCATGTTTTTTCCTCCCTTCTTAGATGAAAACTCTATATGTCAAAATTTTCATAACTCCCCCAGAAAATTACTTTTCTGCTTTTGGTTTTTTTAATAAATTACAAGGGTGCACTATTTGAGAAGGAACCAAAAGAAACTCCTCATCCTACTCAGGTGGGGATTACCGCCTACAAAAAAATTAGTCAAAAAGACTCAAATTATCATCTGGGTAAACTTTTGGTCTACATTTCATACCCATTTTCATTATTTTGGATATTCTCAAGGTCCAAGTATCTCGAATCTAGGATGTCACTTATCCAATGATACCAAACATTAATACTTTTTTACCTTCCAAGAAAATTAGAATTCATTCCCAAACAACTGTCACTCTAGCCATCACAAAATAAAACATACCTATATTGACTAAAATTGATCTATTGAATATATGTTTTCATCCAACACTATTATTTACATGCCATGTAGATGCAATGAATTCTTACATTCTGGTAGATAAGGCAACACATATATACAATCTATACTTTCAAGATACAAATCCCCTTACAAAAGTGATCAAATAACATAATGTTGACTTTTTAAATCGATAAATCCTACCATATCTGACTCTATAATGCATCAAAACATAGGTTAACATTTTCCAAAACACAATCTCATATCAGAAGTACCACAATGATAAAAATGTATATAATTAATTGCTCTTAAAATCTCCTTACAGAGATTAGATAGAAAACTATTGACCACACCAACTGAATGAGATATATAAGGTATAGTACAGACTATCAAATACATCAAACTGCCAAAGGCTGATAAATGAGGTATGTGTAACACCTTTTTTCTCCCTTCATCTATATAAGGTGACTGAAAAGTAATGAGATTAAAATGTAAATCAAGAAGAGTAGTAACCACTTTAAATCCATCCATATATAATATATGAATAACCATCTCAATATATCTCTCTTATGAAAACCATAAATTCATGGACTTTCTATCACAATAGATCAATATTCCATGAATCTCTCATGTTGGGCCTAAGTATTTAATCGTAAAAGATTGAAAAAGGTCCTTATTTAATATGTCAATGATAGAAGAAGCATGGAAAACAATGAGAACATCATCAACATAAATAAATAGTATAATAAAATGATAATTAGTAATTTTCTGGGACACAAAACACCGATCATAAGATGTATTCATGAAACCTTTATAAAATGGTAGATTAAAATAGATTATGACACTACCTCAGAGATTTATTCAAACCATGAGTGATATTATATAATCTAAAAACATGATTTTCATTCCCTATTTCAATAAATTCATCTGGATTCTCTATTTAAATATTATCCTCTAAATCTACATGGAGGAATGTTGTCTTCACATCCATATGCTCAACCTAGT
This sequence comes from Viscum album, assembly GCA_963277665.1. Lineage (NCBI taxonomy): Eukaryota > Viridiplantae > Streptophyta > Magnoliopsida > Santalales > Viscaceae > Viscum > Viscum album. The sequence goes on from OY728156.1 coordinate 962,698,492, forward strand.
GATCCAAATTTCATACAAACCAAAGAACAATAAAAATGGAACCATTTTTACAATAGGTGAGAAAATCTAATCAAAATAAATATCTTTCTTCTGATAGAAGTCATTTACAACTATGCTTTCCCTGTATCGTGGAATAGAAATGGACTCATCATTTTTAATCAGATAAATCCAATGATTTTTCAAAGATCTATAACATATAGTTAACTTCACCAGCACAAAATCCTGGTTGATGTGCAATGTTTTCATCTCATCACCAATTTATGCAACCCATCTATCATTTAGTTCATATACCATTTCCTCATTAAATAATTGTGGTTCTCTCCCTTCAGTGTGGATTACATAATCATCCGGCGAATACCGGGTAGAAATGGTATGATGCTATGATGACCTCTATAGTGGAACTATGTGTTCATTATTAATTGTTAAAATAGTATAATGAGAAATAAAAGGTGCATCAGAAATATAAACTCCAACATATTCACTTTGAACAACATTATTCACATCAACATGATCACCAGAATCAATAAGATGAGGTAAATGTGAATCTGAACCAAGCTAACAATTGATAAAGCCATCATAAGTTGAAAAGGATTATTTCTCTCGCTGATCAAAATCTACAATATTATTATACATTTTAAACACTACATCAATACATATAACATGTTTCATCAAAATAGAGTCATAGAATTTGTACACAAACACATCGTGCCCATATCTAATAGAAATACATTGCAACGACTTACCATCGAGCTTGGATCTCCCATATTAGGCACAAGAACAAAATCCTTGCAACCAAAAAACACTAGTGATAATAAATCATATATTTTTCACACCAAAACATATCATTAGTTTCATTATTCAAAGAAATTCTAGGTGATAAATTAGAAATATAAACCACAATAAATAAATCCTCACACAAAAAATATCTAGGAAACATTGCTTTCGAAATCAAATAATGATATAATTCCAATAAAGTAATTTTTAATAAATAAATTACACAATTTATATAAGGTGTATTAAGAGAAATATTTTTGTGAATAATACCTTCTTCCATTCCATACTTATCAAATAGACCACAATACTCTTCCCCATTGTCTGTGAAAATATATTTCAATTTCTTACAAGATTACCTCTAAAAAACCCCGAAATTTCTTAAAAACATGAATTACCAGACTTTTTGAATTTAAAATATAAACATAAATCATAGGTGAGTATTATTCAATAGAAGTCACAAAATAAAGACATACTCTAATGGTCTTAGACTTAAAAGGACAATAATCATAAGTATGTACTAATTCAAGTACCCGTGACTTCAAATGTAAAAGATGTGTGTTGATACTCACCTTTCTCAATTTTCCATCCATATTGTGACCACATGTGTCCAGTTTGACACAATTCAAATATAGAAGTTGATTTATTTTTTCCAAACAACCTAGAACATTATCACTAGTGTGACTGAGCCTCTTATTCCATAACATGTACGAAACAATATACTCAACAATTCAAGTAGTATCATAAGAAACAAAATCTATTTTCTTGTAAAAATATGATTTCTTCTTCCCTCAAGACACAATCAAATAACACTTGTAAATATCATATTAGAAATCACCAAGAGTTATGATAAACACATCATCAACAAGATCTTTGGTTGAAAAAATATTCAATACAAACTCTCATGTATGTCGATCATTCTTAAAAATCAGATTACTTCATGTACTGGCCCCTAAACAAAAAATAAAAATACCTAAAACATCCACATAACCATCATTACCCAACTTAAAATCCCAAAATTACATAGGTTATAATATGAAAATAGCTCCTTCCTTGATGCTACAAGAAAATAGGAAAATTTGTCACCAACCCAGCAAGAATCACGAGATGGAATATTAATAGAGTCATAAATAATAACAAGATCACCACTATAGTTCCGGTGACATGATCATGTCTATCACCATTTTTCATCTACTAATTTTAATACATTGTACTTTCCATTTTCTGCTAATAACAAAACTACTTAACATCTCTATTCTTACAATAATGATGACATTCGAATTCTATCTTCTTCAACATGGATTTTCTTTTTTCCATTCCTATTACCTTGAATGTTATTTCCCCGATTCATTTCACGGTTTCTCCCCCTATTCATTACGTCTAAAATAACTAAATGGGATTTATCCTGAGTATGACCCCTGATCTCTTTATTCAAAACATATTTCAAAACAAAATTGTTAGTCACTGCACCATTAAAAGCATAACTGACTAAAGTAACATGTAAATTTTACTATGAATGTGGTGTAGTTTTAAGCAACAATAGTGTGAAAATCCCTTCTTCAAATTTAATTAATATACTAGAAAATTGATCTATGAATCCTTGATATTCACTCAAATAGTCAGAAATAGATGTACCTTATTTTTACATCAAATTATTCATTTTTAGAAAAGAAAAAACACATTGTTTCATGTCATGGATGGATATGTAGTATCAAGCTTCACCCACAATGTTCTATAAAGAGAGATGCTGCCAATATGGTTCATCACAGTATCTTTGACCCATTAGAGAATGAAATCCCAAACCATCTCATTCTCGAACACCAATTCTTCATTTGAAATCCATTCTTTCTTTGGGATACTAAACACCATATGATACATTCACATGATACAAAATAGATCCTGTATTTTTAGTCACTCCATATTTTTGTTGGTGCCATTTTAAAAAATTATTCAACTGTAAATGGATTACGCAATAAATATGAAATAAAAACCAAAACCTTTGATAACAGATTTTGGGAAATATAAAAATAAATGAATGCACAATCAATATCCAATGGAACATGAAATGTAAAAAAAATTTATTCCCTCCAAAAAAAGTTGATGCGCAATGTCCCAAAAAATACATGTGCAGATAATAAATATTGCACAAAAATTTTTAAATGTGGAAATCATAAAATGAAAAATCCACGGGACCTATTCTAGAATGAGATATCCAAAAAATCAATGAGTACACAGTAGATACTCTAAAAAAATTAACGGTATCACAAAAGTATAACTCTCTAATATAGTAGAAGAAAAATTTTCATCGATCAAACAACATCACAAAAATGGATATGCTCCTAATATTGGGGGTGTGTCACAAATAATATTTTCTACCTCTTATACCAACCCACATTCCCTCTTTTAGATGGAAAACATTCCACATTATAATATTGGTAACTCCCACACAAAAACATGTCACATTGTTTTATTATTTTTTGAAACCCTGTGAGTCATCCATTTGATGAGGCACCCTAACAGTTCTTTGGTGATTAAAATAATCATCAGTTTTTATTGTCACTTCATCACCCATGAAAATTCCCTTTGATCATTTTCCATGTTCATTCATAGATTTCTCAAAGTTAACCAGGAAAATTTTCACTTGAAATTTAAAAACTAATATATATTATATATAATTTCAAGGAATTTCATTCACTTTAACCTTCTATTCCATTTCCTCCTTCATGTTATTTTATTCTGTGAGTAATTATATATAATCATTATTCTCCTTAGAAAACAATGATTAAATTTTGGTAAGATTAGAATCAAAACCTTTAAAATTTTTAGATCCATTATTTAAATTATTATTCCCATTCTACTACATTTTAATCATTGAATTAAAATCCTCCCATTCAACATTAAACATAAAATCCATCTCAATTTATTATTTTTTTCTTCCACACTATCTTTATCATTCGTGATATCATCATCATTAACATTATCGATCAATGAAATCTCATGTTCTCCTCTTGCATTATCAAATTGATTTTCATTTTTAATGCCCTCCTCACCACCTAATTTCAAAAATAAATATACCTTCTTTAATTTTAGGAAATACTCAAATTCTCCCTTGGAATAATTAATTTGTTTGTTAAAAATTGAATATTTTTTATTTTAAATAATTATTGAGTTCTCATTTTCAACATAAAAAACATTTTCCTTCAACATTGGATAATTGAAAAAAAAATAACCAACTGAATTATGATTGATGAAATTTAATGGAATCCTTCTTTGATATGTACCTTTACCATTATAAATAATTTTTGAGATGAATCAAATCCACTTTTAAAACATTTTCTGAATATCTCCATTATAATATAAATTTTCCACATCTTATTTGAGTTATTTTTGAATACTCTCCCACTTCAAAGATTTAATGATATTTCCTATTTTTATTTACACTACATCATAATTGTAATTAATTTTATCATATAATAAAAAGTAAATATGTAATCCAAATCTTCCAAATAATGGTAGCATGATCACCATCTTCATGTTTTGATACATTTATATCAAATTTGAATGACATGACATGATGAATCTTTCTAAATACCAGGGAATATTCAAGAGTTTGACCAAAAAATATAAGGGTTATCACCACCTCACTAAATCATATGATGAATCCATCGACATATTCATCATCATGTATTCAAATTTATTGACACATAAAAATATGAAATATATAATTAGGTTTATTTCACATTCACATTTTCTTCACTACCTCAAAATCAACATTACGTGGAATAACCTTTTAATAGCAGTAAAAAATTCTTCAAAAAGGGATACCTTTATCAGTGATAAAAAGAACTATTAAAAGGGGAATTTAATAGTGCTAAATACAAAACATATAAAATTAACCCATTATTATTGTTTTTAGTGATGATAAAAGTACCTCCTCTATGAGCGCATTTTTTATCGCTGATAAAGGGTACTTTTCTCATCTCTTTTCATAGAAATGATAAAAAGTGTATTTCATTGAAAAATAAATAATCTTTAAATATCATATATTAATATATAAATATATTTATATTGATATAAATATAATATAATTTCATAAAATAGGATTTATATACAGAGGAATTCACATTAGCACTTAATATATAAGATATTTAATGAAAAATGAATTTTAAAATAACTAAAAAATAATATTAAATAATATTTTTATAATTAATATTTATTAAAATTAATTTAATAACAATTTATTGATTGAAAAAATAAAAAAATTAATTAACGATCTAAAATAAGTTGAAAATGTGACTCAATCTTCAAATGACCAAATCTTTTGATCTGGGTGTTAGTTCGGAATTTACCACATATCAAATAGAACCTTGAAATGATATCTACACATTGGTGACATGATGGATCCCCCTATCATATTTTTATAATCCAAATAGAGCCTATATTTCTTCTAAAATTTAATTTTTATTGAGGGTATCAATTTTTTTAACATTAAATTAACTTTCATCCTCTATTAAGGGTGTATTCTTCCCATATTCATAGGATGATCATATCAATCATCTAAATTGCCTATCTAATACTATAGAGAGTGGCACATTTGACCTGGTATATTTTTAGAGCACTGCGGTGTAGTTTCTCCCTTTGATGAATGATATTTATTAGGCAATTTTCTTTGATCCACCACATGATGATGAGGCTGCGGAGCCTTCAGATCCTGATATAGATGTGCCGGGGGAGAAAACCAGTTATAGATTCTCTTGTTCCATAGGGGGAGGGTGTTTCTCATGATCATCTTGATTCTAGTATTCCACAGGAGGAGGGGGTTCAGCATGGCCAGTCAGATGCTCCTCCAACTTCTCAGTCACAGTAGGATGTTGAAGTGGCTGTCGATAATGATAAAAAGGAGCATCATACTCCAAAGCATCAGCATAAATAGACACATCATGGATGCATCCAGTATACACCTACCTGTGGGGATGAGGGTAATCCATGAAAGATATGGATATTAGGTTGATATTAGATTTAGGATACATGTTTTATGTGACTTACTACTGTGGTTTATAGAGTTATGTTGCAGTTTTTAGTTACATACTTACTATTATCATATTATCTACAAAAATAAATAATCATGCTTATGATATTCATTATAATACATTTTATTATTATATAGGTATGTATAATAAATAATATTCTTAGACTCACTAATAAAAATTAATTATATTAATTATTCTTAATTCAAAATGAATCTGGATGAAAAAAAACCAAGAACATAAAGAAATATTGAAAAATATTATTCATCTCAATGATTTGAAATTGTATGAAAAATCCTTGAAGATCATGGAATGTTAATAACTGTAAAAAAAAGTTTTTTATGAAGAATAAAATAAATGAATAATTGGTATTTTTAAAGAGTAGGTGATTATGATTGAAGATCCGAAAACCCCACAATATGAGATGTATGAAATTAGAAGTTCATTTGTCCAATTTGGAAAATATACTTATTCCCACTTTCTAAAAGGACACAGTTTTTACTTATTCATAGTCTTTATTGGAGGATTTGAAGGTTAAAATCCTCTGTGTGGGGATAAAATTATAGAAATTATGAAAAGGATTGGTTTGATATATTTCCAAAATAAGAAATAATCCTTAATAGGGTTAAGATTTCCTCATCCATGAATCCTAAGAAGGAAAATATCTCCAAAAAATCATAATTTTTTGTGAAGATAACCCATCAACAACAATATAAATCAAACCTGATGTTTAGATATTAAATCATGAATACTAGAGGAATTAGACCAACTTCATTGAGAGGAAAACTCAACCTTACTAGTCACATTAAAATTTATAGAAGATCCACCATATTTCTTTGATTATTATATATTTTATATAATTTTACAATATAAGGAATTGATGATGAACAATGTTCTAAGGGGGAAAACATGTGAAGTAGTCCGTGAAGTCAATTCTTGATAACAAATATATAGATGTTACCATCCTTGAATAATTCCTCAATTGGATTTCGAATAAAAATAACAAAAGTGGGTCATCATTGAAGAATTTTAGGAATGTGTTATAATATCCATGAAAAATAAGTGTGAATAATGTATAATTATTGTTTTATCATATTTTTTTCCTAAACAATATGAAATAATAATAAGATCATTCTTAGTGAAGTTACATAAGTTTTCAAATCTAGACAATCGTAAGTTGAAAATTAATTCTATTATATTCTATATATTGGAATCTTGGAAACCATTATTGAGTAATACAACATTTTAAGGTTATTTAAGAGTGTTTCACTTAAGGGGGAGGTAAATGAAGATATAAAAAATTATTTCTAGAATTATTATATCAATTATAATGAAATCGAATTACTATAGAATGTTCAGGAAGATAATGTTATTGAAAGACGTATATTTTACTAAATATATATTATTTTGATGACAAAAAATATACTCAATAGAAATGGGTTGTAATTGAATTAATCAATGACATAATATACATTATGAATGGATGTTCTCAGATTCTTATTATCCTTCTTATCTCACTTTAACTTTTTGTTCAATTTGTTGAAGGGAGTGCATGAGTTTTAGGTTGATTTTTTAATAAAAGTTTCATATCTCATTTAATATCACCATCCTGAAATAAAATTGGATTACCCTTGATGATAAGTACATGATTTCTCATTTCATGTGGTTTCATGATCATTTGGTGGAGGAAAAAATTGTTTCCCAAATCCAATCTTGTTTTTTTCTAGACTAACTATGACTCACATAGTTTTTGAGTGAAATAATGGATGAAACTTTTCCTAACTATGAAATAATAATCATTTGCCAAAAAATATTTACTTCCTATTAATAAATGGGATTGGAAGTGGAATGAATTTTTTGTAATGTTAAGTACATATATTAAAATATTGACATATTTAGTAGTAATGAAATTTGGATTATGGCTCTACTACAAAAAATAATGAATAAACACTACTTTTGATTGAGCAGTGCACCAAGAACTAGACCAATTGATCACAATGGTCATGAACACTATTACTAATAATTTGATTATTTAATTATTATGTATTAATATTTATTTATATCTATTGATATATTATATATATTGAGGTTTCTTTAATTAATATTTATTTATATTTATTGATATTATATACATATTGATGATTTTTTAATTAAAATTTTTGAAGGAAGAGTGAATGGGGTTTACGCTTCATTCATAAAATATGAAAAGGATGCATGAACCTAGTTCACACATCCTAAAGAATATATATGCATGAACATAGTTCATGTATCCTGATACCCTTTTTTAATAATACGCAAAACCATGTCCCCTATAAAAAAATTAAAAACAGAAAAAAATACGCTATCGCGCCACCACCACCCTCAACCCATCCACACCCCTTCTTCCACTTGACCCATCTATATAAAATCACACATCTATCACCAACCATAACTACACCCTGAAATAAAGATCACACCTCATCGTCTCCTTTTCCATTTCATTCATCAAATGCTCCAACTATGACTACACCGACAGCACCCAGTGCATGTAAGTCTATCCCCAATCAATAATGTATAGCTAAGACCTTATTTTTATCTAAAAACCCATGATCACATAATATACTAATCATCATGGATATAAATGAACTTGTATTATCCTTGAACTACTATTAGTTTAAATTGTATATCAGCTGATGTAATACTCTCGTAAATAATCAAAATTATATATAATGTCAATCTTTTGCCTCTAAATGTGACTTAAATTTGGTATACACAAACATCACCTTCACTTTACATCTTTGTACACTGAATTTCGTCATGACCCATCCCCTAGGGCCTCTTCCATGACATCCTCATGCATGCCTTCCATAGGCCAGGGGCTGGTGACTAGCACCTAAAAGAAATATCCCAAAAAGGGTAGGCAATGCCTTTATACCTATACACACACAGACAGGGAATACCGCACAAAGAAAACCACAATGGAAAAAAAGTAGTCAAACCTCCAAAATGTACTATTACTGAGAGTAAAGTTTGTAAACTAAAAGTAAAGGGGCCAGAATAAAGCCCAATTGAAAGGATAATACAACAAATGAAGTACTAGCTTCAAAGGTCTTCTGCCAAGGATCCTACCTAAAGGGTATGTACACCACTTTTTCAGATTTCACTATAGAAAAACACATGTATTGATCCAACTATGAGTTCCACCTAGTCCTAGATCCCCAAATTTCCTAGCAACATTATTTGTCATCTGCAAAAGACACAACAGGTACGGTTGAAGCAGTGTTGGGGTGAGTATAACAGTACTCAGTAAGGACCCCAAGGACCCCCAAAGGTCTCTTAGTAAACCACATAAAAAACACCACAAAGGAAATACCAAAGTGTTAATACCACTAAGAAACATCTAAAACACATAGCACTAGTAATGATACAGAGATGACCCCAGTTATAACATAATTAAAAATGTAATGATGATTAGTCGTAAAGTTAGATCATCTTATTATGTTAAGAGGCTCTACTATTGATCCACACAGGCTCACTACCCGATTAACCACAAATGATTTCTAGGTGATGATCCACACATGATCTTTAGTTGATGACCCACACATGATCGCTAGGGGCTGACCCACATAAGATATATAGGTGATGGCCCATACATGATTGTTATTCATTCTTCACGTCACAGCTAGCCACTGGATTCCCGCACATGGCATGATTTATTCTGATAGTATCTGATCCTCAATAAATATTATATACCTCAACTGTCATGATGTACCACATAGGGTAACCCCATATTATCGTCTCATCATAAGGGTCCCAATGAAATAGACGGCATGTCGAAAAGACGCCTGGTTGGTAAGATACAATCATTTTAATAAAAATGGAATGGTTAGATTTGAGTCTGATCTAACATAGCCGTAAATAAACATTCACCAAACTCATTTAGATTATCAAAAAAGGCATTACCTATCCCAAGGGACCCAATTCCACATACGATGCCTTAATCAGACACCAGATTTGGGAGATACAATTGTTTTAGTTAAACGAGGGCCTGTGTGGTATGGGTCCGGTTTGACCTGGCCGGACTGACACAACCCGACCGAGTAGCAAGGGTCTGGTATTGAAGCACTGGTATGACTCAATAGTGTGTCTATGGCCCGATAGAGTTGGAATGGACCAGTAGCGCAGGTCTAGACTGGTAGCACGAGTCCTGCCCGGTAGCGTCCGTCTGGCCCGTGAGTTCACCCGGTCTACTATAGGCAGACCATCCATCAGACAGGGTGGGACGTAGCTAGGATCTACGTATAGAAACTTTTCTTCCCCATGGATGTGGGTCCTCCTCTCTTTAGTGGTCGATCAACCATGTATCACTGTGTGTCGTGCCGCACGTGGTCTATGACGTGACTGAGCAACCGCATCCTCTATGTCACCCATAGACTGAGCCCATAGATTGACTCAGTCAACGTGGAGCCAGTGTGGCACCGTAGTTCTTCTATGCCACAGTCAAGTGACTGTGGGCTCCGCCATTCACCTTAGCAGCTTGGGCGTAGGCCTCTGTCTCCACATGGCGCTGCACCTCCATGCCGATGCGGTGGGCTAACTGGCGCCCTACCTCCCTCTACCTTCGGCTACTGTCGTAGGCCCTTTCCGGCACTAGCCGCTGCAGGCCACCACCACTACCCACTACCGTGCTCCACCGCTAGTTCCAACTATTTATTTAGAAGGCCACCAGAGTTTCTCAAGTGGTCCATTTTTCGATCCATCTACATCTACAAAATCATTAGGTCGCAACCTTTACTTCAACGACCTTGAAATTTCTTTTCCACCATTTTGAGAAATCAATCCTCGAATAACTCACATAAGGAGGGGCTCTGGCCTTGTTAATTTTGGATTGTGATCACCATGTTAGAAGTTAAAAAAATGGCGAGGTTTATGGATTTTAATTCAACCAACACAAGTGATAATATAATACCAATTAGCAGAATCCGAAATGAAGTCACCCTCTCACAAGAACACACGGTCTATGGATTAACCTATTCATGGGTTCTTCCACATTTTTCATTTGAAATAAGAATAAGGAATCATTAAATGTTTCAAACCCTTACCTTGCATGACATTCATTCCTATAAAATGCCATCCTCAAGGATTCAAGGGTTCAATTTGATTATTCTCTTTCCATATTTTCCCATCGTGTTACATAAATGTTGATAATTCTCCACCAGTGTTTGTAATTCTTCATTGAAGAGAAATATCACTGATGGTTTTCCAATTATTTTACCGCTATTATCGCATTCACTCTCTAATTCATTTGTTTGAAAAAGAAACACATCACAATGTTTCTATTATTCCATGTTGTGGCATTGTTATACCTTTTTTTATATAATACCACATCGGTTACAATTTCACATCAATCTAAAAAGTGGATTACGTAATTACACCTGATCTTCGCCTCATCGCCAAAACACATGGTCACTGTCCAACTCTCAATGGTGTGAATGAAAAATAAAATAATTTTCATAAATTTATTTTATTATTTTTCCGAGAAGTCCTAAAAATTAACATTTCTATCTGGCCCTTGTCGGTCAATGTTAATTCCTTTTTAGGTGATCCCCAATTTTATGAGTTCAATGGTGCCCTCATAATTTCTATCCAATCACCAGTTCAAAATTAAGAAAAAACTACTCTCACATTTAATGAACATACTTTCAAATTGTTAAAAATTACATTCTAGGAACACCGGGCCTCAGAATCATGTGCTAAAAAAAGCATGAGTTCTTAAAAAAATATCCATATAATTAAAAAACATTACCTGGAAATTTGGAGAAATTACATTCTCACTACCTTAGGGCTTTTCATCCCTAAATGGGATGATATGCGATAACAAATAAGTGGGTGTACTAAGCAAGAATCTGATCCTCCCACTCCTATGTGATCTCATGGAGGTTCTCGTGCTGCCACTGAACATGCACCAAATGAATCAACCATCCATGAAATAACCACTCCAATTGATCATCTATCTCCATTGGGAACTCCAAAAATGAAACCCTGTCATCAATGTCCTACTCGTCCTAGTCGATGATGTGTAATGGATCACGCACGTACCTTGTCAACTACAACACGTGAAAAACAGCATGCACCCAGTGCATATGTGGGGGAAGATATATGTTGTACACCACCTCTCCAACTCTTCTAAGGATCTGGAAAGGTCCGATGAACCACAGAGATAGTTTTTCACCCCGGCCAAATCTCTGCAATTCCCATCAGGGATAGACCAAAAGGATAATATGGTCTCCTCCTCGAACTCCAAGGGTCTCCATCTTCTCTCAACTTATGACTTCAGCTTAATCTGTGTAGTTCTCATCTACTCCTACATGATCTGCACCTTCCCAATGGTAACATGTACCAGATCTAGACCCATGAGTGCAGACTCCCCTAGGTCTGTCCATTATACAGGTGATATTCATGGCCTCCCGTACAGTGCCTAAAATGGTGCCATTCCAATGGTGCATTCGTATTTATTGTTTTATACAAAATCCACCCATGGTACATGGTCCACCTAACTACAACAATAATCCAGGACACAAGAATGAATCATTTCCTCCATGGTCTATATGGTCCGCTCCATCTAACCACTTGTCTTGGGGTGAAAAGATGTGTTCAAACACAGTTGAGTCCTGAACGCCTCCTCTAACCAATTCCACAATCATTATGTAAAGCCTGAATCATGGTATGAGATTTCCATCAAAGGCACCCCGTGAAGCCTCACTATCTCCTAGATGTAGAGGATCCCCAATACCTCTATCGATCCCTACTCATAGATGTGTAGTAAGTAAGCCAACTTAGTGAGTGTGTAAATGATCACCGAGATAGAATCATGGCCCCTCAATTTGTGTGGTAACCCTGTCACAAAGTGCATGGATATACCATCCCACTTCCACTCCGGCCCCTCACGTGGTTGTGCCCAACTTGAAGGGACCTAATTATTATCCATCGCTTCTTGACAAGTGAGTCACCGTGAAATGAATTCTTACAACGCTTTCTTCATCCTTTCCTACCAGTACTAACCCCAGATGTCCTGGTACGTCTTTTCCACACCAGGATGTACCACCAAAGGGTATTTACATAACTCCTGCATAACATCCTCTTATACTGTCACTGCTACTGTGGTTCATCATTTTAAAAAGATGATGTGCTCCCCACCTATCCAAAATCCATCTGGAGCATGTCCTGAGGATATCAGAGCACTTCGGTCCTTGCAGTCAACATCCAAATGTTGAGTATCCTTACCTAACTGTAAGATTGGGGGAGTGACAGTCATAGAATAAAGGTAATATGATCCATCAAATTTTATATAGGATATCTTCATCATGGCTAGCTTCTCTGTCACCTCAATCAGTAGCTATAAACCAGACCTCCTACTAAGTGTGTTTACCACCAGGTTACCCTTCCCACGATTGTAGACTATCTCATGTAATAGAACTAGAGGAATAGTAACCATAACTACTGTCTCATGTTAAGGTCCTTCTATGATTAGATATACATGATATTCTTTTAGTTAGAGTAGATGGTAAACAATTCACCAATTTGGTAGTGCCACCACATCTTCAAGGAAAAGGCTATGTCCACTAACTCCAGGTCATGAGTCATATATTTGTACTCATGCTACCTCAACTGATGTGAGTCATAGGAAAAAACATCTCACTCCTTCATAAAGACACAACCCAGTCTAGTCTCTGATGAATCATAGTCTATCATGTAGTCAATTACTTCATTTGGAATCCTCAAGATGGGAATGCTGGGAAAGCGTTGCCTCGTCTGTTTGAAGCTCCGATGACATTTCTCTGTCCACATAAAAAGTTTTCTCTTATTTATAAAAGTTTTAATAGGTGTTTCTACCCTAGAAATGTTGGACATAAACCTCCAGTAGTATCCAACAAATCCCGAAAATCTATGCCCCCAGTTATGCTTTGAGGTTGCTCTCAAGCAAGCACTACCTCTACCATTGCCAGATCCACTAAATCTCTTGCATCCAAGATGAAGTGTACCAAAAAGTGGACCTCCTGAATCTTGAATTAACACTTTGATAGATTACCATATAGTAGTTTCTTTCAGAGTGCATCTTGAAATATCCGCAGACGTGTAACGTGATCCTCCTTGGATGTTGAGTACACCAAAAAGTATTCAATGAATAATACCATGAAATGATCGAGGTAAGGATAGATGATCATGGTAGTTAGTCCCATGACCACTACTGGGGAATTGGTCACACCAAAAGGAAACACCATAAACTCATAGTGGCAAAAATGGAAGATAACGGCCTTGTTTGGTACGTCCTCACCCTATACCTGAGGTTGATGATAAACTGTTATGAGGCCGATCTATGAGAACCAACTTGCTCTAGTCAGGTGATCAAGGATGTCCTAAATCCTCATAAGTGGATACTTGTCCTTCATAGTAACCTTGTTCAGGTGCCAAAATTCCATGAATAGCCTCAAGATCCCATATTCCTTCTTGGAAAATAATATCAGGGATGCCCATGGGGAAAAACTAGACCTTACAAACCGCTTCCTTCGAAAGTCCTCCAAATGTAACCTTAACTCCTAAATCTTCACAGGGGAAATACTAATATGAATATATGGATATCTATGTCTCACTAGGTACAAGTCAATGCATAATTCTACCTCTATATGAGGAGGTATCTCTAGGACATCTTTGGGAAAGAAATCCTCACACTCATCCACCACTACTTGAAAACTCAGACTCCTATCATCCACCCCATAAAGGGTGAGGCTTGACAACTGGTGAGTAATATACTACATCCTCATCCGAGAAAGGCCATCTTGTGCAGCAAAGGATCCATTATCACTAGTGAAGGAAAAATTGATCTCATCCTTGCAGACACACAAGAATTTTCACCTAAAACCATCGATCTGAGTAGGGACTATAAATAACCATTACATACACAAGATGATGTTGTGAGTCCTCGACAGTGCTACTTAGAGATCCTAGTCTACGATTTCACCACCTAGAGTATGAACACACTACCATAACTTGTGTGTAATCATCGAATCCCCACTAGTAGGATTCTATAATCATAATGATTGATCTAACAACTCCACTGGAATCTTTGAGCCTTGAACAAGGTTCATGGTAAGGAAAGGGTTTCTGGAACCCATGTCTATAAGAACAATATCTATAGTGTATTAGAAACAGATCGTACCATTAATAATCTCTAGAGCATCATGGTCATAGTCCTTCATCAATTGAAGCTGATCCTGCCCCTCCCAACCTACTCATGGAGATCCTGGTGGACTTGTTGGGGGTGGTGGTTGTAGTACCTAGAACCGTCATCCACCACCAACCGACTGGTCTACTTCCATGCCTCATCCGCCATCCTATGGACCTCCTTTCCCATACCTCTGTCATTATCTCAGTGGTCCCTCGACTGCCTACTGGTCATCTATGTGGGGATTCAGACAGTCATGAGTCATGTGCCAATTTCTACGAAAAGATTAACAAACTCAAGCCCTTAGATAACGTCCTATGCATCGTGATCTCCAAACCACTGACCTTGTGTCCTAGGGTCATCCTCTAGAAGGTTTGTCCCATTTGGACCTATGTGTCATCTTCCTACAAGATGTTTCATATGACTCGACCACCTATCATCCAATGGTTTCTCTCACCATCGGTGCCTGCTTGGATAAGAAGCTCTCCACCAGTAGGTCTCTCTATATCACTCCATCATGTTTTGGTATGCAAAAAAAAAATTATTGATGCTCTAATATTCAATCATATTCCCTACTCAAAATTATGATCCTTGATGAAAGGTTCTTGAACCATGTTGGTGGAGTAGTGTTAGAGGTCAATAAACTCCACTGAGTACTTTCCCACGGTCAGGCTGCCAATATGTGGGTACATTTACTCATGAATACGAACAAAGCATTGTGTCACTAGTAAAAAATCCTCCTTGAAGAGGTTCTAAAAGTCCCACCAGACAAGTTTCACCTCCTCTTATGTTTGGAGCATCATGCTCCACCATCTCTCTACTGTGCCCTGATAATGGCTAGTGGAAAGAAAAATCACCTAGTCTGTAGGTGTCTCTAGTAGGTGAACAACCCACATAACTGCCTCCAACCAATCCTCACCTGCCTAAGGATTTGTCTCTCCTTGAATACTTTGAGGCCACTATCTCTGGATGTCATGCTGCACGTTTAGTCGGAGTGCACTGTCCACTAGAGGGGATGGTAGCAACAGCTGCTCTTGAGGTGGTGGTGTTGTTAGTACACCACCCGAAGGTTCTATCGCTATATGTGGCCTCTATACTGATACCTCGTCGCTCAGTGGATCATCTTCATGATCTCTCAATAAGAATCCCGGTTATCTATCTTTGTGGGGGAATCCTATAGAGAAATAGATACGCCACGATCAATATGTTGTACCTAGTGAGATGACTCAAAGGAGATCAAGAGAAAAACATTTTCAAAACACATGTAACTAGTATATTCATGTACCGAGTTGGAAAATAGAATTCAGGGTCTTTTTGTATGGATACATCGGCCGCTGCACTAACATTAGACTCCATGGAATAAAATCCGAACACAAGACACTTAACATTATCACCCTCATTGAAAATTACAGACACTTAGTTTTTTTGGTGGAACTGACTGCCCTTTGATATCACTTTGTCACGACTTATCCCATGGGGCTCGTTCAGTGAATACCCTAAGCCCACCATTCATAGGTCAGAGGCTAGTGACTAGCACCAGAATGGAATATCCCAAAAAGTGAAGGCATTGCCATTAAAATTTTTCACACATAGACATAGCATAGCACACCAAGAAATCCAAAAAACAAAATAAGTAGTACATCAACCACAAAGTATCACTAAAAAGAGTAAAGTGTGTAAAATAAAATTAATGGGGACAAAATACAAGCCAAATGGAATGGAAAGTACAAAAAAAAAGAAGTACAAGCTCATGAGGTCGTTCACCAAGGATCCTACAAGAAGGGTAGGTACAACTCTCTATCAGATGTAATTGTAGCACACTTGGTTTATCAATCCACCTTTGAGCATTACCTATTCTTGGCTCCCTGAAGTCCCAATAAAATATATCTTTCATATTCACAAGACAAAATATGTACGAGTGAAGCCTGTGTAGGGATGAGTATAGCAATACATAGTAGGGACCCCGAGACCCCCAAAGGTCTCTCAGTAATCCAAAAAAGGAAAACACCAAAAAGTAAATACCAAAAATTAAATACCACCATGTAAGATATCAAACACATAGCACAAAGTAAGTGGCATATCTTACACCAGATATAAATTATGTAAAGATATAAAGATAATTAGTCATAAAGCTAGATAATCTTATTTTGTGGAGAGGAACTACTGCTGATCCACACATGGTCCTGAAGTGATGACCCACACAGGATTGATTAGTGATGTCCCACATAGAATCATGAAATGATGTCTCACAAAAGATCTCTAGGTGAGGTCCCACACAATATTTCAAGGTGCTGACCAACATATGATTTCAATCTATTCTCACCTCACAGCTAGCCACTGGATTCCCACACATAGCATGATGGATTCCAAAAGGATCCGTAGCACAAGAATTAATTTATACCATGACCTCCATGAAATCCCCCATAGAGTATCCGTAAAGTACCATCACCTCATAAGGGTCCTAACACAATAGATGATGCCTTGAAAAGAGTCCAGTTCTATAAGATATGAGTATTTTAGTAAGAATGGCCCTGTTGAATTCGAGTCCAATTCAACCCCTCATACTCTAACATCCACCAAAACTCATGTAGAGTTTCTCATAAGTACTGCCACATCGAAAGGGTCCAAACAACACTAACTGCGTGTCAATCGGACACCCGATTTTTGAGATACAAGTGTTTTTCTGAAATGGGGGCTAGTGGGGTCCGGGTTCGGTCCAAACTGGTCGGATAGACTCAAACCGACCCATTCTGGCATGGTCCCATCCTGATAGAGTGGGTCGGGCCTAGTAGAACGTGTCTGGCCTAGTAGTGTGGGTTTAGCCTAGTAGCATGGGTCTGGTAGGAAGAGCAGGGTTGGCCTGGTAGTGTGGGTCCGACCCACAGGTTTTCCAGTCCCCGAGAGGAATACCAGCCTTCTGGCTGGCCTGGAAGTAGAAGTGAGCCTCATCTAGCTCCTCTAATACCCCATAGATGTGGGGCCACCTTTCCAACGTGGTTGATCGATCACGGACCACCACATTCTATGTCATACATTGTAATGGCCCGGACCTCTCCGGCCCATTCCTTTGTCAAAAAGGAGTCCACGAAGTGTTATGGAGGGTAAAATGGACCTTTCCCACACTTCCCATAATTTAGAAACTACACGCCATGTAATTTGAGTACGCGACGTGTACCCCCTTGCCGGGTATACCCCGCGTTAAAGGCCGTGTCCTTGCCGTGTGAAGTAAATGGGTAAACGCCGTGTATCCAATACTACACGCCATGTAGTCTCTCCCCGCGTACACGTTATCGTGTGTTGACTAGTCAATGGTCATGTGCTGTGCTGGAGCCATGTGAAATAAATGGGTACACACCATGTATCCAATACTACATGCCGTGTAGTCTCTCCCAGCGTACGCGTTACCTGTCAACGACCGTGTGCCGTGTTGGAGCTGTATCTTTGTCGTGTCAAATAAATGGGTACATGTCGTGTGTCCAAACTACATGTCGTGTAGTCCCTCCCTGCGTCTGCATTACCTTCAAGCCGTGTGTTGAGTAGTCAATGTCCACGTTCTGCGTTGAAGGCCGTGTTGGAAGCCGCATGGTGACCGTGTGAAACGGCCAAGTACACGCCATGTACCATAAAGTACATGCCATGTAAATTTTATTTTCTTACCTATAAAAGGAGGGGTCCCCTCCTCCTTTTCAACACACCCCTCTCCTCTCCTCTTCTCTGAGAAGAGCTCTACCATGAGACTCAAAGGCACCTTTTCTTCCATAACTTCTTCGTCCAAGCTCCGATTTACATTACGTCAGCGACCACAGGATTGTAAAGACGACATAGAAATTATGAGCTTGGTCAATTGTCTTTCCTTCGGCCTTTCCATTCCAACATCCACCCGAGGAGGTTTTGTCGGGATTTTCTAGAAGCGACAGACGCCGACAGACGTCTTCTAAAGTTGATCCGGGGAGGAGCGTTGTTATCAGAACCTATTGAGGTAGGGATCTTACCTTCGTCTCTCTAATTTGTGCATCATGAGTGGTGGGTATCCTCTTATTTTCCATGAGAAACATTAGAACCATTAAATAAAGATAATAAACGGTTAAAGAACGGGGCTGGGATGTTTTTGATTTTTGTTACTTTACTTTTTATATCATGTGGTATTATGTTGCTAATTGAATAGGCTTATTCCTACTGAAAATCACGGTCGTTGGGGGACTTTTTTTGTACAATTAAATGTTGCCCTATCTTTCTAGACCGTTTTGGGGATGGAACTTTGTTGAATCTGTAATTTGGTTAATCACGTAAAGTTGGCTGATTAAATGAAAATCTGGAACCCTTTTGTGAT
This sequence comes from Viscum album, assembly GCA_963277665.1. NCBI lineage: Eukaryota > Viridiplantae > Streptophyta > Magnoliopsida > Santalales > Viscaceae > Viscum > Viscum album. The sequence continues at coordinate 962,717,822 of OY728156.1, forward strand.
CACCACGGTTGAACAAAAATGGAATAATGAACATGTGGGTTCTGGCTTGGATACATGGCATGTGATGGGGGTGTTTTGTGGGTTTTTGTGGATCAGGTGAGAAGCGGGGTTATAGTTTACTTGGTTGTGGGTTGGTGTGAATGCTATGTTGGTGATGGGCCGCGGGGCTGTAATGAATGGTATTAAATGGATAATGATATATGGGTTTCAGTGTGTTTGTGGTTATGGTGGTTGGCAGCGGGGCTGCAGGTATGGGTTTAAATGTGAACGGGCTATGGGTTGTGAATAATAAAAAAAGTGGAAGAGTTAATAAATGGTGGGTCATGGTAGTGGAACGAGATAAATAATCAATGTGTTAGTTGGATAATAAGAAGAGATTTGTTTTTCTTGCGTTTTCGTAACGTGATTTGTGGATGGATGGGATATGTTCTATGAACGCTTGATGTGGTTGGTTGTGGATAGTTTCCCAGTAGTTAAGGAACTAATAAACTAATTCTGATGAAATGTGAAAACCTAAATGGGGTTGGGGTTGTTTGTTGTATGCATGCTTCGTGGTAGCAGTGCCGAGGCACGTGCTCATTTTCTCTGTTTAGAAGCAATAGGTTGGGATGAGTGGTTTCTATATATATATATATATATTGTGTTTTATCGCACCCCAACCATGTTAGAACTTTGTGCCGAACACTCCCATTGCATGGGAATGGTGTTTTTCCCTTAGTTACTAGCTCCTTCCTGCTCCTTCTTCCCTAGGTTGTGATGTCTTGAGGCGACCTTACACCTAAGACTCTTCAGGTAGGTTTCGATTGGGGTGGATTGGCCCAACACTCTTCGAGATGGCTTACTTTTTGCCAAAAATCATCGGGATGAGGGCCAAGTGTGTGCGGGTGGGATACGTGGTGGTGAGGCCCAGGTGTGTGCGGGTGGGATACCTGGTGGTCAGGCCCAGGTGTGTGCGGGCGGGATGTGTGGTTGTGAGGCCCAGGTGTGTACGGGCGGGAAGAGTGTGGAAGCATCAGGACATTTGCCATTAGGAAGAGAAGCTAATTAGTGGGAATGGTGCGGGGTTCCCAATACTCTTGTTCTTATATACTACTACCTGTGGTGATTGTGTTTTGGTGAGTGTGGCTGGTGAGGTTGGGTGGATATAATTCCTTTCTAGGTTTCTTCTATTGTTCTCATAGGACATTAGGATGTCTCCCCACTTATGCACGAGAGATTTAGGTTTCCCTACTGAGTATACCTGTATGCTCATCCTATGTTTACTTTCAGGTTTCCAGGAGGACTACCAGGGCCGTGTGGGACCCTACTAGTCTGACAGTTGGAGTTTTTGCAGTTGGTGTACTATTGTTTTCTTTTGGTATTGTACTTTTGAGCTTTCTTGTACTTATACCTTGTTATAAAATTGTTTAAACATGTATGTGGGCTTGGTTTGGGTTTATTTCTATACACTTGTTCTTTTCCTTTTTGTTGGTTGACATGTCCTATTTCCTGATCTTAAAAATAATAAAAGGGTAATTCCTCCCATATTTTTTAAAACTCATACCCTTGGTGCTAGTCGCTAACCTGGGGCCTAATGGAGGGGGGAATCAGGAGTCATTATCTCCCCTTCACCATTGCCATCTCAGGATGGGCATCTTTGGTGGGAGGGGGTCGTGATAGAATGGTATCAGAAGTGATGGTCGAGAGATAGGATGGATTCTAGTGTTAGGCATAACAAGGATTGCATGGGATGTTAGGGAAACAATGTTAGTTAATCTTCGTGTGTGACATAGTCCAGGGAAGACCGGCTAGGACACTGGATTTTAGGGACCCCCGTGATCCGATGCAAAGACATTGAACCTACCGAACGACCAAGTGAGACTACATTGATTGCAGGGTAGAGACCCTAGTGAATATACATTCATCATCATGATTGTGTTTTACTTGATTTGGGTGTTCTGGGAAAGAAATTGAAATAAAATTATAAAATGAAGCCCTGAGAAATTTCCTTACTACTTGGGCTTAGGTGATATTTCTTTACCATATAGCTATGGCACCTGGAGGTCGTCCTCGGGTGGCTCCGATGACCAAGGCCCACTAGATTCAAGTGGTTGATCATTTGAGGAATGACCGAGAGGAGGAAGATAGCCAGTGGAAGAAGAATCTCCGTTCTTTTCAGCGGCAGACCCTCAAGAAGTACGAGGGTAGTACTTCAGATATGGAGATGGAGGGGTGGATTGATGAGCTTGGGATCGCTTTTACCTTGATCCGTGATTCGAGGGAGTACTGGGATCCCCTAGCAGTCAGTCAACTGAGAGGCACGGTGCGACAGTGGTGGACGCTCTACCTCAGAGAGAGGATAGAGGTAGAGGTTCTATGGGGTGGCTTTGAGAAGGAATTCCAAGAGGAATTACTTTCTTCCATGATCAAGCCAGAGAAGTGACAGGAGTTACTCTCCCTTCAGTAGGGGAGTATGTTAGTACGAGAGTTGGGGATCAAGTTCAAAGAACTCCTGCGCTTTGCTCCAGATCTCTTTCCAGATGAGGATTATCGGGCGAGACGTTTGGAGGAGGTGCTTCATCCTTCGCTCTAGTATGTTGTCACCCCCTTCACCTTTCCGGCATACCTGGAAGTACAGAAGAAGGTAGAGGTTGTAGAGAGGATGCACTTGCTGGGAGGTGCACCATGAGAGGGGATCTAGCTGGGATCGTCGAAGGGGAAGGCAGTCAGCAGCAGGTCTCTTGTGACAGGACTTTCCAGGTTCAGGCTAGTGGGGAGTAGGCCCCAGCAGTTCTAGTTCAGATCTTTAGGTCCTCGTCCCTTTTTCACGATCCCAAGACTGAAGTGTTTTTCCTGTGGAGGTTTTGTGCACGTTCAGAGTCGGTCCCCGAACCGAGCTCAGTACGGTGGAGGTGGGTAGGTTTAGCGCCCACCTCAGCAGCACCCGTTACTGGTGAGGCCCTTCCAGCAGCTGTAGAACCATGCTCCTCTGAGGGAAGACTTTGCGGGAGGAGGCCGACCTCAGAGTGCTCCTCAAGGACCTCGACCATGGCATGGTCAGGGAGGTGGACAACATCAGAGAGGCAGAGAAGCTGGGTGTGGACAGTTGCATGCCGCAGAGTTGACTACTCTAGCAGGACCAGAGGTGGTGCGAGGTACGATGTGTTTGTTAATCCCTCTTGTTTCTACTATGTTAAATTTGGCAGCGTCACACCCCTTTGTTGCACCTGGTCCAGCCCATTCTTTGGGACTAGATGTAGTGAGACTTTCCGTACCACTGGTACTGAGTACACCAGTTGGAGGCCAGACCAGTGTATCTTGTGTTTTCCGGAGATGTGGGTTGACGTTGGGACCACATAAATCTAGTGGGGACCTTATTATATTACAAATGCATCCATAAGATGTCATCATAGGCATCAACTGGTTGTTTTCTATTAGTGCCGTTATCGACTGCTTCCGGAGAAGAGTCTTGTTCTCCGACATGGACGGTCAGCGCATATCTTTTGCTGGCGAGAGGAGCTATCAGGTAGGAAGTTGGCATGTGAAGCCTTTCTTTTCCTTGTTAGGCGAGTTATCAATGGTTCTAGCTAAAATAGAGATGATGGATGTTCCAGAGGTTGTTGGGGAGTTCCTCGATGTTTTTCCGGAGGAGGTTGTGAGTCTACCCCCTGACGTGACATTGAGTTTGGGATAGACTTACAGCCTGGTGCCCATCCGATTTTGATGGCCTCTTATCGGATGGCACCTTTGGAGTTGCGGGAGTTGTAGATTCAGATTGATGATCTAATGGAGAAGGGTTATGTTTGACCCAACGTGTCGCCATGGGGTGCTCCAGTTTTGTTCGTGAAGAAGGCAGATAGTGATCTCAGGTTATGCATAGACTACTGAAGGTTGAACCAGGTAACAATCAAGAACTGTTACCCCCTTCCAAGGATAGATGATCTCTTTGACCAACTGAGGGGAGCAGGTTGGTTTTCTAATATTGATCTATGATCGGGATATCATCAGCTGAGGGTAAAGGATAGTGACATCTCGAAGACAGCTTTCAGGTGAAGGTATGGGAACTTCGAGATTGTAGTGATGCCATTTGGAGTTTTGAATGCACCAGCTGTGTTCATGGGACTTATGAACTTTTTCTTCCGAGAGTTTCTGAACCGGTTCGTCATTGTTTTTATCGATGACATCCTGATCTACTCAAGATCAGAGGAGGAGCACATTGAGCATCTTAGGGAAGTCTTGGAAGTCCTTCGACACCACCAGCATTACAGGAAATTGTCGAAGTGTATGTTCTTGACACATTAAGTACACTTCCTTGGGCACGTGGTGTCTCAGCATGGAGTGTCAGTGGACCCGTCAAAGGTGGAGGCAGTTGTTTCATGGGCAGCACCCAAGAGCATGGAAGAAGTTCGTAGTTTCCTGGGGTTATCAGGTTACTATCTGAGGTTTGTTTTGAACATCTCTCGAGTTGCTGGTCCATTGACAGCTTTGACTAGGAATAACCAGGTATTCCTATGGAGAGAGTAGTTCCAGAATGCTTTAAAATACCTGAAGTAGATGTTTTTCAGTGCACCCATACTCAGGTTTCTAGAGGAAGGGTTGTTGTATGAGGTGTTTTGTGATGCTTCTGGCCTTGGTCTGGGGTGTGTTCTAATGCAGAAGAAGGGTGTGATCTATTATGGGTCTTGTCAGTTGCGCCCTCACGAGTGTAACTATATCACCCATGACCTGGAACTTGCAGTAGTAGTGTTTGCACAGAATTTTTGGTGACATTAACTCTTTGGGGAGAGCTTTGTGGTCTTCTCAGATCATAATAGCCTACGTTATATCTTCTCCAAGCGTGACCCGAACTTACGACAGTGGATATGGGTTGAGATTCTCCAAGACTATGACTTTGAGATCTCTTACACTGAAGGTAAGGGCAACGTTTTGGCTGATGCCCTATGCAGGAAGTCGCAAAAGGAAGTGGTTCAGGAATCCACTGATTCTTGGAAAGTGATGGTAGAGTTGGATGCCTTCCACCTGGATGCAAGGGTAGAAGGTTTTAGAGGCTTTTTGTTTCAAATGACGGTGCATTCCTCCTTGTTGCAGTAGGTGGAAGACTCTCAGTGGGGGGACTCCGAGGTGGAAGTGATGTGGGATCGTGTCGATCAGGGAAACAGTTTAGAAGGATGGTCAGAGGACAACCTACATCTGATGTTTTTCCATGTAAGGTTGTTTGTTCCGAAGGTGATGCGTGAGGGAGTTCTCCATGAGTTCCATAACTCAACCTTGGCGGTACATCCATGAGTTTCAAAATTTTACCGAGGACTGAGGGAACAGTTTTGGTGGCCCGGGGTGAAACGGGAAGTGGCAGAGTTCGTGGCTAAATGCCTGGTGTGTCAGCAATTGAGGGTTGAACACCGTGTACCCATTGGTTTGTTGCATCCTTTATATGTACCCGACATGAAGTGGGTTGAAATCTCAATGGACTTTGTCATAGGACTACCCAGAGCTCAGGGTGGTGATGATGCTATCTCGGTAGTGGTGGATCATAAGATGAAATTATCTCACTTGTTATAAATTAAGGAGTCAGGGCCAGTGAGTACCCTAGCACAGAGGTATGTAGACGAGGTTGTGTGGTTGCATGGAGTCCCAAAGACTACCATCTCATATCGGGATACTCGGTTTACCTCACGAGTCTGGAGGGGGTTACGACATACTTTTGGCACCCAGATATGCCTTAGCATTGATTTCCACCCCCAGACCGATGGACAGACACAACGGACTATCCAGACACTGGAGGACATGCTGCGGGCATGCGTTCTGGATTTCAGAGGATCATGGGTATGACACTTGCCTTTAGTGGAGTTTCCCTACAACAATAGATTCCACTCTAATATTGGCTTGACGCCGTTTGAGGCTTTGTATGGAAGACCATGTCGTTCAACCATTTGCTGGGAAGAGGTTGGTGAGACAGGTGCTCTTGGGCCAGAGGTAGTACAGAGCACCACGGAGAAAGTCCAGCTTGTACGTGAGAGGATGAAAGCGACTCAGGACCGATAGAAGTCTTATGCTGATCGTTAGAGGAGGCCCTTGGATTTCGATGTGGGAGATCATGTGTTCTTGAAGGTTTACCCTCGACGGGGGTAGCGGAGGTTCGAGAAGGGGAGTAAACTCTCCCCTAGGATCAACAGACCTTTTTAGGTGTTGAGGTGAGTCATCAAGGTGGCATATCAGCTGGCCCAGTCACCTCAGTTGGAGAAGGTTCATAAAGTCTTCCACGTCTCCTAGCTTCATCGGTACATACATGATGACTCTCACGTTATCGACTGGGGAGATTTAGATATGGGAGATGATGCGACCTTTGAGGAACAACCAGTCAGAATCGAGGATCTTAAAGAGAATGAGCTATGTGGATGAATCATTTCGTTGGATCGTGTGTTGTGGAGGTATGGTGGCCTCAAGGAGAGCACTTGGGAGCGGGAGAACCCGATGCACGCTCAGTACGCGGAGTTGTTTTGACCTGTGTTTTACCATGTTTTTCGGAGCATATTTTGTATTATGTACCTTTGATATATGGAATTCTTTGCTTGTCGGTTGTGAGACCTTTTGTTTCCTTGTTCTCGGAGAGTGTGTAACATGTCCGGGCGTGTGGGTAAGGTAAAAACCTGATCCTTAATCGAGACGCATTAATGCAGATGCGATTGAAACCATGTAGGTGAGTCAGTGCCGCCTAAAGCGGATGATATCTCGACATAAGAAAAGGAATTTTCCCCAAACCATGTGTTCGGGATGTGTGTGGGTTGTGTGGTGTTGGGGGCAGTGTGAGTTGAAAAATCCTAATGTTTGGAAGTGGGAAGGCCCAATCCTTAATCGAGACGCATTAATGTGGATGTGATTAAACCCGTGCAGGATAGTTAATGCCACCTAAAGTAGATAATATCCCGACATAGGAGAAGTAATTCCTAACACCTATGAATAGGGTTGTTGGTTGGGTTCCTGTTATAATAAGAACCCTAAGAGGTATCTTGTTGGGTTCCTCTAGGTAGGTTTTTGAATTCTTGAGGGTGATAATGTTTTAAGAGGTATCTAATTTAATGGCCCGGACCTCCATGTCCCATTAATTTGTAAAAAATAAGGCCATGAAGTGTTCTGGAGGGTAAAATAGACTTTTCCCACACTTTCCAGAATTTTGAAACTACACGCCGTGTAATTGGAGTACATTCCGTGTACCCCCTTGCCGGGTATACCCCGTGTTGAAGGCCATGTCTTTGCTGTGTGAAATAAATGGGTACACGCTGTGTATCCAATACTACATGCTGTGTAGTCTCTCCCCGCATATGCGTTACCATGTGTTGACCAGTCAATGGCTATGTGCCGTGTTGGAGCTGTGTGAAATAAATGGGTACACGCCGTGTATCCAATACTATACACCGTGTAGTCTCTCCCCGCGTACGCATTACCAGTCAATGACTATGTGCCATGTTGGAGATGTGTCTTTGCCGTGTGAAATAAATGCGTACATGCTGTGTGTCCAAACTACACGCCGTGTAGTCCCTCCCCGCCTATGGGTAACCTTCAAGCCATGTGTTGACCAGTCAATGGCTGCCATCCGCGTTGAAGGCCGTGTTGGAAGCCGCGTGGTGACCATGTGAAACGGCCGAGTACACGATGTGTACCATAAATTACACACTGTGTACATTTTATTTTCTTTCCTATAAAAGGAGGGGTCCCCTCCTCCTTTTCAACACACCCCTCTCATCCCCTATCCTCTGAGAAGAGCTCTCATAAGAGACTCAACGGCTCCTTTTTATTCCATAACTTCTTCGTCCGAGCTCTGATTTACGATCCGTCAGTGGCCACAGGATCATAACGACGAGCCAGAACTTCTGAGCATGGATCTGTTGTCTTTACTTTGGCCTTTCCTTTCCAAATTCCACCCGAGGAGGTTTTTCTGGGTTTTTCCAGAAGTGGCGGACACCGACAGACATCTTCTAAAGTTGATCTGGGGAGGAGCGTTGTTATCAGAACCTATTGAGGTAGGGATATTACATTCGTCTATCTAATTTGTGCATCATGCGTGGAGGGTATCCTCTTATTTTCAATGAGAAATAGTTGAACCATTAAACAAAGATAATAACTGGTTAAATAATGGGGTTGGGATGTTTGTGATTACTATTACTTTATTTTTTATATCATGTGATATTATGTTGTGAATTGAATAGGATTATGCCTACTGAAAATCTCAGTTGTTGGGGTCCTTTGCTTGTGCAATTAAATGTTTCCCTATATTTGTAGACCTTTTTTGTGGATGGAACATTGTTGAATGTGGAATTTGGTTATTCATGTAAAGTTGGCTGATTAAATGAAAATTTGGAACTCTTGGGTGATCACCCCGGTTGAAAAAAAATGGAATAATGAATATGTGGGTGCTGGCTTGGATTCATGGCATGTGATGGGGGTGTTTTGTGGGTTGTTGTGGATCGGGTGAGCAGCGGGGCTGCGATTGACTTGGTTGTGGGTTGGTGTGAATTCTATGTTGGTGATGGGAAGAGGGGCTATAATTAATGGTATTAAAGGGATAATGATATACGGGTTTCAGTGTGTTTGTGGTTATGGTTGTTGGCAGCGGCGCTGCATGGATGGGTTTCAATGTGAATGGGATATGGGTTGTTTATAATAAAAAAAGTGGAAGAGTTAATAAATGGTGGGGCATGGTAGTGGAACGTGATAAATAATCAATGGGCTGGTTGGTTAATAAGAAGGGATTTGTTGTGCTTCTGTTTTGCTAACTTGATTTGTGTATGGGAGGGATATGTTCTACGAATGATCGATGTGGTTGGTTGTGGATAGTTTCCCAGTTGTTAAGGAACTAATAAACTAATTATGATGAAATGTGAAAACCTAAATGGGGTTGGGGTTTTTTGTTGAATGCAAGCTTCATGGTAGCAGTGCCGAGGCACGTGCTCAGTTTCTCTATTTAGATTCCATAGGTTGGGCTGAGTGGTTATTATATATATCTGTATCTTTTGTGTTTTATCACACCCCACCCATGTTTAGCACTTAGTGCCGAACACTCCCATTTCATGGGAGAGGGTATTTTCCCCTTAGTTACTATCTCCATCTTGTTCCTTCTTCCCTAGGATATGATGGCTTGAGGCGACCTTACACCTAAGACTCTTTAGGTAGGTTTCGATTGGGGTGGATTGGCCCAAGACTCTACGGGCATGCTTAATTTTTCCCAAGAATCTTCGGGATGAGGCCCAGGTGTGTGTGGGCGAGATACGTGGTGGTGAGGCCCAGGTGTGTGCATGCGGGATACGTGGTGGTGAGGCTCATGTGTGTGTGGGAGGGATGTGTGGTTGTTAGGCCCAGGTGTGTGCGGGCGGGAAGAGTGTGCCAGCATCAGGACGTTCTCCGTTAGGGAGAGAAACTAACCAGTGGGAAATGGTGCAGGGTACCCAATACTCTTGTACTTATATACTACTACCTATTGTGATTGTGTTTTTGTGAGTGTGGATGGTGTGGTTAGGTGGATATAATTCCTTGCTAGGTTCCTTCTATTGTTCTCACGGGACATTAGGATGTCTCCCCACTTGTGCACGAGATCTTTAGGTTTCCCTAATGATTATACTTTTATGCTCACCCTACGTTTACATTCAGGTTTCCAGAAGGACTACCAGGGCCGTGCGGGACCCTACTAGTCGGACAGTTGGATTTGTTTCAGTTGGTGTACTCTTGTTTTCTTTTGGTATTGTACTTTTGAGATTTCTTGTACTTGTACCTTGTTATAAAATTGTTTAAACAAGCATGTGGGCTTGGTTTGGGTTTATTTCCATACACTTTTTCATTTCCTTTTTGTTGGTTGATTTTTCCTATTTCCCAATCTTAAAATAATAAAAGGGTAATGCCTCCCATATTTGTGATAACTCATACCCTTGGTGCTAGTCGCCAACCCGTGGACTACTGGAGGCAGGACTCGGGAGTCATTATCTACCTTTCACCATTGCCTGCTCAGGAGGGGCATCTTTGGTGGGAGGGGTCATGACAGACATGGTCTCCGACGTGGCCGGATGGGTGCTTCCTCCACATCACCCGTGGAAAAAGTCTACAGGTTGACTCATTCAACTCAACACCAGCGTGGAGTTATAGATCTTTATCACTACAGTCAAGAGACTACTACCATTAACGTTTTCCCAGGCGGCTCATAAGGGGGTCACCGTCTCCCCACGACGCTGGTCAATGCTACACCACCATTCTACCGTGGCCTGCTGGACGCAGTCCTCTTCTGTCGTGATGAGTCGACGGGCACACCGCCTCCCTCTGCCTGTGGTGGTCACCAGTACCGGCAGGGCGACAATTTCTTTTATGGGCCAATGGAGTTGTTTCAGTGGTCTGTTTCACGATCCATCTATGTATATGGAATCATTAGTCCTCCACCTTCACTTTGACAGCATCAAACATTCTTTTCCATCATTTTGAGAAATCATCCATGAAGAAAGAATATGCAGAGGGGATCAGGCCTTATTCGTGTCAACATGCGCTCTCTACATTATATGTTTTAAAACATAGGAAGGTTCAAGTATTTTAATTCAACCAACACCAGTTATAATATAATCACAAATAGAGGAATCCCTAAACAAGTCACCCTCTCGCAAGAATGCAAGGTCCGTTAATTTTCCAATTCATGGGTTAATCTGCATCGTCATTTGGAATAAGAATGGAGAAAATTTAAATGGTTCTATCTACTACCTCTTTTGACATTCGTTGGGATAGCATTTTGTCCTTAAAGGTTTATGGGATCAACATCGTTCATCTCTTTCTAGATTTTTTCTTAGAGGTATGTTGATGTTGATGATGCTACACCAACATTCTTCATTCTTCATTGGTGACATATCTCACTAGATGTTCACCTGATATCTTACCATGGTTTTCTTCTCCACTCTCCAATGTGTTAAAGAAAAGAAACACATCACAATATTTCTGTTATGCTATGACGTTGTGTCATTACACTTTCATAACGATCGATTAAGGGGATTCCTTAAATGTGCCTCATCGTCATCTCATTACCGCACAAGAGCATCTCCATCCTCCGCTCAATGGTGTGAATGAAAAATAAAATAACTTTTTGATGTTATTTTATTATTTTTCATCAAAGTCCCAAAAATTAACTTTTCTATCCGGACCTTTCTGGTTGACATTAAGTCCTCTATATTTGAATCTTCGCATTCTAGGTTCTATGGTTCCCATAGATTATTGATATAAGAACGGGTTTAAAAGTTAGAAATACCCACTCGAATATTCAGTGAAAATATTTAAAAATATGTTCAAAATTATATTTCGGGCACATCAAGATATTGAATCACATGATGTAAAAGTGCTCGGTCTAAAAATAATTCCATATAATTAAACAAATGACATGGAAATTCTGATACATTACAATTTTTTTATCAAATGATAATTTTAATATATTAATTACATCTTCATTGGGAAGTGTTCATTAAATATACCATCTCTAAACATCAATGAACAATAATAATCATAAAATATAATTATAGATTTTATTTATACTCACATCCTCTTCAAGAGTAACTTAAAACCTCAAATTCCAAGTGTTTCAATTTCTTGAATTTGATCGATAAAGATTCTATAAACATCCATTAATCTATAGATTTATTCCGTCAACTATTACACTATAACAAATTTTTTAAACACTCTTCAATATCTACAGTCTATAGAATGCCCACAATCTCTCTATATCATTATGATAAGACTTTACCACTTAGGTAATCTGTCAATTATTAATTTTTTCTCTCATCAGTAATTAGGTTCCAAACTTTTTAAATTCATATGGAAAATAATTCTATTAAAAATTGATTGATTCATAATTTATTATTTTTATGTAAGGAGGAAAGAGAAGATATATGAGAATAAATAAATACACAGGTGGGTGATCAGCTCGACGTGTTATGAAGGATTTTTTTAGCCGCCACACCACCACCCTGCACCCATCCAAACCACATATACCACTTGACTATTAGGGTCATCACATATATTAATGAGAGAGAAAATTATTAATGGATATATTTATCTCAACATTAATTGGAAATTTTCTGCCAACATTAATGGAGATTTAAATCTAAATATTTATGGATGGAATAATGGATATTGACTAAATTAATTTGGGATTATTGAATTAGGGTCTATATAAGAGGATCTGACAACATATTTATAGAATATTTTGAGCAAAATGTAGCTAGAAAGAGGTAACCAAGAATTGAAATCTGCATTTGTGATGGCCTGTGTGACACAACAATGATGGAATAATTGTCTTGTAAATGCAGAGAGGTTCTTAACAATATGTTCAAGATGTGTAGACTAAGATAACTAAGGGGGATACCATGTTTATGCTAGCATATACTACATGTCAGCGTTTAACAAGTGTGGAGCAGTAGTGACATAATTGATGACTGGGACCACGCATTGAATGTCTACCTGATAGAGGTGATCATGTGGTGAGACCTGATTTATAATCAACATTACATCATGATGGAGAGATCATGAGAAAGAAACCGTCCAGGTTATGGAAGATGGTGTGAGGCTGACACATGTTCAGATAAACATTTCAGAGGGAGTTATGTTTCGTCGACTAAAGGATGATGTTTTTTTACATATTGATCTTTTGATATATTGCATTAGAAAGATTATTTTTATATAAAAAGGCAACATATCGAAGTGTGTTTTTACAAAGGTTTTTTATTACTTATGTTTAATTATAGTTTATTCATTACATAGATCATTTTTATTCTCTAATTCATAGTGGATACTTTTGGGAATTGAACTATGGGGTTTTAATCCTCTGCATGGGAGGGTTTTTCCAATTTAAAAAACCTTTCCTTACAATGTATTTATTCTTCATAAGTCAATTACATATTTCTTTGGGTTTCTTACATGTTGTCTTGAATGAGTTTTTATATCGAAGTTGGGATTCTCCCCAACAAGTGGTATCAAAGGGGATGGTGCATGCTTTCAATTTATCATGAAAATTTTGGTTGTTTTCGAGAGGATTGATGATGCTTGAATGAAGTGGAATAATGTATGGAAATTAAAGAAGGTTGAGAGAGGTGATGCACATGTATGATACTAGGATGTTGAGAAGGGGTAGTTATTTTTGGGAATTGTTATAAATTAGGTGGTAATCACTATTATAGGGGAGCCGAATGTTTCTTATTCGGGTCTTTTTCTGTGGGAAGCTGCAAATATAGATGTGATGAATATTTTTTTATAGGGAGATGATAGTTTTTTTCCAGAAGTGAAATTTTTCATTGCCATATTTTTTTAAAGATGATTATGGTTGGTGTGATAATGACCTATTTTATTTCAAACTGGGATTGTTGGATGTTTTCATACATTAATGTGCTAAAGGGGGAGATTTTTGGGTTTCATCAAATTTATTGAGAAGAGAGAAAATTATTAATGGAGTGATTTATCTCAACATTAATTGAGTATTTCTCCCAACATTAACAATGTTTATTTGTCAATATTAATGGATGGAATAATGGATATTGACTGCATTAATTAGGGATTATAGGATTGGTGTCTATATAAGCGTATGCATCAACATATTTTGAGAGGAGTGCCAACAAAATTTAGCCAAAAAGAGAGAACTAAGAAGGGGTTTCAGCATTTGTGTTGCCCATGTGACACGACCATGATGGAACAAATATCTTGTACTTGTGGAAATGTTCTTGTAAATATTTTCATGATGTTTCCATTGAGGGAAAGTAGGGGGATACCACATCAGCAGTAGTATGTACTGTTTGTCAGTGTTTAATTGGCATGGAGCAGTTGCGATGAAATTGATTATGAAGACAATGTATCAAAAGTTTACATAACTGAATTAATCAGGTGGCATGTTCTGATTGATGATCGTTGGTACATCATGATGGAGATATTATAAGAGATAAAGTATTTGGGTTTTGTAATATGGTTAGAAGTTGACACATGCTCAGATAAAGATATTTGTGGTAGTGACATTTTTTTGATATAAGGGTGATGTTTTTTCACATATTGATCTTTAGATACATGGTGTTGGCGAGATAATTTTAAGAATATTTGGATCCATATTATGGTGTGGTTCAATATAGGTTTTTCTACTCCAACATTTTAATTCATGTTAGGTCATTACTTTGAATCTTTGTATGCTATGATTTATAGTGGATATTTTTTGTCCCATGGTTTTTTAATCCTCACATGGGATATTTTTTCCTTGTTAAATAATCATGCATTCTAATTTATTTATTACTCCTTATATCGCTTCAATATTTCAATGGTTTTATATCTAGTTATTTGAAAAAAATTATCTTGAGGTCTGGATTATCCCTCATAATTGACTCATCTCTATAAAATCCCACCTCTATCACCAACCATAATTGTACCATGAAATGAAGATCACACAACATCTTCTGCTCCTCGGCCAGGTCATTCATCAAATGTAGAAAATATGACTACACCGATAGTATCCAGTTCATGTGATTTTTTCCTCGAACAATACCTAAATTCATGGGAGTTTTCAAAGTGGAACCTACCCATTTTTTCATTTGTTTTGTAGGAAGAAGGGAAACGAGTACCACATAGATGTTGGTGGAACTGGGACTGGGTCACTCTTCATCATTACCAAAAACTCCCCAAATTGAACACTCAACTGAAATGGATCCCCCAAGTGGTTTTTCAACATGGAAATTTTTTTGGGCTGCTGCACCAGTACCAATGAGTCCACGGGTGAGGTTTTGGCGGTAGAGAACCTCCCTAATAGTATCTGCAGCTACAGTGAACCCAAAATCCCCTAAAACCTCTACACCTACAACAATCATTGACCCCTAGGCATATAATAAGAAGAAATAAAAATGGGAACAAAACAGGTAATTAATATAATATGCGGTGGGGTTTCTTAGTGATAGAATGATGTTTTCTTTTAGTCCCACTCTATTTGTGTGTGGTTTCATGAGGGGGAATGAACAATGTTCCCACATGGATGGAATGTGTATCAGAAACCAAGTAATGCTAAATAATTGGTCCCTTTTATGATTATTCCTTTTAAAATATCAATTGATGGTTGTGTGAAATGATAGACCATTGTTAGTCCCAATATATCCTTATAAACTAGCTCTAGATTCCAATTCGACATGCATATCACCTATTCAATTCCAAATATCATAAAATGTTCAGTATTTTACACTTAGGGATAAGACCATGGATCCCTATGTGATCATCCACACAAAATATGAATAGTAATTACATAGACCAACATCATTATGTTGAGTAATATAAATTAAGTACATATTTAAAACTAGGAAGTGTCAGATTCCTTGAAAAGGTGCCAAGAATTCATTCTTCATTCCAACATTAAGATCACCCAATCCAATAGTCTTGAGTGTTTCCCATATTCAATGTTAAACTTTCCCAAGCTTCTATTTATATAATTCCAAATTTTCCCTTTCATGGATGTAGAGTAAAATGAATTAATGTAGTCC
Source organism: Viscum album (assembly GCA_963277665.1). Lineage (NCBI taxonomy): Eukaryota > Viridiplantae > Streptophyta > Magnoliopsida > Santalales > Viscaceae > Viscum > Viscum album. Next base: position 962,733,313 of record OY728156.1, read on the forward strand.
AAAATATATGACTTTTTAGAACTCATGACACTTTGAATCAAAATTTCATCCTCCCCTTATACTATAGAGTTTATGAATAAAAAAGAAGGATTCATTCTATAGCTGACTCATTTTTGCTGAAAATCCTCTTATAAGTGTTTCTTATTTCTATTTTTTATTATATAGAGAGATGTTGGTGGTAGGAGAGGTTCGTGATGACGAAATAAACACAAACAGAATGAGAAATGAATATCCTGCCTGAATTTACAAAGTTCACTAATGGTTTTCTATGTCCATGGGAGAACAGGTCCAATTATATCATATTTATATCTAGATGAACATATGAGGATCATAGAAAGTCACAAAGGGTATTTTTCTAGACTATAAATTCAAGGGATTGGATCCAATTTTATTAAATGAATGAAAACCAAAATTTTCACCTATTTTTTGGGTAGTTCATCTACAAATTAAAATGTCAACGCTGCCGGCTACTGTCCATCATATTGGCTTCTAACCAAATGAGAAAATAGTTCTTCTGCAATTGCTGCCAACTATAGAAAAAATGTTCTGAAAAACTATATTATCACTAAATTCTCCACTAATTGGGAGTGACCACCACAAATCTCCAACTCACAACCAATTTTGGGTCGAATCTAGACATGAAGTTTCCTTGCATACATAATACTTCTCTTTTGATAAACCTTCATCATCATATCATCTCCATTGTCATTGTTTTGGATTTTTTGAAAATTCATCAATCATTCTCACAAAACAGTTTGGATCCAGTGGTATCTCATGTAGATATGTTTGGACCTAGAATTAAATGTTTCATTTTTACTGAGACGAATAGTGCTATGACTTTCATAATAGAGAACATAATTATCTAAACTCTGTCCATGCTCCTATAAAAGAATCTTCATCCACAACATCAACATGTAGCCTTCAGTTTCTGTGACATAATTTGCTTCTCTGGATGACAAGACAACACACTTCTAAAGTCATGATATCCATGAGCTTGCAACCCTTAAAATGAAAACATGCATTTCAATATGGATTTCATCACCTCAACATCTCTATCAATATTAGCATCCGTGTATCCATCTAAAATTTGTTTATCACTTCAAAAACAAAAAAAATACTAGATTTACCTCAGAGATAGCTCAATATCCATCACATTGTTTACTAAATATCCTTTCCTATATTTGAAAAAAATTCCTAACAATGCCAACAACATAAGAATTATCTACTCTGCCGCATACCATGATATTCACAGGAATTTCATCTTCTGACTTATATAGAACATTTCCATCTCTACATTTTCCACCCCAGTTAATGGAATCTCACTTTTCATGAGCCAAAAATTACTCTCATGGTCAGTTATTGTAACATCCTCAGTATTAATAATATTTTTATTTATTTATTTAGTAGATTTTTAATTAAAAAATAATTAAATAGGATTACAAAAAAAGTAAATGAATATTTATTTATAAATTTAAAAAATAAACAAACAAACAAATGCTTAATTTATAATGAAAATTTATTAAATGAGAATTAGAATAGATAATTTTATCAAGTAGACAATAGATAAAAAATGTTTTAATATAATCATGTTTCATTAATTATTAAATTATTGACAAAAAATAATATTTGGATTATAAACAAAATTATTTTAGTAAATAAAATAATATAATTACAAGAGAACATTTAAAAATAATGATGGAAATGATAATTAAATAAAATATAATTTAAATATATGAAATAAATGAAATAATGAATATATTAATAAATAACATTTGAATATATATAATTGTGAATATGTAAGTAAATATATTTTTAAATAATTAATATTAAAAAAAATTCATTAATCAAAACAAACAATATATAATTTTAAATTATGAATTATAAGAATATATATAAATATACATATATGGGTAATATTTTGACATATAAAATTTATGTACATTTTGGAAATCTAGTAATTATTTATCATTAGTTTTAAAACAATAAATTATTTTTAAAAAATAATGGACCGAATAAAGTTATTTTTTTCAATTATAATAATTAAGAAACTATACATATATATTAATTTTTTTAAAATTTAAAAATGAATACAATTAAATTAAATTATATTAATGAAATTAAAAATAATATTAATAAATTATAAAAAGGGTAGCCGATTGAGATTATGGGTTTTAGGGTCTGAATGCTGACTGAACAATAGAAAACATAACATTCCAAAATTTGAGGAGAGGTTGGGACAAGGAGATTTTGACATGCTAGACAAATTTCAGGTGATCCTACTGAGGGATCATGTGATTTTTTCAAATTAAGGAAGACATTAAGATGAGAATGAAGGACATTGAGAGTTATATGGAGGTCATTATGTATGTTGTTAGCAATATAATAATCATGTTAGGGTCTTATGTAGAGAGAATAAAAAATTGAGTGGGGATTTGTGGTTCACGGGTGAAATCAATTTTCAAAGTCTATAGATCTCTTCAAGGTAGGTGCATGTAAATTTTATGTGTTTGATTCTTGTTCTGGAATCATTTGGGTGTAACAATGACATTTTTATCATTTTATTCTATTTTCCCCATTGGATATTGATAGTTATCTCTTGTTTCAGCCAGTATGAATCTTCTTTTTCATTCTACTTTTATTTGTTTTATAGATCTATTTGCTAAAAGAGTGATTTTTTTGTGTTCTATTGATTATTTCATCTAATATTAATATAAATATTTAATAACTAAATTTATGTAAAATTTTTATTTGTAGGGTATTAATCTTGATTTGGTTCTGACTTTTTCAAGATTCTGATAACCAATATGCCGCACTAATAAAATTATAACTCTCTTTCTCAACATGCATTTTATCAGAACAACATACTATAATTTTTTAGATTCTTCATTCTGTGATACTCCAAAACAGCGAATTAATATATTCAAATCATTGAATTTAAGTGTATTCAAAATTCATAGAACCAATATATATATATATATAGTAGATTTATAAACTGGTTATAAATAGAAATTTTAGTTCCACTTTTCCTTGGTGGTCTATTTTTGAAGCACTGCACGACCTTAGTAGATTCTTGCCTTTCATGTTTTCCTTTTTTATATTATGTACTCCACTACTTGGGTGATTCTTTCTATTCGTAAGGAAAATCAGAAGGATATATTGTTATATACTAATTCATCTTTCCATTTTGAGGTAAGGGTGTCTATTATTATTATTTTTAAAAGTGTAATTTTTAATGGAATTTATTTTTAAATCATAATTTTAATTTAAATTGTAAGTGATTTCCTACATTGTTTATTATATACTTCTATCCTTTGAAATTTTATTTAATAAATAATAATTTTTGAAAACTATAGTATGAAAAGAGATTAGTTATTTTAAAATTCAATATTTGTTCTACGTAAATACATATTTTTTTAGAAAAATAGGATTATAAAATATGTTTCTGTAGGAATAAATTTAATTCTGTATAGAAATTATTTCATTTAGAAAATTATTTTAATGAATTTTTAATTAATAAGAGTATTCAAACTTTGTTCATAAATTTATTTATTATTTTCATCATGAATTACTAATTTTGAACTAAGGAATACAACAAAATCAAAGCATTTTTTTTCATTGATATTTGATTTTAGACAAATCTAAGTGTTAATAAATGTTGTTATATAATTTAATAATTATAATTTTCTATAAGTTTTAATAATGAAAAATATCATTTCTATGTGCAAATTAAATTAATTTCATTTTTCATGTAACATATGGCCATCATCATAACTCATGAAATATCATGCATTTATAATACATGCATTAGTTTTAAAATATATGTTATATTATCATTAACATACCAAGCAAAGTAAAATTTTCTTTATATTTTGATGTTCCATATCTAGAAAAATTGTTCTTGTAAAAGTACACACACACACACCTATATATATATATATAATTTTTAAATACATTGTTATGTTTTTATAGTAAAATCTATAGTGATATATATATATATATATATAAAAGAAAATAAAGATTATTTTTTAAAATCTAGTACATAGGAATGGTAAATATGGAAGGGAATCGGGGAGTGAATTCATCCCTCACCAAGTGGGTAGGCCAATGATAGCCTTCAATGTTTCAAGTTGCCCCAATCTTTTTTTTTCTGAAGTTGCATAATATTTTATGAAATTTCACTGGGTTACTTTTAAATCATTATTGAGAATAAGTACATTCAAATTGATGTTGTATTTTTATAGAGTAGAGAATTTCAATACTATTTTCAAAATTTAATTCTAAAATTATTTTTAGGTATTATTAATAGATTGATCAAAAGTATTTTTCTAATGTTATTTTTCGGGAAGATTTCATGAAAGGTTTGCACTTGTTTTACAACACCATATTGCGTAATTTAGTACACACCCATTCTTAAAAAAATTAATTTTATTTGGGTTGAACAACATTTCTTTTGGGGTTAGTGCACATAAAAAAATAATTTTATTTAACTGTAATAAATTGTAAGACGTGTTCTAATTCTCGAGAACCTAGATCCAAAAAGTTCTCAAATTGTATTAAATGTTCTGAATTTTTTACTCTCTTTTAAAAAATACACAACATTTATATTTACTAAACCTGAAAACATGGGTTTGGGTCAATATATATCGTATTAGAAAAATGGTCTAGAAAACATGGAATTTTAGATGATTTTGTTTGAGTAATTTTTATAAGTTAGAGTATAAAAGATTAGGAGACATAGTTTTTCATAATTTTGAATTGAAAAATTAAGAATTATTTTTTGTTCGACGAATGGATTGTGTGGTCACAATTTTTTAAGGGGTAGAATTTGAAATCTTGTGTTTTAATAAAAGAATTATTTATTTCATTATTATATTTTTTTTAAAAAAATTAATTCAGTTTAAGTTAAAAACTATTAATGAAAATTAAATTCTAAATTAAGAATAAAAATAAAAAAATGAATGATGAAGTAATATTGAAAATTTATTAAATTTGATTTTTACTAGTTAATTTTATGATGTTGACAACACCCAAAAAAGTGTTTTAAAATATTGGATTCTATTTAATTATTAAATTAATAACATAAAATAATATTATAATTATAAAAAAAAAAATTTAATAAAAAAATAAAAAGAACTCTGATTTAAAACATAAGAATATTAAATAAAATGATGATTATAAAAATATAATTTAAATATCTGGATTAAAGAAAATAATGAAAAAATTATTAATTAAAAATTTAAAATAAATAATTGTGAATATTTAAATCATTTTATTCTTAATGAATGATTATTAATAAAATTTATTAAATAAAAGAAATAATATACACTATCAAATTATGAATTATAAGATAATATATATGTGTGTGTGTATTTTTTTTGAATTATAAGAAATATGTACATTATGATAATCCTATTAGTGTTTAAAAAATTAAAATATTTTATAAATATTATCAATATCTTTAAAATAATACATTATTTTTAGAAAATATTGGAATGAACTGTTTTTATTTAATTCCAATCATGGTAATAATGGTAATTATAAATATATATTAATTAAGTTAAAAATTATATATGAATAAAAATAAAGTAAATAATATTATTGATAATAAAAAAATGATAAAAAGGGTGGAAAATTGAGATTATGACTTTGAGGGTCTTGAATTTTAATGAGTAGTAGAAAAAATAGTGTTCTGGCTTCAGAGGGGAGGCAAAGAAATGGATACATCGACAAATTGGATGAATCTAGTGTGAGTCCAATGAGGATTTGAGTCATTTAGTATGAGCATGGAAGAGATAGAGTTCATTTCAAATGCCATAGCGAGTGAGATAGAGTCCAATGACGAACGTTGTTGGCCATATCTGAGTCATTTCATGGTATTGAGAAGAGAGAATATGAAATCAAGCGTATATATATTGTTTGAGGTTGAAATTGGTTACCAAAGTCTGGAGATCTCTTTAGGGTAGAACTGTGTTAATTTAATGTGTCCAAATCATGTTCTAGGAATCATTTGGGGACAAAAATGATGTCTTCATCATTTTATTATGTTTTATATATCAGTCTTATATGATTATCTCCTATCTTTGACAATATATTTTTTTTTCTTCATTCTACAATGATTTCAGTTATGGTTCTATATTTGAAGATATTGATTTCTGATTGTGCTCCATTTAATTATTTTTATATGATTTTAATATACCTATTTATATCTTTCTTTCTATACATTTCTCATTTGGGTAATACTAATAAATGTTTCATTCTCAATTTTTAATGATTCTAATAAAAAAATTTCAATAATAATATAATTATCAATCTCTTTCTCAACATGTGTTTCATTAGAACTACATAATTTGATTCTTTAGATTTTTGATTCTGTGATACTTTATAACGAAGTAATAATATATTAAAATAATTTAATTTATTTTCAGACTATATGAAGAGAACCAATGTATTTTTGTGTGTGTAAATATAATAGTAGAGTTATGAAATTTGATATAGATAGAGAGTTTTGTTCAGATTTTCCATAGTGTTCTATTTCTGAGGCACTGCATGACCTGAGTGGAGTCCTTCCCCATTTTTTATTTTTTATGTGTTGAACAAGTTGGGTGATACATTATCTTCGTAGGACTAATAATATGGATATAAAGTTATCTACTATTTCATCTCTCCAATTTTAAGTATTGGAGTCTCTTATTATTATATTTAAAAGTGTAATTTTTAATGTATTTTATTTTTACATCAGAATTATAATTTAAATTGTAAGGGATTACTTAATTTTTTAATTATATATTTCTATACTTCTAAATTTCATTAATGAAATAATTATTTTCAAAAACTATATTATATAAAAATATTATTTATTTTAAAATATAGTATGTATTTCTTGTAAAGACTTGTAGTATTAAAAAAAACACTATTATAGTAAATATTTTAATATGAATAAATTTAATTACACAAGGAATTTATCTAAATTGAAAAATTATTTTATTGAGTTTTCAATCGATAACAAACATTTTTTATTTATTAAATCATTAGTATCACCCTTTCCAATAGTCTTGAGTTCTTCCCATCATCATGGTTAACCTTTTCTCATGCTTCAAAATGTTTAGTTACTCATGCACCCCTTATGGGATGTTGAGTAAAATGATGTTTTGGAGTCAATAATCTATGACTACATCAAACCAATGACACTTAAAATCCAAATGTTACCCCCCAATCAACAACATTTTTTACAGAAAAAGTATAATCGTTCTTTCAATAGTTTAAAACATTTATCCTAAGATTGTTTTTATAACTGTTCCTTATTTATATTATTAAATCATATAGTGTCAATAGGACCAACCAATTTCCCATGGAAATTATCTCTTTAATTAATGAAATTATAAATTATTGGAGTACCATATTGATGTTGATTCAATACCTACATGTCGAAAAAAATTAAGGATCGTTATCCCAATGTTTGAAAACAATACGAGATTATTTGTTCGGTTTTGGCTATGTGAAAAATGTTTAAAACAAAAATCACAGTTTTATATAAAAACATTCCCTTCGACTCATACCATCAACATCAAATGTTTCATTGAAATATGGTCGATACCTAAACATAAAAAATAATATATTAATATTTTTACAAAATATTGAAAAAACAAATCTCTTTTAATAGGTTTTGACTATAAGATTCGAGTTTTAAACTATAACGACACTTTTTATTGAAAATATGGACTTCAGGTTATATTGACCACATCGTGTGTTACATTGATGTTCAACCAATTCCTTTATATCATTATTAATTTTTGGATTTCTTTCCTGTACATTGAAAACAATATGAGCTTGTTTTCTTTTTTTGGCTAGTGATGCTTGTTTTATACTAAAATGATTCTTTTCTTTTAAAAAATGAATTTCAAGTCATATCGAAAAAATTGTAAAGACCTGGAAATTTCAAGGAATATTTTTTCATAATTTCACGGGAACATTGTGAGTGCGCGGTCCAGATGGAACCTGATTTTGAGTCCCGGTGTGCCCTGAATAATTTTCCGAAGTTTTTTTAAACTTAAATTAACGCGCGTAAGCAGTTTTCCTGAAAAAGTAGAGTAACTCTTGAACGGTTGCTCGGATCAGAAATCTGAGGGAACCGTTGTGCTCAGGATAGAGGGATTACCCTAGGTGCAACTTATTTTTTGTCGGAACGGGCCTCCTATGAGAAATACCATAAATGGATTAACCGTAAATAAAATAATTACATAAATTATTTTATTTTTCAAATGCTTATAACTCAAAAACGGTAGCTCGGATTAAAAATCCGAGACCACTGATGAACTCGTGATGGCATGTTTTATTTAAGAAGATACTAAATTTTGCTGGCATGGGCCACCAGAAAAAGTTATTTTCTGGCCTGAAATAAAATAATTAAGTGAAAATTTTTTTATTGTAAAATTCATAAATTCTAAATGGAAACTCGTATTGAAAATCCGAGAGTATCTATGGGTTCGTTTGGGTGTGTTTTACATAGGCAAAGCCTAACCTCGACTGGCGCGGGTCGAGGGTGACTGATAATAATTTTTCGAACTTTTTTTCAGGTACATTCAGTAAACGTACGTGCGGGTTTTTCTATCATTTGAACCGGTACTCGGAATTGAAATATGAGGGCACTGATGAACTCGCAGTTCCGGTAATTGCTTGAGGGGACCTTTACCGCAGTTACGTTTAAAACAGGTGGAGTTTTATTAATTTTGGAGTTTAGTTAAGAAAAGTTAAATAAATTTGTTAAAACAAATTTATATCTAAGGAAGTTAAATCCTCCCATGTCTGGATATATGAGAGGTGGGGCCCACACGATCCCCAACCTCTCATCATCCCATAACGCTCTCCAACCCCCCTTTAACACCCCTTCAATTTAATGTGCATACCCTCTTCATTAATGAACTAAACATCTTTTAATTATTTGGCACGTTTTCGAAATTCACTTGAAATATTTATGCCAACTCTTTAATAAATGGTTATACTTTATTATTATGGGTGTTGGCATAATCTCTAGTGGGGAGTCTTGAGAGAGGGGATTTGGGAGGATTGAGATGACTTCTTTCCCTCATCGAAGAATGCAAAGAACGCTGGCGCCAACCTCGACTTCTTCCTCCCCGACGTTGATGATGCAACGTCCTCATCCCGCGACAACGTCAATGGAACAAAGACTGAATATCCTGCCTTCGTTAAGCGATCATCCTTCTTGAATTGAGGTAGGGGTTTAATTTTGAAGTATGATAAATATCTATGTGTTAATTCCTCTTGTTCTTGAATCTCAACGATGGTGTCCAAACAAATATGGTCATCGATCCACACATAGACCGTGAACCTTTCTGTTTTATTTCTCGTTCATTATTCATCGCCAAATAATTAAGCGTTCTAAAAACTCAATGTTACGTTGATCATACGGATGCAGAGATCTCGACCCGAGGATCACGAATCTACGATTGTCACAATTTTCGGGTTTTGAACGAAGATACAGCGAACCACAGAAGGGGCGACACGGCGGTGTCATTTCGGCGTGTGTTCAAGGAATGACATCGGGCGGAAGAGGACACTGCGTGAAGGGCTGGCTGATAGGGTTTGGAAGTTTGGGTTGGAGGCGCTAAAATGTGATGGAATTGATATATTGGGAGAGAAAGTTTATGTTGATGATATAATAATAAAAATAACGGAATTAATTGATGGTGTATGTTTCCAGCGCCCAAGAAGGGCTCCAAAAAAACGTGGATTGATTATGAGTTAGGAATAGTAAATAAATAAGTAATTAATAATAATAATAAAATATTGTTGTTATTACTTTTGATGATAAAACACATTTTTGTTTGTAACTTGCCCGTACAACCTTGGTTTTACGAACCGTCTGCAGCGGTGTGACCTTGATTTCGAGACGGACATTCGGAGTCCAATATTGAATGTCTTTTTTGGGTTTTTGGATCGGGTACCCGAAGCGCTCGGAAAATAATAAATTTAATATTATTATTAAATCTTTGACCCTCCATAACTCATGCTTGCGACGTCTGATTGGATTGCCGTCAGTGTCGATGTAATCCTGACATCAATACGGTCGATTCAAGTCTAATGTTGAATACTAAATTCTGGTTCATGGCTCGGGCCCATGAAACACCGAATAATAATATTATTATTATTACGGGATCTTGTTTCAGACATATCTCTCTCATACGGTGTCGGAATGTCGAACCGTCTGCGAGGATGCAACCCTGGAATTAAGAAAGATGTTCCAAGACAAATTTTGGATATTTAAGTCGAGGTCGAGGCACGGGCCCCATGAGGACTGATTCGCGCGTGTTGCGGTGAAATGAAACTTTTTCACCGGCTATCCGTTTTGGACCAATTGGTAGTCCATATCGTGTGTTTTTCCGTATTGATCGCAATGGTGTGACCGGTTTAATTAACCAGTGTTATTTGAAGTACGGCTGGGTTGGTTCGAACCCAAAACCAACCGGGCCCTCGGAGCGGAAACACTTATATCATGAGCTCCGGACGTCCGATTGACGTACCGTCGAATTTGTTGGATTCTTTTTGATGAGGCAGAACTTTTGGAATACTTATCCTGGGTTTTGGTTGCAGTTGGATAGTGGTTGGGTTAGATTGTACCTGAAATCCAACTGTGCCCCAGGAACGGAAAAGATGATAACTTTTAGACTGGACGTCCGTTTGACGAACCGTCAGCGGCGTTGGTGACCACGTTGAGAAACGGTCCCTATGAGTATAACCTATGAGAGTTCGGGGAACATTTGAGATACGGTCGGGTTGGTTCGCACACAAAACCAACCGGCCCCCTGGGACAAAAAGGATAATAACTCACAGACCGGGCGTCCGATTGACGCACCGTCTTTTGCGTTGAGACCCCTATGATGAGGCGGTCCATTGAGATACTTTTCGTGGGACTTTGAGATACTTGGAGTATCGACCTGTAGCTCATGGAGAAGACCCTCCCGGAGACGAGCATATGGAGTACGGAGACCGTGTAGCCGGCTGAGACCTGACGACTGCTTGACCGACTCGACTCGAACTGAGTCGACTAGCCCAGTGGACGGAGCACTACTTTTTCTTGGTGCAGACCCATGGAGGACGGAGCACTACTGTGTGACAGTGCAGACCCGTGGTACTCGTCCGAAGAGTACCTCTGTAAGCTATTAGTGGGTGTGTACTACTATGTTTGGGTGGCATACCCTGGCGAGATGCACTACTGTGTTTTGGTGGCTGACCCGCGGTACTCGACTGGAGGAGTATCTTAGTAGTCTTAGGTTAGTGAGCAGTACCTCAGAGTCGTGACAGGACCACTATACACTCCAGCGACGGGGATATTCAGCAGTTACGATTTTGATATTGAAAATCCTAGTTTGAGCTGAGTTTATGACCTTTGTGTTTACCTCATGATTGATATGGGTCACTTGATAACTTAGGTATATGTATGGGCATATACCTGGGTAGTGGTTATCCGTTGAGTCTATGACCTTTGTGTTTACCTCATGATTGAGATGGGTCACTTGATAACTTAGGTATATGTATGGGCATATACCTGGGTAGTGGTTATTTGTTGATTTCATGACCTTTATGTTTACCTCATGATTGATATGAGTTACTTGATAACTTAGGTATAAGTATAGGGTTATATATAAGAAGAGTTATCTGTTGTGATTCTAATTTGTGGTTATCCTTTTTGGATTTAGAGAGACCTTGAGGGTCTGTAGGTCCCTACTGAGTATCGTTATACTCACCCCTGCACGGGCTATGCCCGCACCTCGTTGTGTTGGTTGCAGATGACGGGCAGCACTGACAGAGGCCAAGTATTTGAGGATTGGATGGTACCCGAAGGTTGATCTCACGATGAGTCAGTATCCGGAGGTGCACTTCAAGTCGAGATGAAACTTGAAGGAGGTTGACGGGAGAGATAGTTGTAGAGGCTATCTGTACATACCCTTCATGTAGGATCTGTAGTTGACGATCCAGGAGCTGTGCTATCTGTACCTACCCTTCAGGTAGGATCTGAGGTGGACGACCCATTAGCTGTTTCTATTCTTCCAACTATTTGTCTTCTCTGTTGTACTTCCGTTCAGTTGTAGCTGTACTTTTCAGTTGGGTTTGTATTATGGCCCTTTTCCTTTTCAGAACTTCTTTTGTACGTAGTGTTTACTTCCGCTTGTACTCTGTGGTGTTTTTTTACTTTTATAAAGGCAATGCCTTCCCAGTTATAGGGATTTACGACTTTGGTGCTAGTCGCTAGCCCCTGGCCTATGGATGGCATGATTGGGGTAGTCACAGCGCGAGTCCTGAGGATGGTTCGTGACAAATTGGTATCATAGGAGTCGGTTCTACCACAGAACTCATAACTCTGATCATTCCTTTCTGTGATGCAATAGTGTTAAGGGTACCGAGTGTGATCTTTAGTTCATGGAGTCCAGTGTTGGTGCGGTGGCCGACGTATCCATACACCAGGACCCTGACTTCTGATTTCCGACTTAGTGCATGAAAACACTGATTGCGTGTGTGTTTCCAAAAGTTTTAAAGTAAGCTCAAACCATGTCAGCTCACCAGGTATAAATTGATGACCATGTCGCATCTGTTCAAGACGTCTCCACGCAGACAGTCAGTTGGGGTTCTGAGAGAGTACTCGATGAGGGCCCACCGAGCGGCGAGGCTCTAGTGTGGGGACCTTTTTACTATATTGGCACCCTCGGGTGGTGTACCAGCAGAACCACCACATGTTGGGAAGAAGATGCCACCAGTCTTACTAGAAAACTATGCACGCTGGCAGAGCGCATTGCATGAGTTCCAGTAGTAGCGGCCTCCGAGGTTACGAGGCGAGGCGGATTCCCAGACAGCAGAGCACTTGTTGGAGGTGATTGCTAGAGTTTTCCACTTAGGTGAGAAATCAGTAGAGTGGATGGTGGTCTTGGCTACTAGTTTTTTCCAATGAATGTTCATGAGGATGGTCCTCATAGTGATGAGGCTTCGGTACGTGGACCGACTCCTGAGATAGTGCCTTCGAGTAGTGTGTCAGCTATACATCACTACCTATTGGTCAAAAATTACAACAGGCAGTACCGGTAGATGACACATATAGGCTTACTTCCTTACACATGTTCCAACATCAGATACCCTCAAGTTTCGAGGTGAACCTGACTCACAGGCGGCTGAGGACTGGCTTGAGGAGGTGGCTGAGAGTTTTCTAGAGCTTATTCAAATTTGGCAGGATGATGTTTCAGTAGCTGATTATTCATCGAGGCATACCGAGCATTCCAGGTACTCGATGAATACGATTCGATCAGTGCTATAGATCTCGGACCTCTGAGCGTGGTGTATTTAAGGATATCTGTGCCAGCACCTTTCCTCTATGCATTCCTACTTAGGATAGGGTGCTAGAAATAATCTTTGTGGTTTAGAATTCTTTGCTAAATGGATGCAGTCAGTGAAGGTTAGTAGTGGGAAAGCTGGAAACTGGCACTAGTCTCGGAGACATGGGCGTGTTAAATGTTTCAAGAAGTGGAAGTGTTAAGGACAGAGGAATTTGCAGAGTAGCAGACATTGAAGCAGAGCTAAGAGTGCAGCATGAGGTGGTGTACATTTCAACATGTTACAACCACACATCTTTGTAGTCCTTACCAGGCTCAGGGAGATGGAGGGTAGGGGAAGAGAATAGATGCATGTGGTCACGGAGTGTGACCGAAGGGCTCTAAGAATTATTTGAGGTATGGTCTGTGTCTACTACGAGCTTCCATATCAATAGACATATGTACCAATCATTCCATCCTCCCATGAGTCTTGTCCCAGACCTAGAGTTTCCGGTTTAAACCATTGACTTGAACCTCACGTCTGGAGATACCATTGAGAGGAGAATCGATAAACACACTGACGCCGACAGGTGTGATATAACCCTTGAGGAAAGAGTTTCGGTTGGAACCTCTTGGTGACAGCGTCGAGGTCTTACGACGTTAGTTTGGGTATGGACTGGGCAATCACAGTTCATACACGGATTGATGGTATTTGGAAAAAAGGTTGTGGTTTACTTACAATGATGGGATGTGTTTTCCTTTCTCGATGAAAAGGAAACCCCAGGCAACACAACAACCCCCAGGAGAGCACATGGGAGCAGAAGGCTCAGATGCGTGCTCAGTAACACTTTTAGTTTCCCCTAGTGTGTGGGGACGTAATTCCCTGAGGTGGGAGTAATGTAAAGACCCGAAAATGTCAAGGAATTTTTTTTATTAATTTCTCTGTAATTTTTTGAGTGCGCGGATTCAGACGACACCTGATTCTGAGGCCTGGTGTGCCCGGAATAATTTTCTGAAGTTTTATTAAGCATAAATTAATGTGCGTAAGCAGTTTTCCTGAAAAAGTAGAGTAACCCTTGAACGGTTGCTCGGATCAGAAATCCGAGTGCTCCATTGCACTCAAGATAGCGGGATTACCCTAGGTACGACTTAATTTTAGTCGGCAAGGGACTCCTATGAGAAATCCCAAAAATGGCTTAACCGTAAATAAAATAATTAAATAAATTATTTTATTTTTCAAATGCTTATAACTCACAAACGGTAGCTCGGATTAAAAATCCGAGACCACTGCTAAACTCATGATGGAATGTTTTATTTATGTAGATACTAACTTTTTCCAGCACGGGCCATCAGAAAAAGTTAGTTTTTGGCCGCAAATAAAATAATTAAGTGACAATTATTTTATTGTAAAATTCATAACATTTAAACGGTAACTCGGATTAAAAATCTAAGAGTATCGATGGGTTCTTTGGGGAATGTTTTACTTAGGCAGAGCCTAACCTCGACCGGCGCGGGTCGAGGGTGACTGAAAATAATTTTCCGATCTTTTTTTCGGGTACGTTCAGTAAACGTACGTGCGGGTTTTTTCTATCTTTTGAACCGGTGCTCAGAATTGAAATCTGAGGGCACAAATGAACTCGCAGCACCGGTAATTGCTTAAGGGGACCTTTACCACATTTGTGTTTTAAACAGGTTGAGTTTTATTAATTTTGGAGTTTAGTTAAGAAAAGTTAAATAAATTTGTTAAAAAAAATTAATATCTAATGAAGCTAAATCCTCCCATGTGTGGATATATGAGAGGTGGGGCTCACATGAGCCCCAAAATCTCATCTTCCCATAACTCTCTCCAACCCCCCTTTAACACCCGTTCAATTTAATGTTCCAACCCTCTTCATTAATGAACTAAACATCTTTTAATTATTTGGCACGTTTTGGAAATTCTCTTGAAATATTTATGCCAACTCTTTAATAAATGGTTATACTTTATTATTATGGGTGTTGGCATAATCTCTATTGGGGAGAGTCTTGAGAGAGGGGATTTGGGAGGATTGAGAGGACTTCTTTCCCTCATCGAAGAATGCAAAGAACACTGGAGCCAACCTCGACTTCTTCCATCTCGACGTTGACGAGGCAACGTCGTCATCCCACGACAACATCAACGGAACAAAGATAGCATCTCCTGCCTTCGTCAAGTGATCCACCTTCTTGAATTGAGGTAGGGGTTTAATTTTGAAGTATGGTAAATATCTATGTGTTAATTCCTCTTGTTCTTGGATTGCAATTATGGTGGCCAAAAAAATATGGTCATCAATCCGCACATAGACCGTGAACCTTTCTGTTTCATTTCTCATGCATTATTCGTCGCCAAATAATTAAGCGTGCTAACAACTCAATGTTACGTTGAGCATACGGATGCGGAAATCTCAACCCGAGGATCACAAATCTGCAATTGTCACAATTTTTGGGTTTTGAACAAAGATACAACGACAAACGGAAGGGGCGACGTGACGGTGTCATTTCGGCGTGTGTTCAAGGCATGACTTCAGGCGGAAGAGGACACCGCATGAAGGGCTAGCTGATAGGGTTTGGAGGTTTGGGTTGGAGGCTCTAAATGTGAAGGAATTGATAGATTGGGAGAGAAAGTTTAAGTTGATGATATAATAATAAAAAGAATGGAATTAATTGATGGTTTATGTTTCCAGCGCCCACGAAGGGCTCCAAGAAAACATGGATTGATTTGGAGTTAGGAATAGTAAATAAATAAGTAATTAATAATAATAATAAAATATTGTTGTTATTACTTTTGATGATAAAACACATTTTTGTCTGCAACTTCCCCATACAACCTCAGTTTTATGAACCATCTGCAGCGGTCCGATCCTGATTTTGAGATAGACATTCCGAGTCCAATATTGAATGTCTTTTTTGGGTTTTTGGATCGGGTACCTGAAGCGCTCGGAAAATAATAGATTTAATAATATTATTAAGTCATTGACCCGCCATAACTCATGTGTGTGACGTCCGACTGGCTTACCATCAGTGGCGATGTAATCCTGACATCAATATGGTCAATTCAAGTCTAATCTTGAATACTAAATTCTGGTTCATGGCTCGGGCCCACGAAACACCGAAAAATAATAATATTATTGTTACGGGATCTTGTTTCGGATATATCTCTCTCATACGGTATCAGAATGTAGAACCGTCTGTGAGGTTGAGACACTGGAATTAAGATGGATGTTTCAAGACCAATTTTGGATATTTAAGTCGAGGTCGAGGCGAATGCCCCACGAGGCCCGGTTCGCGCATGTTGCGGTGAAATGCATCTTTTTCACCTGCTATCCATTTTGGACCAATGGGTAGTCCATCACGATTTTTTTTCCATATGGATCACAATGGTGTGACTGGTTTAATTAACCAGTGTTATTTGAAGTATGACGGGGTTGGTTCGAACCCGAAACCATCCGGGCCCTCGGAGCGGAAACGCTTATATCATAGCTCCGGACATCCGATTGATGTACCGTCAACTTTGTTGGATTCCTCTTGAGGAGAAGGAATTTTTGGCATACTTCTCTTGAGTTTTGGATGAAGTTGGATAATGGATAGATTGGATTGTACCCGAAATCCATCCGAGCCCATGGAACAGAAAAGCTGATAACTTTCAGACTGGACGCCCGTTTGACGAACTGTCAGCGGCATTGGTGATCACGTAGAGAAGTGGTACCTATGAGTATATCCTATGAGAGTTCATGGTATAGTTGAGATACAGCTGGGTTGGTTCGTACACAAAACTGTCCGGCCCCCTGGGACGAAAAGGCTAATAACTCACAGACCGGGCGTTCGATTGACGCGCCGTCTGTTGCGTTGAGACCCCTATGACGAGGCAGTCCTTTGAGATAATTTTCGTGGGACTTTGAGATACTTGGAGTATCGACCTGATGCTCATGGAGAAAACCCTCCCAGACATGAGCGTATAGAATACGGAGACCGTGTAGCCGGCTGAGAAATGACGACTGCTTGACCGACTCGACATGGAGTGAGTCGAACAGCCCAGTGGACGGACCACAACTTTGTTTGGGTGCAGACCCATGGAGGACGGAGCACTACTGTGTGACAGTGCAGACCCACGGTACTCGTCCGGAGAGTACCTTTGCAGGCTATTAGGTTGTGTGAACTACTGTGTTTGGGTAGCATACCCCGGCAGGATGCACTACTGTGTTTGGGTGGATGACCCGTGATACTCGACAGGAGGAGTACCTCAGCAGTCTTAGGTTAGTGAGAAATATCTCATAGTCGTGATAGGACCACTGTACACTCCAGAGACCAGGCTCTTCAGCAGTTATAGTTTCGATATTAAAAATTCGGGTTTGAGCTGAGTCGGTGACCTTTGTGTTTACCTCATGATTGAGATGGGTCACTTGATAACTTAGGTATATGTATGGGCATATACCTGGGTAGTGGTTATCCTTTGAGTCTATGACCTTTTTGTTCACCCCATGATTGATATGGGTCACTTGATAACTTAGGTATATGTATGGGCATATACCTGGGTAGTGGTTATCCGTTGATTTCATGACCTTTGTGTTTACCTCATGATTGAGATGGGTTACATGATAACTTAGGTATAAGTATGGGATTATACCTAAGAAGGGTTATCTGTTGTGATTCTTCTTTGTGGTTATCCTTGTTGGATTTAGAGAGACCATGAAGGTCTCAGGGTCCCTACTGAGTATCGTTATACTCACCCCTGCACGGGCGATGCCCGCACCTCGTTGTGTTGGTTGTAGACGATGGGCAGCACTGACAGAGGCCGAGTGTTTGAGGATTGGACGGTACCTGGAGGTGGATCTCATGACGAGTCAGTATCTAGAGGTGGACTTCACGACGAGATGACACTCGGATGAGGTTGACGGGCGAGAGCGTTGTGGAGGCTATCTGTACCTACCCTTCAGGTAGGATCCGTGGTGGACGATCCAGGAGCTATGCTATCTGAACTTACCCTTCATGTTGGATCCGAGGTGGATGACCTAGGAGCTGTTTCTATTGTTCCAGCTATTTTTCTTTTCTATTGTACTTCCGTTCAGTTGTAGCTGTACTTTTCAGTTGGGTTTGTATTCTTTCCCTTTTCCTTTTCAGCACTTCTTTTCTACTTAGTGTTTACTTCTTCTTGTACTCCATGGTGTTTTGTTTAATTTTATAAAGACAATTCCTTCCCAGTTATCAGGATTTACGCCTTTGGTGCTAGTCGCTAGCCCTTGGCCTATGGAAAGAGGGCTTGGGGAAGTCACGGTTGGAGCCCCGAGGATGGGTCATGACAAAAAATTGTGTGTCTGATTAATGTGAGGTTGATTCCATCTCCTCACAATTGAAATATGGATTGTTTTCCTATAGTTTCATGTCATTTTGGGCATGTATCCATGATTTTGGCTATGTGATGCATGCTTTAAACTAAAATTATTCTTTTATATTAAAAACATGAAATCTCAGCCATATTGGTCATATCAAGTGTCAAATTAATGCGTGGTCTATTCCTACACATTGTAAATGAATTATGGACTATTTTACTAATGTTTAAAAATAACCCTAGTGCATTTCCTTTTATTCAAATAGTGACACGTTCTATAAACAAAAATGGAACTTTTATATTAGAATAACACACATTTAGCCATATGGGCCCCATTGTGTGTCAGATAAATGTACATAAAATTATTATACATAAAAATAATTTATGGGCTGTTTTCATAATGTTTGAAAGGAATATGAGCTAATATCTTTAGTTTTGGCTATGTGATGCATGTTTAAAAATAAAATAGAACATTTATATTAAAAACACACACATTGAGTCATAATGATAAAATCATGAATCATATTGATGTGTGGTTTGTTCCTAAAAATCACAAATTAATTATGGATTTTTTGAAGGTGTTACCTTATTCAAAGACCAAGGATCATTTTTTTAACAGAGAAAAAAGTTGGATTAAATGAGTCTTAATTACTGAATCTTATTAGAATCATTCCCATAAAAATTCATCAAATCACCAAGAAAATCATCCTTCCATATAACACCCTGGTTGACACCCTTATTGTAAAGACCGTCTTATACCATATTCTCTTCACAAAGAGCATACACGATAATGTAGTTGGTTTCCAAAAGAAAAGTAAGACAATTCATCCCAAGAGAAGAAAGTGTCCTGGAAAGATGCACCATACCCTTCTAGATAGCTTGGAAAATATTGGTTGAATAAAATTCAATCCAAATATTGTTCCAAATATTTTTTTGGAAATGTAAATAGAATGTAATACCCCAATCATTTTCCCTTCCAGACATGAGGTCGAACCACATCTGAAAAGAAGCATCTGTGACAATGGCCAAGATGATCTATGAAGATAGAACCACATCCTTCAGGTCCCAGATTGCCTTTGGAGGCACCACTGACATTCCCATTGATCTATTCTGGACGTTGGGATTTTCAGAATACTTCAAAACATTGTCAAGGATATCTATAATGGCCATTAATCTGATGTTGATGCATGATTTCAATGTCTTCAACGGAGTTGTCACAACAAGATTTCTGAATCGAGGAAGCATCACGAATGGTAATGAGAATCCGCACCCTACCTTCATTAAGCATAAATTTGAAATTATATTGAATAATATTATTTGTATCATACTAGATCATATGTAAGATCTTATCCACAATGGTCAAGAAGAGATATTTAATTTGTTGAGAATATTACAAAACAATACAACACAACAACTGGGAGATGATGAAATTAAACTGTAACAATTGACATCCAAAGTTGTCAAAAATAAAGTTCTAAAGAGATGATGCTATAGAACAAGACAAAAACAGATGGTTTGTATCTTCCATATTTTGGTTTCATAGGTGAAATTTAGGGAAATATTTGATCCCAAAAGATTGAAAACAAATATCAGTGGGGACATTGTTATGTTCAATACACCAAACAAGAGTTGTTCTCGAGGGATTAATCGACGGTCTTCAAAAGGATTTCAACCAACATAAGCTAGAATCAGAATATTTGAAATTGTGATTTTAAAAACTCTTGGAATAAAGGATACCATTACAAGAGGGTTCCCAGAAGAGGAAATCATCTGAGTTGGAATAGTGATAGTAATAAATGACACTTATCTTGCTTCCAAGAATGGATATGTTATTATAATTTAGAACATCCCTTATAGTGGAATTGTTGTTTTTAGGAAAGGATTTTGGAGGTAGCATGAAAATTAAAGGAGAACCCATCTTGTTGTCAAACCAAAAGTTCATGGATGAATCATAGATGACCATCCCTATTGAGTTGTTTAGAATGTTTCCGTATGATTGTGTAATGGATGGCTAGATTGAATATGTGATACAGTTCAAATTACCATTCTTTAGATAAGTACTAAATCTTTTTTGAGGAAATCAATATAGTTAAAATTGTTATTAAGCAACCTCCAAGTGAACGTCAGTTGAATAGCATCATTAAAGAGATTAATAATTTTTATTCCAATACTACCCTTTTCTAAAGGATTACAATAGGTGGCCTATGAGATGATGAAAATATTCTTTTCAAGAGTGATTCCTATCAAAAGAAAAATTTTAATGCAATAATTAATTTTTTAAGCAGACTAGAAGACCATTTGAAAACCATCGTTGATTTGACCATTTTGCAGTAAAAAGTAGACATGACAAGACATATTCTTCCAACAATATATATGGATTTACCCTTCCAAGAGGAAAGCTAATTAATAATTTGGTCAATAATGGGGGAGAAATAGCGAGATTTTGGTCTTCCCCAAAAGATAGGCATGAAAAGATAGGTGGGAGGTAAAGATCCTTCCTCTATGCCTAAATAATTGATGATATTAACTTTTTTGATAGAATAAATTTTTTTCTTAAAGAACACAATGGATTTGTCCTAGCTTTTAGTTTGACCAAAAATTTCTTCATAACAAGACAAGGAATTTTTAAGACTTTGGATGTTACTTTTCTCCCATTTTGAGAACATGATGATTTTTTTAGCATATAAAAGATGTATGTGAATATTTAAATTCCTATAAGCTTGTATAAGTTTAATCTTGTTTTGATCTATAAGGAAAGTGAACTGTCTATTTAGGTAATCTTCGGTAATCTCAAAAATAATGGAATAAGGAGGATCCCCTTGTCTAACCCCCTTAATACATTTAATGAATCCCTTGGGGGAACAATCGATAAGGAAAAATATGAAATCTGAGTTTAATAAAGGGTTTATCATACTAATGAAAGAGTCATTATTTTCAATACCACAAATGAATTATGGATAATTTTTTTAATATTTGGAAATAATTGGAGCTCATTTTATTTTTTTGGAAATGTGTCGTCTGTTGTAAATTTAAACAAAAATATTATTTTGAAAACATGTATTTCAAGTAATACTAACCACATCATGTTTCTTATTGATTTGGGGTTGATTCCTACACATCACAAATTAATTTCTGATATTGTTAGTAAATTAAAAACAATATTATATTCTCAGTTTTGGCTATGTGACACACAATTTAAACTGATATGAAACATCTATATTGAAAACATGCACTTCAAGTGATTCCTTCCACATAAACTGTTGAATGGATGTACCACTGATTCCTACACATAAAAAATGATTAATAATTCATTATCCTAAAGTTTTAAAACAACGTTAAATTAGTTTTTTCTATGCAACATGTCTTTTAAACTAAAATGAAAAATTTATATTGAAAACATGAACTTATAGTTATACCAATTGTATCATACATTATATTGATATGTGGTTGATTCTTACATGGTAAAAATTAATTATGGATCATTTTTCTAATGTTTGAAAACCATCCAAAACCATTTTCATGGTTTTTTCTATTAGACGTATATTGAACCTACTTTTTCATACATTAATATAGGATAATTTTAATGATAAAAGACATAATAGAATTTAAAAAAAATATCAAATGGGTTGGAATCTTTGAAATATTATGACCATACATCAGTTATGGATAATAAAACATAAACATTTACTTAAAAAAATATTCTTTATCCTTATAAAGAACCTCATATCCTTTGAAAATTTTGTCACCCAATGATTTACATCAAAGAAAGGGGTGAGCTAAATGCCACGTATGGGGATATATAAAGACATCAATCAATATAAAATGTTGGACCATAATAATAATCATCATGACATAGGCATAAGATAGTCATCATAATTATGAGATGAAGAAATAGATAAATGAATAAAATGCAGAAATGTATAAAAATGAAATATCATGTCTTAGTGGTCAAATAACACTCATAGTTGTGGAAAAAGATAACATCATTTTCACACATAACATATGTGCATAATAATAAAATCATTACTTTGAACAAAGAAAACATCATGTTCATGAATATTGTGCATTATCTCATGTGATACATCATGTTACCCAATGCATTGTAGCACTATATAAGTTCTGATTCTCCCATCACATTATAACATTTACAAAATCATGCATGCCACATAGAATGTATATCAATTAACGTCATGAATTAACCCATATATAGGAATGGGTTTCATATGGATTTCACCATTGATGGGTTGAATTGACATGGGGTCAATTCAAACACATCATAAATATATTATGGACTTAAATCCTAAAGTTTAAAAAAAACCCAAGATCAATTCTTTGTTTTGACTTGTGACACATTCTATAAATTAAAATGACACTTTTATATTAAAATTACACACTTTGAGTCATACCGACCACATAGTGTGCCAGATTAATGTGATAAAAATTCTTATACATCAAAAATGAATTATGGATTGTTTTCTTAATTTTTGAAAAAATATAAACATGATTTATATGTTTTGTCTATGTAATGCATGTTTTAATCTAAAATGGAACTCTTATATTGAAAACCCACACTTCGATTCATAATGATAAAATCATGCATCAGATTGATATGTGGTTGATTCCTACAAGTTAAAATTTAGTAATGTATCATTTTTCTTTTATTTGTAAACAATAAGTCCTTTTTTTACAATCAGACTTGTTTTTTTAAATAAAAATGATCCTTTTATTTCGAAAAAATTCATTTGGAGTCATACCGACAACATAACATGTTATATTGATGTGGGGTTGATTAATACACTCCCAAATTTATTATGGATATCTTTTATAAATTAATAAAACTATAAAATCCTAATTTCTCAATTTTGGAAATGTGAAACATGATTTAAACTAAAATGAAACTTCTATTTTGGAAGCCCAAAATTCTAATCATACATTCCACATCAAATGTTGAATGGATATACATTTGATTCCTATACATAAAAATGAATAATGATTCATTATACTAATGTTTTAAAACAATCTGAATTCATTTTCATGGCTTTGGATTTGTGATGAATGTTTTAAAATAAAATGAGACATTTATATTGAAAACACGAACTTCTAGTCATACCAATGAAATCATGTGTTATATTTACATTTATTCAATTCATACATGTTAATAATTATTTATGGATCATTTTCATAATTATTTAAGACAATCCAAACTCATTTACGTAGTTTTTTCACTTTGACATAAAGTGACCCTACTTTTTTATAGATAAAAATTTCATCATTTTAATGATAAAAAATAATATCATTACAATCCCAGGATCAAAATTTTTTCTATTTCGAAAAAATTTGAACTATAAATCATTTATTTATAATAAAAAATTAAAATATATTTTTTAAGTTTTTTTATTACTTATCATTATAAAGTACATAATATCCTTTTAACATGTAGTCTCCTGAGAATATTCATCAATGAAACGGTTTGAATAATCCTCACCATCATAAAATAAGCATTGGATCATCATCATAATCATGAGAGAAAAATAAGATAAATAATGAAATGTGGAAATTCATAAAAATGAATTATCATGTCTTGATTGTCAAATACCAGACATAGATGTGGAAAAATCATGCATCTTGTTCATTCACAACATATGTGAGTAATCATAAAATCATCATTGTGATCATATCTAGATTCGCGATCATGGATATTTTTAATTATATAATGAGATACATCATATTAACCTAATTCATTTTAGCCCCATATAATTTATGGCACTCCCGTCACATCATAACATTTTTAGAATCAGGCATGGAACATAGAATGTATATAAATAAATGTCATAAATAAACCAATATAAATGAATTGGTTTTATAAGGATTTCATTAATAATTAATAAACAAGGGCTTCCTAAATGAAAATGGAAAAACATATTTGGTATAAGATTCATCATTCCTGAGCGAAGAATAAAAAACTCAAAAGGACTCAAATTGTGTTTTGGGAAGAAGGATTATTTTGTAAAATCATTGTATTTTTCATAAAATAATATTGGAAAATTTGTTATCCTATAAAATAAAATGGAAGGAAAATTTAATTATATTTAAGTAAAATCAGAGAATCATTTATACAAAAAAAGTCATAAAAGTGGAATAACCTAGTGCAAAAGAGTTGGGTTTAAGAATCCCCTAACATTATGTCAGAATGATTTGTTGAATTTAATATCTTGGATAACCAAATTATATTAATAAATTACTAAATATATAACCTATTATACATTTATTTTATTTATTATAATTTTATTTAGTTCATTTATGTCTATATTGATGAGTCATATTGTTTAGTCTTATCATTGTTGGAGTGTTCATTTTCATGGGTTCCATGATCGGTTTTCTGGTATAGATGTATGAATGTTCATGAAAATGTTAATAATTATCCAAAATTATGTCATTTATTAACTTACATAGGTTTTAATGAACATATCAATATTTTTTACATATTTTAGGATGATTCATTAGATAAAATTTAAATGATAATCATTTAGAATATTTGGTGGGTTTCCAATAATTATGACCGAGATTTATTTTATTATTTGATATAATGTATATATTTTATTTAATGAACATAAAATAAATTAATGAAGAAAATTTAAAAAGTTTTTAACAATTATTATAATAATATGACCAGCGATGAAGGTGGTAGTGAAATATGAAATATCTTCATCCATTAAGGTGATGAATCAATATGTGACAGTTGATGATTTCAGTTTTAAAATATAATGGGGATAGAAGAGATTTTATAATAGATATTAAATTTAAAAAATAAAATAATTGTATATATATTATACTGACATTATCATGCATCATAGGATATGATAATTGAAGAGAGAATAAGAAAATAAATTATCTAAAATAAATTTAAAAAGTTGATTTTACCTCTTGAAATCTTCTTCTTGATAACCTCCTTAAAGAACATGGGTATGGACTTTTCTTGAGACCAGAATCTCTTGGATTTAGGGAAGTGGATTGCAAAGAAAATTAGGAAAATTTTATAAAAGCATCAACTGTTAGACAATATGAGCAGAGGAAGTGGTGAAGCGTGGTATTTATAGAGTAGAAAAGTTATGTTATTATTATTTTATTCATCAATTTATTATTTTGGATCAAGACTGTGAATAGTTTTGATTCTTATGACTAAATGATGTAAAAGGATCAAGAGATTTTGAATGAATATGTTCTTAACTGATCTATGCATCAGTTATGACTCAATAAAAAATGTGGGTCTTATTAATACACACACTCTTCAAAAGTAGAATGAGTCTGAAAGTTGACCACAAAACTAGCATCCATTACTCAATAAATGTTTTATTTATATTATATAATAAATTATCATATTTCAGAATTCAACAAAAATACATATATTATAGAAAAATAAATAAAATTCACCTTAATGTTTTTTTCTTTTTGTATAACTAAAACATGGATTAAATTTAATAAAAATAATTTTCAATATAAGAGTCATTTCATTTTTAATTAATATCATCATTTTTTTGAAAAATATAAATTTTAATGTTATAAATGATTTTATGACACCTTGAAAAAGTTAATAAAGTATCATCAAATAATATTATAATTATAATAAATAAATATTATTTTATAAATATGTTTTTTGAAAATAATTTTTCTTTTCAGTCATTATATTTACAATAAATGTTTAAATAAATGTTTACTATAAACAAAAATACCAACACTTTAGTTATCTTTTTTTAAACATTTATTTACTTCTAGTTTGATATAATTATATCATATTTTCATTTATAAGATACATCAATTTTTTTATACATTCATAGGTGAGGTTGGTATTATGTTAGATGGATTAATATTTCTAGTGGTCCTGTTACTATTTCAAGGGAGAAGTTACTATTCTGTTAGTATAGGTTTCTTAATTTCTATAAATATCAATTATTTAATTTTTTATAATGAAAATGATGTTTCTATTGGTATCTCTATTTCATTAAAGTGTTTTATAATAATGTACATTCCATTAATAAATGTTTGGGTCATTAAATACTTTACGCCTTTTAAATTTCTCCCAAAAAATTTTATTTTACAAAATAATGTGAAAATAAGTGATAGTACTTCTCCCATATTGCATCCTTCTATTACCATGATGCCTACTCAGACTTATTATTCCTCCACAATACATTTACATGGTGAGTTGTGTTATTGTGTATGAATTTATCTCTATGGTCCAATATCTTCCCTAGATTCTCTTCATACGAGAGGTCATTGTTTAGTTGTACCACATCCAGATTCAGTACATGTGAGGGTTTAATTATGAACATTTCAAGAGAGAAACATTGAATAGAACATGAACATGAGCCAAATTTGGATGAAGTACAAGACAAAATGATACACCTCCTATGACACCAAGGATCTAAAAGTGGCCACTATACGTTGGGATAATCTTCCCTTTATTTCAAAACCACATAACTCTTTTCTATGGTGATATTTTATGGAAGCCTTTGCCTCCGACATAGAAATCCTTGTAAATTTGACAGTAGTTAGAAAAAGTATTTTTTCTGAATCTGAGCAGCTTTTATTTGTTGTAAGGTGAATTAAACTTTCTCAGTTATCTCTTTCACAATATCAGATCTAATAATGTTTCATTTGAAAACATCATCCAACCATGATAGTGTTCTACATCACTTCCTATATAGTGATTCCTATGGATCCATCTGAATACTTGAGTGGAAGATTTTTTTGTATGAGAACTCAACTAATTAGATATGTTGATACAATCCACCTTTCAATTGAATTGATAATTTTTTTAGCATGTCCGAGACTGTATGAATAGTCTTTCCAGATTGGGCATCAGTTTGGTGGTGATATACCATGTTAAAACTCAATTTAGTTCTCAATTCATGTTGTATAATTATCCAGAATATAGATTTTAACCACGGTTCATGATCAGAGATGGTATAATGTGGAACCCAATGTAGCCTCCCAATATCTATAAAATATATCATGAAATGATTTTAAAATGTAAAATCTTAAACAATAGTGATAAAGTGGTTTGTATTTGTGATTTGATCCACCATGACCCATATCATTTAGTTTCCTTTGGAAGTATTAATTAGATAAGTGACAATGTTCATAGTGATACTTTCCCATTTCACATGGGTATAGGCAATGGTTTCTTCATCCCTTTAGACTTTTATCATTATGATTAAACTTACTGACATTTCATGCACCTTGAGATATACTTCCTAATATATTTATTCATGTTATCCCACAAGAAGTTTATCATAGATCATGGTATATCATGGTAATTCCACGATGGACAGAGAAATGTGAGCTATGTGCATTATCCATTAGCTCCTTCTTCATCCTAGGTGATGCTGTCAAACTAAAAATGTTTCCAAACCAAATCTCATAATAATCATTGACATGGAAATCAGGTTGGTTTTTTTTCTAATACTTCATTTACCTATGTTTGTATCTCTAGGCTATCCCTTTGTGCATTCTTGATCTCCTCTTGTATTGATGGTTGAGAAATTATTAGGGAAAGGTAGGATATATTATTTTCTCTTATTATTTCCAAATCCATCATTTTCATATCCATGAAGATATAGTTCTTCGAAATCTACATCATAGATATAGTAGTCGGTTCTTTTCATCAAATAACATCAGCTAAATTTTTCTCCATTCTCTGATGATAATTAATAGAGGAATCATAGTCCCTGGTTAGATCTAACAATCTTCTTTGACATATGTTGAGATCCTTCTGTGTGAATATATACGGGAGTCTCTTGTAATCAATATATATCACTCTAATAACCATTGAGGTAGTATCAATATATTTTCATGTAAAAAATCATAGATTTTATCTCTATATCAGGCGTTGGGTAGTTCTTCCCATGGATCTTAAACTTCTGTGACGCTTAAGATATCACTTTATCATTCTATATGAGAAAAAAACACAAGAACTTCTTTGATGTATTACTGTATGTCAAAAATCATTCTCCACTTATTGCTGGTGTGAGTACATGTGAAGTGACTATACTCTTCTTAAGCTCCGTGAATATTTCCTCACATTCTTCCATCCAGAAATACAATTCCATTTTTCTTGCTACATAGTTAAAGGGATTTAATATGATGAGAAATTTTGCAAAAAACGTTGGTAGTACTCTATTAATCCAAGAGGGCTACATATTTCCATTCCACTTGTGGACATGGTCCATTATTCAATATCATTTTTCTGAAGAGAAATTTTACACCATGTTTATCAAATATGTTCTTCATGTTCCCACATTCTCTTTGAGTGGATGGGAATATCATTAATAAACTTTACTAAAATTTTTTCAATGTAGTGTCTAAAGCCTCTATTTATCAAATCCCTGAATATTTTTGGGTATTTTTTATTTTCAAAGGGAATCACTAAAAACTCATAGATTCTATAAATTGTAAAGAATTTAGTCTTCTAAATATTCCCTTTCTTCACCTTTAGTGAAATTGTCCTTCACATAATTTGTTGCTCAATTTTCTCTTGGTTCCGTCAATTTTCTGAAAAGGAAATGGTCTGAACAAAAAATGATGTCAAAAATTCTATAATAAATATTTTTTTTCTTTGTGAAAATAACTATTATGTCATATTTTATTGGATCCTTATGTTTAGTATTTTTTTAAATAAAATTTTTGGGTTATTATATATACTTAGTCTCACACTATAGTCTTAACTAATGTTCACTAATTCCAAATCCCAAATAAATTAAACCATCCTATGATTCCAGTTATAGTGACCCAAAATTTTATAACAAAACTGTTACGTAATTTTAATGATAAAAAACATAATAGATTTCCAAAACTAGTATAAAATCTGTTAGAATATTAGGAAAATTATGAATATACATCACTTATATATAGTAAAATATAATCATTTTTATAAGAAAAGGTTATTCATTATGTTGGTAATGAAATTTTACTATTTTATGGTGATTTATATGAAATTTTTTCATATTTTATTTAGTGAATTGATTTTGAAAATGAATATGAATATTCAAGGACTTTATTAAATTGATTTATAAAGGGAATACTTGATTAAATAGGAGAATGGTCATTTTATGTGAAAATAAAATTTGAAATTTGTTTTGGTGTTATGAGTAAGAATATATTTTTCTAAATGTAAGAACATGGTTTTCATAAAGCGTATATATTATTTTAGAGACCTATTAAATGGGATTATTATAGGTGTTTATCTTTTATTTTAATTTGGGTATTTAGGATATGATCATGTTAACATATAAGGTTTGAGGAATAGAATTTATAATATTATACTATACGGTTTATATCATGTTCTGATAGAGCGTTATGTTTCTTTTTTTATTGGAATATGAATCCTAGGATGTATGGTTTTTTGTGTTTTCTTGGGTCAATACATATGTTTATAATTTTTATTTCAGATTCAGTTTCCTATGTAGTAACCCTAAATATGAGGGGTGGACAAAGAATAATTTATTCATTGTATGAGGTGTTTGGGTATGTATAAGATTCAGATTCTTATTCATAAAAATATTTATTTTGATTTTGAAATGTATACAAAATTATTATTAATTTAATCTATTATGTATCATTAGGAATGGTTTGAGTGTCACACATAAAAATTAATAATTTAAAACACATTTATCTAGGACATATATTGGATTAAAAGATATTGGATGAATTTTATAATGTTTATCATAATCTCCCCATACCACAAATGTGGTATGAATTTTATTAATATGGTATACTCTATTAGATATACCTATGAATGCTTTTACTATTAGATGTGGGAGACAACTAAATGTGTCCTATGTCATTGATAGAGGTGTAATTAGAATGTTTTGGATCTCAATGATGTGAAATCTATGATACATAATTTTTTTTGGATTTTTTATTAATGGAAATTATTTGTGGAGTTTTAATGAAATTGATATTTTTGGATATGTTAAATATTCCTAAGATCTATTGATATACTATATTTTAAATAGGGTTTCATCATTGGGTTATAATATAAATATATATTTTGGTATTTCTATAATACATGGACTAGAATAATATACAAAAAATAGAGTGACATGGAATCCAACATCACTTCTATCTTTAATAATAAATTTCATCTATTCATCTAATGAAATTCCAATCTCCTTGAAACTATCTCAAAATATGATGATAAAATGTTATTTTCTGTTATGAGGAAATATAATTTTACGAAAATATAAAAATTCAAGTCACAATAAAATGAAAACCAAGAACATTAATTTTCAACGGATTTATACCATCCAATAATAAATAAATTTCGATTTCTGAAAAATTGATTACCTACTTTTGTCCCACACAACATTAAATCAAGAACCTAAACCAATAAAAAATGGTTTACCTAGGTTATATATTTTCAACTAACCCTTATGTAAAATGACAACATGTCATGAATCATAATTGATAATATTCAAATGTTGGTTTCCCCTTATTAGAATTATCAACTACTTTCTCATTTTATTGTGAATATCCTCTGTGTATTTAATTTTTTTTATAAATGATTATTTAATGAAACTAAAAAAATATATATGAATCTATCATGGATTCAATCTAATTGTATAATAAAAGAGTATAAAGTGGAGTTGAATAGGTCATCATGTTTGTAATAGAGCATGTATACAACCATTCAAAAATACATTTTCCATGATTATGTTGTTTTATTCAAGAAAAATATACCTATAATATTTGGGAGAACATTTTATTTGTCATAGAATTGAACATATCCATAAATGTTGTACCAATAATAGAAAACAATTGAACGATCATACCAATTAGGAAGATACTATAGTTTATGGATCAATTGAGATGAATACACGTGTAAATGATAATATAGATTTTATGGAAGAAATTATATGGAAAATCGAATATGAACATTGTGATTTTCAAAAGTAGATTTATGTGTTAAATATTTATTCTATGACAACATTGTATACTGGTTGTACTAAATACACATCATTATTAGCTATATTGATGTTATAAAAGTTCAAATCTTGTAGGGATGGAGAAACACCAGCTTTACCAAACTTTATAGTCTCCTAAATGATATGCCACCATAAGAAAATGAACTTCTATGTCCAACATATGATTATAAGTGAATTATTATCTCAATGGGAATGATCTCTTGTAAAATATATTACATTCCTATTGATTGCATGTTATTTGTCAAGGACCATGAATTGCTCATAAAGTGCCATATGTGTGCTGACCACTGATACAAGAAAGATGAATCAAGTCCATCAATAGTTTTATGGAACATTCCTATAATTACATGGTTTAGAAGACTATATGAATGTTAGGAAATCACAAGACAATTAATTTGGAACGTACACATAATAATTAATGATTGGAAACTACGTCGTCAAATGGACTCTCCTAAGTATAAGATAATTTTTTACAACTATCATAAATTTTGAAATGATCTATGAATATTCTATCTTGAATTAATAATAAATGGAATAAATCATTTTTGGGTATAGTTTAGTACTCATAATTTATGTCAAATTATATTAGTAAATTATAACATTCCACCAGGGTTATACATGTAGTGAAAATACATTGTGTTTTCTCTATATATATCTAGAAAAAATAATGTTGAAATTATACCAATGTATATTTGGAACCATAGATAAAATATATGGAATTAATGTAGGATATATGTGATATAATGTATGATTCTCATATAAGTGAAGAATTCATATTGAGGTCCATGTTGTAAGGGATGATAGGTGACTTTCCAGATTGTAAAAAAATTTCAAGATATAGAATTAATGGAATGTTATGGTATCCCATTTGGGAAGAATGCCCACTCAGTTTGTCTAAAACATTCCTTGAATTCATTGTTTTTAATCCCTCAATGTTTTTACATTGATACCATAAATAATGATCTTGGAAAAAAAATTTGATTGGGATATCAAAAAATGTACACCATCATCTCTGCTAATGGGTGGTGAACTATTTAATAAGGTAAAATATATTGAAACAATTTCTAGTAATCCATTTTCTAGAAACAATATAATAACATTGAATTGTTAAAAACAAATTTTTTTAGTTTATATTTTTTTCATTATGACATGAATATAGAATAAAATGTGTTTTATAGTGTTTTTGGAATGTTACTAAATGTGAAATTAAAAGAAACGATGGTATCAAGACTTGGTTGGACATTATTGACATAGGGATAAGGGAAGAGTTAGATCTTGGGATGGGTAAACAGATCCCATTTAATCCTCCAACAAATTACACTCTATCAAGACAAGAAAATTTTCCATTTTTCATTTTACTTAATGGGGTACATGTTCTGTAGGGGAATTACTCAAATATTAATAATTTCATTTCAATGAAAAAATTGAAGTTACATAGACTAAAATCACATGACTTTAATATTGTTATACAAGATTTGATGCCTGTTTCTTTACATTACATTCTTTGACCAAATATTTGACATATATTTACTAGACTCTTGCTCTTTTTGAAATCCATATGCATAAAAATTATGGACATGGTGACGTTACCAGTCATGAATAAGGATGATGCAATCATATTATGAGAATTAGAGATGTTTTTTCCACCATAATTATTTAAAATAATGGTCCATCTGATGGTTGTCTTGGTTATAGAGGTTCATCTATGTGGTCCCATCCAATACAGATGCATGAACCCCATTGAATGGTATATAAATATTTTCAAAGGGTATATCATGAATTGAAGTTGGAAATAATGTTGTATTAGAGAAAAATGTATTGTTAAAGAAGTGGTAGAATTATATAATGATTACTTACCATTTGTTTATATCCATGATCTTTCAAATTATCATCCCAACATACGCCTTATGGGTTAACAGATTTTTAGAATAGTTGATGTTATAATTACCATCATAGAGTGTGAGTAATCATGAATTTTCATTTTACATACCAGTGAGGATTTTGATCCAAATATTTAATCCCACAATTCAATTCATTTAAATTTGAATTCATAACGATCTTAAATATGGATATCAAATATACACAATAAATAGTTCATAGGACAGTTTGGATATCATATTTACAAGGAGTTATCTAAAAATACAAATCCAACTTCCAAAAAAAATACAGTAAGCCAGGAAACCAAATGAAAACGCAAATCTAACACTAGTTTTTTAATTAGTGGTTAAACATACTATATAAAGAATCATAATAAATATTTTACTATAATAAAATGGAATTACGCTTTTCATAGAAGTAATGCGCATATCTGGTTCTTGGGATATGAATAAAATTTATGAGGATATCTCATTATTCAGAATCGTTGACCAGATATATGAGTTTATTATGAAGTAATTTGAGTGCTGATTTTCTGTTGAAAATGGGTTGAAAACAAGAGTGAATTGTGAGTTTATGAATTGGGAATCATGAAGTTGAATTTATGTTTGTAAGGGTATAAGGAATATCAATTCATAATAGAAACAATATTACTTGTATTTTATGTCTCATGTCTAATAAAAAATGATTGGAAAATTTTATTATGTATTAACACATAAACCATATGGTTAGATGGAAATTAAATTGAGGATGACTATTTAATTTTGAGAAAACAATAATTTCATGGGAGTCCCAATATAGACAATGTATTTTACTTTATAGGGGACCACAAAGAGGGGATTTAGATTCTTGGTAGAGAATCAAAATCCATTCAATTGTTAAGGAAAATAATGAGAGTTGAATGTGTATGTTAAATTTTTATTGAATATAATATAATCATCCTCATAATATTATGTTCCCTCAACTATAATAACACAATATAAATAAAATGTTTGACTACTCATACAGACAATTACATCTGCACATGAAAATGTTTCCAATCCCAAGAAGGTATATATGGTTGATACTGAAATTGTGAAATTATTAGGGGATCTAAAACATGTTGATGGAAAAAAATAAACAACATTTCATCACAATACTAACTAAAATTATCCTGGGAAGATGAAATGGTATAAAATTTGAAGTTAGATGGGATCAACACAATGTACCTGTGGACCCCAAAAGATAATGATTATTAGTAATTTTGGGTCCTAAATGTTAATTAATGTTACAATTGAAATATATTCATTGTTCCATGTCCCTATTTTTTCAAAGGAAACCCTTTAAGTTGATTTTAAGGTAGGTTTATGACATAAACTATCTTTTTTATCGAAAAAATTATTTAATGAAACACTGATTTAATTTTACTTATCACTTATAGATATTGTTTATCTTATATTATTTCCATAATAAATATTTCATAAAGTATACTAGAAAATGATGTAGATTCATTCAAAAACGTATTACCATGTTTCCTCCTTTGGACACTGAGGGGAAAGTAAATCCACAACCCCTAGTTGCTTTTACACATATTATAATGAAGGAAACATGATTTTTTTTCCTCAGTCATCAGGATGGGAAACCATTTCATATGTATTATAGTTGATAGAATATTTTTTTGATTATTTATTTTAATTAATTTCATTCAAAATAGTTAATTTATGAAACAAAAAAGGGGGAGAATAAAATATACAACTTGCAATAAAACCAATTTATCCCTTTTACAATGTAAGGATGGGGTACGCTTCCATATATAATAAAATTGTATGTATTATAAATAAAAAATAAAAAATTTATATGATATGAAAAAATATATGCTCCTTTGTTTTTAAGAATATTGATAAATAAATATTTGAAGCCACATTGATCCCATGTCATTTGTAATAGAAATTGGTCCACATATTTAAAGAGGGTACAATAGATCATGAAAACATAAAAGAAGCATAGGAAACATGAGTAATTATAATATAATAGTAACCCATTATGATTTGAAACAATATTACATAAAAATATATATTTATGGTAATATGTTTTTATATAGCCTAAATACAAGAAGCAAGAAGTGATTTTACTAGTAGGAAAAAAATACTTTCAGTAGATTTGAAGGGGATAGATCTATATGGACACATAAGTGGTGTATGGTTTTGAGTTTAACCTAAAAAATAATTCGAGATGAATAAACTATAAGAAATATGTAACAGATTATGAAAGGATTTCAGGTTCCAATAGATTCCTTGCTAGATATTATTTTCTGGTCCAATTTGACATACTAATATATGTGTAAGGATAAAAGTTAGTCAGCAGTGGAAAAAATATTAGCACAAGAACAACCAAATGAAACCACCATCTTTGAGGTTAGTAATTCCCCTCAACTACATACCTTACTCGTTGTAATTAATTTTTTCATTACTACATATCGTAAATAGGAATCAAAAAACTTCTGATAACATTATATTACTAAACTATTATAGGGTAATATTGTATATGATTTCTATATATCAACACACAAACACTACATTCTTTTGAGGGATATGGAATATAATATCCTGGTCGACATGCCACACAAAAACTAACAATGAAAAGATCAAATGAGAGTGGGGATTGATGTAGATAATGATCCAAGAGATGATTTTCCTTTTTCACTGGATGATCTGAACATTGGAATGGTCAACGAGGCTACTAAAACATTCATAACAAGACCTTATTATCATATAAATATAGATGAGGTATATAATCAACGATTTCTCAAATGAGAAACTTGTAACAGATGATTCGAAAAGGTATAAAGGGAGGTATAGTTTTAGAAATGTATAAAATGATGAGAGAATGTAAGGTCATATCATGAAAATAAATTGAATCGACCAAGAAAACAAAAGGACATTCTAGGAGTACCTTCTTCCCACTAGTTACACATAGAATAAAAATGACATCCTCCCCATGATGTATTGAGTTTACAGATAAAACAACTGCAAGATATCTATAGTTAACACATTTTTCAAAACAATCTTTTTATAAGTGTTCCTTATTTATATTATTAAATCATATAATGTAATTAATGCCAACTAATTTAACATGGAACTTATCTCTTTGGTATCTACAATATTATTATCCCTTCTTCAAAAAATACCCCCTTCCTACCACATGATATGTAGTCCTGGTGGCATCTCATACTTATTTCTTAGAAATATATTCACATGAAACAGTATCCTCAATAACATTAAATACTAAGTCATTATTACAGCTAGAATTCTTTATAATCATAACCATCTTGTCCCAGGATTCTATGAGGTATGAATTAGATATCAATCCAAAAAATAGATGAAGCATTTTAATACTATATAAAAGAGATTTATTAAATAAAAAACATTGACTACCCAAGAACTATTAAAAGCATGTGGCCATTATTAGTAATAGGAAAATCGCTGATAAATGGTGACTTTATCAGTGCTTATTTAGCACTAATAAAGGAAGAATTCATCGATACCTAGTTTTTAGAGATGATAATGGCACCATTTATATATGCATTGTAACACCCGAGACTTTTATGTTATATGAATCATCAATGGAATATTTTTCTACACAACACTTACTTGGCTTTCTTTACACGTAATCGCGACCTTCCTCGATAGCTTGCGTCGTACGCAATACCGAGTTTCACTAAACAACAATATGCTATTAAAACTAGCCGTTATGAATAGTAATAACCACTTTTTGAAATATTATAAATTTTATTTTTCAAAATGGACTTCATTTTTGGATTCAGAATATCGAAATTATCCTAGGGTGAAATTTTGGTATTTTTCTGAAAACTTTCAATTTTTGATGAATAGTGAAACCACTAAGTGGTAGGTTAAAAACTGAATTTTTCATAAAACTTAATTTTACCGCTTCTTTGAATGGAATTTCGAAAATCCGACAGACACGGTTGATATCAGTAAGTAAAATGTGGTTCAATGAGATAAAAATAATTTTTGGTGAATAGTAACTTTCTACTTTTTTTTCCCCGCGGTTAATAGTAAATAGGGTAACTAAGGGTAAATATGATATTATTATTACCCTAACACATGTTCTAATTCTATTGGATAAGTGTAATTCGACCAAAAACAACCTTATGAATAAAATATGACCATTTAGACCCACTTGGATTAGATTAGGACATTTATTATTAATTTATTTAATGAAGGGTTAAAATAGTTAAAATCAAAGTTTAATAAGTAAATCATTTTTAATATGGGGTTATGCATAAGATAAATTCCACTATAAATATTAATTAGAAAGCTAAAAAGATTTCCTACATGATGGTATTTTATTTTTAATTTTTAGACATTAAATAATTTAATTTATTTATGACACAATAATGATGTAGTAATTATCTTATTAATGAAATATTGACATAATTGATGTTATAAACACAAATATAAATGTAATTTAATACTTTTTATGAATTACACTAATTTTCTAGGTTACTATGATATATTAGTGTTGATTTAATCAACTTGGATCGAACATATAATTCTGTTATGACTTTCACAAAAATCATATATCAAATAGTGTCAAAATTGACACAAAATTGTTTTTAAAACAAATATTATATTACTAATTGTTATTTTTTTCCTAAAAATCTAAGGTTCTGCCAAATGAATTAGATAAGGATATATATATTAATAATAAACAATTTAGGGTTCGTTTGGCATGTTATAGTAATTGTATTAACCATATAGTTAAAGAAAACAAAAAGACATGGTAAAAGTTAAATTATTTAACTTAGAGTTAAATCTAATTGATAAGGTTAAAATAATACCGTAAACTTGTCTAAATCCTATTGGTTGATAGGATTTCGACCCATCCCCACTTTAGCTTCGAAATAGGACCCTTTGGAACCATTATAAACCGATTTTGACTTTAATATAAAATAATATTTTGAGATATTCCTAAGGTGCCCCCCTCCTCCCTTATAAAAGGGCACCTCCTCCCCCTCCTCCTCACACCAAATTGAGCACTCAAGCTCAGCCAACCCCTTCTATTTTCTCCTCTCCACTTCCCTAGAATAATCCTTGAGGTCCTGGTCTTCTTCAAAGACAAATCTTAGTTCCCTAAGTGGAGGATTCAAAGAGGCGTTCCAAAGAAGAGGTAATATCCGTTACCGATCTTTTCAATTTCTTTCTTCTTCAACTTCTTCTCCATTAGTTGTTTCATGATAAAGTAATAACATAAGTATTACTTACATACTGATATGTTATTATAAATATGAAACAACCCTAATTCACCTTCTATCCATCCTACGGAAAAATGAAATCACCGCGCGTGCGTACGTACGGAATACCGTCTCCACGCCGTGGTGTAATCTATTTTTTCAGCATCACATTACAAGGATGGGTATAATGGTGTAATGAGTAACTATTTATGATTATTATAAAGTAATATTGATACTGAAATAATATATATATACTCCAATACAGTTCCACGATCATAGGAACGATATCATCACTCGTGCGTACGTACGGAATACCGTCTCCACGATGTGATGCGACTCGTTCTACATGATCATCATTACATAGTAATTATATAAATGAATTGAATGAATAAATATGATATATGTTACACTAATAACATTCTGGATATAAGGTATCTATAACCTTAAAAGAAGAATAAGATTGTATTCGGCAAAACACGCATAAGAACAAAAGGCAATAAAGACCTGAGTAACAAGTAACAATGAAATATTACTAACAAGAAGCTAAGAATATGACCATATATGATATCATATAAATATTTATGATTCTGGAATAATTCAATAACATTATTTAAACCATTATACAGGAGCTTCGGACACGTACAAAGCTAATCGGACCTAAGGTAAGGGAAATATCACAATCTCATTTTTATCCGAGATTGTTTATTCGTAAGTATTTACTGGGGTGTATTTTATCATCCACATCCATGTTTCATCAATATGTAATATTATTTCCATCCACCTACAATTGTTTAAATCCATTTTTACCCTTCGGTGAGTTTTTATAATATCTTTGAAAGGAATCTTTTGTCGTACGAAGTACTTTTTGACTTTTCCGACAAAAGTACGAAGAATGTTTTTTTAAACTTATACGGCATGAATGGATTTCTAAAACATTATTTCCAAGAAGCTTAATTTACAAGTATTCAAGTTTATTTTTAATCAACTTCTTTTAGTTTAAAATTTTATGACATGTTAAGAAAGGAAAAGTGTTGTTGAAGTAGAAAGAATATTTTCCTCAAGAATGAAGTTCAAGTATTTTATCAAAATTATTTTCCATCTAAGATAATAAAAGGGTTCTGTTTTTATCCCTATTATTACATGGATTTGATTATGTTGTGATGGATACATTTTCATGAATTCCTTTATCTTATATGAATTGTTTTATGATGTCATGTTGTTTAAGAATCCGATTTTTATTACATGGGT
Organism: Viscum album; assembly: GCA_963277665.1. Classification (NCBI taxonomy): domain Eukaryota; kingdom Viridiplantae; phylum Streptophyta; class Magnoliopsida; order Santalales; family Viscaceae; genus Viscum; species Viscum album. The sequence goes on from OY728156.1 coordinate 962,773,312, forward strand.
TATGCGATGATGTATTGTTTATGATTATGTGGCACACATAAGAAAGGATTCATTATAAGATGGGTGGGACCTATATCTCCCTCCAATGCATTGGGTAAATATTTTATATCTCATGAGATAGACATGGCTGGAACGGAAGGTTATTTCGGTTCAGTGATACAGGACTGAAACGAGGAGTGAACTCGGTTCAGAAAGGGACTTTGTCCACTAAGATAGTCTTGGCAATGAGTCATGACTAACAAGAAATGATTTTCCATGATTATGTGTGCATGCCACAAAGTTTCATGTTTTATGTTATGATTATGGGGATCTCATTTTCACTTCTATGATTTATTCCATGTTAAGATATTATGATCTCTTTTGCAGGTTTTGATTTTCCAAAAGATATGATATGAGTTTTATTTTCTTTATTTGCCCTTGTTGAGCATTTGAGCTCACCCTTTTATGTTTTCTTTTCCCCAGGTCAGGAAGATGGATATGAAGTAGAATATGCTGAAAGGGACCCTAGATATGATGAAATAAATGGGAGACACTGTAGAAGATTTATGAACCAGTTGTTTATGTTTCCCAGTTTCTAAAGACACTATACCTATATGGTCCTTTGTGGTTTTTTCATATGTTGAAATAAGTGTGCTTCAATTTTGAAGTATTAACAATGTATGTAAAGTATTGGTCGTTATAGTTGGTATCAGAGGAAAGTTATAGTCAACCTTTGGAAACTAGGATGTGAAAGCCGTAGTAAGAACCCTAAGGATAAGTCTAAGCATAGAACACAATCTTAGTGTTTTAGAAATGGCCTTGAATAACCTAGGATAAGACCTTAAGCATGAAAATTTTATTCTTGAATTATGTGGTTTTCCTATTATAATTAGTGTTGCTCACACTATTCTTCTTGGTTTTAGTCAATGGATGGAACCCGAAGGAACCGTGTTAATGCGGAATGCGATGGGCAATGCAATGATTATCCCCCTGAGAAACAAAACGATATGGGAGATGGAATGCAAAATCTTGTAGCCATGCTCAAACAACTTTCTCAAGCTATGAATCATGCAGGACTTCAAAACGAGCAAAGGAAGGAGCAACATTCTGTTGAATCCTTCATGAGGCAGAGTCCACCTTCTTTCAGTGGGTCTACTGATCCATTAGTTGCTGAACAATGGATTAGTACTACTGAAAAGATATTTTCAGTTCTTCAATGTTCTGAACATGATAAAGTCATCCTAGCAGTGTATCGTTTGGAAGGAGATGATGATCAATGGTGGAATCTTATTAAGAATACGAGGCAAAGGGATGAAATTGAGTCTATGGAATGGGACGAGTTCAAGAACTTAATTTTCAATAAGTACTTCTCTCGTATTCTCCGAACAAATATGGAGAAAGAGTTTCTTGAACTGAAGCAAAGGGATGATGAATCTGTTGGTACCTATGAAGCAAATTTTACAAGACTTGCAAGGTACGCTTCTGGTATTATTATCCAACCTGAGAGTAAGATCGATCGATTCTTTAGTGGCTTAAAACCATGTCTTCGAAGGGCGTTATCCATAAGGGACTTCAATAGCTACGAGGAAATCATTCGATGTGCTCTCAAAGTCGAGATGGAGATTGGAATAACCCATCAGTCACATGGGTTTGATAAGAAGAGGAAGATGGAATTCAAAGAAAAATCTAAAGAGCACACAGAAAAGAAGATGAGATTTTCCTTATGCTCAAAGTGTGGAAAGAAACATGGAGGGAGTTGTCTTAAAGGGACAAGTAAATGTTTTAAATGTGGAAAGGAAGGTCATCGGGCATTTTAATGCCGTGATAATGGGAAGAAGATGTCTAATGACGCAAACAAAGGAAGGGATACACAGAATGAACCTACTACACTTCAATTTTTCAAGTGCAATGAGATGGGGCATTATGCCAATCAATGCCCAAATCCAAGGGATGATGATGATGGTCGATGTCAACAAAATCTTAAGGCTAAAGACAAAGGAAAGTCACATGCAATTTCTATCAGCGATGTGGAGTACGATAACGAAGTGGTGAAAGGTACACTTACCATCCACTCTAAAGTAGCAAATGTTTTATTTGATTCTGGATCCACCCACTCTTTTATTTCTAAAGAATTTTCTAAGGGTATCACCGTATTACCTCAACAATTAGATGTTGAGTTAGCTGTGACAACACCTAATGGCACAACAGTCGCATCAAAAGTTTATAATTCTTCTCCGATCGAAGTTTGTGGGAAAGTGCTTCCTGCAAATCTTGTGATCCTTCCATTAGTGGAATTTGATGTGATTCTTGGCATGGATTGGCTTTCTCTACATGGAGCTCATATCAATTGCCAAAGAAGGGAAGTCACATTTCATATTGCAGATCAATCTACGATCGTATATCAATGCAAGGATGAACATAATCTTCCAATGGAAATTTCTTCCATCTTATGGGTATTGATTCCACTAAATGAAGGTTATTTATCTCAAATGGTTGGTGAGAAACTCACGATTAAGAATATGCCCATTGTATGGGAGTTTGATGATGTCTTTCCGGAGGAATTACCGGGTCTTCCACCGAATCGTGGAGTTGAGTTTTCAATAGAACTTGTACTGGGTGCTTTGCCTATTTCAAAGACACCTTATAGAATGGCCCCAATTGAGTTGCAGGAATTGAAGAAGCAACTCCAAGAGAATATTGATAAGGGATTCATATGCCCTAGTGCGTCACCTTGGGGAGCACCTGTTCTATTTGTTAAGAAGAAAGATGGATCAATGAGACTCTGCATTGATTATCGAGAACTTAACAAGATCACTATCAAGAACAAATATCCTCTCCCACGCATTGATGACTTATTTGACCAACTGCGCAGAGCTCAATACTTTTCCAAGATTGATCTTCGTTCAGGGTATCATCAATTAAGGGTCAAAAGGGAGGATATACCAAAGATGGCTTTCTGTACAAGGTATGGACACTATGAATTTATAGTGATGCCATTTGGTCTTACTAATGCCCCTGCTATCTTCATGGATCTAATGAATAGAGTCTTTAGAGACTATCTTGATCAATTTGTGGTAGTCTTTATAGACGATATTCTTGTCTATTCAAAGAGCAAGGAAAAGCATGAAGATCCCTTGAGAATTACATTGAAGACCCTGAGAAAGGAGAAGCTTTATGCCAAATTTACCAAGTGTGAATTTTGGCTTCAAAAAGTTTCATTTTTGGGTCACATAATCTAAAAAGAAGGGATATCTGTGGATCCAGCAAAAACAGAAGTTATCGAAAGATGGTCGAGACCAACAACAGTAACTGAGATCCGATGTTTTCTTGGTTTGGCTGGATATTATCGATGTTTTGTAAAAGATTTTTCACGATTATCTAATCCACTCACCAAGTTGACTCGGAAAGGAGTTACGTTTGTCTGGACAGAGGAATGTGAAGAGAATTTCAAGGAGTTGAAAAGAAGGTTATCCAGTGCACCTGTGCTCACACTGCCTTGTAGTGGAGAAAGGTTTGTGATCTACAGTGATGCATCCAAGAAGGGATTGGGGTGTGTTCTTATGCAAAATGATATGGTGATAGCTTATGCCTCACGACAGTTGAAAATCCATGAGCAAAATTACCCAACACATGATTTGGAGTTGGCTGCGGTAATCTTTGCATTAAATATTTGGAGGCATTACCTTTATGATGAAAGGTGTGATATTTATACTGATCATAAAAGTTTAAAGTATATTTTCACACAAAAGGAGTTGAATATGCGTCAAAGAAGATGGTTGGAGATGATTAAGGATTATGACTGCTCAATCCATTACCACCCTGGGAAAGAAAACAAGGTGGCAGATGCATTAAGTCGACAAGACCATGCTAGTTTATCCATGATGAGGATCACAAACGATCCAATATTTATGGATTTACAAAGGATGGATCTTGGAATTATAATGGAAGGGGAAAATATTATCTTTCTCAAATGAATGTTCAGCCATCTATACATGTGAAGAGTAAAGAGGCACAGAAAGAAGATGTCGAGTTACAAAAGAAGGTGAGAAATGTTCCTGAATTCAAACTTGATTGTGATGGGATAATAAAGTTCAGGAATCGGGTTTGTGTTCCTTCCATCCCCGAATTAAAGAAGGAGCTGCTGGATGAGGCTCATAGTTCTTCATTCTCTATTCATCCTGGAAGCACGAAGATGTATAGGGACCTGAAAGAGTACTTCTGGTGGGATGGCATGAAAAGAGATGTTGCTGAATATGTCTCTCGATGCTTGGTTTGTCAACAAGTTAAAGTTGAGAGACAAAAGTCTGAGGGGATGTTACATCCATTACCCATACCCGAATGGAAATGGGAAAACATCACTATGGACTTTGTACAGGACTTCCTAAAACTTCCAAAGGCAATAATGCTATCTGGGTCATAGTTGATTGTCTTACAAAGTCTGCACACTTCATTGATATTAGAGAGGATTTCTCTCTAGATCAGCTTACCAGGATATATGTAAAGGAAGTGGTAAGATTGCATGGAGTACCACTTTCTATTATATCTGATTGGGATCCGAGATTTACCTCGAAGTTCTGGCGAAGTCTTCAGCACACTCTGGATACAGAGTTGAGTTTCAGCACTGCTTATCATCCCCAGACAGACGGTCAGTCTGAGAGAACAATTCAAACCCTATAAGATATGTTGAGAGCTTGCTCTATTGATTTCAAAGGAGGTTGGGATCAACACCTACCTTTGGTGGAGTTTTCTTATAAAAATAGCTTTCACTCCAGTATTCAGATGGCTCTTTATGAAGCTCTCTATGGAAAGAAATGCAGGACTCCAAATTGCTGGGATGAAGTTGGGGAAAGAAAGCTATTAGGACCTGATCTCGTTGATGAAATGGCAGAAAAGGTCAGATCTATTCAACAACACATAAGCGCAGCTCAGAGTCGACAGAAAAGTTATGTCGACAACCGAAGAAAAGACCTAGAGTTTGAAGTGGGTGATAAAGTGTTCTTACGAATATCTCCCTGGAAGAGGGTTATGAGATTTGGAAAGAAGGGGAAGTTGAGCCCTAGATATATCCGTCCTTTCGAAATTCTGGATCGTGTTGGGAAGGTAGCTTACCGATTGGCGCTTCCACCGAATCTCTCTCAAGTTCACGATGTGTTCCATGTATCTCTCCTAAGAAAGTACATACCAGATCCTTCACATGTACTTAGCTCAGAAGTTGTACCGCTGGAGCAAGATCTTTCTTATGAAGAACAGCCGATAGAGATTCTGGATCGTAGCGAAAAAGTCCTACGAAACAAGACCACTCGCTTGGTGAAAGTTTTATGGAGGAACCTCCAACTTGAAGTAGCTACTTGGGAGCTTGAGGATATGATGAGGGAGAAGTATCCTCATCTGTTTGTTACAAAGTGACGAATTTCGAGGGCGAAATTCTTTTTAAGGGGGGTCGAATGTAACACCTGAGACTTTTATGTTATATGAATCATCAAAGGAATCTTTTTCTGCACATCACTTGCTTGGCTTGCTTTACATGCAATCGCGACCTTCCTCGATAGCTTGCGTCGTACGCAATACCGAGTTTCACTAAACAACAATATGCTATTAAAACTAGCCGTTATGAATAGTAATAACCACTTTTTGAAATTTTGTAAATTTTATTTTTCAAAATGGACTTCATTTTTGGATTCAGAATATCGAAATTAGCCTAGGGTGAAATTTTGGTATTTTTCTGAAAACATTCAATTTTTGATGAATAGTGAAACCACTAAGTGGTAGGTTAAAAACTGAATTTTTCATAAAACTTAATTTTACCGCTTCTGTGAATGGAATTTCGAAAATCCGATAGACACGGTTGATATCAGTAAGTAAAATGTGGTTCAATGAGGTAAAAATAATTTTTTGGTGAATAGTAACTTTTTACTTTTTTTTACCGCGGTTAATAGTAAATAGGGTAACTAAGGGTAAATATGATATTATTATTACCCTAACACATGTCCTAATTTTATTGGAAAAGTGTAACTCGACCAAAAAAAACCTTATGAATAAAATATGACCATTTAGGCCCACTTGGATTAGATTAGGACATTTATTATTAATTTATTTAAAGAAGGGTTAAAATAGTTAAAATCAAAGTTTAATAAGTAAATCATTTTTAATATGGGGTTGGGGTTATACATAAGATAAATTCGACTATAAATATTCATTAGAAATATAAAAAGATTTCCTACAAGATGGTATTTTATTTGTAATTTTTATACATTAAATAATTTAATTTATTTATGACATAATGATGATGCATTAATTATCTTATTAATGAAATATTGACATAATTGATGTTATAAACACCAAAATAAATGTAATTTAAGACTTTTTATGAATTACACTAATTTTCTAGGTTACTATGATATATTATTGTTGATTTAATCAACTTTGTTCTAACATATAATTCTGTTATGACTTTCACAAAAATCATATATCAAATAGTGTCAAAATTGACACAAAATAGTTTTTAAATCAAATATTATATTACTAATTGTTATTTTATTCCTAAAAAACTAAGGTTCTTCCAAATGACTTTGATAAGGATATATATATTAATAATAAACAATTTGGGGTTCGTTTGGCATGTTATAGTAATTTTATTAACCACATAGTGAAAGAAAACAAAAAGACATGGTAAAAGTTAAATTATTTAACTTAGAGTTAAATCTAATTGATAAGGTTAAAATAATACCCTAAACTTGTATAAATCCGATTGGTTGATAGTATTTCGACCCAGCCCCACTTTAGCTTCGAAATAAGACCCTTTGGAACCATTATAAACCGATTTTGACTTTAATATAAAATAATATTTTGAGATATTCCTAAGGTGCCCCTCTCCTCCCTTATAAAAGGGCACCTCCTCCCCCCCCTCCTCACACCAAATTGAGCACTCAAGCTCGGCCAACCCCAGCTATTTTCTCCTCTCCACTTCCCTAGAATAATCCTAGAGGTCCTGGTCTTCTTCAAAGACCAATCTTAGTTCCCTAAGTGGAGGATTCAAAGAGGCGTTCCAAAGAAGAGGTAATATCCGTTACCGATCTTTTCAATTTCTTTCTTCTTAAACTTCTTCTCCTTTAGTTGTTTCATGATAAAGTAATAACATCAGTATTACTTACATACTGATATGTTATTATAAATATGAAACAACCCTAATTCACCTTCTTTCCATCCTACGGAAAAATGAAATCACCGCGCGTGCGTACGTACGGAATACCATCTCCATGCCGTGGTGTAATCTATTTTTCCACCATCACTTTACAAGGATGGGTATAATGGTGTAATGAGTAACTATTTATTATTATTATAAAGTAATATTGATACTGAAATAATATATATATACTCCAATATAGTTCCACGATCATAGGAACGATATCATCACTCGTGCGTACGTACGGAATACCGTCTCCACGATGTGATGCGACTCGTTCTACATTATCATCATTACATAGTAATTATATAAATGAATTGAATGAATAAATATGATATATGTTACACTAATACCATTCTGGATATAAGGTATCTATAACCTTAAAAGAAGAATAAGATTGTATTCGGCAAAACACGCATAAGAACAAAAGGCAATAAAGACCCAAGTAACAAGTAACAATGAAATATTACTAACAAGAAGCTAAGAATATGACCATATATGATATCATATCAATATGTATGATTCTGGAATAAGTCAATAACATTATTTAAACCATTATATAAGAGCTTTGGACACGTAAAAAGCTAATCGGACCTAAGGTAAGGGAAATATCACAATCTCATTTTTATCCGAGATTGTTTATTCGTAAGTATTTACTGGGGTGTATTTTATCATCCACATCCATATTTCATCAACATGTAATATTATTTCCATCCACCTACAATTGTTTAAATCCATTTTTACCCTTCGGTGAGTTTTTACTAATATCTATGAAAGGAATTTTTTGTCGTACGAGGTACTTTTTGACTTTTCTGACAAAAGTACGAAGAATGTTTTTTTAACTTATACGGCATGAATGGATTTCTAAAACATTATTTCCAAGAAGCTTCCTTTACAAGTATTCAAGTTTATTTTTAATCAACTTCTTTTAGTTTAAAATATTATGACATGTTAAGAAAGGAAAAGTGTTGTTGATGTAGAAAGGATATTTTCCTCAAGAATGAAGTTCAAGTATTTTATCAAAATTATTTTCCATCTAAGATAATAAAAGGGTTCTGTTTTTATCCCTATTATTACATGGATTTGATTATGTTGTGACGGAAACATTTTTATGAATTCCTTTATCTTATATGAATTGTTTTATGATGTCATGTTGTTTAAGAATCCCATTTTTATTACATGGGTTATGCGATGATGTATGGTTTATGATTATGTGGCACACATAAGAAAGGATTCATTATAAGATGGGTGGGACCTATATCTCCCTCCAATGCATTGGGTAAAGATTTTATATCTCATGAGATAGACATGGCTGGAACGGAAGGTTATTTCGGTTCAGTGATACAGGACTGAAACGAGGAGTGAACTCGGTTCAGAAAGGGACTTTGTCCACTAAGATAGTCTTGGCAATGAGTCATGACTAACAAGAAATGATTTTCCATGATTATGTGTGCATGCCCCAAAGTTTCAAGTTTTATGTTATGATTATGGGGATCTCATTTTCACTTCTATGATTTATTCCATGTTAAGATATTATGATCTCTTTTGCAGGTTTTGATTTTCAAAAAGATATGATATGATTTTTATTTCCTTTATTTCCCCTTGCTGAGCATTTGAGCTCACCCTTTTATGTTTTCTTTTCCCCAGGTCAGGAAGATGGATATTAAGTAGAATATTCTAAAAGGGAGCCTAGATATGATGAAATAAATGGGAGACACTGTAGAATATTTATGAACCAGTTGTTTATGTTTCCCAGTTTCTAAAGACACTATACCTATACGGTCCTTTGTGGTTTTGTCATATGTTGTAATAAGTGTGCTTCAATTTTGAGGTATTAACAATGTATGTAAAGTATGGGTCGTTATACGCATTCTCTATAAATGATAAAGATATCCTTTCTCAATGATTTTTCTAGCATTAATAAAGGCAATATCAGCAGCTACAAATCTACAACCCTGCATCATCCATGCAACTACCCATTAAAAAGAAGCCCAATTAGAATTCATAAATAGTAAAAGAAATAAAAAAACTAGATTAGAGTAAAAATATCACATTATCGAATCATTTCGTTTGAAAATTAGAATACCAAATATATAAATTAATGAAATATTTAAAATTGAAAAAACAAATAACAAAAGATATACAGAATCCAACCCTGAAAACTTCTTCCAATGATAAACCATTATAAGAAATAATATCAGTAGAGTAAAAACAATTATTATTTAAGTAATATCAAATAAATAATAAAAAAATTATAATTATAATGTTATATAATCCCCATTTGTTGAATTATATTGATAATTAATGTATATATTAATGATATTATATATTAATATCTTATGAGATTGACTTGTGTTCAATTTATACACGTCACAAATGAAATGTGTATTTTTTCCTAATTTTTGAAAATAATATGTTATTTTTTGGGTTTTTGGATATGATATACATGTTTTAAATAAAAAAGAAACTTTTATATTGAAAAAATTATCGTCGAGTTATACCAACCTCATTGTGTGTTCGATTGATGTGTGGTCTATTCCTACACATCTTGAATGAATTATTGAAAATTGATATATTGTTTGAAAACAATCTGATAAATGTTTATTTGTTTTAACTTCGTGACATATGTTTTAAAATAGAATGACAATTTTATATTGAAAATACGAACATCAAGTCATACCAACTGCATCATGTGTATAGATACCCATGCTTTATTTATATGGACATTGCATTTTTTTGCGGAATACTTAATACACGACACAAACAGATTCCCAATGATTGTATTAGTTTAGTGTATTAGTAAAATGAAAATATAATATTCTAATCAAGGTGAAAGATCTTCGACAACCCCCATATAGATCATCCCCTTTTGTTTACTTACCTAAAATCATTCTTTCTATATCGGGGAAAAGGAAAAATAAAAAGGGTGAGATCAAATTCTCATTAAGGGTAAACAAGGATAAAATAAAACAAACCATATACATTTGAACATAAAAATATGAACATAAATTATAAACATCAAAATCATGCGTCATTAAATAAATCATTACATTAAATATGGAATAAATCCTAAAGGGACATTAACAATGATAGAATAGAATTGGAGAAAAAAAATGTAATTGTGGAAAACTAATAATCACATAATATGATATCAATAGTATCCAAGGATCTGCTTCCAAGACCATCATAGTGGACAAAGTCCATTATTGAACCAAGTTTACTTGTCATTCCATGCATGTATTACCGAACCAGATTTACCGATCATTCCGATCATGTCCATCTCATGATATATAAATCTTTAACCAATGAATTGGTGGGAGATGTAGGTCCCACCCCTCTCATAATGAATTCATTAATAAATGCTCCACAAAAACAAAAATCATTCATCATAGCATAACCAATGAAATAAAATGAGCTTCTTAAACATTATTCCATCATAACATAATCTATAAAAGATAAATGGACATTATAATAATAATTCCATCATAAAATAACAATTCAAAGTAATAATATTGACCGAGACATAAACATATGTCATCATAGATGTAAAATAAATGCAATAAAACACTCTAACTTAATTCTAGAAGAAAATAAATTTTATTGTTCAAAAACATTTTCTTTTCTAAAAATGTCGTACAATTTTAATAGAAACGAATTTAGTTGAAAATAAAATTGCATAATTTTAGAGTAATTTTCATTTAAATAATGATTTATGAATATTTATAAACAAGTAAATTCTGTATATTTCCAAAAAAATTCTTCTCGTACTTATTCCGAAAAAGTCAACAGTATCCTCGTATGGTAAAAAAAAGAAAAGATTCCTTCCCAATCATTTAGTAAAAATAAAAGTGGGTAAAAATGACATTAAACATATATAGAATAATATTACACAGTTTATAATAATATTTTTAGATAACATGGAAATTTATGATAAATATACTCCTTGTAGATACTTACGAATAAACAATCTCGGATAAAATGAGTTTGGACATGTTATCCTTTACCTTAGGTCCAATTTCATCTGTATGATTCCAAAAATCCATTATAGTGGGTTTAAAATATTATTATCTTTTAACATAAGAATAATAATATTTATGATATCTTATATGATTCACTTATGACATTATATTACCCATTCATTTGACAATTCCATATTAAAGCTACATTTTGGTTAATAATCGTTTTGTTAATCGTACGTGTTTGGACTTGTTATTCTTTATATTATTACATTGATAATGATTTGAATACATCTAGAATTCGACACATGATTTATTTTTCATATATATAAAGTATTTAAATATATATAATAGTTCTATAAAGGGAATGGAATTCAACGTTCATGAAGATAGTAGGTCGTACGAACACATGAATGCGGTTTTTGTTTCCTTGTTAAATTGAATTGATGTAATTAATTGAAATATATTAATATATAAATAAATCATGTAGCTTTATTATGTAATATATATCATGGTTATTTATTATATATAATTTATAATCATTATTTAATGGTTAACATGGAGAATTAGTTTTATCGCGTCGTTGGAGACAGTAAGTCATATGTACGCACGAGTGACGATATCCTTCCCATAGTTGTTGAACGGTACTAAAGTGGATGGTGTATAATATAAAATAATTAGTATCATAATATTATAATAATATATATTTATTATTTCCACCATTATCCCCATTAAAGTAAGGTGGTGGTGAAAAACAGATTACACAATGGTGCAGGGACGGTAATCTGTATGTACACATGCGTGAGGATTTCATTTTTCGTAGGATGGATAGAAGGTAAAACATGGTTGTTTCGTATTTATAATTAAATTTATGTATATTATTTATACTTATGTTATTAACTTGTAATGAAACAACTAATGAAGAGGAATTATAAGAAGATATAAATCTGAAAGAATCGGTAGAAGAGATTTCCTCTTCCTCGACGCGACTCCTTTAAATTTCCTCTTAGGGCACTAGAGTTAGTATTTTGAGAAAACCAGAAACTATATAATGTAAATAGGTAAATTTTTAATAGAAATTAGTAGTATTTATTAGAGGTTGAAGGAAAAAAATGGAGTGAATTGGATAGGGAGTAGGTGCCCTTTTATAATAGAGGAGAGGGGCACTTTTGAAAAGTTCCAAAATATTAATTTATTAGAAATTTAATTTATTTTAAAAATGGTCCAAAACAAATTTAATTATAATATATATTTTTTTTATTTTAATCACATTCATAAAATAATTTTATGATAAATTTTGAATATATATTCTTATCCTTATCTTTTTGGTTTTACCCTTATTTTACCCTTTTTAATCTTACCGTGATATCACTTTATTTACAGATTGTGGGATAATGAAATTACCATATCATGTAAAACCACACAAAAAATGTTATTTATGACATATTTGGAATTATCTTAACCATTTTTCTGAATCTTAGAATTTTAGAAATTTAATTTAATTTAATAAACTATTATATGTTTTATTTTATGAGTTGTGTCAATTTTGGACACTATTTTTACATGATTTTTTAAAAAACTCTTAAAAACCAGAATACATATAAAATAATTCATTAACTCAAATATAATATGTCTATATCATCCAAAAAAATTTATGATGTAAAAATAACAAAATTACATTTTTGTTAATATTTATAAATTCAATTATATTAATCGTTCATTAATGAGGTAATCACTTCATCATATTTGTGACATAAATAAATATATTTATCTAATGTATAAAAATTATAAATAAAATACAATGATGTGGAATATATTTTTTCTATTTCCAATTAATATTTATATATATAGATATCTATTATATAACCCCATATTAAAATAAATTTAATAAAAGATATTTGTTTCGGTTATAATAATCATTACTTTAAATTAATTATTATAAAATGTCATGTTCACATCCATGTAAATAAATGAGGTACTAAAATAGAACCTAAAGTTACCATGGTAGGAAATATATAATCCAATAGAATAAGTTCATGTGTTATGGTAGCTTAATATTATTGAAATATTATTTTTTTACCCTCATTTAACAGATTTACATTTTAACAATGGTTAATAAAATAATCAATAAAGTTAATATTTGTAATTTTCAAAATTATAAAAATAACTATTTACATAATTTGATCATTATTTTTCAAAATTTGGAATCCATTTTTCCAAATTCAATACATAAAAGTTGTATTAATTAATTTAAAATTAATCATGTTATCGAGAAAAAAACAGTTTTTTGATTAAATCATTTCAAAAGATGGAACTGTTTTTAAATATTAATTCTATATGAAATTAATGTAAATGAAGTAAATGGTCATAAAATATAAAAATATATTCTATTTATAATTTTAAAACATTTAATAATATGTTTTAACCATTTAAATTATTTTGATGGAAAAAATCTGTTTTCAATTAAAATTTAGCGTATTTTCAATATTCATCAAAATATGAAAGTTTTCAGAAAAATATAAAAAATTTATCCAAAGTAAATTTTTATTTACCGCTTCCAAATAAGAAGTTTATCTTTTCAAATATAACTTATAAAATATTCAAAAACTATATTTAAAATTGGTGTTCCCCCAATAGGCGGTAAAAGTGTATTTTTTTGAAAAGATTTCTTTTATCCGAAATATAGATTTTTTTCTCATATCATTTGTATGATGAATTATAATGATATAAAATATTTAAAATGTTTTAAATAATATTCATAATAGCTATTTGATATACTATTTAAATAATATATCTTTGTTTAGTGAAACTCGATATTGCGTACCAAGCAAGCTAACGTGGGAGGTTTCTCTTTTGGGTAATGTAAGCCATGTCAGTGTTGTGTATAGTGAAAGATTCATTCGGAGTTTTGTATAACATAATCCAAACTTATTTCATTTATAAATTGATTAAAATCAATACTCACTATTATGTGAAATGAGTTCTAATAAAAGAACATGATTTTTTTACAACACAAGCCAAGAACAGTGCTCCGTATACTGCAAAATAATATGATATTACATATAGCGCAAGAAAATATGGGTTTAGAGTAACAAACAATACATTAAATAATCTATCTCATATAATATCAGGGTGTTACATTCTACCCCATTTAAAATTAATTTACCCCTATAAATTCGTCAGGGTTATAAATGTTTTCCTACATGAATGATTTTTTCATGGAAACCCACATCGTAAAATGGGATACTAAGAAAACATTTTAAAAAGGAATGTTAGAAACATAACAGTTACCCAATATAACTCATCATGAGGTTTAAACATAGAAGAATATAGCTGGGAATTGAAAACCATGATATTTAAGAGAAATATAACCATTACATTATGATGGATAGTGATAGAGAATATAATTTGGAGAAAGTTAACTATTAAAAATCAATAAATATGTGATTATTTGAGCGACCATATGATTAATCAAGTAAGAGGGTATTAGTATAACATTTTTGGTTTTCAAGATCTTTTCCCTAAAGTTTAATAATTTTTTCATAATGTGATATTCTTGCAGGATTTCAGTGTAATGTCACTATTGGTCGTTCCCTAAACAATTTCCACTTCATCTCTTTTTTTAATGAAATGAAGTTGAATTTTTCATTTCTAAAGAGTTATAAGAATATGTGATAGAGTGATATTTGATTCCATATGTCTCAATAAAATGTTTATAATAGGTTAACAAATAATAATTATTCCACCTATAGAGATATAATACATTAATCTAACAAACCAACAATGGGGAATAACTTATACTATCCATAAATGGATGAAAATACAATCCATTTAAAATTATAAAACCAAGAAATATGTGTACTAAATTGACATAAAATTTATCTCCCATACCTCATAAGTTAGTTCTTGGTTTCCATATTCAAAACATGTGAATACTATAATCATGTATTCTATTGAAACCCGAATTACCATAGAACCTTAGTGAAAACACAAATGCTATCAAAATTCAACTATTTCAACATTCCAAAATCCCAAAAAATCTATATAATCATCCCATGATATCACTTTGTCCTTATATCAATCATGAGATCCTTAATACAATCAAACATTTCATTATCAGCTTATCCCTTCATTATGTGCATATCATGTGCTTTCCAAAAATATATGAATGATATTTCATGGTTTTAGGTACCATTCAACATTTACTTTCAAATACATAAGTAAAAAAAATTGTTTAACAATCCATATATTTTTCTTTATTCCAAAGCACCATTAAATTACTTATACAACATTACTCTGGATAAACATGCAATAATTCCACTACCATATTAAAATATTGACTGAGCTTCATCGTTTTATTCCTCAACAATTCATTCATCACATATATCATTTTTAGTCTCTTCATTATCATCTACATAAGTACTACCCATAAGACCATACTGATTCTCTTCATGGGATTTTCCCATTGGGCATCAATTTGTATAATGCCAGTACGTTCCACATTTAAAACATTTAACCGTTGTTGTTGTCTTAGTAATACAATTATCATTTTACATTGACATATGATAACCTTTTCTATTGAAATTACTGGATTTTGTCCATATCTTCCACACCCAATGAATCTTCTAGTTCTTTTTAAACATTATCCTGGATTTATTTTGCCACATGATTTACAAGAGTAAAATTTAATCTTTTTGCCTCTATGATCACCATGAAACTCAATATTTATGTTATTATCTGCTACAGGAAACTCAACAAAGTTGAGATTATTGATAATATTATAAGATTTCTGATTTGGAATAATAATCATGTTTCTCCATAAAACTCCAATTTAATTTTGTTGACCCTGAATAATATCATTCCATTGTCCATCATATTCTCCATTATCATGAATCCTCCAATTTCTGTCCATTTTCTTAAACCCAAAAAGAATATTGTGAGAGGAAAAAATCATACTAGAAAACAACATATTCAAGGGGGAGTTCTTTAAATCTCAATCATATTAGTTTTAATCCAATGTTATTAATGATTGGAATCATAATTCTATTACTGTAACCAATACTTTTACTAATCATTAGGGACATCCTTAGACATACCTTAGAAATATCTCTAGGGACCTCACTAAAGTTTTCAAATCCTAGTTTCCAATGGTTAAGTAAAAATTCACCATGATACAAACTCTAGACACCCATTCTTGATTAATATGGACAATAAATCTTTTTTTTTCAGAATTCTTAATACATGAAACAAATATAGGCCCAAAGAACATTTTAGTTTAGTGTCTTTGGATACCGAAAACATAATCATCTAATCATGGTGTATGATATTCACCATTTACCATAAAAATCTTCCTCATTTATTTTCCTACCTAAAAACATTCTTTATATCATGGGGAAAAGGAAACATAAAAATGGTGAGCTCAAATACTCAGTAAGGGTATACAAGGAGAAAATAAAACATAGCATATACATTTGAACATAAAAACATGAAATAATGTGTATGCATCAAAATCACGAGCCAAGAAATAAATCATAGAAGTACATCAGGCATAAATCAGAAAGTATATTTAACCATGATCAGATATCATTGGAATAAAATATGTAATTTTGGAATAAAATAAGAACATAATATGAATTTCATAGTTGCCAAGGCATCATTGTCAAGACCATCACAGTGGAAAAAGTACATTACTGAACCATGTTTACATGCCATTCCAGCCATATATTACTGAACCGGATTTACATGGAATTTTAGTCATGTCAATATAATGAGATAAAAATATTACCTAATTCATTTTTTGTTGATATAGTTCTCACCCATCTCATAATGAAATCATTCATACATGTTTCACAAAACAACAATCATTTATCATAGAAAAACCCATGATATAAAATGGGTTTCATAAACATCTTTCCATCATAACATAATCTATAAAATGTTAATAGACTTCATAAATATAATTCCCTCCTAAACACAATAAAATCATAGTAATAATAAGTATATAGACATTAACCTATTTCAACATAGATGGAAAATAATTGTGAAAAACACTTGAACTTAATTCCTAAGACAAATATCATTTATTCTTCAAAAACATTTTATTTTCTCAAAATATTATAAAATTTTAATAGAAAATAATTTATTTTAAAATAAACTTGTAAAATTTTAGAGTAATAATCATGGAAATAATGTTTTATTAATATGTAAAAACATGTTCATTTCATATAAGTTAAAATACTTTCACCTCGCACTTTTTCTAGAAAAATTGAACAAGTACCTCGTATGGTAAAAAACCATGATTACTTCCAAATAATATAGTAAAAGTAAAAATGGGTAAAATTAATTTAATAATACATAGAATAAAAATACAAATTTTATGATTATATATTCAGAAAACATGGACATGGATGATAAATATACCCCATGTAGATACTTACAAATAAACTATCTTGAATAGAATGATATTATAAAAGTTATACCTTACCTTAGGTCCAATTTCCTTGGTATGTGTCCAAAACTCTTTTATATTTGGTTTTAAAATATCATTAACTTTTAACATAAACATAATAATATTTATTATATCATATATGATTCACATAAAACATTATATTACCCATTTATTAGTCAATTCCATGTTAAAGCAACATTTTGGGTAATAATCATTTTTATATCGTATGTGTTTAAACATGTTATTCCTGATATTATTACATAGATCATGATTTACATACTTAAAAAATGTAAAAAATTATTTATATATCATAAATATTAAGTATACAAATATATATAATAGATTGATAATTGGAATGTAATACACCATTCATAGAGATGGTAGGTCATATAAACACATGAATGCTATTTTTGTTTCCTTGTTAAATAGAATGGAAGTAAGTAAATGGAGCATATATATATATATAAATCTAGTATCATTATTTTTTAATATATATCAGGATTATTTATTAAGTAATCTTTATAATAATTCTTCAATGGTAAATATAGAGAATGAATCTCGACGCGCCTCCTTTAAATTTCTTCTTAGGGAAATAGAGTTGGTCTTTTAAGAAGACTAAAACCTTTAGAATGTAACTAGGTATGTTTATATAATAAATTGGTAGGTTTTGGCTGAGTTTGAAGGATCAACATATTGTGAAGAGGAGAGGGAAGAGGTTACATTTTATAATAGTGGAGGGGGTCACTTTAAGAACTTTCCAAAATATTAATTTATTATAAATTAAATTTAGATTTAAAATTGTACAAAACATTTTTAATTATAATATAGTATTATTTTAATTCGAATACACATCATCCAATAATTTTTTGACAAGTTTATAATATATTTTTTATCATTATTTTTTTTGGTTTTACCCATATTTACCCTTTTTAATCTTAAAGTGATATCATGTTATTTACACATTGTGGGTTAATTTAATTACCATATCATGTCAAAAAACCCACAAAAAATTATTTATGACATATTTGGACTTATATAAACCATTTTAAAAAATACTATATTTTTAGGAATTTAATATCATTTAATATAGTATTTTATGTTTTATTAATTGTGTCAATTTTGGATAGTATTCATACATGACTTTTTTAAAAATTAATTTCAACCTGATTATTTAGAAAATAAGGAAGTAACCTAATATAATATGTCAATATCACCCCTAAAATTATTGTATGTTAAAAAAATATCCAAATTACATATTTTTTTAATATTTAAAAATTCATTTATATGAATCTTTTATTATTGAGGTAATCACTACATCAGAATTGCGTCATATATAAATATATTTATCTAAATTATAAAAATTATTTTATGAAGGAAATCATTATATATTTCCAATTACTATATATATATATATAATTTTATTATATTACCCCATATTAAAATCAATTTAATGAAAGATAAATGTTTAGGTTATTATTATCATTACTTTCAATTAATTATTATAAAATGTCATTTTCACAACCAAGTGAATACATGGGGTTAAAAATTGGACCCAAGGATACCCATTATCTGAAATATATCATCCAATAAGACCAGGTCATGTGTTAGGGTAGTTTAATAATTTTTTAATATTATTTATTTACCCTTATTTACTAGATTTACCCTTTAACCCTAGTAAATAAAATAATTACTAATGTTAATATTCATGATGATAAAAAATACATATTTTCACAATTTTAACCATATGATTAAAAATATTGAAAACATTTTCCAAATTAAAAAAATAAGTTGCAGTAATTAATTTAAAATTAATCCCATTGTGGAAAAAAACTTGTTTTTGTTTAAAAAATTACAAAATATTGACATGTTTTTAAAAATAAAATCAAAGTGAAAAAATTAAAATGAATTTAATTGTAATAAAATATAATAATATACTATATTTTTACTTTAAATCCATTCAATAATATATTTTTTCTATATAAATTATTTTGATGAAAAATGTTTTTTTGAATTAAAATTTAGCCTATTTTCATTGTTCATCAAAATACGAATGTTAAAAAAAATATCAAAAATTAATCCTGAGTAAATTTATTAGGTCCAACTTCCAGATAAGAAGTTCATCTTGTCATATATAACTTATAAAAGTGTCAAAAACCGAGATTTAAAATGTGTACACCATCAATAGGTGGTAAACTACATTATTTTGAAAAATAATTCTTTAATCAGAAAAATTGATGTTGTTCTCATATAATGTGTAAGATTAATGCTAATGTTAACTAAAATAAAAAATTTGGTTAATACTATTCATAATGGGTAGATTGTATAGTGTTTTAATAATATATCATTGTTTAGTGAAACTTGGTATTGCGTACGATGCAAGCTATCGAGGATGGTTGGTATTGTGTGTAAAGAAATTCATTTCAGTGTTGTATATATTGAAAACATCCTTTGGTGTTGAGTATAACATAATCCAAACATAGTTCATTTATACATTTAACAAAATATATAATCAGTTTAGTGTGAAATGAATTCTATCAAAAGAACTTGAAATTGTTTGCAACAGAAGCCAAGAATAGTTTTGTGTATACTGAAAAATAATTTAGTGTCATATATAGATCAAGATAATCTTGGTATAATGTACAATAAAAGACATCAAATAATCTATCTCAAAATATATTGGGGTGTTATAGCGTGTTGGTTTGATGAGAGGTCAGTTTCTACATGTCCCAAATGAATTATGGGCTATTTTCTTAATGTTTTAAAATATTTTGATCTTCTATGATCATTTTTGTCCAGTGAGACACATTTAAACTAAAATATGTCATTTTTATTGAAAACATGTATTTAAAGTTATATCAGGAATATCAGGTATCAAATTGATGTATGTTCGATTCCCATATATCACAGATAAATTATGGATAATTTTCATAATGTTTGAATATAATTTGAGCTGTTTTCATCTATATTGGCTTGGTGATGCATGTTTTAAAATAAAATATAACATTTATATTTAATTCTAACAATTATAGCCATATTGGTCATATTATGTCTCAAATTAATGAGTGATACATTCTTACACATCACAAATTAATTATGGGGCATTTTCTTAATGTTTGAAGACAATTTGATTTTTGAATTTGTTATTATGGAATATAGGTAGAGAGTACAACACATATCTATCCAGAACTAAGACTATGTTACCATAATCATCACCAAAAAATCTATTTATTTATGAGTCTGGTTATAGGGATCCGCTGAGTGCTTTTTTATGTTGATTTATTTGGGATGTTATGCCGATACCGAGGAGTCCATGGGTGAACTACCAATAGTGGAGAACCAACCCAGCTACCCCAATTACATCCCTAACTACACCTTAACCCTCTGCACCCACAATAATCAATGAACCCTTGGTGAAATTTATAATGTTGGAACCATAGGGAAGACACACCAGATTAAAATAATATGTGGCATGATTTCCCATTTTTAGAGTAATGGGTGATTTTAATTCCAAATATATGTGTGTGGTTATGCGAGAGAGAATGAACAGTGTTCCAACATGGATGAGTTGTGTATCAGAAATCATGTAATGAAAAATAATTGTTCCCTTTTATAAATCAATCACTTTTTCCTTGAAATGATGGCCTAATAAATGTAAGAAATCCATACAATTTCCATTTTTCTTTTTCTAGCGATAAGGAAGAAAACCCAATCTAGTTTTGCATCCAATTAAAGGATATCACACACAATGTAATGTTCGTATATTTAAATATATACATGCATTAAAATAATGTACATATGTACATTATCATATTATTATATATATAAATATATGTCAAGTCACTCATATATATAATTATAAATATATTTTTCATGACTCTTCCCCATTAGTACCCTCCCATGTCGAAAATAAATATAATTGTGACCCCTCAAATCTCACCTCTAATAGGAAAAAATTGATGAATAGTATTAACACACCCATATGTATGATATTACCCTTAAAATTCAAAGAATAAACTATAGAATCCACTAACCAACTCTATAATAATAAATAAACCAATACAAATACATGTGATTTCATATAATGATTGACCAACATGAAGAATACCAAGAGAAAAAACATAAAAAATCATTGCTTTATGGTTTAAGCATATTTAGGAAAACCATATCATATTTTACAGTCAAAAATAATTTTGTGACAGTATTTTTGCAGCAGTTTTTTATGTGTCATTTTTGGAGCACTGAGCCTCAGTTTGGATTTCATTTAATGGTTTTTTTTAAATTATTCATTAATAAAATAGGGAAAATAATCATATCCATTTCTATATAAATTTTTATAGCTTATTATTAGTGGCCTTTTATGATAATCACCACTAAATAGGCCCATAATTTATTTAATGCTTATGAAAACTCAGATATACAGTAAATTAAACCTAAATGCATAATAAACTCATCATAAATACACTATCATGTATCCTCATTCATATATATACTACCTTAATCGTCCCATAATCTTAGTCAACTAATATCCTCAGTAATATTATATATATATATATATAATAAATCTACCAACATCAACCAATATGAAATATATGCCCAACTAATGATCTAAGCCACATCCATCTACCACCACATCATGTTAAAAACTGGAACCGGCCACAACATGTCATCAACTAGAACAAAATAATAAGATATAAATTTTAATTTAACATAATTATTCCTAATTATTGTAAAATCATTCGTTATATCTAAACTACCACACAAACTAAGATCTATCATGGATGACTTTAGAATAATTGCTTAGATAAAAAAGTTATCATCCTTACAACTACTAATATCTTTCAACTATAATAAAAACAATAACATTAAATAAAATAAATTAAAACAATAATATACAATGAATATATTCATAATTATACACAAATCCTTTTTTATTTTTTAATCAAATAGATTTTTTTTCATAAAAAACAAATAATATATCATGAATCACAATTTTAAAACCTAAAAATTCATATTTTAGATATATTTCTACACTTGATACTGAAAATGGGTAAATATATAACAATATAGTCAATTTTTAAATCTATGTGCATTGTGCTTGAAATTTAATTAATAATAAAATTCACAGAATTCCATATAGAGTAATGTATTATATTTCAAAAATAATTTAACGGTGGTTGATTCATTCCAAGAACAACCCACATTATATGGATGTTTTATCTATGTGTACATGTCAAAAATAAATTAAAAGTGTATTTTTCATGATTTTACATCAATATTAGGTCGTTTTCAATGGTTTCACCATTACACCTATGTTTTAGTGTTTTAAAAGACACAAAACACATTTGGGGACATTTTTGTTAAACTATAACTTAAAATTGTGTAATATGAATTTCTACATTTTTAAAATCAATCTATGGTCATTGTTATATTATTTTTTGTTCAATCATTATATCTTTCTATATTTTAACCCCATAACACATTCTTTTAAAGCCTTTTTTTCTTTAAAAATTATTTGTGGATTCATTCCAAGAACATGAAACAACTAATGGCCATGTTTCCTATATATTCAATTCAAAAATAATTCAATTTTAGTTTTCCCTTTTTTTCAAATCAATATGATATCATTTCTTATTATTTTTACTATTACATGATCATATTAGCATTTTAAAACCCTAAAAGAATGTTTTCGGGAATCTGAGGAAAACCATAAAATAGAATTAGGTTAAGTCCTTTACTATATTTAACAAGTCATTCTATGGACATTTTTCTATGATTTCCTGGACATCCAATGTTTTTTTTCATGTGTTTGATACCGTGACATGCATTATTAAGGACTTTTATATCATGATAATGATATTACCATGTAATGATGAGCACACCACATTTTGGATTGATGTTTTTTCTATGCATCAACATAAAAAAAATTAAATGATAGATTTACAATGATTTCATGATAATCTTAGGTTGTTTTATATCATTTTGATCTTTACAAACACATTTTAGTATTTTTAATTACTAATTTTTTTTACAAAAATACCATGAAAACCATAACTTTGAATGATGTTTTTTGAGTCCCCATATTTTAACAATATGTCTATGATCATTTTACTATGATTTTACACCCATACGAGGAATTCTGTTTGGTTTTGATTCCTAACATTTGTCTATGAATACATTGGAAACATTTAAAACTATATATTGAGGCATTAGGAGCCCACCACATGTCATAAAGTATAAGGCCCTGAACTTAAACCTTATTTAATATTGAATTAAATGAATAATTCACATTTAGGATCTTTTCAGGTTTAGAGTTTTAGATAATTAAGACATAACTATTACATCTCAAAAGATTACAAAGTAGAAAATTTTACTAATTTTCCATAAAATAAAAACTCTTAAAAAGAAACATGTCCAGTTCCATGTTTTTGGTTGCATGAATTTCCATTTATCCAATCCTTGAAACTATTCCATGTTAAGTCCTGGGAAAATCATTTCAAAAACTTGGGATGAGCATAAAAAGCTCAGTAAGGGATACACAAAGAATGAAAACTGTTAGTTTTTCAAAACAACAAGTAAACCATGTATACTTTATCAAAATAATACTTTTCACCTTTTCGAAGTAGTAAAAACTCTTCACCGAATAAAATTTCATTAATTACCCTTCTATAACAAAAATATTACCATAAAACCCATATAAAGATCACATCACATATAAAGGTAACTTAGGACATAAACATACTTAAGTGGAATAACCATAAGGTCGACTTCCACACATATCACTTAATAGAATAGCCATTCGGCCAACTTCCATACATACTTAATAGAATATACATACGGCTGACTTCCATACCCAATGAATTGGAGGTTATAATGTAACCACCCATCTTGGTATTCACGACACCACCCGTCATATTGTTTATCACGTATCCACCCGTAAAATGTCCAAGTACCATTATAAAATTATAACACATAAAACCAATATAAAGGAATGATAACATTTCCACATTTCAATCACAATATATCATTTAAATATATTGACGAAATAGAATCCGTTATCAAAACCATTTTCAATACCAAAATACTTAAAAGTGTATATGGTATTTATTTTATTTTAAAAACATTACGACTTGTTGAGGAAGCCAAAGATCAAATAATACTCGCTGCGGCGGAAAAGGTCGTTGTCACCGCATACGTTAAAAGAAACATTCCTTTTTGTCGTTTAGTAAAACGATTCGTAGAAAAATATTCCTTTTGTATAAAATTAAGATTCAAAGGGTTTTATACACCGTATAAAAGAAAGTTGTTTATAAAAACGAAATATGCCTCAATGAAAGGAGATTGAGACGAAGTTCCTTACAAAGACGGTATCCTTGGTTTAAGGATAAATAAATTACATAATTATGTGTGACAAATAAATACACCAAATATAAGTGGATATTTAGTGTAAAACAATCAGAGGTTATTCACACATATTCATAAAACTAAATATTCAAGGAGTATAAGTTTATCCCAAAGAATCAAATTTGGGTTAAGAAGTTCCCTTGCAAAAATTGGACATCCTAATGGCATCACTACAAAATTCAGAAAATGAGTTGATGAGAGATAAAAAGGGTATCTACTCACATGGAAATAAAATTTAAATCAATAAGGTTATAGAATAACATATCCCAACATAATAGTATGTGAATTAAAAGACATAACAAAAGAAGTCTTTTAAAAAGAGGTGGGTGAAAGGTTCCCTTACCGCCATGGGTATCTTTCGAAACATACACCCCGTGAAAGAAGGTCAATACAACATTGATGTAAATACTCATGAATGAAAGTATATTACACAATGATTAACATAATGGGCAGTTCATACACCACTCAAATGAAATTGTGGCAAATGTAGCATAAATCTCATGGGAATAATAGTGAGATGAAAAATCCCTTATGAAAACTCGGTAGCCTAACGACGCCACTTAAAACATCCAAAAATGGATTTATGAGATCAAATAGGGTCTCTCATAATATGAAAAAAAAGTACAGTATGAGGAAGATAAAATAAAATCCGTAATCATAAGAAATATGAGCTTAAAATAAATGACATAAAAGAGAGTACTTAAAAAGAAATAGAGAGGTTGGATCCCTTACGAAAATTCAGCAGCCTAACGTGGCCCCTCAAAACATCCAAAATGAATTGATGAGAGAAAATAGGGTCTCTCATAATATGAAAATAAAAATTAAAATATTAGTAATATAAGAGAACATACCAATCATAAGAAATATGAGCTTAAAAGTAATGACATAAAAGAGTGTACTTAAAAAGAAAGAGAGGGGTAGGATCCCCTACCTCGGGTCCGACATGACTCGATCGTTCTTTAATCTCCTGAATAATTAATTTGAGTTAATTTCTACTTCCATAAGAACCTTTTGTAGTTCATTATTCATTTTATATCACTTATTACCATGTAAAGAACATTATGTAATCATTTAAGTTAATAACAGTTGTTTTTTCGTTATTTGGTACTTAAGTCAAAAGTGAACTTCTTATATTTACAAGTTGTTCACGTAGTCAAATATCCATTATCTAAATAATGATATTCATGTTTTGGACATAATATATATCATATATATCTATAACATACATGTATTTATAATATTACATAATCATTTAGAGGTAAGAAATGAATTGCACCGTTCATGGAGACGATAAGCCGTACGTACACATGAATGCTACATTCATTTCTATGTCATATTAATGGAATTAAAACTAAATGAGTGATATGTATATTTTTAATTCCAGAATTATATTCATCCTTTATATGTATCATAAATTATATATAAACATTATATGTACTTATAATAGTACATTAAATTTGAGGATAAGAAATGAAATGCACCGTTCATGGAGACGGTAAGCCGTACGTACACAAGAACGCTACTTTCATTTCTATCTCATACTTTAATGGAAAGAAAACAATAATGATATAAAGTTATATTATAATTCCAGTATAAAATCATATATAATAACTTTATATCCATCCTTTATACATCCCACACATGGAATTAACGAATCAAACCACTTTGAGGGGGCGGTAGTGCACACTTCCTAAAATGAAGATATCGCGTATACCCATAATCGAAGCTATAAAGGTATTCCAAAAATGAAAAATACATAAGCTTAAGTAAAACATAAAAATATTTTATATCATATATAAACATAGTGACATCTTAATGGCCACCATTGAAGATGTTATATGAGTGTTGATAAATCATCGTTTCGTGAGGCAGAAATTCGCCATCCACAGAAACAGTATGTTCTTTAACCATTAGATGAAGGTGTGTATAAGTGTAGCTCTAATACTTATTATAAAAACATCCTAGTATATTGAATATACTATAGTTTTTTCAAAATAAATGAATAAAAATATTTTAGGGGGTTGGAGAAGCCAAATAAAACAAAAGAGCACAAGTGAAGACGTTACCATAAAATAGGGTAACGCCCGTTGGTTTGAACCAAAAGTGTTTCTTGAAGAGATTCCTGCCTATGTTAAGGCTTATAGGATTATTAGAGGGATGTGGAGAGACAAAATGATCAGATCTTGGCCGAGTCAAAGGTTTGAGAGGTGTGTGTACGGTGGTAGAGGTGGGGGCCTTTTATAAGAGGAGTGGAGGGGCACTCTTGGAAAAGTATAAAATGTTACTTTATTTTCAAACGGTTTTCGGATATTAATTGTTCCACATTGAAGTGTTTATAGGATAAGGTGATAAGGGTTCTAAATCCATCCATCCAATAGGTTTTTTACATGTGTAGGTGCTATATTTTGCATTATCTTTCCATTTTATTTAAATCGTTAAATAATGAGGTCATCGCTGCATCATCATGATGTCATTACGAATTTAATTTTTTTAAAGTCTAAAAATTATAAAAAAATACTATGATGTAGGAATTCTTTTTAGCTTTCCAATGACTATTTATAGTCAAAATTCTGACTTGTATAACCACAGGTAAAAATTGTTTTAGAAGAACAAATCATGTTTGTGACATTTTTATTTTGACTTTAAATAAAAGGCATAAATGTCATTATCAAACCCAAGTGGCTCCATGGGGTACCAAAAATCGACCCATGGGTTTTCTTGGTCGGCCATAACTCGTCCTATAGGGTTAGGACAAGTGTCAAGATATTTTCATTTTATTATAATATCATTTTTACCTTAAATCACACTAATTACCTTTAATCACGATTAATAAAACTTAAAATTTACATTTCATCAAAAATTATTTTCATCCCATTGAACCAAATTTTACATAACAATTAAAATCATTTAAATTGGATTTTTGAAATTCAAATCACAGAAGTGGTAAAGTCCCATTTAAATGAAAAATCAAATTTTGTAACAACCACTTTGTGGTTTCACTATTCATCAAAAATTATTGTTTTTCAGAAAAATAAAAAACATTCACCCTAAGCTATATTTGATATTCCAAATTAAAAAATGATTTCTATTTTACCAAATTCATAACATAGAAGTTGCATTAATTAATTTTATAATTAAATCCCACTGTTAAAACAAATAGCGTGTTTTTATGAAACAATATCTTTCAAAAGTTTGACACTCGTTTATGTCCAATCTTAAAGTGATATTAATTAAATTGACCAACATTGGATTAAATGGTAAAGATATATTCTATTTACACTTTAAAATCAATTAAAAATATAATCTAATCATATAAATAAATTAGATTAAAAATAGGTTTTGAATTAAAATACAACATTTTCACTATTGATTAAAAATTGAACTTTTTCGGAAAAATACCACAAATTTACACAAAGTAAATTTTGATGACCCGATTATAAATAAGAATTTTATTTTGTTAAATATAAAACGTAAAATTGTCAAAAAGTGGATTTAAAAGAGGTTCGACATTAAAAGGCGGTTAATCGACCTTTTAAAGAATATTAGACTGTCTACGCTTAAAATTGGATTCATTCGCATTTTTAATCCTCTATCATTTATTGTAAAGAGTAAAAAAATTTGACAAACATATATAATCATTTTTTAGTTAGTTCTATTCATTCCCACCATTACAACGGCTAGGCATTAACTCCCATTTAAAGTAATATTATTTTATTATTTGAGTGCAACATAAGATTCCCAAGAAACTCGTTGTTGCGTATTGGGTACTCCATTGAGCATAGCATCCCCTTTAAAGTAATATTAATATTTTATTCACAAATATTGAAAAATATAAAAATTTCATATTCTTTATTTACCTGGGGTGTTACATCCTTCCCCCCTTTTAGGAATTGCGTCCTCACAATTTTAAAATTGAGCTTGGAAACATCCATGAATGTCCCACATCGGAACAAGATTCGGTAAAACAATCACTTTAAAATAAAGAAAGATAAGTACAAAGGTCACCCGAGTTAACCCATACTAGGATTCCAAGTATGAAAATATAGACATGGAGGAAAAAAAGGTCCATGTTCTGATGGAGAGTGATAGTAAACATGTCTAGGAAAAAGTTAACCATAAGAAAATCACAAACTTGTGATGGGTTAAATGGTATTCGATTCCCCAGTAGGAAAAGTTAACAAATTTTTTTTTTGATTTAAGTTACTTTTCATTGAGGAATTTATTTTTGAGCTTAACTAAATCATAATGAAACATACTTACTTGTCATGTAGACTTTCAACTTTTACTAGATTCCTTAATCAAACTCATATTTTATCCAAAAGACGAGTAGTTAGGAAGACTTGTTTGCATTAAGAGTACTATAATCAATTTCTATAGAATCACCTAATCCACAAAATAGAACTATATACCTCTCATGTCTTTAGACTCTAACCAAAACCAAAACCAAAAAGGTTAGTACAAGATCAGATAATCCAGAAAAGGATAAACCTTTATAAAAAGAAAATCTATTCTTAATCTCCAAAATTTTCCCAACAAAACCCAAAGTTCAACGAGGACCATTCGATAAAAAATTTGTCCATAAAATTCTTTAAAGTATACCAAACTAAGATTGAATCCCAAATATTTTAAGGATTTAGTCACATAGTCTTCCATGTTGAGTCGTAACATTTATCTCCAAAAAAACATCAGTTTCTCCTAACGTCTTGCATTGAAAAGTAATTAACCTAATCACATATCCTCCATGATAAGTTAATCATTTTCATAAAAACCCAAAATCAACTTACTCTTAATTCATAAAATCTCCTAACTAAATATAATAAGTCATACTAACCAGGTTCTTCACGTACTCCAGTGGTAGGTGATAAATACCCATTGCAAATTGGTTGTGGGTTCGATTCCCGTAGCTTTGTCCGACGCGACGGGTTGTCACACGGTCTGCGTGT
The DNA here is from genome assembly GCA_963277665.1 of Viscum album. Taxonomy (NCBI): domain Eukaryota; kingdom Viridiplantae; phylum Streptophyta; class Magnoliopsida; order Santalales; family Viscaceae; genus Viscum; species Viscum album. The sequence continues at coordinate 962,803,222 of OY728156.1, forward strand.
TGTCCTTTTTCCAAAACTACATAATTATTAAAACATTACCCAATAACGATATAAAATCTTCAAAAATAACCATAATGTAATTTAACCTCAATTTTATCTCAGGACTTTCACATTCCATTATTACATATAGTAACCCATAATTACCTCAAAAGTAAGGATCATATAAACCCAAATGGTTCTTTATAACTATGTACACAAAAAAAAATTACTATTCTTTGAATAAAATTTTCATATATCAAACTTTAGTGTTACACATACTATAAAAAGTCTTCTAATGTACCCCATCATCAAAAGAGACTTAATACTCTTAATAATTTCACTATAACTCTTGAAGCCCTTATATGTTGACTTCTTACTCATTCAACATTCTTCATGATCTATTAACCATTCCTTTCCAACATATTCTGAAATACATGTTTCCTACAAAACAAATCATTAATCTTATCCTAAGATTCCAAAATAGGAAAACAAAAGTTAAGAAATAATCCATACCTTTGATTAGTCATTTTCAGTTTCTTCATCCTCAATCGGAATGACATTAGGTATTGGTAAACGAATATTTGTATGATCTTGGTGATCCCATTCCCGAAACTTCTTCACAGGACATGTGTTTTCATAATGACCATGCAAACCACATTTAAAACATTCAATTGATCCCTTAGAAAGAACTTCTTTCCCTTTCCTCGAGTCAACTGGATGCTTCCTTTTTCCATGGCAGGTTCTTGCTTTATAACCTTAATTTCCAAATCTATATCATATTTATGTCCCTTTGAAACATTTTTCTAGGTGTTTCTTTCCACATCTTTGACACATAGTTTTTTGAACACACTTACCTTTATGATTATTACCTGCAGTTCTGTAAGGATTTGTTTCTCGCATATATGATGCCTTATAGAAATTACCAAGGTTTAGGTGGTCAATCATGACTCCAGATAGTTGGTTGGGGATATACACGAGATTTCTCATTGCAGATCCCATATCATTTAGTTTCTCACTTAGAAAACTATCACAGTTTCCATCACATCCACTGTTACTTTGGTTCCTTCTAGATCCAGCCATTTACTAAAACCAAAAAGGTTGGTGTGAGTATATCAAAAAAACCTTCATGTACTATTGAGGAATATAAACACTAAGATATACTTACTCATTCACTATATCTAAAACTAGGACTCTTTCTGAAATCCTAACCATTATGGTAATTCCACTTATGCTTAAATAATACACTAACCTCTAATGTTATCTACACCGACCTCTGATACCAACTATAAGGCCCCGACCTTAAACCTTACTTAATACTGAATTAAATGAATAATTCACATTGGGGATCTTTTCAGGTTTAGAGTTTTAGAGAATTAGGACATAACCATTACATCCCAAAAGATTAAAAAGTAGAATCTTTTACTAAGTTTCCATAAAATAAAAACTCTTAACAAGAAACATGTCAAGTTCCATGTTTTAGGCTGCATGACTTTCCCTTGATCCCATCCTTGACCCTATTCCACATTAAGTCCTGTGAAAAACATTTCAAAAACTTGGGATGAGCATAAAAAGCTCAGTAAGGGATACACAAAGAATGAAAACTGTTAGTTTTTTAAAACAACAAGTAAACCATGTATACTTTATCAAAGTAATACTTTTAACCTTTTCGAAGTAGTAAAAACTATTCACTGAATAAAAGTTCATTACTTACCCTTCTGTAACCAAAAGATTACCATAAAACCCATATAAAGATCACATAACATATAAAGGTAACTTGGGACATAAACATACTTAAGTGGAATAACCATAAGATTGACTTCCACACATTTCACTTAATAGAATAGCCATTCGGCCAACATCCATACATACTTAATGGAATAGCCATACGGCCGACTTCCATACCCAATGAATTGGAGGTTATAACGTAACCACCCGTCCTGGTATTCATGGAACCACCTGTCATATGGTTTATCACGTAACCACCCGTAAAATGTCCTAGTACCATTATAAAATTATAACACATAAAAACAATATAAAGGAATGATAACATTTCCACATTTCAATCACAATATATCATTTAAATATATTGACAAAATAGAATCCTTTATCAAAACCATTTTCAATACCAAAATACATAAAAGAGTACATGGTATTTATTTTATTTTAAAAACATTACGTCTTGTTGAGGAATCCATAGATCAAATAATACTCGCGGCGGCAGAAAAGTCATTGTCACCGCGTACGTTAAAATAAACATTCCTTTTTGTCGTTTAGTAAAACACTACATAGAAAAATATTCCTTTTGTATAAAAGTAAAATTCAAAGGGGTTTATACACCGTATAAAAGAAAGTTGTGTATAAAACGAAATATGCCTCAATTAAAGAAGATTGAGACAAAGTCCCTTACAAAGACGGTATCCTTGGTTTAAGGATAAATCAATTACATAATTATGTGTGACAAACGAATAGGCCAAATATAAGTGGATATTAAGTGTAAAACAATCAGAGGTTATTCACACATATTCATAGAACGACATATTCAAGGAGTATAAGTTTATACCAAAGAATCAAATTTGGGTTAATAAGTTCCCTTGCAAAAATTTGACAGCCTAATGGCGTCACTACAAAATTCAGAAAATTAGTTGATGAGAGATAAAAAGGGTATATCATCACATGGAAATAAAATCAATAAGGATATAGAAGATCATATCCCAACATAATAGTATGTGAATTAAAATACATAACAAAATAAGTCTTTTAAAAAGAGGAGGGTGAGAGGTTCCCTTACTGACATTGGTATCTTTCGAAACATACACCCCGTGGAAGAAGGACAATACAACATTGATGTAAATACTCAAAAATGAAAGTATATTACACAATGAGTAAAATAAGGGGCAGTACATACACCAATCAAAGGAAATTGTGTCAAATGTACCATAAATCTCACGGGAATAAAAGTGAGATTAAAAATCCCATACGAAAACTTGGCAGCCTAACGATGCCACTTAAAATTTCCAAAAATGGATTTATGAGATAAAATAGGTTCTCTCATAATATGAACATAAAAAGTACAGTATGAGTAACATAAAAGAACATCCCCAATCATAAGATATATGAGCCTAAAATAAATGACATAAAAGAGTGTAATTAAAAAGAAAGAGAGGGGTTGGATCCCTTACGAAAATTCGGCAGCCTAACAGCGCCCCTCAAAACATAAAAAATGGATTGATGAGAGAAAATAGGGTCTCTAATCATATGAACATAAAAAGTACAGTATGAGTAAAATAAAATGACATACCAATCATAAGAAATATGAGCTTAAAAGGAATTACATAAAAGAGAGTACTTAAAAAGAAAGGGAGGGGTAGGATCCCTTACCTCGGGTCCGACTTGACTCGATCGTTCTTTAATCTCCTGAATAATAAACGTGAGTTAATTTCTACTTCCATAAGAACATTTTTTCTAGTTCATTATTCCTTTTATATAACTTATTACCATGTCATGAACTTTACGTAATCATTTATGTTAATAACGGTTGTTTTGTCGTTATTTGGTACTTAAGTCAAAAGTGAACTTCTTATATTTACAAGTTGTTCACGTAGTCAAATATCCATTATCTCAATAAGGATATTCATGTTTTGGATATCATATATATCTTATATATCCAGCATATACATGTATTTATAATATTACATAATCATTTAGAGGTAAGAAATGAAATGCATCGTTCATGGAGACGGTAAGCCGTACGTATGCATGAATGCTACTTTCATTTCTATGACATATTAATGAAATTAAAACTAAATGAGAGATATGTATATTTTTAATTACAGAATTATATTCAACCTTTATATGTATCATACATCATATATATCCATTATATGTACTTATAATAGTACATTACATTTGAGGATAAGAAATGAAATGTACCGTTAATGGAGATGGTAAGCCGTACGTACGCATGAACGCTACTTTCATTTCTATCTCATAATTTAATGTAAAGAAAACAATATTGATATAAAGGTATATTATAATTCCAGTATAAAATCATATATAATAACTTTTAATCCATCCTTTATACGTCCCACATATGGCATTAACGAATCAAATCACTTTTATGGGGCGGTTGTCCGCACTTTCTTAAATGAAGATATCGCGTATACCCATAATGGAAGCCATAAAGGTATGACACAAATGAAAATACCTAATATTAAGTAAAACATAAAAATATTATATATCATATATAAACATAGTGACATATTAATGGCCAGCTTTGAAGGTGTTATATGAGTGTTGAACAATCATCGTTTCGTGAGGCAGAAATTCGCCATCCACAGAAACAGTATGTTCTTTAACCATTAGATGAAGGTGTGTGTAAGTTTAGCTCGAATAATAATTATAAAAACATACTACTATATTTAAAATACTGGAATTGTTACAAAAAAAATGAATAAAAAGAGTTTAGGGGGTTGGAGAAGCAAAATAAAACAAAAGAGCACAAGTGAAGACGTTACCTTAAAATAGGGTAACTCCCTTTGGTTTGAACGAAAAGGGTTTCTTGAAGAGCTTAATACCAAAGTTAAGGCTTCTAGGATGAGGAGAGGGATGTGGAGAGACAAAACGATCAGAGATTGTCCGAACCAAAGGTTTGAGAGGTGTGGGTAAGGTGGTAGAGGTGGGGGCCTTTTACAAGAGGAGAGGAGGGGCACTCTTGGAATAGTATAAAATGTTACATCATTTTCAAATGGTTTTCGGATTTTAATGGTCCCACATTGATTTTTTTCGAGGATAAGGTGATAAGGGTTCGAAATCCACCCATACAATAGGTTTTTAACATGTGTAGGTCCTAGATGTTGCATTATCATTCCATTTTATTTAAATAGTTAAATAATGAGGTCATCGCTGCATCATCATGATGTCATAAATAATTTAATTTATATAATGTCTAAAAATTATAAAAAAAATACTATGATGTAGGAAATATTTTTATCTTTTCAATGACTATTTATAGTCAAAATTATGACTTGTATAACAACATGTAAAAATTGTTATAGTAAAACAAATCATGTTTGTGACATTTTTATTTTAACGTTAAATAAAAGGCATAAATGTCTTTATCAAACCCAAGTGGCTCCATGGGGTACCCGAAATCGACCCACGAGTTTTATTGGTCGGACATAACTCATCCAATAGGGTTAGGAAAAGTTTCAAGATATTTTCATTTTATTATAATATCATTTTTACCTTAAATCACAATAATTACCTTTAATCGTGATTATTAAAACATAAAATTTACTTTTCATCAATAATTATTTTCATCCCATTGAACCAAATTTTACTTAACAATTAAAATCATTTAAATTTGATTTTTTAAATTCAAATCACAAAAGTTGTAAAGTCCCATTTAAAAGAAAAATCAAATTTTGTAACCACCACTTTGTGGTTTCACTATTCATCAAAAATTGATGTTTTTCAGAAAAATACCAAAAATTCACCCTAAGCTATATTTGTTATTCTGAATTCAAAAATGATGTATATTTTAACAAATTCATAACATAGAAGTTGCATTAATTAATTTTATAATTAAATCCCGATGTTAAAACAAATAGCGTGTTTTTATGAAACAATATCATTCAGAAGATTGACACTCGTTTATGTCCAATCTTAAAGTGATATTAATTTCAATGACCACCATTGGATTAAATGGTAAAAATATATTCTATTTACACTTTAAAACCAATTAAAAATTGAACTTTTTCGAAAAAATACCAAAAATTTACCCAAAGTAAATTTTGATGTCCTGATTATAAAGAAGAATTTTATTTTGTCAAATATAACACATAAAATTTTCAAAAAGTGTATTTAAAAGAGGTTCGCCCTCAAAAGGCGGTTAATCGACATTTTAATGAATATTAGACTATCTACGCTTAAAATTGGATTCATTCGCATTTTTATTCCTCTATAATTTATTGTAAAGTGTAAAAATATTTGAAAAACATATATAACCATTTTGTAGTTAGTTCTGTTGATTCCCGCCATTACAACGGCTAGGCATTAACTACCATTTAAAATAATATTATTTTATTATTAGAGTGCAACGTAAGATTCCCAAGAAACTCGTTGTTGCGTATTGGGTACGCCATCGAACATAGCATCCCCTTTAAAGTAATATTAATATTTTACTCACAAATATGGATAACTATAAAAATTTCATATTCTTTATTTACCTGGGGAGTTACATAAAGACATGTTTTCTATTTATACCCATTTAAAATAATTCAACGATAGTTTTCCCATGACTTCAAGTCATTTTAGTGTCTATTTAGAGGGTCTTGAAAATTAAACACATCTTTATGTGTATTAAAACACTAGAAATGTATATATGGGAATACCTAAAAAACCATAATATGGAATAACAGGTATTTAGTTATTATATTTCAATAATAATACATGTCAATTATAATGTGATTCCACTAATATTAGATGTCATTTTCTAAGTTTTGACTCCCTAAAACAAATTTTTAAAGACATTAATATCTTTAAAACCTATTTATTGAGTCATTTAGGGATCAAAACTCATTTGATGGATGTTTTTTGTGTGAATACACGTGAAAAATAATTCAGAAATATTTATCCAATGATTTCATGTGAATATGAAGTCGTTTACTATGGTTTGGATCGTTACATGCATGTTTTGGTGTTATAAATCAATAAAAACATGTTTTAGGGGAATCCCATCAAACCCATTACATATAATGACATTTACCTATTCCATCAATTTAAAAATAAATATACAGTCATTTTATTTTAATTTTGCAGCCTTCTAACATCATTTTCCAAGTTTTGTCCCCATAACACATGTTTTTAAGACATTAGAATTTTGAAAAATTGATTATTGAGTCATTTTAAGCAGAGTTCATGTCATATTGATGTGTTTTATATATGTAGACATAAAAAATAATTCAAAAGTGGTTGTCTCATGATTTAATTTAATTTTGAGGTTTTTTTCTTTGGTTTAGACCATTACATTCACATTTTAGTGTTTTAAAACAATAAAAATGTATTTACATGAATATTTGAAAACATATAACTTGGAATTATGTTATTTAGTTAATATATTTCACAAATAAATATATAACCATTCCCAGATTATTTCACATTCATATGACGCCATTTTTCTGGTTTTGACCCCCTAACACACATTTTAAAAAACATATATATTTAAATAATATTTAATGTGTATTATGAGAAAACCACATATTTAACTGACATGTTTTATATTAATAAACATAAAAAATAATCCATTCATGGGTTTCCCATTATTCATGTCAATATTAGGTCATTTATTAGGTTCAGGAATAATATATAATCATTTTAGTGGTTAAAAATAGTAAAAAAACGTTTACTAAAATACAACGAACACCATAATATTGAATGGAATGTCATAAATTTCAAAATTTAGAAAAAATATATAGTTACTAACCTAGGATATCCTAATCATCTGATTTTTAACTAGTTTTTACTCCTTGACACACATATTTAATGACTTTTGTATCAATAAAAACTATTTATTAGGTCATTTTAAGTACACCACATATCGAATAGACATGTTTTCTATTTTTAAATTAAGAATATAATTAATTGGTGTATTTCCATTTATTTCAGATCAATATGAATTTTTTCATAGGTTTTTACTATAACACACCCATTTTAGTGTTTTAAGGCAATAAAAATCCATTTAAGGTCATCCCGGGCCGACCGTAACTCATATTGAAAATCCGTTAGTTCATATATTACAAAAATTAATCGATGACCATTTTCCTATTATTTAAAAATCATTAGAATCATGGAGTGGTATGTATGAAAAAAAGTGTGTTTTTTCGATATAAATGTGTCATTTTTTCCGTTAAAAAATCTATCAAATTTCCAAAACAGAGAAAATGAGATCTGATTATACCCAAACATTAGTAAAATGGTCGATAATTCATTTTTTTGTATGAATGGAATGAATTTCAATATGACACATTATGTGTTCAATATTACTACAAGTGAATTTTTTTAATATAAAAGTGTGATTTAAAATAAAAATTCATGGCACATTGTCAATGCCATAAAAATGAGCTCAAATTATTTTAAATCATTAGAAAAATAATCCATAATTTATTTTTATAGTGTAGGAGTCAATTTCATATCAATCGAACACACAAAGTGGGTAGTATAACACAAAGCACATGTTTTTAATATAAGTGTGATTTTACATTAAAACTATATTCTCATAGCCAAAAAATAAAAGAGCTCATATTGTTTCCAATCATTATAAAACTGATCCATAATTTAGTTTGTATTTGTACGAATTCACTACCCGTCATTATGATATACTATGTAGTTATTTTGACCTGATGAGTGTGTTTTTAATATAAGTTTCATTTTAGTTTTATTAAAGGAATTTTTATGTGTTCTTTACAAATTTTTGATTGGGCTATGATGATTAGAATTTAACTTAGTAGGATGAGATATAAGGCTAGAAATTTTCATGGGGATCATTCCCATAATCCACTAAAATTCATACACTAAATACTATTCCATTGGAAACAACCACAGATCCCATATTTTCCTATAATAGTCTTGATCTAACATTTTTTCTTTTATCCTTTCAATTTTTCATTGAGATACTCAATCAATGAAACTTTCCAATCCTATATTAGATATTTCAGTAAATTATTATGATTCTCTAGAAAATAAAATTGACGGAGTAGGCCTAGAACCAATCCCATGTACACACTCGGGATGCCCTTTCCCTAACATGATTGCAACTACATCATTCCGGGATACCGATAATGTTTTTTAAGGGTTTGTATTCTAGGGTTCAGGAATTATAAACTACTGAAAAAACAATACTAAAAATCAATTTTTAATTATCTAAACTTCATAATATTATCTAATTCAAAAAAATCATTACTATTTAATGTTATTCGATTAATATAGAAATATTATTATAAAAAATACATTTTAACAACAAACACATCTTAATCCCAAATAAATGGGGTTGGCTACACGGATCAAATGACACAAATAGAGCTAATTAGCCATGTATGATACATACATACAACCCCATTGAATTGGGTTTAATTTGTGTTTGTTGTTATAATTTATTTTTCATTAAAATTATTTTATATTAATGAAATAACATTAAATAGAAATGAAAATTACTTACTCCAACTTCTATTGTAGGTTCATTCACAAAACATCCAAGAGGTTTTTAATGATCATTAAGGTACATTTTTATCATTCCATTAGAGGGGACTAATTTATTATACTTTATAGATTAATATACACAAGTTAGAAATAAAAATTGACTTATTAAAAAATAATATAAATAATAATGCATAATATACAAACATTATTTTTCTTCTTCTTGAAAAACATTGACACCGAGAAATATAATAAATGAATTATTTATAATTATTGTTAGTATTTTTTAGATAATTCTGACAAAAAATTACAACATTAAAAAATATAATTTTGTTTTGTTTATGTAATTATGATACAAAAAAATATCCAATTACCTGATGAGATTCATCTCTATTAATATCGACAACCATCTTTACCTTCTCTTGATAAATGTCTTCAATCACATTCTCATATATTTTTCGTGTGATTATATATGTGTAATTAAATTCATAGCATAATTTCCATTTCAAATATCACTATTTATTTCCATATGTTTTTAGATTCCAATGGAGTGAAATAGAATTTGGGGTATCAAAATTTAAAAAGATATATAAAAAAGGACTTTTTATAAGTATATTAATAATTTTACCCATGTCCCTTAAATTAGTTATCAATAAATATGAAATTAATATTACCTTTAAATAGTAATCATAGAAATCATTTTTTATGTTTGGGGATATGGATCCAATAATTATAATTAATGAGGAATCTCATGGTCTTCCAAGAAAACTACCAAAGAATTTATCCATAATTCAGGAATCATCACTGATAAGAACCAAAAACTCATTAAATGGAATGATAATTTGGATTTATTTCTAGTCTTATACATATAATGAATTTATATTTATATATATTTTGTTATTATCTTTATCTGTTTGTAAAATTCATAAAAAGTTAATTAAATATATAGTTATTTTTTATAATTACATATATACCAGTAATGGTAAATCACCAATATCTCATGTATAGAGGGGTGACCAAATGATCCATCCCCAGAGGTGGATTGGATGGGGGTATAAGAATAATATTTAGGGAAATTTCTAAATTACATGAGGTCTCTGGTATAGTGGAATCACTTGGATCCAATGATGCTGTAGGTAGTGGTGGTGTGCACAATGATGTTTGATCAATGTGAATCTCAAATATTTATGGATATAGTACTACATTTTCACTCAGTCTTACAAGTTCAATTGATTCAACATTATGAGGATTTTTTTTTCAATTCATTATTGTTGATGAGTTTCACTTTCACAAAAAATCAATTGAACATCACCTCATGTTCCATACAATCCATTTTTAATTAAGTGTACAACAACATTCCAACCATCATTTAATTCATAATCCAAATCATTAACCATATTCACTTGAGAAGCCAAGATTAATGGATTACGCTATCCACATTCACTGGTATGAATCAGGAGAGTGAAGTTGGCCAAAGTAAAATGTACGAATTCATTCATTATATACCTATGAATGTTAAACCACTTAAATTTTAATATTATAAATGAATATTTAAAATTATAGTTTAATTAGGTTATATCAATCATCATTCCATTGAATCCCACCTCTATAAGTGAAAATACAGTACTATTTGATGTTTTCAATTTGTCTTTAGGATAAATTTTATGAAACATGAATCAATTAATATTGTAAGCATAAAATATTACAGCATGACTAAAAGGAACCCAAGCCAAAAACATCAAATCATTTGAAATTTTAGCTCGATTATAAACACTCATTATCTAGAGAAGAATATATAAGGTGTTACTTTTAAGACTGAAAAAATAAGTACAGGTCAATTATATGAATATGAGTATATAATAAAACTATGGGGGAACCATGAGACAATATCCTTATTAACATATTCTGTTAATTCCATCTCATTTTGAGCTTGAACCCTTAGACACCTTTTAGTTTTCAAAAGTAATTCATAAATAAATGGATCTGAAAAAAAAATTGAGTAGCATAAATATATATGATTGTAGACACTCTAATTCAATTAGTGTAAAATTTTAACCCTTTTCCATTGGCCATATTGTAGTTGTAAATATCGATGACCAATTTTCATAATGATAATTAGTTTAGATGTCATCAATAAGTGAAAATCGATCTAATATTTTTTCGAATCCCATACAAATACTCTGAATAGAAGGACAAGAAATCTTCGGCGATGTAAAATTCTTTAAAAAAACCATATGGTAGGGGTTTATTTGTCACATATGATTTTAATACACCTATGTTCATGATAATAAAATTATTAAACATATTGAAAATTTTTATTTAATGATTTGATAAAATTAAATTCACCAATGAAAATAAAAATAAAATCAATGTATCTTTCAATTGGATACATCCATAAATAGTGTACCAGTCCACTGAGATTATCTTCTACATCCTAATAGACAGTAAAATGTATCATTACTATGAATAAGTATGGGGAAATAAAATCTTTCGATGAAAATGTGTCAATAAATTATTTCATGATGTTTATCATGCCCAGTTGTATTTAGTGGTTTTCAACAAAACTCTCTAAAAAAGGTAAAAAACTAAAATAGTGATACATATAATTTTTATGAAATCTATTTAAAAATTCCAATGGAAACTACTACCCTATCAGAATATGTTGTTAATGAAATTTCAATTCATGAAATATTATATGTTTCAAGTCAGCACACTTTTAAATGTTACTAGAGTATCCATATTCTACTTTTAAATTATTAAATGTTCAAATTAATACATAATTATCATGATTTACCATTTAAAAAATGGATGAAGGGAAATTTCCTTTCAAATTATCCCACAAAAAATTATTTTGTATTCATAAATTCCAAATCATTAGGAGCATTAAAGTGATCTTATGATTTTTCCTACAAACTCAGAAATGAAAAATTCACATTGTCATAGACATTCTTCTCAATATGAATTATGCCAAGATAATGATAGGTCAAATTAAACTCCCAATAATGGATTTTTAAAAATATTCACATTTTATTCCACGGTTTTGTTCTAGTTACATTGAATATTGTACATCATATGGATTTCCCACCTTCTTTAAACTGATTACATTTTCCAAATTCTATAGTGACATTCAATAATTGTTCCATGTTTTTTAAAACAATTATCAACTCTAGCGTCTTTATCAATTCAATATATCCATTGAATTGATTCATATTAAACATGAATTTATGATAAGCATCAAGAAATAAATTATTATACAAAATCCCCATTTTCTAATATTATGTAATATCTGTGGTTCAAAAAAAAAATAAAAAAACTACAAAAGACAAACTAGTATGAGTGTTCAAATTAGATATGTTCCCATCTCCAAGAAACAAAGTATTTGTCCACATTTATTATGAATGAATATTTAATATTTTTCTCATTGAATAATCAATTGTTTCCACTCCATCATCCAGAATTCATAGAATTCATTGACTAGAGGTTTATGGTATACATAAATTTCATTTCTATGAATTCTATTTTCCAGAATAATTGTCCTAATAATGAAGGATGTATTCTTAATACTCATCCATGATGATAATTATATAGGGGATCAAAAATACTATACAAAATCTATAATTAGGAATTAAATTTCCAAAGGGTTAGAAGAATCAAATTATAATTTGAAATATATATTCCTATGATTTGATGAAATGTTTGGATATTAGGAATCAAACACCTTCTGTAATGCTGATCCTTTTGGTGGCCTCATAAAGTCAACGTGGTTACAATCATAATATTTCCACTTCATGTTTCATGAGGTATTATATTTCAATAATAATCATTTCTAGAATGGTTTCAATGGAATTTAATGTAATAGAATTGTGTGAATACTATTATTTTTGTTTATTCATTGTGTTTATTTTATTTTTTACTATCATTTTTAATAATTTTATTACATATGATTGAATGAATTATTTTAAATTATTTTTTATCAGACTCATCCCCCCAGTAAAGCATGAAAATAATTAGGGAATTCATGTGTCTTTTAAAAATAATGTCTATGTTTCTTAATGGTTTTATTAATTATATAGAATGATGAAGGGATCTTAGCTTCACTAATTTAACCATGAAGGAAATCTAATATCATTGGAATTACATTATCAATAATTCCACAAAGACAATTTTTATATTATAACTTATGTAGGAATGAAAACATCAGTAAATTTTAAAACCCTTCAAACAGATCTTGTTTTTCATCAAAAACTAATTCAAAAAACTAATTTTCATGTCACTAAAGTTATTAGAAGGATTAAGCTTCATTGGTTAAAATGGTGGTTCTGTTGATCCACTAAAATATGGTACATTATATCCAGAAAATCCAAATGAATCCTTTATCGTGTTTCGAATTATATTCTCAATAATGAGTCAGTTTATGTATCATTGATAAGATATTCAATTTTTTTGAATATCCATAACATTAAATTCACCATGTAAAATCAAACATATATTTCATTCATGATGTACTCATATAAGTTGGATCTAGTCAACCATTGCATGAATTTTAAATAAGGACATAGAAATTTTATTCTACTATCTAATGACTTGTATGAAAGTATATAATATAAAAATCATTCCAAACCCTTGTTATAACGAGCTGCGTTTAAAGATAAATTAATCCAACATTTATCCATAGATATTTTATTTTCACTCTTCTTTCTATATATTCATATATGAATATATAAATGTTTAATCAAAGAATTATAATGAATTTTTAACATCATCCAATTTCATCGTTGACTATGGTAGGGTATTCATTCATTTGAATAAAAATTTATCAAGTAAATTATTTAATTATACATGAAAATATTATCATTCATGAGTATATATTACCCCTCAAATTAACAGGGATATATTTCATTAAAAATTTCACTAAGGAAAAGAGAGGGGATGAAACACCATGGAGGTCAGAAAAATGATCCCATGAACATCTAACTCAGACCAATTTAGGGGAAATAAAAGAGGGAGGCACGATTAAAGTGATTGGGGATCAATATCCATTAGGGGTGGTGGTCTCTTGGAAATAGAGAAGAGGGACTACCATCTCTAGAAAAGAACATTCGGTGGACTTCACCATGGTCATCATCGAGGGAGGTAGGGTTGGGGGGTCTATAATCATCGATAAAGATTAGGGGTTAGGGGTCAGGGGTGGGAATCGATTTTGAGATATTAAAAGCTAGTGTTAGTTATCGAGGTAGGGGTCGACATTGAGGGAGGGGAGTCAGTGGCTAGAAATTGAGGAAGGGGGTTGAATTCAAGGGAGTGAGAGTCGATTGGGTTCTCAGGGGGGGGGATTAGGTCCATGGGGGTTGGGGTGGGTGTGTGGAAGGGTATATTAGTTGTTTTAAGTGTTTAGAGGCAGTTTTATGAAACCACCACTATAGTTTAAATAAAAAAACATTTAATTAGCTGTGATTCCAAGAACTGTTGCTATTAAAACGCTAGTAATACACAATTTTTTTGTAGTTAACTCCCACATGGGGAACTCAAACACACATAGGAAAATATATTACAATATGATATGATCACCCACTTATTGGATCCCACAGTGATTCATTTATTATTTCTTTAAGTGAATATTCCATCAAAATTTATTTACCTATTTATTTTTTCATTTTCTTTTGAATCATTTAAGTATTATAATTCATACTCAAGTATTCATGTAAAATATAAAAATAATTTTTAGTATTATATGACTGTTCGTCACACCACAACTATAGATTTGGGTTTATTCAATGCTAGTTAAATGCAATGATAAAGGATAACATTATCGTTGTTAAAAATGATGATAAAAGGTACCTTTTATTTGTGTTTTTAGCATGGATAAAGGTAAAATTTATCAGAATTAGATAATGTGATGATAAATTGACGTGGTCATGTGTGAGTTTGACAACGAAATTTCAGACCCTCGACTACCTCTTTTTTAATCATTACGTAGAAAGACCCTCCATAAGCCTATTGTGGTGATGGGCTCCCACAATAACTCCTAACATACCTCTATGGGCTTGTGGATACATGCAAAGACACTCACAAGCCTTGGTACAGTCTATGCCCGCCACCTCTTTGGCCCATGCTCTACACATCTAGCCTTCCCATTTGGGCAACCAAAATGGATGACCCTTGAGGTTGGGGGAAAGGTAAATTAATTTTTTACAATCAAATTATTATTTCATATATAAAAATTTATATTGATATTTTTATAAATATATTAAATATATATATTTATACAGAATAAATTTTTTATTTTAATTTTAAATTGTTCAATATTTTTAAAAATCTACACATTTATTTATTTATTTATATTTAATCATTTTTATAATCAAATTTTTATTTCATATATAAAAATATATATTGATATATATATATATATATGTGTTAATATATAATAACATATATAATGAAAGAGTATATTAATTATTTAATTATATATATAATTTTTTAAATTTAATATAAATAATATAATAAATAGTTTATTAATTATTTCATTAAAAATGAACCAAAAAATATTATATATATAATTAAATAAGTATTACAATCTTCACAAATAAAAATAGAATCAGTAAATTAAATAAATAATACACTAATTAAATAATTAATATATTATTTAATATATATGAAAAATAAAATACTTATTATATATATAAAAATATAGAATTATATTTATGAATATATGAAACGTTAATATATATATATATTAATTTATTTTATGAATTTTTATTTGTTTAATTTTTTTAAATTTATACTTTTTTAATATTTAATTATATTTTTTAATTTTTTATAATTAAATATTACTTCCTATATAAAAATATATATTGATATATATAAAAATATATTGATATATATATATATTAATACATATTGACAAATATTAATAAAAATAATATTTATTAAGTTGTTAAAAATTAATAATTTTTTAAAATATTATATAGTTAAATTAGTAATACACTATTTATAAATAATACAGATGAATAAATTTATTAATACTTAATTTATTAATTAAATAAATAATATATTATTTATTTAAGTTTGTATATATGTATATATTAAATTCATTCAATTTTATTCAAGTAAAGGTGATCCAGAGGTGGTTGTCTCTCATAGGTGGTAGTGTTTTAGGATATGTTGATGGCTTGGTGTACTTCTGATGATAGTATTTAGTGGACATGAATTAGGTGTAGTATGGGGATCATGCAAGGTGTGCTATGGTGAACATGATGGTGATGACGCGGTGATCACATGGATGGATGTGTGTGGGATAACGAAGCTAATGGTGTGACCGGTGATTGCATCAATTCTCTGTGTTGGGGGTCTTTGATTGGTTCTACTGGATCTATTATGTTTTTTTGGTTTTGTTTGTTTACTGGGGTGTTGATTTCTTCATGTGCATTGGTTTATTCGTTGTTTCATTTGGATAATTGTGTATCATTTTGCAGGTTTTTTAGGGTGGGAAGCATGTAAAGAGAGATGGGTGTTATAAAACCCATCATCCATCTATCCATCATCACATTTTATGGATGGTTGGGTACCTTTCCAATAACTATTGCTCAATGTTTTCAGTAAGGTTTTTTTCTCAATTCGTTGAAATTACAATGAGTTCCTTTCATGCAATTTTGAGTGTGTGGATCGAAAGAGGGAAGGGTGTGAAGAAACCTTTCATTCGGCTCTCCTCTACATGTTTTTGTTGGTTTGAGAGGTGCTCAGCCACATTGTTCTACCAGCATGATGCAACTTCTTAGGAGAGGGGGAACACATCATTTTGGCTAAACTCACATCTACACTGTTTGGTGAGAGGGATATAGGGATTTTTCAGGTTCTTGTCTTGATTTTTCTTCCCTTTGTTCATGGGGGATAATTATGTCCTTTATGTATTTTTTGTTTTAAGGATTTTTACTTTTCTTGTAATGGGTCCCCTATTTTCCATATTTTAAAATAGGTATTTTTTTATATTTAATAATGGGGTATTGACCCTCAACCTTATCAAAAATAATTTTTATTCATTTAATATTTTATGTAATTTATTCATTTTTAATTATTTTATAAAAAAATAATAATTAATATATTTAATATTTTTTGTATTTTATTCATTTTTTAATTTTTCTTTTTTCAAATCATTTCTAATTGTATTCATTTTCTAATATTATGGTATATGTGTCTCTTTATGGAAATTTAATGTTCTTAATATGGTTGTAATTTATATAATTAATATATATTCATTTCCATTTTAACGTATATACATATTACATCCTTAGATGTGCAATTATATTAAAACACACACACATACACACCGCACACACACAAGACAAAAAGGAATGTCATTTCCCCCCAAGGGATAACCCACCCAAACAACCTCTTTATTACATTGTAAATTTGGGCATAATGTCCCAATGCACATGATTCCCATTACATGGCCCAAATGCCGTTAGTACATGGCCGATTTGGCCACCATTGGTCATCCCAAAGGCCCTGCATGCATCATGCTTGAACCAATACTTTTCCACATCACACCAGCAACCCTACCCCCTTGAGGTCCTGAAGGCCTAGTGGCTCGAAGGACAATTAGCGATGAATAGTGTCAATTCTACAGTACACTGCTACATTACCAACACCACTATATTGCTACATTTTTGTTATAGTATAGACAAAAATATACCCCCATCCAAATTTGAACACGAGTCTGATGCAGGATTACGAGGAGCCTTACCACTTAGGAGATCCCATAACTTCTTTTAACATATATAAATATTCATTTTTAGACTTTTAAAATTTTATATAAAATTAATAAAATTTATTCTTATTTTAAATTTATTCATTATTATTATTATTTATTTAATTAATAGATGCTACATATTATATAATCTCATTGTTCAATTTAACATATATCAAACTATTATATATACACAATCACACTAATTTCACAAACACAAATTCATTTTTATTTATTAAATTTCAATCATTTTTAATATTCATGAATTTAACATTATATATTGATTAATAATGTTAAAAATATATTTGAAAATAAATTTATATATATAAATAAATATATAAATTTCTAAAAAGAATTTACATATTTATAAATTAATAATTCTCTATTTAAAGAATTATAAAATTAAAACAAATATACTTAAATAACGAATATATTTACTATATTTATGTTAATATATATAAACATAATAAATATAATTACATAAATATATATAATTTTTAAGTATATATAATTATATAAATATATTTAAATAAATTTAATTGTATAAACAAATTTTTCGTTTGGATGTAGATACACTTTTTCAGCTCTTTCTTGACTTTGATAAAGAGAAAACTTTTTCAGCACATAAAAAGAATAAATAAAGTGGTATTTTATATATTCTTATTATCTTAGCACTGATAAACCCCCCTTTATTATTTATTTTTTCAAATAATTTATAAAACCCTTCCTTATATTTTATATATAACCCTAGCCAAAGTTATTCCACTTGTTATATTCATGCTCTCATTGAAGATCCTCCCTACTCCCCATGTGTCCTTCTCTAAGATGAACTCTCTCAAATCTAAGCTATTTTATCATTTCTCTCCCTATATTTTTTATCAATGCCATCTGTCACATATATCATGAATATCTGATCCAAATCACACTATATATGTTATTGACTTATATCTATATTTATTCTACTTTGCCTGCCAATCTTCAGCTCGGGACGACCTACCAATGTCGTGCAGCAGCCCTTCGGTTACCACCCTTTATCCGTCTTCCACTCCCACGACCAAATGATTCTCTAAGACTTCTCCAAGTTCTATTTTTTTACTTTTTTGGAGATTTTTGTTTCTATATGTATTATTTGATGGTAGATTTTTTACATTTTAAAATTATTAATCTTATTTATCTAGATTCAAAAATCAATATAGTTTTTTACTATTAATTTTGAATATCTTTAAAAAGGAAGAATGGATTTTTGGATTTTGAAATTTAAAAATATTAAGTAATTAAATTTTATTTCTTATGGTTATTTCCATGTAATGGTTTTTTATTTGATAGAGTGAATTATTTTTGAAATTTAATATAAATAGTTAAGGATTTTATTAAATTCATTTCTAAATGGATTATGAGATTAAATGAAAAAATTGTAATTTTTTTTAAAAAAATTGAATTAATTTATTTAGAGTTTCATTCAAGAATATGTTGTATTAAATATAATGACATGGTCTTGATTATGGTGATCTATGATTTGAATGGCCCATTAAAGGAGTTTTTATAGAGGATTATCATGTTTTTATTTTATTTATTTCAGATATTTTTGTGTTAATATATATGGATTGTGGTATAGAATTTTTTGAGTTACACTATAAGGTTTATATCAATTTAATATAGATTGTTATGTTTATTTTTTTTAAAATAGGAATCCTAGGACAGAAGGAGTTGTGAGTTTTCTTGGTTTAAAATATATTGTAATAAAATGATTTTTCAGATTCATTTTTTTAATCCACATACCATAAATATGATGGGAAGACAAAGTAAAATTTAGTCATGGTTTGAGGTTTGAGGGTATGTATAAGTTTCATCTTTTTATTTATAATATTATTTATTGTGAATAAATAATGTAAAAAATATTTTAGTATTTTAATATTTTGTGTATAATTAAGAATTGTTTGTGAGTGACCAATAAAAATCACTAATTTAAACCATAGTTCTCTTGGAAACATGAAAGATTAGAATATAATTGAATTTTATTAAATTCGTTTATAATATCACCTAACCATATTTGTCGAATGAATTTTATTAATAATGAGGACACTATTTTTAGATATACCTATGTTGGTTTTGACTACTAGATGTGGGAGATAACTTCTAGTTATCTATGTCATTGTTTGAGGTGTAATTATAACTTTTTTTATCTTAATGATGTGAGATCCACGTTAAATATTTATTGGTATGTTTATTTGTGGAAATTAATGGTGGTTTTTTATTGAAATTGATATTTTAGAATATGTGTAATATTGCAAAGATTGATAACTCTACTATTTTTCAAATATGGGTTCTTCATTTGGTTATAGTATAAATATTGTTTTTTTATTTCTATAATAGATTGTCTCGAATGATCTACAAAAAAATTGAGTAAAATGAAATAAAACTTTTCTTCTATCATCAATAACAAGATAACCCATTAGTTACTAGAAATTACAATATCCTTGAAAATGTTTTAAAATTTGATGAATATATGACCTTTTGTGTTCTGAGGAAATATATTTATTATCAAATATAGAAATCATAGTTACAAATAAATGAATTGAAATAAAAACAATTTCAAAGGGATTTATACAATCCAATAACATATAAATATTGTTTTCTAAAATGTTAATTACCAATTTTGTCTCACAGAACATAAAATCAAGAAACTATCCGAACAACCAAATATTTACCGTAGTTTTATTCCTTTCAGGCCACCCTTATGTAAAATGAAAACATTTAACGAATCATAACCTATAACATTCAAATGTTGGGTTCCCCAAATTTAAATTATCTATAAATTTCTCCTTTTGCTATAAAAATAATATGTCTATTTCTTTTAGAAAATGAATATTTTATGAACCTAATAGGATTGATATGAATTAAAAATTTATTCAATCTAGTTATATTACTCAATAGTTTGAAAATGGAGTTAAATAGTTCTTTATATTTGTAATATTGATTTCATACGACCCTTATCAAATCCTTTTTCCATGTTTATGCTGTTTTCATTCAAGAATATTTAGTATATATGATTTGGAAGAACATTTTATTTTTTATGTATTAGCTTAGAGCTATAAATAATCTAATAAATAGAGTGAAAACTGAACATGCATGACGATTGGGATGATACTGCGATTAATAGATCATTTGTTATGAATAATAGTGTAAATGATGAATGATATCATATGGAAGAAATGATAATATAAATTGATGACTACCTTTGTGATTATCCAATGTTGTTAGAGAATCTAAATAGTTGTTATAATAGGACATTCTATACTGGTTGTACTAAATACACAACATTATCTGTTGTTTAATGTTATATAATTTCAAAGATGATAGTGGATAGTGCGGGACCAGCTTTACCAATCTACATGGACTCCAAAATGATATGATACAATAATAAATCAAAATTCGTTGTCAATCATATAATGAAAAGATAAGGACCTGTTCAATAGGAATGATCTATCAAATAATACATGCATTTATAACTGATATCATAAGGTTTTTTATAGACCGTGAACCACTCATAAAATGCACTACATATGGGTCGAATCATTAAATAAAGATGAATCAAGTTTATCAAAATATGTATGGTACATTATTATATTTCCATAGTTCAAAAGAATATATTCATTTAGGTAAACCATGTGATAATTTATGTGACACACATATCCAATAATTAAATATGAAAAACTACGCCATCCTATAGACACTGCTCAGTTGAAGAAAATTTATTGTGAGTCTCCTAAATTTGGAAATTATACAATGATATTTTGTCTTAGGATATCTATATATGGAAGATATCTTGTTTCTGTATAGAGTATTTTTCATACTACAAGGCCATATATGATAGTAAATCATAACTTTTCCCCTATCGTTATCCATGAAGTGAAAATATATTTTGTTGTCTCTTCTAATAACTGGTCTAAAACTACCTGTAAATGATATAAATGTTTTTTTCTCAATAAATCTAATATATATAATTTATTTAGGATAAGGGTGTTACAATGTATGATTCTTATAGAATTACATAATTCACATTGAAATCCATGATGTATGGGATATTGGAGTTGGTGGCCTAGAACCAACTACTTTATACATTATTCATTACTAAATACCTTATCACATCTTGAATTTTCATCTGTGTGTCAATGCATGTGATAATGTCTTAAGGATATATATTTCATTAAAGGGTCATAGCGGATCTATGCTACGATGAGAACCTGAAAGTTCCATAACACTGTTCTTGAATATATGTTCTATGTATGGATGATGTTATTTGAATGCCACGAATAATACAAACCATTAGGCGTGAGGACTCAAAAAACATTGAGGCAACTTCTCATGGTGTGTGCCTTTAGAAATATCCAGGAGGATATTATGAGAACAAGACCCACTAGTAGGAAATCATCATTTCATAGTGTCATTGGATGTTCCTATCAGTGGACGTGTGTATTGGTCTATAAACTTTAAGATTATTATTAATGTGTATTACAACTCCCGCACTTAGATGTATTGACGAAAACTCTCACGAAACACTGTTTGTAGCGAGTTAGGTGATGGTGGGTGCGTCACAAGTGATGCTACCTTAATAGATAATGCAAGAAGTATTTGTCCCTTCTGTTCCATAATGGTAGTAGATAACTTAAGCCCTTTGATGGAATTGATATAGCCTAAAAAATCAATGGCCATAGTGATGAATTGGAAATTTCAATTTTGGAATGTCAATGAATGAATAAACGAGCACATAGGTTGATGGAACTAACTTACAACCCGCTTTATTCGAGATATCAAGATAAATGGATTATATTAAACTGTAAGAGTTCGTAGGAGGTGACATGTAATTGTGGTGTTAACTTCATTCTCTATCGGTGCCTTGTCATGTTTCTAGAGGTTAACCATGGACTTTAAGCAGGCTCTTCCTAATTCCACTGAGAAATAGGCATAGAGGGTCACACACTAATTATGTCAATGTATCTTAGTTAAATATTAATTTAATAAGTTAAATAAATATTATTCCTGATTGTGGTTTAATAATTATTTAAGGATACATGATCACATTTATATTGACACTAGTTATTCAAGAGAATATATTTTGGGTGAAATAATATATTTATTATAGAAAAATGCAGTGATATTTATTTTCAAAGTAAATAGCCAGTAATCGAGGTCTAAAAAATGAGGTGGAGGAAATAAAGAAAAATGGAAAAATAAAAGTACACACCTCGTATATTAAATATACACATCGTGTATATTTTTTTTACAATTTATGAGAAAGAAATGTTATTTATTTATTAAATTAATATTAGTTGTAATTCACTCGATGCATTTCAGGTAATGATAATAGTCAACTGTTATTATTAGACATGTGGTATTACTAAGAATTAAATGAAATGAATTAATGATTTCAGGTAATTAATTAATTTTATTATTATATATAATTAAAAATTCAAATTATATATTTCTCATTAGCATAGCCATTTTTTTGTGTTTGTACACAACGGATTTTGAAAATCTCTCAAGATAAGAGATAATTCTTTCTCCACCGAGAATACTCTTAAGCTACGAGAGGGGGATCGACCTCCGCTGGATCAAGGCGATCAAAGGCAGAAATCACAAGTGAAGTCTCTTCCATGCTAGCACCTAGAGATCCCTTTGGCGACATCCAGAGATATGTGGAACATGTGTGGATCACTACTAGAGGAATCCTAGACATTGATTCTATGACACAATGAAAGATCACATCGCATCGTGAAAGGAAAAATCAATGAATAATGAATTCCATCAAGGTAATTCATGTCAATTAATTATAACTAATATATGATGATACAACTTATGTTTTAGGGACTCCTATCTTTATTTTTTTTTTGTTTTTCGTTATATTCAGATTATCCGGTGTTTTATTATCGTGACAGATCTCATATTGATCGTTGTTAATGTAAAATTAATTTTGGGTATTCCCACCAATGCGGTTCCACTGCACCCAGAACATACATGTGGTATTAGAGGTAGGTTATATCATTGGTTATAATTATTTTAGTTTTTCATTGGTGATTTATGCATTTAATAATTTAGTTGTTTCAATACATGTTAATCATTCTTTAAAATCTGAATCTCGAGATCTGTTCCTCCTCTCACATTTCTCATTCTCCTTAAAAAATGAATTTTTATTTTAATTTTGATTAAAATAAAATTTAGGTTCTCTTACAGAGGATCCAAACATTCCTTTCCGTACAACACCAGAATATACAGCGTGTATTCGGAAGTACACACCATGTAGTATAGGTTCAATGCATCAGACTAGTCTGCTAAATCAGGTCGTGTGTTGGACAATTCCTAAGTCATAAATGACACCTTGTGTTGACCATGAACAGGTGGCCCACAGTTTCCTGATTACATTCCATGTGGTCCACTGAAAACGATGTGTAGTTCCTTCGGGCTAGGGTGGGACTCTGTACCATGTACACGGCTTGCCCGGCTGGAAGCTGTGTAACGCGGATACTACACGACATGTGTCCCACTGAACACGCTGTGTAGTATGAAAATTTTCAATGTACATATACACTCCATGTCCTAGAGAGTGTACTTCGGATAGACAGTGACAAAAAATTACACACTGTGTAGTTGGAAATACATGTCATGTACTCATCCAAATTTCGCAGATTTAGAAATTTTTTTAATTATATTATACAAACCATTGAGTTGTGTACCATAGTTTTGATGTAAAGATGAAGCACAACGCGTGATAGGAGTTAAATATATATGTTTAATTTAAAATCTGTGTAATGTTCATTTCTACTCATTTGGTAGTTATGAATGATAATTCACTGGGTTTTTAAAAAGGTACAAGTTACGTACAAAGTTAATTTTAAATGAATTTATTTGTTTAAAATTATTATGGATGAGAATCTCAAGGAAATTCGGAAAAATGGTTTAAGATAAAAGGATTGATTTATTAAGGATAAATAATTTATTTGAGGGTGATTTATATTAAAAAAGAATGATTAATTAATTGAATTCAAGTTTTATATATGATTAAATATCGCTACATTTATGGATTATCATGAGCTGGACCAAGACCTTTGTATGTAAATGGTTTCTTTTAATAAATTAATTTAAATTAAATTTTTTGGCCTACATGCTTTATAATCATTAATATGTAGCGCAAGAGCGCCCAAGATTTCTTTTATGTAAATACCCATTTTTACCCCTCACCTGCATGTGAGATAAATGCATATGTAATGGATTGATCTCCTAGGCTAGTGGAGGCAGCTCAAGTCTGGAGCCAATGTCATACCAATTCAAGGAGATACAATGGTGGATAGGTGGAAAGTTATAAAAACGAACCCGAACGAATTAAGGTGTTTATCCCCTTCGTCTTAGGATAGTTTATCAAACCACTAGATAAACTAACCAATAGAACATGCTAATGATCATACCATTTATTTTATTTATGTCAGTTTCGTGGTTTATTTGTTGTGGGTGTGTTGTCACGATCAGAGAATTAATGAATTAAACAAGCATGCAAGATGGAACTAAAATAAGACCGGCTTATGCTTAAATGTTATATTAGACATGGTTAATCACTTAAGTATATCCCACTTTATTTTAAAAAGTTTGTAATCAAAGATAATGAAATTGAAATTTACGTATAATGATAAAATTCCTCAAAGAAATATTATGTCAGTATATCCTACCATATTCATTGTTAGAATCGAACCATAGTTTCAAGTGCTTGACCTACCCTAGTTGGGTTGATTTCAATTATCAGGGAATACTTAATTCAAGTTTTTTGGTTGAATGGACATGGTTTGTCTCAGGGGTTGACTGCCACACCTGGACATGGTGTGACCAAGAGGAAAAGGTTGAGGAAATCAAAAAAATAAAATTATTTGAAGATTGAGGAATCCACTCAGAGGATAAAGGAGCTGTGAGTTAATGCAGTTGGAATTTAAAATGCCTACCTAAAAGCCTTCATGTTTCTTTACCAACCATATATGTGGTAATATGATGAGAAATATGGATCCTTTCCACTAGAATATTCAGGAAATAAAATATTCTGAAGTAAATGGTGGGGGATATTATATTTCGATAAAACAGTGGGATACTAATAAGTATTAATTTATTTATTTACCTTATTTTTATCATAATAAAGTACTAAACCATTAAAAATATTAATTTGTAGATAAATAAAGAAAAATGACTACAAAAATATCATTTTGAAAAATACACATGAAGAAAAACATTCTCACAGGAACCAATTTCCATGAGTGGTAAAGGCATTTATACATCATCCTTCGTCATGAGAGGAAATTGTATGTGCATGAAGAGCCTTTTATAGTTGTTCATATAAAAGGGGAAAGTGATGAGAAACTATATCTCTATATGAAACACGTGAATGATGCCACAAATGTCTAGTGTTTCTTGCTATCGTCCATGTGTAATGATCTCTTGAAACAACATGAAAACCTGGACGCATATAGCATGATGTCACACCATAAGGATCTCTATCAAGAGGAGGCTAGATAAGAGAGATATGAGATCTCAAATTCTTTGGTAACAACTATTCTTAGAGAGTTTGTGCTATCTGTGCCTCATGTATTCAAGCTCATTGGCTACATTGAACCCTAAGACATCTTAGGGATTATGTTCCCAGATGAGTTGCGTAAAGATATTATCTTATCATCACAGCCCAAAACCTTCTCTAGCTTCATTATCAACTACAACATGAGAATTAATGAGAAGAGTCTATTGTAACTTCTGAACAAAATTCACCTAGTAGATAAGGAAATTGGTAATGACAAACCGAAAATTCATATAGAGAATAAGAAAAGGAAGGACAAGGAAAAGGGTCAAAAAACTAATAAACTTTTTAAATCCCCCCGAGTGTCGTACCTCCAAGAAGGGGAAGATCCTGCGGCAATGCAAGGAATGGGAGGTGGTATGTTTTTCTTGTGGTAATCAAGGACACTAGAAGAGAAACTACACATAGCAGTGTGAGGACGCTAATGGTGTGTTAATTATTGAGTATAATCTTTCCATTTATACACATTGCGTATTAGATACAACTTTTGGGGCTCACATCTATATTCAAATGTAGGAACCAAGTAGATTAAGAATGATTTCTAGTGGAGGGGTGGATATTTGAGCTACCAATGACACAAGGTTGGAAGCGTTATCTATTGAATATTATCACCTCTCATTTCCAACTGTGATGATTTTGGTTTTACATAACTTTTATTATGTGCCCAGTGTTACCAAGAACATAATTTCCATATCTTATTCGGATATTGATGGATTTATTTTCCAGTTTATAAATAAGGGTTTTATATTTTAAAAGAACAAAATATGTTATGGTATGAAACATTTAAATAATGGGGTTTTATGTATTAAATTACAAAAACCAAGTTTTGGATATCAATATTGAAACAAACTCACAAGGCTCATACATCACCCTATTGTTGAATCACTATCTCAGTCTTGTAAATGAGAAGCCCATGACAATGCTCTGCCAAGATGGATATTTAGAGTCTACTGAGCTAAAACCACTTGATATATGTCATATTTCTAGGATTGGTGCACACAGATGTGTGTGGACCATTTACATTAGAAGATAGAGGTGGATATTATTACTTCATTACTTTTACTAATTATTTGAGTAGATATGGCTATGTATACTTAATGAGTTATAAGTTAGAATCCTTAGATAAATTAAAGGAATTATAGATTTAATTATAGAATCATCTTGGTAAGAAGATAAAGAAGCTTCGATCGAATCTAGGCGGAGAATATCAAAACCAAGAGTTCATCGATCATCTAAGAGAGTTTGGGATTCTATCTCAGCTCAATCCTCCTCATAATCAACAATAGAATGGTGTTAGTGAAAGGAGGAACCACACCTTGTTGAACATGGTGAGGTCGATGATGAGTCATGCAGATCTTCCATTATCATTTTGGGGATATGCAATACAGACTGCAACATACACATTAAACTGAGTACCAACCAAGGCGATAAATGGAATTCACTCTGAGGTATGGAATGAAAAGAAACCCATTTTTTTACACACATGTTTATGAGGATTATAGGCATTTTTAAGGCCTTATTTGGAAAAAATTTAGCACACCGAGGCTTGAATTTTATCATTATTGGATATCCAAAGGAAATGAAATGATATTACCTGTATAATCCTTCAGACAAGAAAGTGACTACCGCCAGACAATTTTTCTTTATTAAAAGGGAGCACATCCTCAGAAATGATAGTGGGAGCAAGATTGTCTTCAACGAAGTTGATGCTCAATATACACAAGGGTTAGTACAGGAACAAGTTCCACAGGACGCTGTGGAAGAGGTTCCAGAAACACAAGTACTGCGTAGGAGCTCAAGAGAGGTAAGAGAACCTGAAAGATTTTTTTCCTAGTCACCGAGGATGGTGAATCAATATTTTTGAAAAATAATGAACCTATATCCTAAAAAGAAGTATTATAAAGATCAGAAGATGCAAGATGGAAAGAATTTATGAATTCTGAGATGAATTCCATGTATCATAACCATGTTTGGGTTCTGGTTGATGATCCAGTTGATGTAAAGCTAATTGGATGCAAATGGGTATTCAAGAGAAAACTGGACATGTGAGGTCAAGTTATCACCTATAAAGCAAGGAACGTGGCTAAAGGATTCAGACCCCATCATGGAATTGACTATGATGAAACCTTCTCTCCAATTTACATGTTTAAATCCATAAGAATCATACATTCCATAACAGCTTACCATGAATACACAATTTGGAAAATGGATTTCAATGTAGCATTCCTTAACGAGAACATTTATGAAAATGTCTATATGACACAACCAAAATATTTTGTGACAATAGTTAAAGCCAAAAGAGTTTTTAAGTTGAAAAAAAATCCATTTATTGATTAAATAAAGAATCCAAGTCATGGAACATTCAATTCGATGAAGCCATAAAAGAATTTGGGTTCATTAAGAATGCATGCGAGCCATGTGTTTATAAGCGGTTCGATGGGAATTCAATCATTATCCTAGTAATATATGTTGATGAATTATTTCTTATTGGAAATTATGTACCATTCTTACAGTCAGTTAAGGACTAGTTGAAAAAGTGTTTATCCATGAAGGTCTTAGGTGAAGCAACCTACATTCTTGGGATAAAGATCAATTTTTATAGATTCAAGATGCTGCTTGGACTAAGTCAGTGTACATACATTGACCAGATACTAAATATTTTTAGTATAGAAAAATCCAATAGAGGATTGGTTCCAATGTCATGTGGCCTACATCTTTCAAATATAATGTTTCCTCAGACACAACAAGAGAAAGATAGAATGAGTAAGACCCCACAGTATTAGGCTATAGGATACATCATGTATTCCATGTTATCTACCATGTTTGATGTTCCCTATGCACTGAGAATGGTAGGTAGATATCAAGAAGATACAAGGGAACAACATTGGGCAGCTGTTAAGACTATCCTTAAGTATTTGGGAAGATCTAAGTATATGTTCCTGGTATATGGAAGAGACAAAGAGCTTGTCATCCGAGGGTATGATGATGCTGGTTTTAAGATAGATTAGAACAATCTGATGTCACAATCAGTATTTGTTTTATGTCTCAATAAAGGACCTGTGAGATGGAAGTGTTCAAAGAAACCAGTTGTTGTTGATTCTACAGAGATGTATGAATATATAGAGGCTTTTGATGCTGCCAAAGAATCATCTAGATTTGAAATAATGTCCAAGAGCTTGATGTGGTGCCTAAGAGTAAAGATCCTATCACTTTTTCTAGTGATAATACTACAATGGTGGCTCTTGTAAAAGAAACAATGTCGCATCAACGGATAAAGAAAATACTCCATAAGTATCACCTCTTGAGGTATTTCTATCAAAGGGGTGATGTTGCAATGAGTAGAGTGTCCATAGAAGAGAACGTGGAAGTCCGTATGACTAAAGGCGTATCTCAGTAGAAGCGTAAATATCCTGTGAGAGATTGCGGGTTAAAGGTTGTTAGTAGTTGGGATTTGTCCAAGTGGGAGTTTGTTTGAGTTGGTGGACTATAACCAACTACTTTTTATTTTATTAATTAATAAATATCTTATCACATCATGATTGTTCTTCTGCGTGACAATTCATGTCATAATTTCCTAAGGATAGCTGTTGCATTAAACTATCATAGCAGATCCCCGCTATGATGAGAACCCAAAAGTTCCATAATTCTGTTCTTGAATATATGTTCTATGGCTAGATGATGTTATTTGAGGGACAAAAATAATACAGGCTATTAGGGGCGAGGACTCATATAACATTGAGGCACATTATCCTGGGGTGCAACCATGGTAATATCCAAGATCATATTATGAGAACGAGACCCACCAATATGAAATCCACATTTCATAGTGTCATTGTATGTTCCTATCTGTGGGAGTGTGTATTGGTCCTTAAAAATAAATATTATTATTAATGGGTATTACAACCCGCACAAATAGATGTTTTGATGAAAACTGTGACGACACACTATTCATAGCGAAGTATGATACGTTGGGTGTAACACAAGTGATGCTACATTATTAGATAATGAGAGAAATGATTTTTCCCTTTTGTTCTATAACAGAATTTGATATCTCATACCCTTTAATAGAATTGATATATCCTAAATTAATTAATGGCCATGGTGAGGAATCTTAAAGTTCAATTTTGGAATGTCAAAGAAAGAGTAATCGAGCACATGAGTTAGTGGCACTTGCATGAAACCCACTTGATTCGAGATATAGAGACTAAGGGATTATATTATACGGTAAGAATTCGTAGGAGGTGACACATCATTGTGGCATTAACTTCTTTTTCTCTGGCTACCTTGGTGTGTTGTTAGACGCTATCATTGGACATTAGGCAAGCTCCGCCTAATTCCACTAAGAATGAGGCCTAGAGGGTCACACACTACGTGTGTCCAAGTATCTTAGTTAAATATTAGTTTTACACGTTAAATAAATATTATTCCTAATTGTGGTTTAATTATTAATTAAAGATGCTAGATCACATTTATTGCGACACTAGTTATTCAAGAGAATATATTTTTCATGAAATAATATATTTATTAGAAATGCAGTGATATTTATTTAAGAAATAAATAGCCATTACTCAAGTTTTAATAAATGTGGTGGTGGAAATAAAGAAAAATGGAAAAATAAAAGTACACTCCATGTATATTAAATATAACACGCCGTGTATATTTTTTTCTAGGAATTTACGAGAAATAAATATTATTTATTTAATTAAATAAAATTAGGTGTAATTTGTTGGGACATGTCAGGTAATAATAATAGTCAACTATTATTTTTAGACGTGGGGTATTACTATGAATTAAATGAAATGAATAAATGATTTCAGGTAATTAATTAATTTTTTTTATTTATGCTATCAAAAATCCCAATTATATATTTCATATTAGCCTAGAGATTTTTTTTGTGGTTGTACACAACAGATTTGGAAATGCTTTCAATCCAAGATAGAATTCTTTTTTTCCATAGAGAACGCTCTCAAGCTACGAGAGAGAGATCCACCACCATAGGATCAAGGCGATCGAAGGTGGACATCGCTAGCAAAGGCACTTCTACACTAGAACCCAAAGATCCCTTCAACAACATCCAATGATATGTGGAGAATCTGTGGATCACCTATAGGTTAATACTACACTTGGATTATTTGATGTAATGATTGATCACATCAGATCATTAAAAAAAATATCAACGAAGAATGAATTTCGTCAATATATTTTTTTTATTAATTAAATTATATATAACCAACATATTGTGATCCTATTTATGGTTCCAGGAGACCCCTCTTTCTTTTTTGTTCTTATTTATTTTCCAAAGATCATTCATTTTATTATCATGATGGATCTCAGATTGATCGTCGTTAAAGCTAACATTAAAGGTGGTTACACCCACCAAGGCACATCCGTTGCGCTCGGAATCTACATGGGATAATAAATTTATCTATAGATTAAGTAAATATTTATGGTTATAACATTAATAGAATGCTGGGGTTCTCTGTTTTAGAATAATGCACACACTGACTTTGGTTAAAACATCTCTCAAAGGAAATGTTTTCTGGACATCGTTTTTTTACCTAAGTAAAATAAATTCTAATCGTGGACAACAACATTAGATAGGGATACCTAATAAAAGACAACACCATCTCCAATAACGAATGTGGAATTACTTTATAATGTAAAATATAAGCCCCCACCAATAAACATTAAATAATCCAGATATTTTATCCTGAATTTACTTTCTTTCAAAAAGAATATATTTTTAGGTTTATATTGTTAGAGAATTATGCCATAACTATTACATTACATCTCAAATATTACCACGTAGACACTTCTACTCTAATCAAATTTTTTTTCTGAACAATAAAAATCCTTAAAAAAGAATTATTTTCATGATAAAAATCATCTTGAATTCTTACATTCACTTTCCATTTGTTTTTACCATATGAAATACATTTACAAATTATAGGATGAGTATAAAATTCTCAGTAAGGGATATAAAATAAGGAAACAATATATTAGTCCATGAATATAGAAAAATCAATGAAATCATAATTTTTACACATAAAAAAATTTCTTTAAAATTCATAATTAAATCATTAGAGTTTTGAATAACTCACTGAAATTGGATATCATAATGGTAAAGTGTGGAATCTATAACATATTACATTTTAGAATTCAAAGATACATACGGAGTATACTTCATTATTACTTTTTGAATACCCATCACAACATATTCCCTAAATCTCTTAGTAGAAAATTTAACACTTACCTCCATCACATTTCCCAACTAATTTGAGATCTATCACATGTTCAACTACCCATGGTTTATCATGAAACCACTAGTATTAATAATAAATTACCAAGAACCATAGCATAATCATAACACATGAACAAGAATGAATGAAAAATAACATGTCCACATTGCAATCATAAGACATCCTTTCATGATATAGATAAAATAAATCAATACCCAAAAAAATTTTCAATACCAAAATACCAAATAAAAATATGGTATATAATTTTCATTTTAAAAAAATTACAACTTTTATAGGATGCCAAATATGAAATAATGCTCATGGAGGCAGAATAGTCGTTGTCACCGTGTATGTTAAAATGAAACAATCATTTTTTATTTAGTAAAACGATTCAAAAAAATACGTTCTTGTTTGAAAATTGTTGAATGAAAATAAAGGTAAATGGGTTAGATTATACAATGTATAAAATAAGGTTGTATATAAATCAAAATATGCCTCAGTGAAAGGAGATTGAGATAAAGTCCCTTAAAAAGATCGTATCATTAGATAATGGATAAATCAATGACATAACTATTTGTGAAAAATAGAATTACACTTAATATAAGTGGATATTTAGTTAAAAAAATCATATGTAATTCACACATATTATAGGAAAAACAAAACCATTAAAATGGATATTTGATTCATTGAATGGAGATGGAGTTAAAATTTTCATTACTAGGAAACCAACATGTCTCGTTCATTATTTATGTTCCTGAATAATAATTTTAGTTTAATTTCTAATTTCATGAGAAATTTTTTCAATTTTATTTTTCCTTTAATATCAATTATTACCATGTTATAAAAATTACTTAATTATTTAGGATAGGTCGTTTTGTCGATATTCGGTACTTGAGTCGAAAATGAACTTGTATGGTGTTAATTTTCCATGTGGTCAAAATTCCATCATCTATAGAATATTATTCATGATTAAAATATCATATATTACGTTTATATATGTATTTATAATATTCCATAAAATTTGGTTATAACAAATTAAAGTCACCATTCATGGAGACGGTAAGCCATATGTACACATCAAAATTACATTCATTTTTTATCGTATTAAAGGAAAGTAAAATATATGATAAAATTGTATAAAATAATTTCAGTATAATATATACATTATATAAATTACATATGTTTGTTAAATCCATAATTTTTTACATTCAATGTAGTTCATCAACGACTCATTGCGCAATGATGGGGAGGTAGTCCACACATCCTCAAATGAAGTTATCTTATTTACACATTATGGAAAGAATAAAGTTATGTCGTAAATAAAAATTACAGAATAATAGAGTCAAGAGAAATATATTATATGTAATTTTAATTCATTCCATTCATGTATATTGTCATCTATTGATGAAGATCATGTAGAATTAATCACATCCCATTGTGAAGATGGTAGTCCCTACAAACTCACAAGCGACGATATCATTCACATAATGGTTTAATGGTATAGAAATGGATGGTATATTTATTTTACAGAAAAACAAACAAGTTGTATTTATTATTTAAATCCATTATACTCATCATTATACCCATCTAAATTATGAATTTCTGAATAACAAATTACACCACGTTGTGGAGACGATAAGCCGTAAGTAATCATGAATGGTGATATTGTTATTAGTAGGATAGATAAAAGAAGTTATAATGTTATCGCATAATTATAATAACATATCAACATGTATAATATAATTTAATTATTAAATTATTATGTAAAATACCTAATAGGAGGATGTATTATAAGAAATGATTTTTGAAAGAGGTGATAAAACAAATAGATCTTTTTTGAGTATCTCCTTTTGATTTTTCCAAAAGGTATCTATATGATGGAATAATTCCCAAAGTGTGGCCTCTATGAGGATGGGAGGGATTTTGGAATATTATATTAGAATAGTTTGGATTATCCAATGAGATTTAGATGTGTGGGTAAGTGGGTAGAGGTGGTGGCCTTTTATAAGATGGAGCATGGGCACTTTAGTATAGTCTTGAAATATTATTTTATTATAATGATATTTTCAAATTATAATACTTCAAAAGTGATAAATTTAGAGGATAAGATTAATATGGGTCTAAATACTCTCTAACAATAATTATTAGACATGTTTATGTCCCTAAAATAACCTTTTCATTTAGCTTTAACCATTAGATAAAAACATTAACTCTAACCACGTATCCTAGTATCTTCATAATATATAGTTACTATAGTAACAATAAAATTTCTAAAGAACCAAAAGTGTATAATTATAGAAATATATAACATTATATAAATCATTAAACCAAATATTAAATTTTTAAGACTATTATATCATTTTATAAAATAGTATTTGTTTTTAAAACTCATTTATATCAATTTTGAAACTACATAGTACTTTATTTTTGTTAAAGTCATAAAAACATTATTATTTTGATCCAAAGGAATTAACTCATCTTTCAAATGTAAATGTCATCCAAAAAATTCAGGTTTGTAAAAAAAATGTCATATTTCATTAAAATTAATATTTATAATATATTTTATCTGAATCTTCCATTAATAAGGTAATCACTACATCATCATAATGTCTCAAATAAATTTATATATTTATGGTCAAAAAATCATAAATAAAATTCCATGATGTAAGAAATCCTTTTATTTACAATTACTATTTATATGAAAATATATTTGTTATATAAACCTATATTAAAAAATTTTATTAAAAGAAACATGTTTATGTTATATTTCACTTTTCTTTAAATTAAATACTATAAAATGAAATTTTCATACCCAAGTGGCTTCCTAATTCCAAAATTTCATCCTATGTATTCTCATGGCCCGAAATATGTCATCCAATAGGATTAGAAAAGGTTTTTGGGTAGTTTTATATTATTATAATTTTATTTTGTTACCCTTATTTACCTGATTTACCCTTTAACCATGATAAATAAAAATAATTAATGGACTTACAATTAATAATGTCCAAAAATAAAAGATACCTATTTAAAAAAATTGAAAATTTGGATTCCAAATATAAAATCCAATTTTACATATTTAAAACATATAATTGGATGAAATTAAATTTAAATTAATTCCCATTGTCAAAACCAAAAAATGGATTTTTATTGAAGAAAAAACCATCAAAATATTGACATGGGTTTATATCCAATTAAAATGTGAAATAAATTCCAATTACCATAATTGGATTAAATTACAAAACAAAATCTAATTATACATTAAAACCATTTTAAAGTACTATCTAATGATATAAATAAATATTATGAAAATGTATATTTGAATTAAAATCCAGTATTTTTCACTATTCATTTATAAATGAAATTTAAGAAAAAAACAAAAGTAAATTTTTAGGTCCCACTTCTATAGAAGATGTAAATTTTATCATAAATGACATATAAAAGTGATAAATACATTTTTTTAAAAAGGTTCACCAAAAAAAGGTGGTAAAATAAAATTTTAAATATATTAGAATATTTTATGCTTGAAATTGGATTTATTCTCATTTTACGCCTCTAAAAATAATTAGATAAATGTATAAACATTTAAAAAATATGTAAAATAATAATATAGATAATTCTGTTCATTCTCTCCAATAAAAAGGCAGGTCGTGAACTACTATTTGAAATTATAATATTATTTGTGTTTTATTTTTTGGTATAACTTAGTGTTTTATGCAATATAAGATTTCAGGGAAACCCGTTGTTGCGTGTCGGGTACGCTGTCATAAATAGTGTTTCATTTAAAAAAAATTAATATTAAATTCAAAAATATTAATAGATAAGAAAATTTATTATTATATAAATACCTAGGATGTTAAATCATTCCCCCATTTTGTAAATTGAGTCATCATTATTTTAAATTTTTGATTCAAAACATCACCAAAAATCCCACACCGAAAAAAGATTCAATAAAACTATAATTGTAAAATAAATAAATAAAAGTTAAAACATCACTAGTGATAATAAATACTAGGAATCCATGCAGGAAAACATGGATATGGAAGATAAAATTACCATCTTGTTCGGATGGAGAGTGATAGAAAACATGATTAGGGGAATGTTAACAACCAGAAAACCATAAACATGTGATTGGGTAAATAGTATTATATTTCAAATTAGGAAAATAAAATGAAAAAAATTTCTTGATGGACCTTTTTGTAATATTGAGGAATTTATTTATGATCTTGACTAGGAACATAAGGAAACTTACTTACATGTCAAGTATTGTTTCATCCTCTAATAATTGTCTACCACAAACTCATATTTTCACCAAATGATGAGTATTCAGGATTACAATGTCCCACCTAAAGAACTAGAATCAACTTATATAGAATCACATAATCAATAAAGGATAAAAAATATATTTCTCATATCTTTAGAAATTACCAAAACCAAAATGTTTAGTACAAGTCATGCAATACCGAAAAAATAATAGTCCTTTATAAAAAGAAATA
The DNA here is from genome assembly GCA_963277665.1 of Viscum album. Lineage (NCBI taxonomy): Eukaryota > Viridiplantae > Streptophyta > Magnoliopsida > Santalales > Viscaceae > Viscum > Viscum album. The sequence goes on from OY728156.1 coordinate 962,840,473, forward strand.
CTACTCTATATCTCTCAAATTCCACAAACAATCTCCAAATTTTAATAGGGAACATTCAATAAACTATTATCCTTAAAATTATTCAAAATAATCCAAACTCTGATTGAAACACAAAATTCCGAAGTATTTTATCATATTTTCTTCGACAATAAATATTAACATTTATCTCCAAATATCACCGACTATTATTAAAGGCTCGTACTTAAAAGTAATAACCTAATCACCTATTCTACATGATATGTTAATCATTTCCTCAAATAACCCAAATTTCCATATCTCCTCAATAGAAAAATTATATTCCTCAAAAATAAAATTGAACTACTACTCCTCAATTGAAATCACAATGTATTCTATTTTCCATAGGCATATAGTGTACCCAAATGAGTAAATGTCTTCTAAAATAACATTTATCTCATAATCACCAACTAAATTTCCTATACTAAGGATATATTTTTTATGAAAATAAATAATAAATAAATTTATTCTTGATTCATAAAATCATTTAACTAAAATGAATAAGTCATATTAACTAGGGACATAGCATAGGCCAGTGGTTAGTGATAAAGTCTTATCACACTTCCATTGTGGGTTTGATTCCCATGGCATAGTCTAATGTGATGGGTTGTCACCCTTAATGTTGGATTTTTGTTTTCTAAAACTATATAATTCTTAAACCATTCCCAAAAATGGAAAATTTTCAAAATTAACCATAACATAATTTAACCTCATGTTTATCACATGCCTTTCATTTATCACCTCAAAATGAAATAAACAACAATTACATTAAAATCCATGGTTATTTAAACCCTAAAGATTATGCATAATTATATCCAAAAAATAAAAGGTATTTATTCCTAAAATATAATTTTCACATAATAAATATCTGGGTTACAAATACTAGAGAAAATTCTTCCAGATTAGTCCAATAAACAAATTAGCATTAATACTTTTAATCATTTCATCACCCATAGATCTAACATAACTCCAATATTTCTAAAATGTTGACACCTTAATAATCTGTCATTCTACATGATACCTTAAACTTGTTTTTGAACTTATTCCGTAATACTTATTTCCTATAAACCAAATCCTGAATCAGGTTATTTGATTCAATAATTTCAAAACATGAGACAAGAAGTAATCCCTACCTTTAATATGTCATTTTTAGTTTCCTCAGCTTCAATTCAGATTGAATTAGGTATTTAAAAACATATATTTTTATGTTCGAATAGATCAAATTCCCAAACCTACTTTGTCGGAAGAAAATTTTGACAGTGAACATACTCCTCAAATTTAAAAAATTTAATTGAAAACTTGGAAACAACTTCTTTCCCTTTCATTGAGTCAACTAAATGCTTCCTCCTTCCATAAATGGTTATTACGTTATAACCTTCATTACAACAACTATAACATCTTCCCAATCCAGTGAAAAATTTTCCTAGGTGTTTCTTTCAAAATCCTTGACCCATAGGTTGTTGAATATACTTACCTTTATGATTATTACCTAAAAATCCATAGGGATTTGTTTCTCATTTATATGATTCATTAGAAAAATCCCCATGGTACAAGTGGTAAACCGTGACTCTGGATAGTTGGTTAAGTTTATCCACAATATTCCTCATTGTAGCTCCCATTTAATTCAGTTTCTTATTCCAAAAACCACCACATTTTCATTCACATCCATTTTTACTTTGGAGCATACTATATCTATCCATTTACTGAAACCAAAAAATTCATTATGAGTATATCAATAAAATCAGCATATACTATCTATTGAGGATGGTAAAAACAAATATATACTTATTCATGTTATCTTAAAATCATTCAATTTATCTAAAATAACTATGTCTATTTATAATATTCTAACCACTGTGGTTATATATAACATGCCAGTTATGCTTAAATAACACCCTAACCTCTAAATTTATCTAAACCTACCTCTGATACCAACTATGAGGAACTAGCCATAAACATAACATAATCTAGATTTTTTATTATGAATTTACTTTATTTCACATTGAAGATCTTTTCAGGTTTAGAGTTTTATTGAATTATGTTGTACCTATTACATTATATCTAAAACATTACTAAGTAGACACTTCTACAATAATTTTTTTCCACAACCATAAAACACCATAAAAAACAAGAATTATTTTCATGATAAAAATATTCTTGGATTCTTCCTCTTACACTTCCTCACACACTATGGAATATATTTCAATAACATTTGATGAGCATTAAATGCTTAGTAATGTATATAAAAAACGAAAGAAAATATAATTCAGTCAATGCATACAAATAAATTAAATCATAATTATTACTCATAAAACATAATATCATTAACATACATCATGAAATCAAAAATAATTATGAATAACTCTTATAAATCATAAATCATAAAGGTAAATTATGGCATCTGTAACATACTCACATTGTATCTTTCAAAGCTACACAGGAAGTAACCTTCATGGTTACGTTTCGAATACTCATCAGAATATATTACATAAATCTATTAGGTGAAACCTTTAAACATAACTATGTTATGTTACCTATATGAATTATAGAGCTATCACAGGATCACCCACCCTAGTATTATCATGGAACCACTTGTATATATAACAAATTCCCAATAAACTTAATATAATCATAACTCATGAACAAGCATGAAAGAAAAATAACATTTCCACATTGAAATCATAAGACATAATATCAATATATTGATATAATCAATCCATTATCAAAAAAAATTTCAATACCAAAATACCTAAAAAATAAAGTAATTACTTTTTATTTTATAAACATTATGGTTTGTAGGGGAATCCAAATATCAAAAAATGCTCGCAACAATAGAAATTACATTGTCCCTACAAACGTCAAAAGAAAAACATTACTTTGTTCATTTAGTAAATTTATTCATAAAAAAATATTCCATTTTGAAATCCTTTGAATGAAATCTAAATTTAAAGGGGTTTTATATACACTGTATAAAAAGGGTCATATATAAATCAAAATATGCCTCAATGAAAGGAGATTGAGATGAATTCCCTTTCGAATGTCATATATTTAGATTAAGGATAAATTAATGACATAATTTTTTGTTAAAAATATAAATTCACTTAATATAACTGTATATTTATTGTAAAAAAATCATAGGTCAATCACAAAAATTCTTGGAAAAACAAAACAAATGAAATGGATATTTTACTCAATAAAAGGATATTTAGTTAAGATTTCCCTAACCTCAAATCTAACTTATCTCGTTAATTATTTATATTCATGAATAATAAACATACATTAAATAAAAATTTCATGAGAATAGTTTTCTAGTTTATTAGTCTTTTTAAATCACTAATTTCCATGTTATAAAAATTACAAAATTATTTAAGCTCATATTGGTTGTTTTGTCGATATTCGGTACTTGAGTCGAAAATGAACTGGTTTGATGTAAATTACCCATTTGTTCAAAAAAATCATCAAAAAAATATTATTCATGATTTTAATATCATTCATATCCAGTATATATGTATTTATAATATTCTAATACATTTATATATAATAAATGAATGGCACCAATCCTGGAGATGGCAGGCCATACATATGCCTCAATGCTACATTCAATTCACTGTCATATTAATGGAATAAAAATGAAATGATACATATGTATATCATAATTCATGTATAATATATATCTTTTATTTGTTACATAAGTTCATTAATTCCATCCTTTATCTGTTTCATGTATGGTAAGAACGAATCATATCACTTTGAGGGGCAACAATCCACACTTCTCAAATGAAATTATCATATTTACAAAATATGGAAAACATAATGGTATGTTGTAAATAAAAATTATATAATAATAGAGTAAATATTTGCATAATATTTATCATATTTATTCATTCCATTTAATTATAATATTGGGGTTAAGAAAGATATTTTAAAATGAATTGCATCATATCGTGAAGATGGTAGGCTGTACGTACGCTCGAGCGATGATATCATTAAATAAATTGCTAAACAGTTTATAATTGGATGGTATATTAATTATACATAATAATTATCATGTTATATTCCTTATTTAAACCCATTATACTCATCACTATACCCATACAAATTAACTCTTGTTGAATAAAAATTTACGCCATAGCAAGGAGATGGTAAGTCGTATGTGCGCGCACATGGTGATATTGTTTTTATTAGGATGGATAAATGGAAGGATGAGGTTTTCTCATAATTATAATAACATATCATAATGTATAATATAATTTATTTGTTACGTTATTATGGAAACTACATAATAATAGGAAGTAGAAGAAAATTATAATTTTTAAAGAGGTGATAAAACAAATACCTCTTTTTCTAGTATATTATTTTTATTTTAATAAAATTTATCTTTACCATAGATTTATGTCAAGGTTTGGCCTCTATGAGGAAGGGATGGATTTTGGAATCTTATTTTAGTATAATGCGTGCATCCAATGGGATTGAGTTGGGTGACTAAGTGGGTAGTGGTGGTGGCCTTTTATAATATTGGGGAGGGGCACTTTAGTAAAGGATTTATATATTATTTTAATATATAATGATTTTAGAATTATTACAGTTCCAAAGTGAAAAGTTTCTTGGATACAATGAGTATGTGTCTATATTATCTAAAAAAATTGGTTTTAGACAAGTTTATGTCACAAACATAACCTTATCTTTTAACATTAATAGTTAGTTAAAACATTAACTCTTACCTTGTCTTCTTGTGTCTTAATAATGTATGGTTACTATAGTTACTATAAAATGACAATAGAATCACAAGTGTATCATTAATGACATTTTTAACATTATATAATTACTTTGTACAAATATTAGATTTTTAGGATTGTTATATCATTTAATGAAATAATATTTGTTTTAAAAACTAATTTATTTTAATTTTGACACTATTTAGTAATTGGTTTTTGTTAATTTCATAAAAACATAAATCCTTCAAAAAACAAGAATTAACTCATCCATAGAATTTAAATTTCTTCCAAAAAAATCGTGGATGGTATCAAAATGCTTAAATTATAATTAATTTAATATTTATAATATCATTATTTGGATCATTCATTAACATGGTAATCAATGTATCATCATTATCTCAAAAATAAATTTATATATATAATGTCAATGAATTATAAATGAAATACGATAATGTATGAAATATAATTATCTTTCCAATTATGATTTATTTTCAAAGATATCATTTATATAAAACTATATTAATTTTTTAATAAAAATATACTTTTTTATGTTATATTTCCCTTTTCATTAAATTAAATATTATAAAATTTCATTTTCATACTGAAGTGGATCTAATGTTCCAAACATTAATCATAAGGATTATCATGGTCAAAAATATCTCATAAAATATGATTAATACATGTTTTAGGGTAGTTTTATATTATTATAATAATTTACCCTTTAACCATAGTAAATAAAAATAATTACTGAAGTTTCTATTCGTAATGTCCCAAAATAAAAGGTACACATTTACGTAATTCGGGACACCTAATAAAAAATATGGAATCTTATTTAAAAAATTGAAAATAAATAATTGGAAGAAATTAATTTCAAATTAATTCTCAATGTCAAAACTAGAAAACTATTTTTCAAGAGGTAAAAACTATCAAAACATTAACATGTGTTTATGTTTAATTAAAATGTGAAATTACTTACAATGAACATAATTTGATGAAATTATAAAAACCTCATCTAGTTAAGCATTAAAACCATATAAAATGACAGCTTAGCTATATAAAAAAATTATATGTAAAAGAATATATGAATAAAAATCAAGTATTTTTCACTATTCATTAAAACATGAATTTTATAAGAAAATAACAAAAGTAAATATTGATTTTCTATTTAAAATGAAGATGGTTATTTTACCATATAAAAAATGTAAAAGTGAAAAAATCTATTTTTAAAAATGGTTTCTTCATCAAAATATTGTAAAAAAAACTTTTAAAAATAATAGAGAAATTTAGGCATAAAATTGGATTTATTATCTTTTTAAGAATTTAAAATTCATTGAATAATTGTATAGGATTTTAAAATATATATAAAATAATAATATAGATAATTCTATTCATTCCCAATAATACAACATTTAAGCATTAACTACCACTTAAAATACAAATATTATTGTTATATTATTTTTTGGTTTAACTCATTGTTGTGTGGAACATAAGATTTCGGAGAAACCCGATGTTACGTGCCGAGTACGCTATCATACACAGTGTCAACTTTAAAATAAGATAAATTTTAAATTTAAAAATAATAATAGATATGAAAATTTATTATTCTATAAATACCCGGGATGTTACTTAAAATATATTGAAATAATTTTATGTGATATATTTTAATAAAAAATTACGATATTTGGTTGGAAAATGGGACTAATTTTGTTTTAATTACTATAATGTATTTTTTTGGTACATTTGACATTTTCTTAATGTCATGCATCTATAAAAAAATTTATCTTATTATATTACTGCAATGTTTCTAAATGTTCATGAAAAATAAAAATATCACATCATGGATTTATGGACACGATTGACTTGGGGATAGGTGAAGATGGGAAACCTGTGTTGGGTAAAAGGTGTAATTTTCTTCCTCTAGCCTCATACACTCTATCCAATTTTTTTTTCAATTTTTCATTTTATTTAGTAGTGTAAAATATCAATAGGTTTTTATATCAAATGTCAATATTTTAATTTAAATGAATAAGTTCAATTTAAGGGGACTAAAATCACCTGACTGTCAGCTTTTGATACAAGATTTGATGCAAGTTTCTGTATATTAAATTCCATATAAAAATTTAAGGAATATATTAACCAGACATTGTGTCTTTTTTAAAGCCATGTGCAGTAATTTTATAAACCCAATGAAGTTACCAATCATGAATAATTATGTTGTAGGCATATTACGTGAATTATATATGTTCTTCCCACCATTATTATTTGATATAATAGTCCAAGTAATGGTTTTTAGGGTTATAGGGGTCAAACATTTCTGTCCTACCCATATTAGAATAGTGAAACCCATTGAATGATATATAATACATTATAAGGGTAAATCATTAATTGAAGTTGGACCGAATATTGTATTAAAAATTATGTATTATAAAAGAAGTTGTTAAATTCTGTATTGATTACCTTTCAGATGTTTATAGCATCAATATTTCTAAGTATCATCACAAAAAACACCTTATCGATGAAGGGATTTCCAAAATAGATGTTGTTAAAATTATCACCATAAAGTTGGAGCATTCTCACCTTTTCATTTTATATACTAGTAAGGATGTTGATGAATCTATTGAATCCCAATAATTAATTATTAGATATTTGAATCCATCAATGTCATGATCGATGGATATCAAATATGCACAATCAACTCTTTATAAGGAAGTTATAAAATCAAATTTATAAGGAGTTATGTTACAAGCTGCCAGAAATCTAAATACCCCTACCCAACTTTTATATGCTGATGATATCATCCTATTTCTCAATGGTGATAAAAAAAATTACATGTCCTCCAGAAATCTCTTAATCACTATGATAAGGTCTCTGGACAAGCGATTTCCTGGAATAAATTGTATATTTATTATGGAAAGAACTTCCCTATTAGAAGGAAATCTATCATTACTACTTCTCTGGGAATTAAAGAAGGCCTCTTACCTTTCACTTATCTTGGTGTCCCACTTTTCTGGGGTCATCCTAAGGAAAGCTACATTGCTAATATCACTGATGAGATCATAAATCAACTCTCTACTTGGAAGGGGAAATTTCTCTCCATGGCTGGTAGAATATGTTTGGTCAAATCGACCATTTTCTCAAAAATGGTTTACACTCTTATGATTTAAAAATGGCATGTCAGCATCTTCAGGAAAATTAATACTTATATTAAAAACTTCAATTGGTCAGGAAATATTTTTGAAAGAAAACTTGTCACTATCCCTTATAATTATTGTTGTAAACCCCTTGATAAAGGTGGCATTGGTATAAAAAATTTAACGATTTCTAATAATGCTCTTCAAGCCTGTCTTACATGGCGTATTATTTATTGTACCTCTAAAGATTTTTAATTATTGAATAATAGATTCCTCTCTAAACTATTTAATTGGAACTGTAATTACATAAACACCCCGATCTGGCCCTCTATTAGGGGCTTGTATCACAAAATCATGGAAAAATCTAGATGGATGGTTAGTGCTGATTCTTCCATCAATTTTTGGTGTGGAAAATGGTGTGATAACCTTTTTATTTATTTGATACCTCCTAATATTATCACGGATGATACTACTCATTCTATAAAATAGGTCCTTCTATTTCATAGACATGACCTCCCTGAAAATATTGCGCAGATTATTGATAATCATCATTTTTCTCCTATTGGTGACTTCCTAGTTTGGGAACCTACACCAAATGGAATCCTAGACTCAAAAAACATCTACAAGCATTGATTTTCAGGGGATGGATCTAATTTTCAATAGGTGAACCAATTTAACAAGAGTAGGATCAATCCATCTAGGCTCACCCTTATTTGGCGCATTTCTCACAATAGATTACCCACTGAAGCCTGCCTGCAAGCTTTTAGCATTCATCTCTGCTCTAAATGTCACTTATGTAACCATCACAGGGAAGACGCTGATCATATTTTCTTGTCTTGTGTGACGACCTCTGCTCTATGGAATTATGTTATAGAATTATTTAATTGAATTTGGCCCTTATCTGACTCAATTTGTTTGCTTCTAAAAAAATTCATTAGATATGATGCCTCTCTACAAGTTAAAAATATTTTTCTTTCGGCGGTGGCGGACCTCCTGCATGAGATCTGGTACGCTCGTAATGATCATATTCATAAAAATCACTAATTTAGAATCAACGCAGGAAAATCTCAGATTCTTATTGCGATTCATGAAGCTACTTCAATTAAAAAATACTCTTGAAACAACTCGGTTGGCGACTTTGAGATTCTTTTTCATCTCTGTGTGCCTGGTATTTACCCAAAGCCCAAACATTTTTTGAAGTTTTCTAGAAATCACCGATGCCGGGATGGATCAAAGTGAACGTGGATGGCGCTTCCAAAGGAAATCTTGGCTCTGCAAGTTGTGGTGCCATCTCTAGAGACTCATCACGCCAGTGTCAGGGCTGTTTTTATGTTGGATGTGGTCATTCTTCATCACTAGAGGCTGAGATCCTGGGGGTCATCCATGTAGTTTATTTTTTGCTTCAAAGAGGTTGGAGAAAGCTTGGATTGAATGTGATTCCACCACTATTGTTCATGCCATCTGCAATGGCATCACTCATCTTGCATGGCCTCTTACCACTCTTTGGATGAATTGTCTGAACTCGCTTCATGGGTTAGAATACATAGCTAATCATGCCTACCGTGAAGCGAATGTTGTTGCTGATGCTCTCACTAACAATGGAGTTCAACAGAGCATGACTTGGCTTGACACTATGTCGGCTGACCTATTATATCTTTTTGATTGAGATTGTAAAAAAATACCATCTTTCCGTCTGTTGTAACCCTTTATCTTTTCAAAAAATAAATTGTTCTTGGGTGTTTGACCGAAGCATTACCTTCAAAAAAAATTCTATAAAAAATAATCTGATAACTACATTATTATATAAAAAATGGAGTGATTATTGTTGTACGAGGAACAAAAATATCTGGTTCAAAAGATATAAATAAAATTTATGAGAATATTTCATATTTCATCATCATCAAAAAATATAAGAATTGTGTTATATAATATTTCAAATGTTTATTTTCAATTGAAAATGGGTTAACAACAAGTGTGATGTGAAATTTGATGAAATGGGATTCATGAAGGTTAATTTCAATATATAAGGTTATACAGATGAGTTGTTCATAATAAAATAGCATGTAGTGCATTTATTTTATGTATCTAATCTAGAAAACAAGAACATGTCAATTTACTTACTGAGGAATAAAACAACTATAGGGTTAATTGAAAATTTAACTAAAGATGACCCTTTCATTAGGAGATCACTATAATTTCATGGAAGTCCCAATGCCGATATTGTATTTTATATTAGAGGGGACCAAAAATAGGGGATTTTAAAAACAATAAATATGATACCTTTCCTAGAAAATAAAGTATAATTTACTAAACAAAAAATAACAACATACATAATCCTAAAAATTGGAGATTTTTCACAATTTCTCTAAAGAAGGGGTAATATAAAACCAGATCGATGACCATACTAGATGAAATCGACAACTTCAACTCTTTTATTTGCATGTCCATCAACCACTGAGTTAACTTTTCTATAAGTATGAGTAATGATATGATTCCTGGAACCAAAAATATAGTATTTTGATTCTTTATAGGGGATGAAAATCCATTCAATTGTTAAAGAAAATAAACTTATTTCAATGAGAAGGTTAAAATTGTTTTTTAAAATACTATACTTTTCCATATAATATTATGTTCCCTATGAATAATTAAAATAATATATATTAAATGTAGGACTACTCATATTTATAAAAAAAATTACACCTGTTGATTTTACCAATATCCGAGAAGAATAGACAATTGATGCTGAAACTATAGAATTATTATTAGATTAACAATATTTTGACGAAAAAAATAAGAAAAACATAACATCACTACATTGACTAATGTTATCCAGGAACGAAGAATGGATATAAAAATAGAAGTTGTAAGGAATCAACACGACCAATCTGTTGAACCCAATAAGTCAATGTTAATTATCATTTTTAGGGATAAAATGAGAACAAATTTGACAATTAATATAGATTCAAGTTGACATGTTTAGCCTATAAAAAAGTAATCCCTTTGGGTAGATATTAACGAAAATTTATGATATAGGTTCTCTATTTTATCAATAAATTATATAATGAGACATTGATAAACATTTTATTATACATTATAGAGTTCATTAATTATAGAATATTTCCATAAGAAATACATCATAAAGGTTGGTAGAAAATTCCATAGAGTATTTCAAACAATTTTTACAAAGTTTCATCATAGGGACATTGAGGGGAATATAAATCCCCACCCACCAGTTAGTTATTAAAAAATTATAAAGAATGAAATATAGAATGATTACATTTGCTTTCATCATGAGAAACGAGTTTAAGTTCATTATAGTTGATAATATAATATAATATATTATTTATTTTATACAATTTTATTCAAACTAGTTAGTCAATGAACAAAAATTTAGTGATGAAAACAAAAAAACATAAATCAAAACCTATGTACCCCTTACCACAAATTAAGGATGGGGTACACTTCACTAGTGAATAAGATAAATTCTATTAAAAATATATAATAAAAATTTTATATGATATGAAAAAATATATTAATTGGTTTTTATGTAGATTGATGAATCTAAATTTTAATCCACTTCTATCCCACATCAAGGTTTATTGATAGAGTCTCACAAATACAAAAAGGATAATCTAGTTAATGAAAACCAAAATTCATTATGGGAAACATGTGTATGTATTATATATTAGTAATTCATTATGATTTATAAAAATATTACATAAATATTTATATTTATGTTAATATGTTATTTATATGGTTTAAACCTAAGAATCAGGAGAGAATGTACCTAAAGAATAATAAACATTAAATTTTTTCGAAGTGGATGGAACAATATAGTCCTGTTACAAGTTCAGGTTTTTGAGTGTCTCCTAAAACATGTTTCAATAAATAAAAACGAACGAATATATATATATATATATATATATATATATAGACATCAATTGATTCAAGGATTTCAAGTTAACAAATATTGTTTTCAATATATTATTTCTTGGTTTGGTATGAAATACCAATATTTGAGGAAATATTAACGTGAATCGGCAGTGGAAAAATTATCAGCACATGAACAACCAAGTGACCTCACAATCATTGAGGCCAGTCATTTTCCTCAACTTCATACCTTACATCCTTTAATTAATTTTTTGATTGCTCTTTATTCTAAATATGAATCAAAAAACTTCTAGAAACATTATATTAGTAAATATCTATAGGTAAGTGTTGTAGGTGATTTCTATCTATCAATTTCCATGCACCTCCATGTTTCATGGGGTACAATGTATAATATCATGAGAGACATGCTAGAAAAAAATAACTCCCAAAATATCACCTGAGTGTGGGGATTGATTTAGATTAGGACCCCGACATTGAGTTTCCAATTTCACGTAATTATATATATATTATAAAAGTCAATAATGGTACTATAACTTTCATATAATGGATATTTAATCTTATAAATATAAATGCGGTTTTTCCTTAATAATTTTTTTCAAATTAAAATGTATAATATTTGATTAAAAAATTCCGAAACGAGGTATAATATTAAAAACAAATAAAATAAAGTGTAAATGGAAGGATGTAACAAGAAAATATAGTGAATTGACAAAAAAAGGACCATATGATAATACCTTCTCCCTACCAGTTCCACTGTAGCATCTATTAACATTTCATGTTCATAAAGACACCACATTAAAAGATGGAAAAATGTCTTATATTTAATAAAAATAAATAAATATTTGGAATTTTCATTGTATATACTATTGTTCTGTAGCGTATAACTAAGATTCTCATGTTTGAATATATGGGAGTATCAATTGTGAATACATACATGAGGTATATTTTTATAATTCTTATTTTAAAAAATTTATGTACTGTATTTTTTAATGTTAATAACTATTTATATTTTCTATAAGTGTTTATATTACCACTATATAAAGGGAAAACTGCATGAAGATTGATTTTGATTCATTAATCCTGACATCATTTATATTAAATAATGTTATTTGGAAGTGAATGAAATTGATAAGAAAAAAGATAGACTGGGAAAGAAATTTGATAAGAAACAAATAAGAAAAAGAATATTTTGTATAACTACAATGCATCTGTAGAGCCCTACAATCTAATCATGTAAAATATATTTTTTATTTCAATCATTACTTATTTGATATTGTTTTTGAGGAAGCACTAGATACTGATCGTAATCAATTTTAATTCCAAAAATATGTATTTTTTGGATCCAAAGCATGGATTTCTATCCAACCAACCACACATAATGTTTATTAAGAATTTATAAATCACAATAATCAATGATTTGTAGATAAAAATTTAATTATATTTTTATATTTTTTTTAATTATAATTTTCTTCTGATCAGGTGATATATAAATATTGGCTCTGTCATTGTATGAGGACGGTCACTAAAAATAAGAATCGATTGTATTTATTCACATGGAAATAGATTAAGTTATATTTAGAATGATTAACTATCAAAACATATTTAATTTTTTTACTTATTTTTCACTGTTTCAAAACTAAAATAGTTGGAATGATTTTTAATAATACTTTTGAAAACTTATGGAAGATATCATATACCATAAAATGACTATCATACTTGAAATGGTAATTTCTAAAGGTAATTAAAATTTTAATAAAAATATTTCATAATCAATTTTTTTCAATGTTTTCTTAGTAATACAATGATTTTTATAAATATAAATACTGAAAAGAATAATTAATTTTTTTGAGATGAGTGGGATGAGTACATGGTTTTATAATGTTTTTTCACATCAAATTTGACTGATTACTTGTTTGTGATATATTATAGGATATGACCATAGAAAAATATTTGGTTTGTGAAGTATTTGTATCAAATTCATTGTATAATATTTTTGATATATTCTTATGGGATATGTACATTAAAGAAAATGATTATTTAGAACAAATGCAAAGAATACATGACATCAGAATTTATACATCCATTAAAAAGATGTGACTTGATACTTTTTATTTACATAATTTTCTCATTATTTTATCTATAATTTTTAGTTTATTTCCTTGTCATTTTTTATATAATATTTATTTATTTAAATTTACACATTATTTGGAAACAAATTTTAGAAGTTCAAAACCATGAAAAAGGTCAAATTGTTTTGATACATTATATAAGTGAGATATATGTAGTTTTGGATGTGTGAAAAATGATCGTAGATAAATCTAACACATAGTGTGGTTGGTATGACTCAAAATATTCATTTTTAAGAAAAAAGAATTATTTTAGTTTGAAATAAGTATCCCATAACAAAAAACAATAAATTGATCTTGTATTATCTACAAACTTTTTATGAAAAATAATTAATAATTCATTTTTTATGTCTAGGAATAAATCACACATCAATCTTATACATGTTGTGGTAAATATTACTCTAAGTCATTGTTTTCATAAAAAGGTATCATTTCAGTTTAAAATGCATGTCTCATATCCAAAAAATATTCAGAAAAGTGCATAATTTTTTCAAACTTTTGAAAAATAATCCATAATTCATTCTTTAGAAACACGAATTGATCGTGAATCTATATAACAACAAATGTAATCGTTATGACTTGAAGTTCATGTTTTCAATGTAAAAGTGTCATTTAATATAAAAAAATTCTTTAAGTAGAAAAATTAATAAAATGAGATTAGATTATTTTCACAACCAAATAATTTTTTATTATATTCAAAATAGAAAATTTGACAAAGAAGTGGGAACTAAACATGACCAGAAACAGCAATTGACACATCAAAAATTCAAAATAGTCCACTAATTCAAAAATTGAAGCACGATTAAACACTGATGGAACTGTCGTGTCCTTAAGGGATCCCACAAATTGTGCAGCTGATGCATTGTGGAATGACAACGAAATCACCATCACTATCATCATCACTTGTAATCATCATCATGTCTTCACCAACCATGCCAAACATCATCACTGTTACCATCATTGCTAGAGTCAGCATATTGTTGGCTAGAACACCCCCTTCGTCATCGCAACCATCGTTATCAGAGCTGAGAACTGGAGAAATCAGACCCAAGACATCCACCCATCACCACCACTATCTTTAGAAACACCACCGTATATCTCCAACATCACCGCCAAAATACCATCATAACAGAACATTGCAAACACAAAACATTAATGATGAGCGAGTCTCCCTCCCGGATACCCTATGACACTCAAATAATACCTCCCAAAACCTCCTTGAAGACTTGTTCACCTAACCGACAGGGAAAGGAGCACAATACTAGGATGATAGAGAAATATTGACTAGATGATGTCCTGGTAGGGTACCAAGCCAGGAACCACATCATCACATAAAACATCAAACCTAAAACAGATTCCAAACTATAAAACCAATACGAAATGAGTCTCCTAGAAAAACCATCAATGCTCAATCAATACCTCCCAAGCCACCCTGAGATACTTTATACCACAACAAGATGGGGTCCACAAGCAAAGGATCAAGTGAAAAGAGTATAGAGGAACCAAATAGAGACCCTAAACAGGAGCCTCAGAAGAATGAACCGACATGGAATAGAAAAAAGGTATGAACATGAATAAAACCCTATAAAATAGGTTCAAGGGAGAAGAATACATGAATGTACCATCTAAAAAATTATTGGGGAATCGGGGATAAAACCCTAAGAACAATGAAAAAAAATGACATGAGGAACAAGCGAAGAAACTATCCCGAGAGAACGAAGTAGAGGGAAGAAGGAAAAGGAATCGGAGAACCTAGGCAAGGAAGAAGGAAACCTAGAAGGGATGGGCCACTGGGAAAATGGGAACACAAAAAGGAGGAAGATAACCTGAAATGAATAAGACCAAAGAAATTAAAGAAGAATCTGTCACTACTAGGGGACTCTCAAAACGTGTGTAACATCACCAAATCCAATAAAATTAGTTTCAAATATTTTCAATAATTTATAAAATGATCGATAATTTATTTTTCCTACAAAGGAATTGATTTCATGAAAATTCAAAACCTAATGTGGTCGGTATGACTCAAAGAATGTGTTTTCAGTATAAAAGTATCATTTTAGTTTATAAACACATAAAATAGCTTAAACAATGAAAATGAGCATTTTTTCAAAATTTAGTACAGTGTTTCATAATTAATTCATGACATGAAAGAATCAATCAATCATTAATCAAACACAATATGTGTCTCACATGACTCAAAGTTTCTGTTTTCAATATAAAGGCATCATTTTAATTTGAATTATACATCACTTGAGAAAATAAAGAAAATAATATCAGCTTGTTTTCAATAATTTTTTAATTATCTATAACAAATTTTGATGTGTATAAATTGACTTCATGTCAGTTTGACACTCGATGCGGTATTTATGTTTCATAGTGTGTGTTTTCAATTTAAAATTTCTATTTTAGTTTAAAAGGTTTGTGACATAACAAGAACTGAGAAAAAAAACTCAGATATTTTTCAAAATTTAAGAAAAATGATCTATAACTCATTTTTCACATCTATAAACTTTGATACTTACTACTCTTGAAGATGATGTGGATGATATGGTATATATTATAGGTTTTGACTATTAATGTGTCCATTTAGATTAAACAACGCATACAATGGCCCAAATTGAGAGAACAAGATCATATTTATTTCAAACATTAGGAAAATAGTCTATATTATATATTGGATATGAAATAATTGGCTTAAAAAAATCTAACCCATGATGTGAACAATATAATTCAATATGTGCATCTTTAATATAACAGTTTAATTTTATTTTAAAACACAAATCACATACAAAAACCATGAAAAAATGATCATATTTTCTTCAATATTTAGGGCTATGATCCCTACTCAATTTTTTTTTGACAAATATTAATTCACCAAACATCAATATGATACCTTATGTGGTTGGAATTACTCGATGTGTGTGGTTTCAATATAAAAGTTCCATTTTATTTTAAAAAAATGTTACATTATCCAAATTGAGAAAACAAGTTTGGATTGTTTTTAATCCTTATAAAAATGATCCATAATTGATTTTTCACATCTATGAATTTACTAACAGAAAATATATCACAAAATGTGGTCAGTTAGACTCAAGTGGCGTGTTTAAATATAAAAGTGTCATTTTAGATTAAAACACACATTAAATTTACAAAATAAAGAAAACATGCTTGTATTGTTTTCCAAATTTATGAAAATGGTCTATAATTAATTTATTACATATCAGAATTCGCCACATGTCAGTCTAATATACTATGTTATTGATATGAGTAAAAGTGTATGTTTTTAATATAAGGACTTTATTTTTGTTTAAAACTAATTTCACTATAAAAAATCAAGAAAACTAGATCATATTACTTTCAAACAATAGGAAAATGATCTATAATTTATTTCTTATGTGTAGAAATCTATTTTAAATCAATATGAAACCCAAAGTGGTCAGTAAGACGTGATGTGTGTATTTTCAATATAAAAGTTGTATTTTAGTTTAACAAACGTGTTACATCACCAAAAATGAGAAAAAGAGTTTGTATAGTTTTAAAAAACTAAAAGAATGATTTCTAGTTAATTTTTATTGTGTAGGAATTTAACACATGCCAATCCATCCTAGAATGTGGTCAATGTGACTCAAATGATGCGTTTTTAATATAAAGTGTCATTTTATTTTAAAACACACATAAAATAGCCAAAAATGAGAAAATTATCATATATTTTTATTTAAATATAGGGAAATGGTCGATAATTAATCTTTGACTTCTAAGAATCAATTGTTCATCAATCTAACACATGATGTAACTGATATGACTCAAAGTGTTCATTTTGAATATAAAGGTGTCATTTTAGTTTAAAATGCATATCACTAACCTAAACTGAACAAACAATATAAGATTGTTTTCCCAATTTAGGAAACCAAACCATAATTTATTTTTAAATTTTAGAAATCTTATTCACTTAAATGTAACACCTAACATGGTTAGTAAGATTCAAAGTGCATGTTTTTAACATAAATGTTCCACTTTAGTTTAAAAGGTGTGTCCCATCACTAAAACAAAAAAATAGTATATTATTATTTTCTAACATTAGGAAAATGACCCATAATTCATATTTTATGTGTAGGAATTCACAAAAAACCAATTTGGCACATGATGTGGTTAGTATGATTGTAACGCCCCGACCCTAGTTACCCAGAGTCGGTGCATTATTACATAACATTGGCATGATCACAAGAAAGACCAAATCTCGAAAGACCTATTGGTTTAGTAGCCTTGGAAACACTAGATATATTCATAAAGTCTTACATTAAATCACAAAGTGAAAAACTACAACAACAACATAGTATTCATATTCCACACTAATCTCCCCACATAATATCCCTATAGGTCACTCATAACTTACTTCTTCACATCCTGGGAAAATAAAACATAGAAAAGGGGTGAGCTCAAATGACCAGTAAGGATAACAATATAGCGGAAACATTTCAAAATAAGCATAAACATTTATGGCAATGTATAACTAAAACAAAAGCCTTTGAAACATTAACATCAACATAGTATGGCAAAAGTAAGATGAAATAATTCCATTTACTTATTAACATGGATATTCTACTAATCGAATAATCCCATGCAATATAAATATCCACTTTCATAATGATGGAATGCATAATGCCAGACTATCATAACCACATAGCCAAGGCCTCGTGCCAAGACGACAAATAAGATTTATCCAAGGCCTTGTGCCAAGACACTAGTTTGTCTCATGAGACCTACCGATGCATCGAGGAGCTATAGCGGGCTCCACCCGTCACATATTAAGTCCAATGCATTCCCATATGAAAAGGTTTAAACATAACATAAACATTCATATTAAAACTAGCATACTAAATGTCAACAATTTCACCATAAACTATGAATGGTATAAAAATAGGACATCCACAGTCAAACATATCACAAAACCTTCAATACAATATAGAAGTTTTGTATCATAATAAATCAACTTCAAATAAGCGTAAAATCCATCAAAGGATGTTGACATAGATGAAATCAAAACACTTTTTAGAGAAATATCTCTTTCTATTTTTGAAATCATTTAAGATCTATATAAAATAAAATATTTTCTTGAAAATATTCCTTATAATCTTGTAAGGAAATCTTTGAAGATTTTATAACGGCGGAAAATAACCGCACCCGCTTTATAAGTTAAAAAAATTCTTACCTTAATTCTATCGAAAAGGTTAAAAAGGACCTTGTTTTGAAAACGACAGAAAGATTACTCTTATAAAAAGTCAAAAAAGGGTATAAATGACTTTAACCCATATTCGTGTAAATAATAAAAATGTTTTGAAATACATTTTTAAGAAAACATGGATGTGGATGATAAATAGATCCCAGTAGATTATTACATATAAACAACCTCGGATAATGAAGAGATTGTGAAATAACCCTTACCAATTTGGTAACTTATGAAACATACAACCCATGAAAGAGTTATCATACAATGAATATGTAAATACACATAAATTAGAGTTTATTACATAAAGAATATAATTATGGGTAGTACATACACCACACAAAAGGTGATGGTGGCAATATGGCATGAATCTCGCGGGAATAAGGAGTGAGATGAAAACCCCTTACCTTGTACTTTTCCTTGGTTGGGGTAGGTTAACCTCTTGTATAATGGTGAAATAATTGTTATTAAATTATACAAGAATCATATATATTATTATTATATCATATATGATCTTTTAACATTGATTTGTTAATGATATCTTTGAATTATCGTTGTTTCGGGTGTTAACTTACTCGTTTTATTTTATATGTTTTGTTACATAATCCATGTTTGTCATGGATAGGTTGTATATTTTTCATATACATAATGATATAAATTCCTTAAACATCATTTTTAAATCATCAAATGATAATTATACTTGAATGGATACGATGGAGAATGAATCTCATCGCGTTCGTGGAGACGGTAGTCCGTACGTACGCATTAACGACAATATCATTCTTCTGTTATTAAAATAATATATAAATGGATGGTATATCATATATAAAGAATCATTAACATGTTATATTTATTATTTACAAGAGTTACACATCATTATTATACCCATCCAAATAATAATATATTGAATAACAATTACACCATGACGTGGAGACGGTAAGCCGTACGTACGCACGCATGGTGACATGTTATTCAAAGGGTGGATAGAATACTGAATATGGTTGTACCATATTTATAATAACATCACAGTATATATATGATACTGGAGTTATTATTTTAGAATGGTAACAACAAAGGAAGAAGATGTGGAAGAAGAAAGGAACATGGAAAAGGGTGGTGAAATCATTACCTCTTTTTCGGGTTCTTCCTTTTGATTTGATCAAAAGGGATCTATAGGATGGCTTTCTGATCAAAATAAGGCCTCTAGGTTGTAGTGAGGGATGTTGGGAGAGTATTTGGGCAGAGTTTGGCCGATCCAAAAGGCTTTGAAGGTGTGAAGAAATGGGAAGGAAGAGTGCCCTTTTATAAGAGGGGTGAGGGGCACCTTTGGAAAAGCTAGAAATATTAGTTTATAATAAATTCATATTCGGTTTTCAATGTCTCAAAAGATTATTATTTAAATTTTAAGGTGGGGATAGGTCGTAAACAACTCAACCAATAGAATTTAGACGGGTTTGGGTACTTATATTAACCTTATCTTTAAGTATTAACTCTAAATTAATTAGTTTCACTTTTACAATGTCTCCTTGTATTTTTATATAATATGGTTCATTAACTTACTATATACATCCAAGCGACCCCCAAGTGGTCCATTAATGATGATCCTATAATGATATAGGTCTCTTGGCCGGACCTTAGATTTTTAGGAATTTAATATCAATTAATAATATAATATTTATTTTAAGAACTCCTTTTTGTCAATTTTGACACTATTCAATAGTTGATTTTTTTTGAAACTCATAACAGATTGATTACTTTGAAAAAAGTCAATTAAATAAATCCAAATATATAATATTATCCTAGAAAATTAGTTTAATTTATTAAAAGTTTCATATTATATTTATTTCGGTATTTATAATATCAATTATTTTAATTTTTCACTATTATAGTAATTTCTACATCATCATTGTGTCATACATAAATTAAATTATTTAATGTCTAAAAATTATTAAAAAAAAATCATTATGTAGGAAATATTTTTATATTTCTAATTAATATTTATAATCTAAAATAAAACATATATAACCCTATGTAAAAATTGTTTTGCTAAAATATATATGCTTGTGTCATTTTTGTATTCATTTTAACTTAATTAAAAAAAAGTGTCCCTATCACCTAAAAGTGGCACCATGGGGTCCCAAAATCGACCCAAATATGCCTATGGTCGAACATGTATCAACCAATAAGGCTAGGACAAGTTTTAGAGTAATTTAGTATTATTATAATATTATTTTTAACCCTTATTTACCAGATTTACCCTTAACCATGGTAAATAAAATTTTTACCACAGTAATTATTCAAAATGTGTTAAAATAAAAGTTACCTATTTACACAATTTGGACATACTGATTCCAAATATGGAATCCATTTTTCTAAATTCAAAATATAAAAGTGGCAGAAATTAATTTAAAATTAGTTCCCGCTGTCAAAACAAAAAGCGTGTTTTTAAGAGATAATAACTATCGAAAGATTGACACTTGTTTATGTTCGGTTTAATTGTAAAATTATTTCCAATGAACAGCATTATATTAAATGGTAAAAATATATTATAAATATACTTTAAAACCAATCAAATTCATAATTTATCACTATTAATTATTTTGATTAAAAAAGTTGTTTTTAATTAAAATTTAGTAATTTCCACTATTCATCAAAATATGAAAGTTATCCGAAAAGTACCAAAATTTCACCATAGGCTAAATTCGATACTAAGAATCCAAAAATGAAGTCTATTTTGAGAGATAAAATTTCTAAAATTTTAAATGGTAGGTATTACTATTAATAATGGCTAGTTAGACTGGTTGTGGTGTGTTAGAACTCGAAGTTGCGTACAACACACGCTACTGTATTATTCAAAGTAAAGCATGCCGTGGAAGCTTGAGATGTCTCATTTTAAATTTTTTGATGTCCCCATTTAGTCAAAAAGTTTAAAATATTGTATTTAAAATGGTTTCACTATTAAAAGTTGATAAAAGTGCAAAAATGAAAATGAATCTGTTCTTGCATTATGTCTAAGAAACTCATAATATGGATTCTAAAATTATAAGGATTATATAAAGTTTAAAATTTAGTTAATACTATTCATAACCACTTTTTAATGGATGTTTTTTGGTACGTCATGGTGTTATTGAACTCGGTGTTTCGTGTAGTGCAAGTTATTGAATTATTTTGAAGAAATAACACACTATGAAATCTTGGTGTGTTACAATGATTGAAATAACATGTTTTTAATATAATAGAGTCATTTTAGTTTAAAACATGCATCAAATAGTTCTCATCACAGAAATTAAATATTATAAATAATCCATAAATAGATTAATCACCGTGAATTCAAATCTATTCACAATTAAAACATGAAATCAATAATTTTGTTTCTTCCCATTCAAATTTACTTTTAAAAATTTCTTCAAAAATATATTTGAATTCAAATTTTTTTCAAAATCACCATGAAGTTGATAAACAAAAATTTGAATGCTATGGATAAATTTCATTACCATCACATTCATTATTTGCAATATTTTATGGATTGATAGTCACAATCACAAAAACATTCATAAAACAAATAAAATTATTTTTAAAAAATTAAAGAAAATACAAAATAAAAGATAATGGGTACACAAACATTTTATCCTTATAAATCTGAAAGATCGCCCCATAAAATGTCAGAATCTCAATTTCATTCACTGAATTTATGTAATAAATTATGGAATTAAATATCATAACCAAAAGGTATTTTAAAATATCCAACACTTGAGACTTCTAATCATCAAACTTTTTAATAAATTTCAGGTGAACCTAATACATTGATATAATGCCATTTATGGATACCTATAATCCATTAGGTGATATAATTGTCAATTATTGCATAGGGGTTACATATTTTATTGATTAAATTTATTTTCCACCACATAGAAACCATCTTTTTAGGTTAAAGCTATCAAATTTGTTATGATTAAGAAATTAATTCATCTTTATCATTTATTTTTAATAAATTAATCACTTACTAAAGTGAACAAATTACAAAATAAAAACAATCATAGCAATAGAAAATTAATTTATCATGTTTAAAATTTAAAATTTATAGACACATACTTATAATAATAAAAAAAACCCATGATCACAGGATCAAATAATCATCATGTATATAAATGTGCATGGTTTATCCTTGAACTAGCATTAAAAAAATCCTAACTAATTTATTTGTCTGATAAATTATCAAAATTCAATTCTTTATGAAATAAAATATTTAAATACATTGTCCTCCAAAAATGAATCCCATTTGTTTTAGGCAATCTTCACCATATATTTACATCTTCATACAGTGAATTTATTTCCAAACAAAGAGTGGAATATATTAATTAATTTTTAATTAATAAATTTTAATGAAATAAATATTCACTTATCATTAATATATAAAAATATTCTAAAATCATTAATATATATTCCATTTGAACTCACCTCTCATTAAATAGTATCATAAAACATAAAATTCTATGTATTTCAATTTCAAGAATTTAAAGTATTAATATTATCTAGACATCAATTATTCTATTTATTTCATGAACTCATTCTTTAATTCTTACAGTCTGCAAAAAATTTAAAATTCCATTCATAATCTACACTCTTCATTATACTATTCCCACAAAATCTATATATCATTATGAGATGAATTTATCACCCTGGTAATCTATAAATTTTTTAATTTTTTAAAAAATTAGAAGTATTTAATTATATTATTATTTATTAATTTGTTTCTCATGAGTGATATGATTTAACACCTTTTTAACACATATAAAAATCACTACATTTAAAAAAATTTAAAAAAATTTATTATATTTATTCAACATGGAAAGATAATATATGGGAGAAGAAATAAATGTATGGGAAGGTTTTCACCTTGAGGTGTGGTGTGGGACTTTTTTAGCAACCCCACTAACACCCTTGGCCTATCCAAACCTCATCGTCCGTGTAAAATATTTATATAAACTCCCACCTATATCACCAACAAAATATGCTGCCTCAAAAAAAATCACGCATTTCCGCCTCCTACTCAGCCATACCAATTCTCAAATGCAACAATTGTGATGACACTTACAACATTAAGTGCATGTATTTATATCATTAATGAATACCTAAATTACTGGGAGTTTCCATTGTGTCAACCCCCTTTTAATATTTGTTTTTAATTAATAAGGGTAGAGTGTACTATTAATATATTCCTAGAACTGGTACTAAGTGACACCACATCCTCACCACAACATACCTTCATTTAACTGTCAAATGAAAAAGATCCTTCGAGTGGTATTTCTGTAGTTGAATTTGTCAGATGCATTATTCTATGAATGGTGGACGCCCCTATTTTTTAAAGAGGGGAAGGAGGGTGGATGATATTGTGGTTGGGTAATGTGTGTAGAACCCCACCAAACCAGTAGTGGAGGAAGAGAAGGATGGGATGTCAAAGGCCTAAAAAGGAGGCTCTCTATTGTCAATTTATGTATATCATCGGTTCACTTATAGTCTCATCACCACCAAATCCCATTTGGGAGTTGTATTTTCTAATTTGGTTTGCCTTTTATTCAAGAGATATATTATTAGGGTTTTCTCCTTCTAATAGAGAGGGAGTGTATAAAATATTTTTTCCACAGTGATCTATCTATTTGATTGTGGTTTTTCATCACTTTTATTTTGTGTGTTTTTCTTTCTTATATTCGGAGTCCATTTATATCTATATATTTTACATTATTTAATCTCAATATTATTTTCTCACTAGTGAGACAATCTTTTATAGACCAATTATTGGTATCATATATTGGTTCTACCATGATGTTTTTCATGTTTTTAGGTATAAATAATTCTTGAAAATTTGAGTATTCTCCATGATTACAATTATATTGATCTCTCACATCATAAGTAAATTTTTTAGATTGTTAATTACACTATTTTGGAATATAAGAGGTTCTATACTGATGGCGTGTCAAGATGTTGGAGAAATTCATGATTAAAATATTTAGTATAAATAACCTTCCACTGTGGAAAATGAAGATGTAGGTAGTGTTGAAAAAGGATAATTACCTATTGGAAATTGGAGAAAGACTTGTAGATATAACTATAAAGCATGGTTCTAGTGTGATAAAAAAACATGATATGTATTGAATTTTTTTGAGTAGTTCTGTAAGTGGATATATACTGGTCAGTGAAGCAGCGACAACTGATGGATGAAGGTGACATCTTAATGATGCATGGATAATCAACTCCTGAGAAACATAGAATAGGATATCTCTATGATAATGGTTTGATCAATATGACACTATCCTATAAAGACTTGTGTACATGTGTAATGAGAAAAGATTGAATATTTTTGGAGTTTTTTACACAAAACTAAAGATTCATGATGGTATTGATTGAACCATCCAAGGAGTAAGCCAGGTGATGTTCCAGAAGAACACCATATTTTATTTTGGATAGTTTAATGACATCAGCTGAAAAAAACACATCATGAATGAAGTGAAGAAAATTGTTAATGGTGTTATTTTAATGATGAATGTGGAGACGATCTCACAGAACATGTATGTTCTTATGGGTGAATCATAAAAGGAGGCGGATATAGTTTTTTATCAACTACCTTGATGGAAGCATTGATGACATTATGGATTCAAAAGATTAGCCATATATCCGAATATGAACTGATGATTAATGAGGACTATCATTTTGTTTGGGATTAAAAAGGTATCCTTATCAAGTTATGATCATTTTTTTGAAGAAGCATCACATGTTAATATTTAGGAAAAAAATAACATGAAGCATCGAGAACATATAGTTAATTCATTCTGACATTTGGAGAACATCGATTATATATCTCAGAAGAGAATGGTACTATGAATGTTTCATTAATGATTATTCTATTTGATTTTTGGTGTACCTGGTCAATATGAAGGTACATGTTTTCAATGTCTTCAAAATTTTAAATGCGTGGAAGGAGATTTAATTTGGAAAGAATATCAGGAGTATGATGATCGAAAATGGTGGATAATAAACAAGTTGGTACTTTGATACTTTTCTTCCACAATAAGGCATCAAGATATAGTACAAAATGGTGTAAAATCATAAATAGAATGGAGTGGAAGAGAATATGAACAAAACCATATTGAGTAGAATAATGGTGATACTGAAGAATGTAATAATTTCCAAAAAAGTTTTTCGATGTAGTGAATATTAAATTTTATGTTATAAAAAAATCATCTTCATTATTGATTCACTTGAAGACAGTGATAGAGATGTATACTGGTAAACCCATGAAATATTCTTGGTTTTATTCTTTTGGAATTCATGCATAAATATTTTTTAATGACCATGAAAAAAAAATTTGATTTGAGATCCAAGAAATTTATCTTCTTGGTGTATACTCTTTGTTTTAAGGGGTATCGTTTGTGGGGCCACATTTTCTACAAACATATCATTTGTACAGATTTCAATTTTTCAGAAGATTGGGTGAAAATAAAAATTTATAGAGGAATAAAGAAATATAATATATAAACAACAATAGTTGTGTTGGATACATAATCCAAGTAAGTACTATTTTCCCATAATTCCTTACTAGAGCATGATGACAAAGTATAGGTTGAGTTTGGACCACAATGGTCAACTGGGACCAAAAGAGCACTAGTATGGCACTCAAAATTTGTCACCAAGAGAAATATTGTGTATGTCCTTTTTATGGGGGATGGAGAGATATATTATTTTGTGGACGTAACATAGAGTCTAAACATATCCTCATGGATGGTGGTGATGTGGGAGGAATGTGAAGCCCTACACAAGAACAAGACACGGGTTCTTGTTCCATTATCTCATAGAAGGATGGTTGTCAACAATAAATGGTTCATTAATATAAAATATGACTGAAAACACCATGTGTAATTATATTATACAATATTGGTGGTAAAATGGTATTCATAGATAGAATGTATTTATTACAATGAATTATTTTATACTATTGTTAGGCAGACGATTGTTTGGATTGTTCTGGAAATATGTGCTATATACCATATACTTCTAGAGAAGTTGGAATTTCAGAATTATTTTCTCCATGGTGACCTGATTGCAATGATTTATATGCTCTAGCTAGATGGTTTTTCATTAGAAATAAAAAAATTGGATTATTTGTTGAAAAAAAAATTTATGGTCAAAAAAGGTATCTAGTTGTTGGGAAATATATTATCTTTATATATCATAAAACATGGATATAACCAACATCATTCATTACATTGTGAATATTTTAGGGGTTTGGATGGTAATGATTTCATCATTAATCTATTGTATGTGGATTAAAAGTAGTTTGTATGCCCCGACATAGATCAAATCCAAGAGATGAAAGCACAATTGTCTTGGGATATTGATATGAAGGACATGGGACCAAAAAATAAGATTCTTCAGAATCATAATTATTGACTAAAAAAATGGGAATATTTCAAAATTACATTATAAATACTTTCGTAAAATATTGAAAAGAATTAAAATGAAAATTTGTAAGTCAATCTACATGCCACACCCCATTAATTTAATGTTATCCTATACGATGAGTCTTAGTAGTGGAGTAGAGAGAATAGAGATGTCTCTAGAACCGTATGCATCAATAATGGGTATTTTAATGGTCACTATTGTTTGTACTGTACATGACATTGTACATATTGTTGGAGCAATCAGTTTGTATATGGATAATTCTTGAAGGTATCATTGGAGAATATTAAATTGGATCCTTAGATATATCATGGAGACCTCATATTATACTTTATGTTATGGGGAATACGATTTCACTCTCACAAGATATGTTGATTCTGATATTGCTGGTGACTAGGACAAGTGGAAATCTAATATAAGTTATGTTTTTACTCTTGCTGGAGGATCTATTAGCTAGATTTCAATGTTATAATCTATTATAGAATTATCCATGACAGAGGCAAAGTACATGGTAGCTACATAGGCATACAAAAAGGTTATTTTGATGATAATGTTGTATGAGGATTTCATTTATAGATATGAGAATATTCTAATGTTACTAAAAAATAGAGAACCTTAAAAATTATAAGGAATCCATGTATTCATTCTAGGAAAATGATGACTGGAAAAAATATCACTTTCTTTAAGATGTGGTGGAGGATGGAAGTGTGAATATTCAAAGTATTCGCACTAAAGAATGTATGGAAAATTTTCTGATTAAGGTCATTGACTCCAGAATGTTCATATTGTAATGATCCCCCTGAAGCCTTGTATATAAGTGTGATTCATTATTTGGTTATAGAAAGGATGCGTGGAGATATGATTTTCTCTCAATAAATCTTCAAGTACGATATGTGTCAAAAAAATTATTCATTTGATGGTGGCTTCCCCCAATTTATCAAAGGGGGTATGAACGTGGCAGAAGATGTTGTTGTGTGATGGGTGTCCAACAACAAAAAATTACTAATGGAGTAAAATAAGAAGGGGATTGAAGTTCCTATAAAATGAGGCTCTCTCTCACCAGTTTTAACATACCATTGGTTCACTGACAATATCATCACCATAAAATACCATTTTATTGTGGTATTTGTGAGGCGGTTTCCCCATTAATCAAGAGAGATTTTATGAGGGTATTTTCCTGTTAATAGTGAGGGAGTGTGCATACACTTTTTCCAATAGTGTCCATTCTATTTTCCCATAGTTTTTACCCCTATCATTTTGTGGTTTATTCTATATTACATATAGGGTCATTTTTTTAAAAGTTTCTCTTTACATCATATCTCTATTATTAATTCACTTGTAGAACAATCATATATGGTGAAAAAAATATTTTTTTGGAAAACTATGATGGAACCGAGGAGTCTATGGGTGAGATTTTGATGGCTGATAACCTCCTTAGTAGCACCTGTTGTTGCCCCAATGGACCCTGCACCCTCTGTAACTGTTTTTTCCATCGAGACATGTGTGGATACAATGTAAGATGAAGATGAACAATGCACCTTATTAATATAATATACTGAAGGTTTTCTCACCATTATAAGAATGGATTCTTTTAGTTCCCACTCTACTAGTGTGCCATTGATTGAGGGTGAAAGAACAATATTCTTGTATGAATTGCATGTGCATTTGAAACTAGGTAATGCAAAAATATTTGGTCCTTTTGTAAATCAATTTTTGGTGGGGTGAAATGGTGACCCGTTGACCACAACAAGTGTTTACCATTACCTAATTAATTTTTATTAGCTATAAAGGAAAACCAAGAAATTGATGTATCCCATTTGTTAATATCTCACACAATGTGATTTTCATATATATAAATCTATATGGGTAGATTTATATAATGATACACATAATTATTCAAATACATTATAAAACCATTATATAATTAAATATAGGTAAATGCACACACGCATATATAATTATAAATAAACTTTTCATGACCCTCCCCCATTAGTAACCTTTATATGATGGTAATAACGATAGGAGTGACCCCCAAATCCAACTACAATAGCTAAAATGACTGAAAAGGGTGAAGAACACAAACATATTGAAGACATTACACTTAAAATTACAATAAAATGTTAAGGACTCCACAAATTCCATATAATAATAAATAATGTCACGACCCATCCCTCGAGGCTCCTCCCATTACTACCTCAAGATTTCCTTACATAGGACAACAGTTGGGGACTAGCAGCATAGAGGAAAAACCCAAAAGGGAAGTCATTGAATTTAAACTTGTACACACACAGACATGGAACATTGCACAGAAGAAAAACACAACGAAAAAGAAGTAGTAAAACCACGACTAAAAACAACCACTGAGAGTTAACCTACGTACTGAAAGAAAAAATGGCCAGTATATATTCCAAACTAAAAGAGTAGTATAGAAATATGAAAAAAAATCTCCAGAGATAATTTCCATGGATCATACCGGATGGGTATGTATAATTTATCACTACATCTCACCACATCAATTGGTCACCTCTATGTACTGTCTAGCTATGGCTCTCCAAATTCTTAGTCAAGTTGTCTATTGTCTGCACAAGACACAACAATGTGCAGGTGAAACACATAGATGGGTGAGTATAAAAATACATAGTAGGGATCCTGAGACCCCCTTAGGTCTCTCAGAATTCCACAATGAAAAATCACAATGCATGATCTCAATCATATGACACAAAGTAAAAGAAAACTCACACCAAGTATAAAACATAAAGAATATGAATAAAGATTATTAGTCTTAAGCTAGATCATTTTATTTTGTTATGTGGTACAAACACTAATCTAGGAAGTATTTCTATACTACTGATCCAAAAAGGGTCTCCCTGCCTCTGATTTTCAATGGGTCACTCAACGGTCATCCCACATCAGGTTGCGCTACTGCTGATTCACAGAGTGTCCAACTACTGCCAATCAACAAAGGGACACAAAGATACTGATCTACGGGTGATCACAATCATTATGATCCATGGAGGGTCACTTCAATTCTGATCAATGGAGGGATGCACTACTGCCTATCAATAGAGGATGACTCTCATGCAGATCCACAATGGGTCTCTCTACACTTGAGAGCCAACCACATGATTCCCGCACAAGGTGCGTATGACTTCTAGAAATTATTATCCTCTTTCTATCAGTGGTACCTCAACCACCCAAATATCCCATGAATAATTTACTCAAAACACCATCATGTCTTAAGGTTCCAACATGATCGATGCCACGTCAATCGGACGTTGTGTCTTTATGTTATAGGCAACAAGGTAAATATGACCTAGTTGGATTAGATTCTAATACAACCCGATCCTACTCCAAAATATGCCAAAACTCATGTGGAGTATCTCAGAATAACCACCTCATCTCAAGGGTAATCACAACACAAGATTAATGTCAATCAAATGCCCAGTTTGCGAGTTATTTCTGTTTTAGTGAGATGGGGACGGTCGGGTGCAGAGCCGGTATGGTTCCGGGTCAATGGGAGGGTCTGGCCCGATAGGCATGTCCACCCCAGCTGTCAGTTCCAACCAGTCTAGTGCAGTGTTTTCCAGTAGAGTTGGACCAGGGGGTGTCTAGTTCTCCCAGATGGCGGCGCCAGTTAGGCACCACCCATCTCCCAAAATGGCTGATTCGAGTCCGCCATTACGCATCCATCCAAGAAGCTCGAGTAGGATTCTCTTCTCCACAAGGCATGTCAACACTGCATCCTCCAACTACCATTGTGCCTACATGAGTTTTCTTCACCACACAGCCAACACAGAGCAGCCTCCACCACCAGTAATCGGTGTCGCAACACCGTTGGTGCCGTGCTATTGGATCATTTTACTGGCCACCAGAGATGCTATGATGGTCCATTTTCCATCATATATTCTCTTACAAGCCTCTCAGGTCTCCACCATCACTTAAAGACATTTTTATTATCCATTCCGTATCATTTCTTTTTCATCCATGAAGAACACACCATATCTAAGAGCGGAGGAGGATCTTGGCCTTATTCGGATTGGTACGCGACCTCCATGTTAGTATTTTATCAAGGGGTGATAATAATAATTATAAAGAATAATAAAAACCCCCTATCAATACCCCGCAACAACCTCTCCAAAAACAAATTAATCTTGGACCAAACGTTAGTCAGCTGATCTACATTCATTGATTTTTTTATGAACAAAATATATGAAACATTAAACAGATAAATCCCCTACTTAGATTCGGTGGAATCCACTATGGACAAAGGAAGGGATTACATGTTCATTTTCATTCGACGTCCTTCACTACTTGTTGATATTTGGATCGATTCCTCCAATGATAATCATTAATTCACTTTTTTACAGAGTAATGTTGTTGGAATTACGTTAGAGTTTTCTCCCACGGCTACAAATTTGTTTTTCAATGGAATGATCATTAAAAAAAATTCATCCTTGATGTTGTGTTAAGTAATGTGGTTCTTTTATGAACCATAATTAATGAACCATTTAATAAATGACTGTTATAGTTTAAAAAAAATTTATAGGTAATTAAATGAATCTCATTTATTGACTGTTCTAACACTTTTGTTCCCCTAACCTTCACTCAATGATTTAATAAAAATAAAATAACTCAATGATTTATTTTATTATTATTTTTATTGGAAAATTCCAAAAACTATCCTTTTCATCTGATCTTTTTTGGTCAATGTAAAGATCTTCCAAAGGGAAACCCAACATATTGAATTTAATGATTCACTTGTATTTTCAATCTGAGTACTAGTTAAAAATATAGAAAACATGAATGCATGTTTACTGAACGTACCTTTAAAAAGGTTCAAAAATTCCAATATAGGTTCTCTAGGACTTGTACTGACATATTGTCTAATTTCATAGTCTCATAATTAATAAATATAATTAAAAAAATATATGGAATTTTTGGGTCTTTACATTGTCCCCACCTTAGGGATTTACATCCCTGAAATCCATAATAAAAGCTAAGAAAACAAATGGGGGCATTGAGCATGAATCTGAGTTTCCCGCTCCCATGTGATCTCCTAGAGGTTCCCGTTCTTCCACAAATCTTGAACTATAGGGATCACCCATCCACAAAGGACACTCTCATATCAATCCTTTATATACCCCATGAACTCCATAAAAGTCACTCCATAAACAATGTCCATCTCACCCTAGTCGATGACGTACGATGGATCATTCACTTAGCATCTCATCTTCGACACCCGAAAAATGTGATGCACTCGGTGCATCTATGGGGGGATGTGCTCTGTAGTATGAAAACTCACTATCTATGATGTGAATCTGGAATGGTATGATGATCCTTGGAGATAGCTTGTTTCCCATGCCAAATCTCCATAATCCTCGTCGGGGTGTTACCCGTTGGAAGACATGGTCTCTCTCCTTGAACATGAAGGGTCTATTTCTCCTACCAGCAGAAGACTTATTCCTACTATGTGTTGACATCATCCACTCCCGGTTGATCATCAACTTCTCAGTGTTATCATGTAGTGTCTTTAGACCCATAAGTGTTGACTCCCCTAGGGATGTCCAACATAGAGGTGATCTACATGGTCGCTCGTATAAGTCCTCAAATAGCGCCATGCCAGGTGGAGTGATAACTATTTTTGTCTGAGAACTCCACCAGTGGAAAGTGGTCCTCTCAACTACATCCAGAATTAAGGATTCAAGCATGAATCATTTATTTATGTGTCTGTATGGTCCAATCCATTTGACCATGTGTCTGAGGTTGAAAGGCGGTGTTCAATCATAGATGA
This sequence comes from Viscum album, assembly GCA_963277665.1. Taxonomy (NCBI): domain Eukaryota; kingdom Viridiplantae; phylum Streptophyta; class Magnoliopsida; order Santalales; family Viscaceae; genus Viscum; species Viscum album. The sequence continues at coordinate 962,873,820 of OY728156.1, forward strand.
GTCCCGGACACCTCCCGTAATCCCTTCCACAGTTGGGAAGTAAAATGAGATTCATGATCTGAAATTATCATCAGTGTTATCTTATGAAGACATATTATATCTTGAAAATAGAGGCATCCCAATTACTCATCTGATCCCTACTCTCATATGGGTAGAAAATGGGCTGACATTGTGAGTAGGTCAACAAAAACCCATATAGAGTCATGGCCCCTTGATGTGTGTGGTAACCCAGTCATGATGTCTAAGGAGATACCACCCCACTTCTATTTCAGTACCTCCAGTGGTTGTTCTAAGCCTTCTAGAACCTGATGCTTGAACATCACTTTCTAACAAGTGAGGCATTTTGAAACTAACTATTCCACTACTTTTGTCAACCCTAGCTACCAGTACTGATGTCGGAGGTCCTTATACATCTTCTCTACTTCAATATTTAACGCAAAGGGGGATTTGGGGAACTATCCGAAAACCTCTTCCCGAATTGTCTCTTGTACCATGGAGAATCCTCTAAAAAGGATGATGTTCTCCCTACCTATCAAAAATCCATCTACATCCGGACTTGGTGAAATCTGAGCATGTTGGGTCTTGCAATCAACATCCCAAATTTGTGCCTACTGAACTCACTGAAGGAGTGCGGGAGTGAAATTTAGAGACTGGAGTTATGATTCAGTATCACTATCCATGATGGATATCTAAAATGTGACAATATGCTATGTCACTTCACCCAATAGCAATAGAACATACCTCTTGCTGAGTACCTCTACAACTATGTTTACTTTCCCAATAGTGTACATTATCTCAATTTCATAGCCTTAGAAGAACTCCAACCCTTACCACTATCTTAGGATCAGATCCTTATACCTGAGAGTCTTGTGATCATAGTAGACTACAAACCGTTCACCCACAAAATAGTTCCACCACATATTCAACGAAAAGACCACTTCGGCTAACTCTAGGTCATGGGTAGCATAGTTCATCTCATACTGCCACAGCTGTCATGAGTCGTAGGCCATCAAGATTGACACATGCATTAGGAAACATCCTAGTATGGTCCCTAAAGCATCACAATAAACTACATACCCATTACCTCATCTGGTATCCTCAACATGGGGGCATTAATGATTCTCCGCTTGAGCTACTAGAAACTCTACTGGTACAAATGTCTAGTAGTACCTAGCCAACCCCAAGAATCATTGTACCTTAGACACACTCTAGGTGGATTCAAAGCATACACTGCCTCTGTCTTTTCTAGATCCTCTGCAGCTCCAACTTCTAAGATAACGTGTCTTGAAAAGTGGACGTCCTATATCCAGAACATGCACTTCGAGATATTTCCATAAATCTAGTTCTCTCAGAGTGTATCAAGGACTATCTATAGATGTGTGGCGTTCTCCTCCTCCAATTATAAGTACCCCAAGATGACGTCAAGGAATACCACCATAATGCTCTATGGAAGACATCCCATATTCTAGGGTAGATATCAGTGTCCTCCCAAGGTACAGGTCGACATAGAAATGCAACTATCTATGAAAAGGTAGTCTTGGAACATACTCCAAAAATACATACACATACTGGTCCACCATAATAGGACTGCTCAAACTCCTCTCATCCACTACATTGAGGGTCAGGCTAGCCAACTGATGAGTAATCAGCTACACCTTCATATAGAAAAGTCCATCTTGTTCTGAAAATATTCCCTTCTCACCAGTGAATGAAAACCTAGTCCCATCATCATGGAAACACCCCATATTTTACATAAAAAAGTATATATGAGAATGGACTCTGGATAAAAAGTCTATACCCAAGATGACATCGTAAGGCCTCGACAATGATACTAAGAGATCATAGATGATTCTCTCCCCACCAAGAGTAATCTCACACTACTAGTACCAGTTTGTAATCAATGAATCTTATCCCGTATGAGTCTCTAATCGTAAATATCGAGCCAAAGACTCCAACAGAATCTTTGAGCTCCGAATGAGAGTCATTGAAATGAATAAGTTACTTGAACCTGTGCCTATAATAACAACATCTAGGGTGGAGAAGACATAGATCATTCCACAAATCATCTCCAGAGCATCATGGTCATAGGCCTCTACTGCCTAAATCTAATCTCATCTATATCAAGATACTCCCTGAGGTTTGGGTGGACCACCGTGGGGTGGTAGCTGTAGAACCTCAAAATGTTTCCCACTGCCTACTACATGGCCTGCTCCTCTTCCATGTTCACCACCATGCGGACCGACTCGCTCATACTTATATAATTATCTCAGTAGTCCCTCAATCATCTTTTGATCATCAGTGTGATTTTTCAGGTAGTAAAGAGACATGTGACCCTACATGCCACACAAGTATCACAATATTCTCCTCTACTGACCTCATCTTCCTTGTGATCTCCGCACTGCTGACCCATCATTCTAGGGTCGTCCTCTAGAGGTTATCTCCCCCTTGGGCCTCTTCATCATCTATACACTTCCTACTATAGATTACTCAGCTTCCGGTCATCTGGTGGTGGCTCTCACCTTCAGTGCCTACTCATCTAGGAAGATCTCCACCAATAGTGGTCACTCTAGCACTCTACCCTATGTCTGGATGTTGAGAGATATCATCGAAGTTATGATCTCACATTGGAGTAAAAACTCAATTGTATGAGCCCTAAATAAAGGGTCTTTTACCTTATTGGTGGTGTAGTGAGAGGGGTCAGGGAATCTCTCAGTGTACTGGGTCACTCTCATATTTCCCTACTGTAAGTGCAGTAGCTCTTGAATACGCATAGAGCATAGAATTTCTGGTGTGAACTCTGCCCTGAAGTGGCCCTCTAGGTATAACTAGGAAAGATTTGTCTCCTCATGTGTCTAGAACGTCACGCTCCACCATCTCTCTGTGGTTCCCAGAATGAGACTAGAAGATATGATCCCCATCTGGTCTGCTGATTTCTCAACCAAGCGAAAGAATCATGTTATAGCTTTCACCCAGTCCTCTACTGCATATGGATCTGTCTTTCCTCAAAACATCAAAGTCTTATATCTCTTGAACAAGTGCAATCTGTTCAATCTGCATGCATTGTCCTATGGTGGGGATGATGGATACTTCTTCCCAACATGTGGTGGTGCTGCAAGTACACCACCCAACAGAGATTTCACCCTATGAGGGCCCCACACCAACACCTCGTCACTAAATGGACCTTAATTGTAATCTATCAATAGAATCCTAGTAGGCTATATATGGGAAGGAATCCTATAATTAAATAGATGCACCACAATCAGTATGTTATGCCTGCTAAGATGACTGAAAAGAGATCGAAAGAAAAACATTTTCAAAACACCTGCAAACAATGTTTTCATGTATCGTGTCGAAAATCAGAAACTAGGGTCATGTTGTATGGAAATGTCAGCCACAACATAACACTGGACTCCATAAACTATAATATGAAATCAATACACTTAACACTATTGGTCCATTGAAAACACAAACCCTTAGTTATTCTCGTAGAACCAACCACCATTTTTATGAGTTTGTCAATACCCATCCCTTGGGGCCTATGTCTTGACAACCCCAAGAATGACTTCCATAGTCTAGGGACAGGTGACTAGCTCCAAAAAGGAGAAACCCAAAAGGGAAGGTATTTCCTTTAAACCCATACACACACAATCATGGAACACTACACACAAGAAAAACATAACAAAAAACGAGTTGTAAAACCACCATTAAAAACCACCACTGAGAGTAAATGTAAGTACAGAAGAAAAAGGGTCTAGTATAGAATCCCAACTAAAAGAGTATTATAGAAAAAAGAAAATCAAGCTTTAGAGATCATCCTCCAAGGATCATACCTGAAGGGTAGGTACATCTCGTCACTGTGGATCACCACATCAATCGGTCGTCTCTGGGTATCGTCTAGCCCTGGCTCATAAAAGTATTATTCAAGAATCCTATCAATTTCACTAGACACAACAAGGTGTGGATGAAGATCATGTAGGGGTGAGTATAAAAATACTCAGTCGAGATATCGAGACCCCCATAGGTCTCTAAGAATTTCGAAAGGAAAAACCACAAATAATTATCTCAAACACAAGACAGAAAGTAAAAGAGAGCTCACACCTAGTATACAATATAGAGAACTTGAATAAAGATTATTATTCATAAGTTAGATCATTTTATTATGTTAACTAGCTCATCTAATTATTTGGGACGGTTTTCTTCTCTGTCGATCCATAAAGGGTCTCTCTTCCATTGATGCGTGATAGGTCGCTCTACGGCTGGCCCATGTCAGGTCTCACTACTATTAATCCAAAGAGGGTCTCACTACTACCAATCCATAGAGGGTCGCACTACTTTTGATCAATGAAGGGTCAATATCATTCTGATCCATAGTGGGTCACACCATTGCTGATACATGGAGGGTCTCACTGCTGCCTATCCATGGAGTGTTTCTCAAATACCGATCCATGGAGTGTTTCTCAAATACCGATCCATGGAGGGTCACTCTACACTTGACAGACGACCACATGATTCTCGTACATGGTGCAGTTGATTTCCAGAGATTCTGTTCCTCATACCATCAGTGGTACCTCAACCAACATGAAGTCCCATGAAGAATAATCCCATTGGTCTATCATGTCTTATGGGTTTCAACATGACAAATGGTGCATCAATCAGATGCCCTGTATGTATGTTATATACAAAATGGTAAGTAGGGCCCGGTTGGATTCGAGTCTGATCCATCCCATCAATACTCCAAATTGTTCCAAAATTCATGTTGAGTATCTCAAAAGGACTTACTCATTCAAGGGTGTTCAAACTGAGAACTACACATCAATCAGATTCTCAGTCTATGAGTTATGTTAGTTTTAGTGAAATGGGGTCATTCAGATCCGGGTCCGGTAGGGGTCAAGCCTCGCCGACCCATTGGGCCCACGGGTCTGACCCGCATGGAGACCCCAACCCATGTGATGAAGGCTAGTTGGGCTAGATCAGGTGCAGGGCATCTAGTTCTCCACGCTGGCGGTGCCAGCGGGGCGGCGTCATGTCTCCCAAAATAGCCGACACGAGTCGGCCGTTCCGCGTCCTCCAACCACCATGGCCATTAACCATAGAGCCTATAAGCGCAACCTTCTCTATGTAGCTGACAAGGTATGGATGCTATCGTCGGTCACTAGAGTTGCTGCACTGGTGATGGTGTGTTGGTAGTTCCACACTGATGACTCCTACCACGGGCCATACGAAATGCTTCAGTGGTTCATTATCCTTCTCGTCCGCACCTACGTGCCTCTTGGGTCGAAGCCTTCACTACGAGACCTTTGGATTTTTCTAGCTTCCTCTTTGCTTAGACAACCATGAAAAAAATAGAATAACCAAATACAATAGTGGGTTCGATCCTTGTTCACATTCTCCCACGCCCTCCTTGTTAGAATTTAAAAAACAGGTGATAATAATCATTATAAAGAACAAGGAAAACCACTAATCCAGACCCCGCAACCACCTCCCATAAAAAGAAATGAATCATGGATGAAACGTTAGTCAGTTGATTCCACCAATGATCATTGTTCCGTAACCAGTATTCATTGTAGAGGAATGTATTGAGTGTTACGACATAGGTTTCTCCCATGGATTCAAATTAATTTTCCAACAGAATGAATAATAATAAGAGTTCATCATTGATGTTGTGTTAATTATTGTGGTTCATTAATGAACCATAAATAATAAACAATTGAAAAAATGAGTGTTGCTGTTTTACAAGAAATGTTAAAGGTTATTAAATGACTCTCATTTAATGGCCATCAATACACTGTGCCTCCACCAACCATCACTCAATGGTTGAAGAAGAATAAAATAACTCAAAGAGTTATTTTATTATTATTTTATCCAAAAATAAAAAAATTTCTTTTTCATCCTATCGTTTCTGAACAAATTTAGGCATCACCAAAGTGAATCCTATCACTAAAAATTCAACGGTGCCCTCATATTTTTAATTCGAGCACCAGTTTAAAATATAGAAAAACTCTCTCGTACATTTAATTAACATACCTTAAAAAATGCTCAAAAAATCTGTTCCGGGATCTCCATGTCTTGGAATCATGTGTCGTAGAAATTCCTAGTCTCGTAATAATTCCATATAATTAAAAGTATTATACATAATTTTTTGGTCTTACAAATAAACCAATCCCAATAGCTGAGATGTCATACAATACTAGATTAAAATGTGGAATAACATGAGAAATACTTATGAAAACTACAACTATGTAGTTTAGTGGCGGTTACAAAAATCGCCACATATTTCACATTCAAAATTCATTTAGCACATATTTTTCCTTTTTAAATGAGGAGTTTTTATGTGTCATTTTTAGAGAACTTATGCACTATTTTGAGGTCATTTTTTTGTAGTTTCTTTTCTAAAAAACTTATCGGGAAATAAAATATATAAAATGAATTTAACTACCTCCCCATACATTAATAAATAATTATAACAACTGTTATAAAATAAATTAATAAAAATATATTTTGTGGCCTTTCATAAAAAAAAATATGCATATAAAACCTCTAACAAACAATAAAATAAAGCAGAAATTCATAATAAACTCATCAAGAATACACTATACATCCACAATCATATATATACAACCTTAGTATCGATAAACTCAATAAACCCATAACATAAATCCTCAATATATATATATATATATAATATGTCCTGCACCAACAATAACCCATGGAGAATATACATCTACACTACGACCTTTTCTGCATCAATCTACCTACACATCATATCATCAACTGAAAACAACTATATAATGTTATCAAAATGAACAAAAAAGAAGATATAAATGAGAATTTATCTTAATAAATAATAATTTGAATAGAATCATTGATAATATTGAAACATACAATTGAAATGAAGAACGAACATGAATATATTCTAATGAATGTTATGGATCAGAACAACCATTATCCTGCCAACTACATTTACTTTTCACCCCAATAAGAACTACATCATGTATGTAATTAAATGTAAAAGATAATTGACAAAATATATAATCAGAATATTATACAGAACATTTTTTTAGTAAAAGATAGGAATATTTAAAATAAAAAAATAATATATCTTTCAGCACATTCTGAAAAAATAATATTATCTGTTTATGATATGATTGAAAACTTGAAACATATATGTGATAAGTATATAACAATTTAATCAATTTTTAAATCAACATGTGGTGTACAAGAAATATAATTCATACAAACATTTATGTCCTTTGATATGGAATCTTGTATTATATTTAAAAAAATAATTCAAAATTGGATTTCCCATGATTTCACATCAATATTTTGTCGGTTTATCTAGTTTTGATCCTTACAAGCACATTTTTGTGTTTTAAGAAACTAAAAATTCATTTACATGGATTTCAGACATACTGTAACAATAAATAGTGACCTGTCAATTTCAAAATTTTACAAATCAATCTACAGTCATTTTTCTATGATTCCAGGACCATCCAACATCACTTTCATGGTTTTGACCAATTAACATATGTTTTTAAATAATTTTGTATCATTAAAAACTAATAATTAGTTATTCTGAAAACATTGCACGTTATATGGTTTTGTTGACTAAAGCTACATGTTTAAAATAATTCAATAGTAGTTATTGCATGGCTTTACGTCAATATATGGAATTTTATAGGGGTTTTAATGTTACATTCATATTTTAGTGTTTTAAAACACTAAAAACATTTTTATTAGAGTCCTGGTAAAACCATAAATTAGAATAATTTATGGTCGGTTATTAAATTTGGAAAAAAAAATTAAAAGGTCATTTTCATATTATTTCATCACCATGGGATTACATTTTCTTGGGATTGACCCACTAATTTTTATTAAAGACTTTGCTTTGAAAAACAATTTTTTTGTGTCATTTAGAACACCCTTCAAGTTAGATGGACATGTTGTCTCTTTGTACACATCATAAGTAACTCAACGAATATTTTATCTTCTTTTCACTTCAATATGAATATATATATATATATATATAGTTACATGCATGATTTAGTTTTTTTAAAACACTTAAAAAATTATTACAACATCTTTAGAAAATGATAACTCTAAATGATATGTTGTCAGTTTCAAAATTTCAAAAATTAAAATACATTAATTTTATTACAATTTAATTGTTAAAAAATTTGATTTTCATCATTCTGTCCTCTAGACACATGTTCTTAAAGACCATCACTACTAGAAATTCCTGCTTTGGTCACCGCTAAAAGCAGCCACTAAAGGACTTTAACGACCACTGACCATATGCATTTGGCCGTCACAGTTGGCCAATCACTAATGGAAAATCATGACTGCTATTAGCAGATGCTATAGGGATCAAAATCATTAGAAAATTGAGTAGAAACAACTCTAGATGATCACTAATTCTCCATAAAATTAACACCATTATCGGCTTCCATAAGTGGTTATAAATCCAATCCATATAGAGACCACTATATATAGTTGATAATGTTTCTAGAAATTTATAGAATTAGTGACCACTTAAGTAGGACTCTATGCTACATATTTTTTATAAATAAATTCCTATCTTTCACATCAACAAAAAATTAAATTCAACAAACAATTTCCAAACAAAAAAAACAACATATACAAAATAGTGATCCTGACTCAACCAGGAATCCAAACAACTATAGATCCTTCCAATATTCTATCTTCATTAATCTACGTGATAATATACACAAAAAATTAAACCAATCAAATAAAAATTAACATATTTAACTTTATGAAAAATTATTTAGTTAATATATATTTTTATAATTATAAAAAAAATTCAACAGTGTTACATAAATAATGCATCATAAATAGAGAAATAAAACTAGGATAATATGAAATAAAAAATTACACAATTTATTAGTTATAAAAATACTATTAATGTATGAAAACCATGTTTACCATATATCGATTGATATGAAGATCAGACTGATGCATGGTTGATTTTAATAGATCGTATATGATATGAGTAATATTATCTAACGTTCACATGTTAATCAAAAGTAATTTTGTATTTTTTTGACCCTCTGAAGAGAGATAAGTCATTTAGAGAATGCAACTAATTTTTTTCCATCATATAGAATTAAACCAACCTCTGATGGATGCAGACATGACACCAATAAATCCAAAATGGATTGGTTATTTTTATACCCAATTTAATTTCAATCAAATTGTTTTTTCATGGTGTTGTAACCCTTTACATTATTTATCACATGATTCTAGATCTAAGATACAAACATATCATTTGATCATACCTAGATATTAAGGTATATGATCTATGTTTTGATGATTAATATATATTTAAATTGAATTAAATATCATTTCTTAATATTTTTTGTCAACCAGAACTCGTTTGGTTAGTTTTAAACCCTAAACAAATAATTTCATCATTACTAAAAAATGTAATAAATACTAAAATAAAATTTTAATTTTACTGACCAATCTTGTAATTATATTGGCATGTGGTTGATTCCAATATAAATCAAAAAAATTTAGGAATTATATCCCACCTTTACACATCAATTCAATGTCATTTTATCATTTTTTACACCGTAACGGGGGATATTTCCTTACAATAACACAAGACAATGATAACAATCATTTTCCATCATATCATTTGACATGAGATTCTGATTGAAGTGTCATTGATTCCTTTAAACAAAAAATGGATAACTAATTACTGTACCACAATTTAATTTAAACCAAATTGTGTTTTCTTTGTAATTACCCCTTATACCTAATTTTTCACTCAAGTCAAAATCTATGAGGAAAATGTCACATTTGATCAAACCAATCAATTGAAGTATCTGATCCACATGTCATGCGTCCTGCATATTTTAAATGACTATAATATCTTTTTCAAAAGATTTAATGTTAATCAAAACATGATTGGTTGGATTTGACCCTAATACACATGATTTTCCAATTATTGATAAAGTTGTAATAAAAATGAAAGTAAATTATTAATTGAATAGAAAAATCCAAGAATTATATTGTCACATGTTTGATTCTAATAGATCACTATTGATTCTATGAATGTTCATATATATTTAAAATTAATCAGAATTAATTTTCTCTTTTCTGACCCCATGATGGGAGATATATCATTTTAATAACACAAGACAATTTTACCAATCATTTTCAATCATATCGGGCAACACGAGCATCTAATTAATGTTGTGTAGATTCATATAGATAAAAAATTATTTGGTGATCATTTTACCAATATTTCATTTCAACCCATGAGTATTTAATTGGTACTAACCCCATTTAAAATATTTGTCACTTAACTAAAAATCTGGGAGATAAAGGTCACTTTTGGTGATATAGATTAATTTAGAAATATGATCTAGATGTGGATGAATCCTATATATTTTAATTGAACTAAATTTTCATGCCCAATCCCAGCGTGTTCTATGTTGTGACAACCCCATTACCACCTCCGATAGGCTAGGGGATGGTGACTAGCACCATGTAAGAATATCTCACAAATTGGATGAATTTTCTTAATTATTTTTACACACACAAAAATATCCAAGACCAAAATACTAAAATGTAAACACACTAAGTAAACTATTCATGATTACACTATGATACCAACCACAGAGTACAACAGTAAGAAAACTAGAAAGTAAACAGATCCAGATTATAGTCATACCAGAAGATAATTCTAACAATGTGAATGCTTGAGTTCATGAAACTCATCCACATAAAAATTACATGATGGGTATGTCTATGAAAAATATTTGAAACTGTAAGATCAATCCTCTCATGTCTGATAACTCTTGGAAACACCTGGTCCTGGTCATCCTAGGACACCATCAAAGGGTTGTGTTCTGCATAGGACATGACACATTCAGGCTAAGAAAAATTAGGGGTGGGTAAAACAATACTCAATAATACACCCCAAAACCAAAATAGAAATAACACCACGAAATAAAAAAATTACACCACAAAGGAATCACATGATGTACACCGCAATGAAAACACACGAAGTACATCACCAAGGAAACACGTGGAAAACAATAAATAGTATCATCTCACATAGGTATAATTCTAAAGAATCGAGAAAATTATTTATGTTTCCAATCTACAGATCTTTCAATCTCTATGAAACGAGAATTTTTTAGGGTGCATGGAGCATCAATGGAAAACAGAGGGTCAATGGAACACAGAGAATCAATGATGCAAGGAGCGTCGGTGGACCCCAAACTGGAAATCGTGCCCGGGGCTTTGATCAGGCACATAGCTTCGATGGTGCAAGAAACATAGATGGTGCTTGATGTATAGATAGACCATAGAGTATTATTGTGTCATGTTGTCCCCAAGTCATATAGTCACCATGATCACATAGTCACAACTAGCCATATGATTCAGATAGTAGCATGCATGTTTAGATAAAACACACACCTCAAGCCCTTAGGTCCGAAACCAACATCCATATAAACACACATAGATTATCTCAAATGGTACTTCTCGTCAAAAGTGTCCCTACACCACTAAAGGATCGTCAAATGGACCACCTGTTTGAATGATATAAACAATTTAGATAAAAATGGCATGGTCAGGTTTCGGTCCGACCTTACCCAGTCCATCCGACACCACTAACCCGGTTCAGTCTGGGCTAGCCTCAACCGTCATGGAACAATGTGCCACCATAGCGGCCTCGTTCCCAAGATATACCCACAACATGTGGGATGAAATTTCTCTTCTAGACGTGACCTTCTTTGTCCACATCCATTTAGTCCAAGTAGTCACCGCATGACCAGCCGACTCCCCCAGTGAATGTGGAATCAAACTGAGTTTAATAAGGTATTATCACCACCACGTCCTGGTCCCCTGACCTGATCACCACTCTAGGGTCACCGGTTTGATGCGGCTCTGTGTTGTGTCCCAACAACCGCCGATGCGACCTCCTACCATGGCATGAACTACTGCGATACCCCTTTCTGACATGGTCCCACATGTACCACATCCCATCACCGTCACTATCCACCCTGCTGGTGACCCATTCCTACCATGCCCCACATGGCCCTGTGGATACTACAAAGCCGGTGTTGCCTATGCCAGTAGCCGCCCCACCAATGACCTTACCCTTCCATGTAATCACTGAACCATCCAATGTTTCCACCTCTAGCCTCCACCTTACACTACCACTTCAATGGACTATCGCAGGATCATATCCCCGATCTCAAACCATTACACTATGGATTGGTGGAACACTGATCCTCTGATTATTATTCACGAGGAACGTAGAGTGAGGAACACAAATGATTTGGGGAAAGATACAAAGAACATTAACAACTAAAAGAATGTATCTTTTTTTTCATGTCAGCCTTGGTCTGTTCATATTATAAGGATTAATGAAGAGAAATCAACTGATATTTCGAAAAATTAATAATTCCTTTAATCCCCTCAATAAAAACCTTCCAATAAGAATTATTGAACTGTGGATTAACATGTTCAGGGATTAGTCCATGTTCACCATCTCACCCTATGAATAGGCAAGAAATCACAAAGAGATTAACATACTACCTTGAGGATGAATTAGTTATTTATGTTGAAAAGGGTTATGTTTCATCATCATTCCTTGGTTTATCGGCATTCATTGTCATTATTTGGAGAGGTTTTTGTCACCTTACCTCAGAAGAATTTCCCGGGCTATGACGATAACCCTATATTTCTAATAATATTTCTTAATTAAAAGAAACCAACGTTGCATCAAATAATATATTTTTATTAAAATACTTTAATGATGATTACATCCAATTTATAACATTCACTGTCGTCCAAAGTTGGTCAACATTAGGCCCACCTAAGGTAATGTCACTACTCTAGACGTAATGGTGCCCTTAGATTTATAATCCAAGCACCCATTTATATGTTATTACCATTTAAATAACTTACAAACCATGTACTTTATTAAAAATTCTAATATTTTCAGCATATAATTTCTGGTAAACCGGGCCTCAAAATCTCATGCCGCTTCAGTACCTGGTCTCAATATTTTTCCAATTAAATCATAAAAATGAAACCAGTAAAAATTCAAGTCATTATATTATACCAACATTAGGTATTTACAACCATAATTCCAAAATAATTTCTACTCAACAAAATCATGATGGTATAGGGCATCATTTTTAGCATCCCACTCCCATGATCTCTTATGAAAATTAATATGCTAACATTGAGTTCACTCCAGAGGAATCAACTTCACACAAAAGGAACCACTCTTTTTGAGCCTCAATATCCACTATGTACACCATAGAAATCACCCCATCCTCAATTTATAGCTCTCCCTAGCTGATGGTGTGTGATGGATCATGCATGTACCTCCTCAGTTATGACACATGGAAGACATCATGCACACGATCCAACTGTGGGAGTATTGCTCGTTAGTACACCACATCACAAACCCTACTCAGAAAATGAAAAATACCAATGTATATTGGAGAAAACATTCCACCCCTCCCAAATATCCTCAATCGTCATCGATGTGAGACTGAAAGGAACACAAGGTCACCCTCCTTGACCTCTAGAGGCCTCTTTCAGTTATCAGTATATGATTTTATCCATATTTATGTAGTCCCCATCCATTCCTGGATGATCTTAACATTCTTGGCGGTATCATGTACCATCTCTGGACTCAAGAGTGATAACTCTCATAGTTCTATCCAGCACAATGGTGACATTCATGGTCTCACATATAGGACATCGAATAGTGCAATACCAATGCTGGAATCATAGCAGTTTTTGTATGAAAACTCCACCAGTTGTATGAGATCCTCCAATATTTGGAAAATGTATAGGATGAAATCCCATATAATGTAATCAAGATCCTAGATGGTCCACTCTATCCCTCCATCCATATAGGGATGAAATGTTGTGTTCAAACTCAATTTATTTCCAAATTCCTCTTATAATCCCTTCCTCAATCAATATGTAAAGAAAACATCACAATATCAAACAATCGTTGATGGGACTCCATGGAGTTTAACTATCTCTTACACATAGAGGCATCCCAATCCATCTAGTATTCTCTGATCATGGATTGGTAGGGAGTGAGCGGACATGGTGAGTCAGTCAATGATCACACAGATGGTATTGTCCCCCCTTGACGTGTGTAGTAAATCACTCATGACGTCCATCCATATCTTATCTGACATCCGCTCTAGAAACTCAACTGGTTTGGGTCAATACTAGTAGAACATGGTTCCTAGCCTTAAATTGATATCATGTTAGACATCAATAAATGTACTCTCCCATTACCTTCTTCATCCTTGACCGCCAGAACTGACATAAGAGGTCCTTATTCATTTTTTCCACTCCTAGCTGTACTGTAAAAGGGGAAGTATGGAACTACCATAATACCTCCTCCCACAACATCACGGGTAATACTTTGAACCCTCTAAATAAAATGACATGAACACCACCTATTAAATATACATTAGGGGAATGCCCCAGGGAAAACTGAGCATGGATGATCTCAAAGTCAATATCCCCATGTTGTGCCTCCCCGACTCATTGTAAGAGTGGATGTGTGACAACCATCAATAGGAGGTATGATCCTCCATCTCCAAGCACAAGGTATATCTGCATAGTGTTTAACTACTCCAACACCTAATTCAAAAATTTCAAGCTGGATATCCTACTGAGAGCATACTTCTAGATCTCCTGCTATAACATTCCCCTTTTCTGAATTATAGACACACAAAAATTCATAGTTCTAGAGAAACTCTATCCATTGTGTCTATCTCAACATAAAATCCTTGAAAGAGAATATATAAATAAGACATAGGTGGTTATAGAAGATGACTAACCACCCTCCAATCTGGTGATGTTTCCATATCTTCAATGCGATGACTACCACTACTAGCTCAATATCATTGGTCACATAGTTCTACTAAGGATACCTAAACAGGTGTAAACCATAGAAAATCCCCGGTTTCCCCTGCATCAAGTCACAACCAAGACAAGTCCCTAATGCATCATAGAACACCACATATTCAACATAATCATCATGTAATATCAAAATGGAAGCCTTCATTTGTCTCTACCTTAGCTCTTGAAAGAACATATTTTAGTTCCCTATCCTTATGAAAGGATGCCTCTTTCATGTAAGGGCCATCAAGGATTCTTCTACTCTAAAAATGTTATGTAAAAACCTATGATTGTACCCATCCATGCCCAGGAAACTCTGCACCTTGGTAATACTCTAGGGTGGCTCCAAAGAATGAAGCTCTTCAATCGTCACCGTATATACTAAAACTGTTGCATCTGAAATGATGTCTCCTAGAAAGTTGAACTCCCAAATCCATAATTGACATGTCGAGATCATTCCCTTAAGATGGATCTCTCAGAGAGTTTCCTGGACCATCCTCAAGTTTTTCCCATGATACTCCAAAAATGTTGAGTACACCAGGATGTCATCAATTATGTCCATGTTGAACTGGTATATGTAAGGCTGTATGATCCTGTTCATGAGTCCCATGAAAACTGGGGAAATTCATTACAGAAAAGAACAACACTATGTACTAGTAGTGGCTATACTGACATCTAAACTCTATATTCGAGATTTCCTCATCCTATACACAAAGAGGATTATAGCCAGATATGAGGTCTATCATTGAGAACCACCTATCTCACTTCATCTAATTAAATTGGTCATCAATTATTAGTAGAGGATACTTTTTCTTCAAGGTCACCAAGTTGAGGCATCCATAGTACACACATTATATCATGATTCCATTTTCCATCATGGAAAACAAAACTGGGTCCATGCAAGGTGAAAAAATGGATCTCATGAATCACTTACTCTTCACATACTCAAGAAAAACCCTCAACTCACAAATCCCCAAAAGATTTTTCAGATATGAAAGTGTAGATATCAATGTTTTCCTAGGGTAAAGATCAATGTATAAGTCAAACTACCCACCTGGAGGTAATCCATGGACATCATCACGAAAGACATCCTCACTCTCTTCCACCATTGCAGAAAACTAAGGACTCATCTCATCTATAGTGTTAATAGTTAGGCTAGCCAACTAATGTGTGATCAGCATCACCCTCTTAAGTGAGAGTCCATCCTGCACTACTTGGGTTTACTTTTTAGTGGTAATGAAAAACTGGGTCCCATCTCAACAGACACAATCCACTGTGCACCAAAAAAAACAATTTGGGCATGAACTGCAGATATCCCATCCATAATGAGAATGACATCATAAGGCCTCAATGCTTCCACCAATAAATACCAATCAAAACACTATCCCCCTAGAGTAATGAACCACTATCACCAGTAGTGTGGGATCTTCTAATCTTCCCTCATAAGAGTCTATAACTGTAAGGATTTAGTGAATAGTTACACCCAAATCTATGAGTCTCAAACTAGGGTCATGGATATAAAATAGTGACTAGAACTTGTAGATATAATAAATAAATATAGGGTGAAAAAGACACATATCTTACCGCTAATAATCTATGGGGAACCTGGATCATATGCTTCAATCACTGGATGTTTGTCTTATCACTATCCACCAACTCTCAAAGCTCGTGGTTGACCCACTCGGGGTGGTGGTGGTGGTACCTCAAACCATTTCCCACCTAATTCTTTCCAACATGATCCTTTTCTAGTCCTACTACCATGTGGGTAATGATTCCCTTGCCTCCTCCTATAGATAATTGGTCCTACGACAATCAGCTGATCATCCTTACGAAAAGTTGTGAAATATCAATCCATGGGTCTCTAACCACCGAAAAGTAACACAACCTATCATTCAACAAAATCTCTCTACACTAGGAGCCCCATACCACTGGTCCCATATCTCGAGGTTGTCTCCTTGAGTGATTTTCCCTAATGGGTATCTGCGTGTGGTGCCGACTACCCACCACCGAATACTCATCTATATGGTGCCTAATGGTTGCTCCCACTACTAGCCCATTCTCTTCTAGTAATCTCCCAAATAGCTGGTCTTGATCCATTAACCCAACATATATTGGGATGATAAGGTATTTCATGTATGACCTAATATACATACGTGGCCCTTGATCGATGTTTGGGCCTTGATGAATCGGTCCAACACTATACATGTGGAGCAGCGAGAAAGATTCATAAATATCACCCATTACTCTTCTACTATCGGAATGACCTATTGGAGATGCATTATATCCTATATACACCTCGAACATAATGTAATTGTAAGTAACTCCTATGTGAAGAGATTCACAATGTCTATCCATGTAATGGTTATCTTTTAATGCGTTTGGATCATTATGCTCCACAATCTCCCCACTGAGCCTTATAGGAAGCATGAAGCTTTAACTTTCACCTAGTCAAGAGGTGTCCTCACTAGGTAGAAGTCACGCATAATAGCCTCCATCCAATCCTCAGCTACCAGGGGGTTTGGATCACCCCTAAACCGTGGAGGATGCTATCTCAAGAACTTAGGAAACACACTCAACCTTTGTGAACCATCAACTAGTCGTGATGGTAGTAACTAATACTCTCTATGTTGGGGTATCACTAGTACACCACCTGGGGGTCCTATATTTGATAGTTCTCCCTTCACAAATTCTTCATCGCTATGAGGATCATCCTCACGATCAAGAATCAGAACCCCATCAAGCTATCTTCATGGAGGAATCTAGAAATAGATCTATCTGTACCACATTCAATAGATTATACCAGGTGAGATGACTCAAGAAGGACATGGGGCCACACTCAAAATACCATATGGTGCATGTACCATTTATTGTCCCTGCAACTAGTGTCTTAATATACCATGTCTAAAATCAATATTCTGAGTCCTAGTGTATGGATACGCAGACGCTGCCACAACTCTGGAGTCCCTGGTATAAAATTGGAACTCGAAACACTGAACATTCTTTCCCCAAAACAATCTCATAGACTCTTACTTCTTTGGGTAGAAATAAATTATGTTGAAACTACTCTTCCATGGCCCATCCCAGAGAGTTCCTTGTCACGAGTTCCCTAAGCCCACCTCTAATAGGCTTGGGGAAAGTGACTAACACAGAATAGAAATTTCCCAGAAATGGGTGTCATTTTCCTAATTACATATACAAATGAACACATCAACAATACCTATTTACTGAAATGTAAATACACTAAGTAAACAATGCATAGGTACCCAATGATACCAACCATAGTGTAGGACAATTGGAAAACTAAAAGGTAAATAGGGCCAGAATACAAACCTGCCAAATGAAAAGTAATCCAAATTAAAAGCACGAGTTCCTAAAACTCATCCATAGATAACCATTCATGATGTGTAGGTGTAGGATATCTCTCTGAATCCATAAGAGCACACCTCACCTATCAAGTGACTCTAAGAACCAATAGGTCCTATTCCCCCTAGGACTCCTTCAATGTGTTGATTGTCTGCACAACACACAACATGTGCTGGGAAAGCCCCTGTTGGAGTGAGTAAAACAATACTCAGAAGGACACCATGAAATAAAAAAGGTAACACCACTAAGGAATAAAAAATTACACCATAAAGTAAACACATAAAATACAACAATAATTGAAACACATGAAGTAAATAACTAAAGAAACATAAGAAATACACTCAACTGATATTCATAATAAATTATCACCCCTATAATCCCAACCATAAAATCCATGTCACAAGAACGATGGAATCACAGATCAACCTATTCGTGGTTTGGTAGGTATTTTTCATATGAATCTATGAATTGAAAAGAAATTAAAAAGATATTAGTATCCTACCTCGAGGATGGATCCTTCATTGATGATGAATGGTGTTCCGTTTCATCATGGATCCTCGGTCTACCGGTGTTCTCCTTTAGTTGTCAAATAGGTTTTCATCTCCTTACCTCAGATAAATTTTTAGGGTTATTATGATAACAAAATAGTCCTGAAAATATTACTTAATTAATATGAACCAAAATGCGATCAAATAAAAAAACTTATTAAAATATTTTAATGGAAGTTACGTCCAATTTCTAACTTTCACATTCGACCCTCACCAGTCAATGTTAGGCCCCTAGAATGGTAAAGTTACTAATCTGGATGTAATAGTGCCCTCCGATATCTAATCATGTCCCCCAATTATAATTTATTCTAGTTCAATGAAGAAACCACCCATGCGATTTATTAAAAACAGAGTATTTTTCAGTATATCTGTCTGAGCACATCGGGCCACAAAATCTCATTTCGTCTCAATGCTTGGTCTCAGAATTTTCATAACTAATTTATAAAACTAAAACTAGGGAAAATCCAACTTATTACATAATTCTCTTTCTCTTAATATTTCACCTCAATAAAAACTAGTTTGTTAAATTTTGACCTCTACACACATGATATAAACAATATTATAAAATTTGTAATGAATATGAAAACTAACTTTTAACATCATCAACCAATTCAAGCGTTGAATTGATGAAATTTTGATTCAAATAGTTGAATTATTATTCGAGGAATGTCCTCCTTGATTCTCACATCCATCTAAAGAAATTTCTCATTTTGACCCATTGATGGGAGATCATTTATTTTAATAACATAGGACAGCATTACAAATTATTTTCAATCATACCGGCCGATACGAGCATCCGATGGAAGTGATGTTGATTCTAACAAATAAAAAATGTCTTGGTGATTTTTCTCCCATGATTTTACATCAATGAAAGTGTTTATTTTTTGTATATTGATTCATTTGACATAGTTTATCTCTAAAATACAAATTGGATGGTCGAACTCTATTTTCGATAATATCAATCCATTTTTTATGAGATCCTTGTGATGATGAATCCTATATATTTTAAATGACTTATATATCATTTTATTAATAATTCACATAAATTGTATATCATTTGGTAGATTTAGACCATAACACACATGAGTTACCCATTATTAATTTTTTTTCATAAATATGAAAATAATTTTTTAATTGTACCAAAAAATCCGTGCATCATATTGATGTGTGAATCATTTAAATGTTTCAAAAATTATTTTAGAAATTTTATCCTATATTTTCAAATCAACTAGAAGTTATTTCTTAATTTTTAACAGTATGATTGGAGATATTCCATTTTAGACACTAGATGATATTACATGTTTTTTCCACCATACTAGGACAATAATGTGTCTCAGTTGAGAAGGGGGATTGTATGTCGGGTTATTAGTGTGATGAGGTCATGAAAACTATGTTGTTTGGGAATGAAGAATTGGTTGAGATGATGAATTTCATTAAAGGATGTGAATCATTGAGGACCATGGTAGAAGCATGATAAATGTTGTGGTATTGTTATACTAACTAGGTCCTTTATATTGGTGATATAATAGAGTGGGATGTGGATGTACAAGAATATTTATTTAGGGAGTTCCATATAGAGGGATAATTAATTTTTTATGAAAATTTACAGACTATGATACCTATGAATGAATAATTTATCGATAGTAGTGATTCATTAAATGAGTTCTTTATAATTTAATAGGTTATTGATGGTAGTTAAATATTGTATGATTAATTTGGGGAAAATATGTGAGGATAATATATTGGGATTCTTAAGAGTGGTCAATTTCATAGTTTTTAGATGAATTTGTGTTATATTTTGATCATTGTACAATAATAAATGTTAAAAATTGTGTTTTTTTAGAATGTGTGTTCTTATGTGGTATGAAAATGAATAGGTTCAATGATAAATTTTCAAAAGATGTTTTTGTGTGGATTTATTTATTTTATTTATTCCATCCATTGAAGAATTATTATAATTAATTCACATTGACACATTAGATATCTACAACGGAACCTAATGATTATTTTTATATGCTAACTGTATAAAAAAAATTTAGATGACCATAATTATATATTAATTTTTTTGATGAAAATATCATTTCGTAATGGATTTAATATTAATAGATAAAATATTAAAACATCAGAAAAGAATTTTGAATCTCAAAATACAAAGAAATCTAATTGAAATAACCACAATATTTCAAATATAACATCCCAAGTGTTTAAAGACACCATCCCAATGTGGATTGAAAAATATTATTGAGACATCCACCCCATCATGAAAAAACACCCTTGTTAAAGGTTGTAACCTACCATAAGAAACACTAAATCCATGAAATAAAAAAATATTTCACCCTTCCAATAGTTGACATCATTTGAAAAAACATAACCATCCTATTTACTATCCATTAAGATATTGTGTTCACACACATTATTTCCATAATAATGATAGGAATATAGATTCAAAATAGTTAATTCTATTAAAAACCATAACACACAAGAATTATAATGACCCTACAAACATCAATATTTCAATAATGCAACACCAAACAACTGCATTCACAGCTTGAGTATTATCAGGTACACTCAAAAATAAAATCCACAAATATCATAAATTAGATGAACTAAAAGTACATATCTTTAATATTGAAAGGATTAAAAATGAAATATATTTTTCAACCATAAAATATTATACATCATAAAACTTGTAATGTTTCCAATTTGAGGGTAATGTTCTTGGATTTTTTATAATCCCTTAAAAATGGACAATCATGTCCAGGTCCATGAAGAAGTGGATTTCGGGGTCCAAGGAATTTAAGAAGGAGAGGTTGATCAGTTTGATTGTGACGATGAATATGACCTTTTAGAAAATAATTCACATGAATATTAGTAATATTATTTTAATCACTCATTTTCTAGAAAAGGAAATAAGTATGCTAACGTAGTTTCTCAATTATCTGTACAAATCATGAGTCCTGAGTCTAGAAAGCTCGATGAGCATGTAAAGGACCTCATCATTGAATGGTACCCTCTTTTTATGTCTTCCAAAAAGTTCAATTTCCCCTTAGAGTAGTTTGGGGTTGGGAATCAATGAATCATATATGTTTTTACTCAATTGGATTCTAGTATAGTTTTGGCTGTTCAATAGAATGATACGAATTATAATGAAAACCCCATGACTGTAGAATATGGTGATTCTATAATATCATATTCTATGTTAATTATTTAAAAGTTGATGATATTGTGGACTCTAGAGGGACTTTTACCAGTGGAGTCATCAGAAAACTCTAGACACTTCATTCTAATATTGGAACCAACTATGGAACCCTTCAACCCCACCCAACCTAAAAAACAATGTTTAGATGGTGAATATTTTTCTGTTGAATATTTTAAGGGATCAATAGTGGAAAGAAATGATAATTTTGTACATGTTTTTTCTCTAGGAAGTGAGAAGGTTCTCATGTATTTTTTCTTTTCCTTATTATCTCTGATTTTAATGGTCCATACAATATCCTCCCCATATCCCATAAAAGAAATTTTTTCCAAACTGAAGCGGGTGTGGTGGAAGATGGGAACCGTGAAATGTATCGTTAGAATATGGTCTCTACCAATTAAAACAATTTATAACATGAGGGTGGTTCCTCAATAAAATCTCTGATAGGACCCAAAAAACCCACATTATATATCACAACAAAAGGGGATATCACTTCCCATTAATTTTCTGTTTCTGTATTGATGGATTTAAGATCCAATTTACAAATATTTTTACTAAGATGAATCCTATAACAATTGCGTACCACTAGTAGGTAAATCCATGAATTAGAGTTAAGAGAAATATATGAATTGGTTACCATGTACAGATTACAAAACCTAGTTACTCCAATTATCATTAAAGAGATGTTTTCTTTCTAGAATTTTTTAATTCTATAATTTAACATACTCATTTCATTAATGTGTTTTATCTTTAATAAATGGATTAATATATATATATATATATGTTGAAATAGTTATTTATTATTAAGGGACATTTTAACTATGTGGAATACTATACTATGATGTATATTAGTAAAATGAATGGATATAGACAGTTCTGTATTGATGAATCATTAATTAAGGGAAATTTGGTAGTTGGGTTAGAATCTTGAATGATAATAAATTAAAAAAGTGTTATTATATTAACATTACGATTCAAATAATTCATTATAATTAACATTTGATTACAGAATCCTTATACATTTGATGAAATGAATTATTAATGAAGCTTTTTCTTCTAATAAATTACTTGTAGTGAAGTGACATCCCCGTAGTGGTGGGAAATAGTTAATATAATTTTATTATTATTTTATTTTAATAGTTTTTTTATATTTTTTTTTCATTTCTATGTTTTATTATATAAACATAGTAGTATTTTTTTTATATTTTATGAAAAAATAATTTTAATTTATTTATTCTAAAATTTGTTACATTTTTCTGGAATGTATATATCAATGATAGAGATCATAAATAAAAAAATTTATCAATACATAAAAAGTTAAAAATTTTAAAAAAGGATTTAATCAATGTGTGGGAAAACAATTATACCATTCATTAAACATAAAAATTGACTATTAATAGTTCAATTTTCACACTATCCAAATGATTTTTTCTTCACATTGAACAATGGTTTGTTGATCATGATATTTTGAAACAAAGGCAAGAGTCTCTAGTTCACCTTGATGCATTAAAAATACTCCTCGACTTGGGATTTTCATTGATTCATAAAAATACATATAATATGTCAAGGTAAAAAAATTGTTAAGTTTTTTATGCCAAAATTAAAGGTTTATTACTAACTCATTCATCTATATAAAAATAACTATTAGAATTCATCAATGTAAACTAATATTAATCACTTTTACTTTTGTATTCAGTATCAACACCATTACACTATAAAAGTATGTATTTATGCTCTTGTGTATATAAAAATTCAATGATGTTTTTCAATTGACCATATTAATAACCAAAATTGACAGATGGTAAACCAATTCCATTGTTTATTGATGCTAATTTCTTAGAAATTACTTTAATTCAAAACCTAAATCCACTAGCATCTAAATATCTGTAACAAAATCCCATATATATGGAACCTTATCTACTTGGTTAAATTATTCAGTTCATGTAGGGTCACATAAATCTTTTTGGTTCCTGACATATATATTTCACAGAAATAAATATAAATTTATGAAAAAAAATTAGTATTATACTTCAAATATTTTGAAAATCCATAGATATAGACAAAATGCATGAACCAATCATGAAATGATGCATAATGGGACTGTTAAATTTGATAATCACTCACATGAGAAATATATAACTTTAGATTAATAATTTGAATCATTAAAAAAATAATTACATATTTAAATGATAAACATATATATGAAAAAAAAACATGAAAATATAAAGAAAAAAGTTAAGAAGACATTTACTAAATCAGTTGTGAAACTCATGGAGTATTGAAAAATATATATCGATGATATTGCACCAACTAGATGATGTTGATATCAAATATAGTTCCATATCTTACTGATCAGTAATGAGTCTGAGAGTGATTAACCAATTTTTTTAACATCTATAAGATATTCAAATAAAAAAGTAGTACACACATATGTAAAATAACCATTGTCTATTTTCACTACTAGATGATATTAGTAACATATGAATCATTTTAATGTATTCATATACCACTCAAATATGATACATCCATATAAATTTCACTGTAATTGACTTAATTTCTTCATTAGTTAGTTCAACAATCTCGTGAACCATAACATTTAAAATTGTGGGAGGAAATTGTTTATCCACATGAAGTTTTTTATGTAATAATTTGTCTTATAAATTTTTTAAATCACTCATTCATTTATTTATTAAACAATTCTATCTAAAAAATTACTCATATCAATCAATAATTCAATAACATTGAGCAATGAAAAATCATGAATTATGATTGGAATCAACAACTAATGTAGTGTGTGATTATCATGAAATTTCAACCATTACAATGCCCTACTCTTTACAATCACAAACATGAATATATTACAAGAGTAACAATTGGGCACCAATAAATACATCAAAATGGAAATAAAATTTTCCTTCTATTTATTAATTATCATATATTAGGCAGAACACATGTATGCCTTATTTCCCCCTCCCAAATATAAATATAATCGTTTCCTTGAATGCATTTATTCTAAATCACTCCCTGCATTGACATAGTCCTTTGATTTTCTATGAAACCCTAAAATGGTATACAATATATTATCAAAAAACAAAGTCATTTTGCATGTTTTCAATATTATGACACATAAAATTATTTTTCCATCTAGGTATATTAAAAAATACTTTTAATATTCCAATTATGACTACACTATCTACATGCACTATGAATATTGGGTAAAGGATGAGGAACCAAATCCTAAAATTCATATACCATGTTGATGTTTTATTCATTTGTCTATTATAATATTTCTACTAATTTCATGGTCTTTAGTGATTAGTTGAATTATATAAAACCATAAAATGACACTATGACCTTTTTGAAGCTATGATGTGAGGGAATAAAACGTCTAGGAAACATGAATTCACATTTATTATAATGTTTAATCCATGTACAATTTTTACTATGTTTGTATCAATGGAATGAAAATTCCCCTTTTGTAATCCAACCTGATAAATATTCATTATACGGTTTGTGATTTATTTCCCACAATAATACATCCTACACTTTAAAATTTTCTTTCGTTTTATAGTCATAATTCATCACACCGTCACCCCTATTTTAATTCAACTCATCAATCAATATCTGAAGGTAAACATCAATATCAAACCTCAAACTTATAGGATTGTTAATAAGAGTATAAAGTAAAAAAGAAATTGTTGTTTCAAATAATGTGGTAGAAGAAGATATACTTGAACACCACCATAATCCATCTATTGTTAGTTTCATCAACCATTGACATAAATTGTTGAAACCATCAAATGCCTACCCCAATAGATCATTACAAAAATATTTATCAAATTCAGGTTTTCCCGAATCAGAATCCTTCCCTATAAGAGAGTTATTTATGTGGGTTAGCATATTAAATTCCTTATTTCATTCAAAATTACATCTCATTAATTTCAAAATGTAAAAGGAATATATAATATTTTCAAAAATAGATTGATCCAAAAGTATCAAATTTTCATTATGGAAATCAGTTTCCCCAATTTCATAGTATGACATTGCTGATTCTGATTTCCCCTATTATCATTTCCCTTGGTTGAGTCATAGGCCATTCAATTATCAATGTATAAAGTTTCATTTCTTAACAACATACTATTTTTTAAACATGCATATATGGTCTCATATGTGAAACATAAGTTCTCCTTAATATTATGAGCCTAGTAATATGACTCAGGAATATTAGAGTTAGTAAGGAGTACTTTTTTCAATATCTCCAAAATAATTTTGTACAATGTATCTGAACACTAATTGAAACAAATGAAGTTCAAAAATACACTATAAATGAAAATTAACAATAATAAGTACACCAAGACTAATATTCATTTTGTGCATCATCAAGTATTTCGTAAATCCCTGATGAAACATGATCTTCACCAAAGTGAGGATTAATCTAACATGTCTCCACAATCAAGATGTTAATGCCTTAAGAGCCAGCTCATATATAATATTTGTATTTATTTTTAGAATCATACTAATATTCCTTACATCAACATCAATCTGAACTCTTTCCCTATGATGACAGAAAATATATTCTACACCATGAAGAGTCTAACTCCTATAATTTTTCAAAAACCCATTCAAGAATAGATGGTCCCTCATAGTAAATTTTATGAATTGATATTTTATTTCACATTTTCTATATGCAAAACTAATATAGTCACTTTTAAACAATTTAGTGAAATAAATGAATATCATAATTCCCTAAAAATATTCTCCAGATGATAAATTCGTATGATTAATCCAACTATTATCCATATTCAAATCTATACAACAAGTAGTTACATTTATAGAATAATTCATATTTCAAACATTTTTTTTAATTTCGGATCATTGGATGTATTTAAAATAATGACTAACCAGTTTTATGTGGACTTCAATTCATACTCATATAAAATAAGAAAACCATTCACAAATGAAAATATCATTGAATATTATTTCATATTTAATTATTTATACATTTTAGTTAATAAAGTGTTATTTTTTACAGGAATTAATGTTTTGTATATAGGTGGTAATAAAACATGGTTGAATAAAAAAAATATTTTTATGTGAATGAAAATTTGGATTAAACTTATATATATAATAAAACTCAACAAATATATATTTTGGTTTCAAAATGAGAAAGTTTTAAACTTGTTAATAGATAGACTAATCAGAGTATCCACTTAAAGGACATTTAAATATAATGAAAACAATCTATCACTATTATAATTTATGAATATATTATCAAATTCAGTATTTATTCATAATATAAAAATTGAAAATAATTATATTATTGGGGGGAATATATTAGGTCCAACTCCATGAATCAATCCTCACAACCCAAACCATAAGCTGTGGATAGGGCATCCCTTGATAATATAATGAGTCCATGGTGTCCACCTCATCATCCTAGTCCTTTATTATTAACCTATTTCTTTTTTTAAAACAACTATGTAATAAATATTTTCAATCCCTATTTAGAGTGCATGAAATCCTTTTTATTATAATTTATCAAAATATAAATAAATAAACTAATATAACTTTTTGAATAAAAATATTATCCAATTGATGGTCCAAGATAACATGATGGGCCATTGTTTTCAATTTACAATTTAGGGATAAAAAAAATTAACATAATATGTAAACAATAGTTTACAATTTAAAATAAAGAGAATTATGAAAGAAAATAATACTTATAGATAAACCCTAATAAACTAGGTATCCATGATATAAGATTATATATATTAATAAATTTGAAATAAGACACACAAAAATAGTGTACCACTAATTTGTATCAAATCCATGATTTTTTAATTCAAAAAATTATCGATCTAAACTCATAATAGAAGGAAAAATGAATGTGTATTGATAAATTTATTTAATTTAATACACCAAATAATATATCATTTGTTGATTAAAATTTTTATATAAGAAATCAAGATATCATTATGGATAGTTCATCAACTAAAATTGATGATTCAATCCTTCATGTATTATTCAAATCTAATAAAATAATTATTTTCAATGAAAGTACATTTTATATAGAATCAATGCATAAATCCATATGTATGTTAACCATTGATACATTAAGGTGTAAAATTTATTCATTTAATTAATAATTTTTTTTAACAAATTTTTCTTTTAATGAAAATTTCAAAATATCATTTATCATTCATCCACATGAATTCCATTAATAAATTAATGGTTAAATTATAAACAAATGATATTTTAATTAATTATCCATTAATGTGAACAACTGTTATATTAATGAATTAATATATATTATATAAACATTTGTATATTTAATTGGTGCAATAAATATTAAATGTTTCATCAAAAATATGAATTTAGCTTTCTCCCACATTGATTTATATTATTAATTACTAAAAAAATTAATTATAAAAAATTTATTAAATAAAACCACAAAATATACCAAAATACAAGACATTAACATTATAGATATAATTTCCAATTGGAATACTATTTATATGTAGGAAAATTCTCATATAAAAAATAATTTAAAATAAATTAAATAATAAATAAAATAAAATATTTCACACAATTAATGGTAACAACATCACTAAATGGAATATGTGATAAATGTTTTTAAGGTGAAATCATTTTAATAAAATATATCGTTAATGAAAAATGAATTGATAATGTTTATATCCCCCACTAACCCAACACATAAAAATAATAAAACAAAAACTATATAGATTCAATTATGAATAATTAATTTTAATGGTTAGTGAATAATGTATCAAATATTAAACCAGGATTATGCAAAAAAGGGCTACAAGTTTTACCTCAAATAGAGTAACGAATCTGGGATACCGACGAGATCACCAGTTGTGGAAAAGAGTGAGTGGTCGTAGTGACCGAGATCAAAGGTTGTTTTGGAATAGGTTTAGAAATGGCTATGATGAGGGTGAGAGAAAGGATAAGGATAGAGGGTGGCTACTAGAAATGGCCCAAAAGAGGGTGTGGTGATGGTTAGGGGAGTGGGGGTAGTGAGGTCGGATAGGCGGTGGTAGCGGTGGCTTTGGTTGTGGCTGGTGAAGCAACCAGTGTAGAGATGTTTTGGAGGCGGGGTTGGTTGTAATTGTATTTGATCAGAAGGTGGTGGGGTGTGTCTGAGGGGGATATTCTTTAGGGTATAAGGAGGTTGGGACACATCGTCTATGAGTGCAGTAGATGTAGGTTGGTTCAGGGTGGGGGAAAGGGTGGTGAAGAAGAGTGAGGTATAGAGAGTTCATGAGTGGGGTGATAAGAATCCCACTTTTTAGGGGTAGAAACCTCCATCATTTGTCAAATATTTCAATGGGTGATTCATTCACCACTTCTAGTAGTTATTGGTTTCTTCAAAAAATATTTATTGATTAATTATGAGCAAACCACGTTTTATATGGATGTGTTATCTATGTGTAACTGTTAAAAATAATTCAGTGATAGTTTCAAATGATTTCACATCTATATTAGGTTGTTTTCTAGGGTTTTGATCATTTCACAAATATTATTGTGTTTAAAAACACTAAAAATAAATTTATGCAAAACTCGAGAAAAACGTAACTTTAAATGTAGGTACTAACTTTTAAAATTTTTTAAAATCCATATATTTTCATTGTAATATGATTTCAAAGTCATTTATTATGATTTTAAATGTTTTTCCCCACGACACACATTTTTAATGACATTGGTAACTTTGATAACTGTGTATTGAGTCATTAAAAGAACATTGCATGTTACATGGACAAGTTATCTATACATACGCATAAAAAATAATTAATCCATAGTTTTCCCAATATTTCTCATCATTCATATGTTGTTTTATAGGGTTTTTAACATTACATGCAGAACTTAATGTTTTAAAAAACTAAAAACATGTCTACGGGAATCCCAATCAAAATATAACACAGAATGATGTATAATTGGTTCATAAATTTAAAAAATAAATTTGTGGTTGTTTTCATATTATTTTACAAATATTCAATGTATTTTTCCTACTTTTGACCGCTTGACACATCTTTTTAACGACTTTTGAATCACTAAAAACTTTTTATTGAGTCATTACGGGTACACCACACATCGTATGGACATATCGTCTTTGAATAAACAAAAAAATTAATTCTATGGTTTTTCCTTTGACTCCAGGTCAAAAAAAAAATTTACTATATTTTTGACCATTATATGCTCATTTTAATGTTTTATTACACTAAAAACATGTTTACGAGTATCATAGACAAAATATAACTCATAAATCTATACTTATAGTTTCTATATTTCTTAAATAAATATATATTCATTTTCTTATGAATTTACATTCATCTAACATTGTTTTTATGGTCATCTTACATCATATGTTTTTATGGTCATCTTACATCATTTTTTACTTTTGACCCCCTCAAAAACATTTTTAAGGATTTTGGTTGTTTATTGGGTCATTATAAAAACACAACACCTTTGATAGAAATTTTTTCAATGTATACATATAAAAAGTAAATAATTTTTGGGTTGTCAAGGATTTCGCATTAATCTGTGTCATTTTTATAAGGTTTTGACCATTACACATTTTTTAGGGTATCAAAACACTAAAAATGTGTTTATGAGAATCATAGGAAAACATTAACTCATAATCACATGGCTGTAGTTCCTAAATTTAAATATTATTTCTAAATTCCATTTCATTTGATTTAATAATCATCTGATTTCATTTTACTATTTTTGACCCCTTGACACACATTTTTATAGACTTTTTTATATTTCAAAAATGATAACTTATTCATTTTGGTCACACCACTTGTTGTAAGGACATGTTACCTTAATTTACATGTAAATAATAATTCAATGGTATGATTCCCAAGATTTTATATCAATCCAATATCATTTTATAGGTTTTTTACTATTACATGCACATTTAAGTGATTCAATATAAAAATATGTGTTTATAGGTATCCTAAAAATGTGTCACTCAGATGAATGTTCCATCAGTTTAATTTTTATTAAAAAAAAATTTATTGTCAATTTCCTTTTATTTAATAGTTATCAGATAGAGTAAGTTACTAGTATGAATTTAATTTTATGTTTTCAACATAAAAGTTACATTTTTTATTTAAAACCACAAACATCTAGTCAAAATAGAGATAAAAAGCTCAAATTATCCCATTTTTTTGGAACATGATCCATAATTCATTTGCGATATATAGGAATTTTTCTAATATCAATCTCACACATGATGTGGTATGATTTACTAAAAAAAGGTTTTTAACACAAAAATTTCATTTCTGTTTAAAATGACGATCACATTGTCAAATATTAGAAAATGAAATCAAATTATTTCCAACCATTATGTAAATTATCTAAAAATATGTTTTTACATCGAAGAATTGATTTCATGTTTATTAGAAACATGAAGTGGGATGTATGAATCAATAATAATTTTTTAATATATGTTCCATTTTACTTTAAAATGCCTCTCACATAGAAAAATTTATAAAACAAGATCTGATTATTTTCAATTATTTGTATAACGATACATACTTTTTTTGACATGTATTAATCGACTGCACATCAATATGATACACTATGTGGTTGGTATGATTCAATGTTCAAGCTTTCAATATAAAATTGTAATTTAATTTTGATTCATGGAAATTTTATATGTTCTTTTTAAATTGAACACACACTAGTTGAATCTTTAAATGACGAATATGATCTATCAAATAAAATTGATGGATTATGTCTAGAACCCATCCTCTAGACATTCCAGAGATGTACCTTCCCTTAAAATATTACAATGAAATTGTTCTGGGATTCCAATGATGATTCTGAAAGGTTCATATCCAAAAAATTGTGAATTTTATGCTATTAATAAAAAATATTATCAATGATTTTTTAAATTATTTTAATTTCATAATATTATCTAATTCATAATTTTTTCATTAGTGTTTAATATTATTTCAAATATTTAAAAAAATTACATTATGAAATATATAATAACAACACATATGCCTTATCCCCAATTAAATAATTCCAAATACACAGATAAAATGATACCAATTGATCTAATTAGAATCGTTTGATCCATGTAGCTAACCTAATTTAATTGGGCTTGATGTGTTTTTCTTTTTATAATTTATTTTTCATTTGTGTTATTTTA
Organism: Viscum album; assembly: GCA_963277665.1. Taxonomy (NCBI): domain Eukaryota; kingdom Viridiplantae; phylum Streptophyta; class Magnoliopsida; order Santalales; family Viscaceae; genus Viscum; species Viscum album. The sequence continues at coordinate 962,906,029 of OY728156.1, forward strand.
TAGTAATGAAATATCATTAAATAAAAATGAAAAGTACTTAATCCAATATCTCTGGTGGTTCCATTCGTAAAAAAATTTCTGAGTATCTTATGAACATTCAATCACATCTTTATCTATCCAATCAATTAACATCAATCACAAGATTTTAAAAAAAAATAAATTTTAGAAAAAAACCATGACTAATAATAAAATATTATAAATAATAATGAAAAAAATAAATCCACTATTTTTCTTTTTCATGAAAAAATATAAGACCAAATGATGTGAGGAAAGAAATGTTTTTCATGATTCAGATTATTTTTTATATAGTTCCAACAAACATAGAAACATTAATAAAAAATATAATTTTATTGTGTTTATGTTATTAAGATACTATAAAATGTATGATTGCCTCATGAGATTAATCATTATTAATATTTACAAATGTCATCCACTTCTGGAATGAAATTCTTTTAGGAACATTCTCATATATTTGGAAAGAGCTCAAATATGTGTCACTAAATTAATTTCAAAATCTATATTTGAAATGAATCAATTCTGTTCACCAATTTTTTAGAGTTCAGGGGTATGAAACATTATTGGGGGAATCAAAATGATAAAATATAAATTTTTTCAACTATATTAATAATATTACTCTTGTATTTAATATAAGTTATCAATTAAAATAAATTAATATTAAATTAACATGTTTATCAAAGTGTTAATTTTTACAATATTTGGGAATAAGCATCTAAACATAATAATTAATTTGAAATTTCACAGTCTCACAAGAAAGCTACCCAAAAATTTACCCATAGATTGTAGAAGCATAACTGGTTGTCACACCAAACACATATAATGGAATGATAATCTTGAGGTATTTCAACTACCATACATCTATTGTATTCATATTTTTAACTCTTCTATTATTATATTTTTCTTTTTTTAAAATCTCTTAAACAATTAATAGAATCTATAGTTTTTTGGTACATTTACATACATACTAGTAACGTTAAGTTAATAATATCCCCTTGATCAAGGGGTGACCAAATACTTAATCAATAGAGATGCATTGGATGGTGGGATACCAATATCATATAGGGAAACTTCTGACTCACTAGATGTATGTAACACAATAGAACCACTCGGATACACTGAAGTTGAGGGTAGTGGTGGTGTCCTCTAAGAAATTGATCAGATAAGATCATACCTTTTTCTTGTTCTTGGAATTACTATAATTCAAACAGATCAGAATATATAAAAATGTATTAAAAATTTCATAATATTGATTCATTTCCAATTTATAAATTTAATTACAATCATGTTCATTATATTCATTATTCTGAATATAAATTATAATGATTACTTCATTTTCACCTTCCCTTTCACGTACAATTGTTTCAATACTTGTAGGAAAATATATTCCTTGTTTATTCCTTGATGAGGTTCACTATCACGAAGTAAAAATTGATGTTCATCAACCATATCATACGAATACCTCTATTGTAATGTAAAAAACACTCCAAAATTCATTTATTTTATCATAAACATAATAAACCATACTTATTTGTGAAGAAAAGATAAATGGATCATGAACTATCTGCTCATCAGTATGGATCAAACAATATAAATTGATAGTGGTAAAATGTAATAAATCTTTCATTTTTCCCCTATCAATGATGACTCAATATTATTTCAATAAGACAACTAGAATTTGACCATGATATTTTAATTCCATTATATAAATCCACTTCTCATATTATCCCACCTTTGTTAGTGTAAATACAACACTATTTTGACTTTTCATATCTTTTTAATGATATATGTTATGAAACCAAATCCATGAATATTATAAGAATTGAATATCTTATCTTTCCTTGTAGGACCTGAAGCCAAAAAAATCAAATCATTTGATATTTTTCTCAATTATCAAAATTTATTATATAACAAGAATATATAATGTTTTACTTTTAACGTAGAAAAAATACCTACACCTTAATAATATGAATATGAGTATATACTTACATGATTGGATAACCATTCAAAAATATCCATATTAACATCATTTATTAATTCCAACTCATTTGAAGATTAACCCGTTAATTTACTCTTTTTCTTAAATCACAATTCAATTATAAATGGATCTATAATAAGACTATTGAGTTGGAAATATCTATATTCTTGTAGATACTCTAATTTATTCATTGTAAAATTTTAAACACTTTCAATTGTTCATCATAGAGTTGGAAATAATGTAAACTGCAATTCAGAATGAGAAGTAGTGGATGTTTCTAATTCTTATAGAACATGACTGAATCTATTATCAATCCCATATATTTACCAATGATAGAAGTCGATGAACTTTTTGGCTATGTATAATTTATCAATAGAGACTTATGGTTGAGATTTATTCCTCACATTGATTTAAAATGACCAAATTACCTAATCCATAAAATTGGAATCATATTGAAAACATTTATGAAATGATTTAGTAAAATTGAATCCACGAATTAAAATAAAAAAAGTATCTATGTATCACTCAACAGGATACATCCATAAATGATGTATCAGTCCACCGATATTATATTCATAAACCAAATAAACTATCAAATGAATTAGGATAATAAAGAATTAATGAGTAAATAACATCTCAAAAGGAAAAATTGTAAAAAAAGTATTTCTTCAAGTTTATCAACCTCAGATGGATTTAGATTTATTCCAAAATTCCCACTGGGAGTTATGAAACTCAAATATATATGTGTTAACTTTTTAGATTACATATTATGAAATTCCCATGACAAAATATTCTTCATAATAATATGTGATTGTTGAACATTAAATATATGTAACAATCGATGTTTTAAGTAAAAGGAAGTCAAAATATTACATGCATATCCATATTACACTTTTATAGTCTTTATTTATCAAATGAATACATATTTATCAATATTTTTAATGTAAAAATTGCTGAAGGATACTTTCCATTCACATTTTCCAACAAAACATGATTTTTATTAATTAATTTCAAATACCTGTCATCATTAAAGTGATCATTCAATTTACCCAGATCATTATGAAACGTAAAAATTATATTATCAAATATGTTCTTCTTAATATGCATTATGTCATGAACATAACATAAAAAATTATACACTTACTTAGGGAGTTTGAATAATATACTCATTTTCCTCCATTATTGTGTTCTAACTGATTTAGAAATTGTACCTCATACCCATTACCCACCTTTTTAAACAGATATGGTTTTTTAAATTTTATAGTTTTATTAATAAATTGTCCCATGATTTGCGACCTAGTTAAAAAATTAACTATCCTTATCAATAAAATATATCCATCTAATTGTGCCTTTTTAAACATTAATTTTTGATAAGTATTAAGAAATTGACGATGACACAAAAAATACAGTTTCTACATTTATGTAATCATTAAGGTTCAAAAAAAAATACAACATAGAAAAGACAAACTATAATGAGTGTTCTGGTAGGATAATTCTCTAGTTCTATAAATTCTCTAATTTACCACATTAAAGTGACAACAATTTTGAATAGTTTTCTCATTGAGTAATTATACGTTTATACACCTTCACTCCAAAATTCTTGCAATTCATTGAATATAAGAAGAAGCTATAAGTCTAATTCATTTCTAAGAATTTTATTTCTAGTAATAATTATTAAATTAATTAAATCATTCTTCTTTATAAAAAATTATGGAGATAGATTATAGGGGATAAAAAAACTATCCAAATGGTATAATTAGCACTAAAAGTACCAAAATGGTATATAACAATTGAATCCAATCCCAAATTTACATTACTATGATCTGAATAACAATATGGATATAATGAATCAAACACCTTACATGATATTGAATATTTTATATGTATCATCAATTCATCATTGTTACTATCCTGATAATTCCAGTTCATGTTTCATTCAGTCATGGACAACGTGAATGATATTTTAAAAGATGGTTTCAAAGGATTGTAACACAATAACATTGTAAAGGGTTTCTTATTTTGGTTCCTCCATGCGTTTCATTGATTTAAACAATCATTTTTGTTTATTTAATTCATGTTATTGTATTAAATTCTATGATTTCATCTTTATCATACACATATCCCTAGTAAATAATGAAATAATTACTTGTATCTTTATATAATCATGTCTTATTTTTTATATTATTTTATTCATCACATTAAATTATTAGGGATCTCAGATTCACTAAATGCCTCTTGAAGAAAATCTAAAATAAATATAATTTATTGTTAGTTACCCTATAATGACACTTGATATGATATATCATTAGTGGGGATGGATACATTGAAAACATGGAAAGCCATTCATATAGTTCTTATTATCCTTCTTTAATTAATTAAAAAAAATATCTCTACTGATATGAGGAAGATTAGATTGAACTGGTTTATGTGAATGTTTTGTTGATCTACTAAAATTTTGGATGTTATATCCAACAAATACAAATAAATTATTTACCAAGTTTTAAAATAATTATTCTGAGTTAGGTCACTTTATGTTTCATTTATAGATTAATCTTTATTTATAAATTTGAAAAAATTTGATTCACCATTTCAAATACAATATAAATAGATAGAAGGAACCTATTTCAATGTCATGTTCTTATATAGTTTGTTTTTAAATAAGCATTCCATGAATTTGTAAGTAGGATACAAAAAAAGTATTCTACCACCCCTTAATCAATTTTTAATCACATAATCTAAAAATTATTTCATTCCCTTGACATACTGATGTGTTTTTAGAAGAAAATTAATCCATATTTTATCCATTTTTATTTTATATTCACTCTTCTCCATGTACAATCAAATATAAAGATATATGATTTCAATAAAAAAATTACAATAAATTTTTAATTTCACCTAATTTCATCTTTGAGAAGTGTAGATTCATGGTTTAATAGAGCTCAAAATTTTACATGAAAAATATAATCATAAATGAATGAATATTAACCCTCATAATAATAGGTTCTGTTGTCATTGAATAAGGGACCTCAGGAAATGAGAGGGAAAAATATTGTGGTGGTTTGGGATACGATTTGAGAAATGTGCAACTCAAAACTAATTTAAGAAAATCAAGGAGGTATGGAGGAATATAGGGAATTGGGGAAGGGTTTAGATATAAAAAACCATTAGGGGTGCTGTTATACGGGAAATATGGAAGAGGGGTTGCTTTATATTTATAAAACCCATCTAGGGATGTCAACATGGTTAGTGTCATGGGAGGGATGGTTAGGGGTTGGTAGGGGTCAATGATTATAGATGAGGTAGGGGTTTAGGGGTTAGGTATTATCATCAAGGTAGGGGTATTGGTGGCTATGGATCGACATCGGAAGAGTGGGGTTCAACTTGGAGGTAGGGGGAGTCAGTGGTCATTGGTTGAGGAAGGGGGTCTGTTTCTTTAGATTGAGAGACATTGTGGTGCTTAGGGGTGGGGGGTTCGGGGTATTAGAGCCACCAAGGTCTGGTTAAGATGGGTTATTGGACATGGTAAATATTTTTTCAATGTATATAGAGATGTTTTTATAAAACCGCATATAAATATAATTATTATTGGGAGTTTTATGAAATATATGCTATAATTTAAAAAAATTGAAAAAATTTAATTTGTGGAAGTTTCTAGAATCACCACTAATATACCACCACTAAGATCACATATTATAGAATATAACTCCATAATATGGACTCGGAACACATAAAGAAACATAAATATATTATAATATAATATGAACGACCACTTTCTTGAATCTATTGCCAATTATTTTGTAATTCTTTTAGTGAAACATCCACCACAAGATATTTACCTATTCATTTCCCCTTTTTATTTCAATATTTCTATGTTTTAAAATTATCAATCAAATAAGAAAGTAAAATAAAAAATATCATCATCACAAGGATGATCACACCTTACCAAATTTCATTCATTATATCAAAAAGAATCATTGTTTTCATAAAATAATTTTTATATTTCTTCTAAACATGTGTTTTTTAAGTGCAAACCCCCCACCCTCCACTCTTATTTTCAAAATCTCTAGAGTTCACTGGAATAGAAACCAAGGAACCAAAATCCTTTTACCACATATAGGATTTCACCACAACTCTAAAATTTCAATAAAATGAAAATTTTCATTACTGACTTCCATTTTTCTAACACATGTTATATGATGTCCATTAGTGTCTTAAATTTTTATTTTTAATTATTTTTTCTGAAAAAAAACATATAAACAAATCCCAACACTTTCCTCTACTCATTAGACTTATATGATGAATATTTTAACCTTCAATTTTATGTTATTTTTTTTGTTTTTATTTTCATACCTTTCAAATTTCATAGATATAATTTTATTTTATATAATCTTTACATCCATTCACTTTCATCCCAAATCAACATTTTCTTCCACATTTAGACATATTTTTTATTTTTTTAGTGGTTACATTGGTTATTAACATAATCATCACACTTCTTTGGTACTTCATCACCCTAGAAAATTTGCTTTGATAATTCTCGAAGATCATTAAAAAATTTCCCAATTATATCATTGAACATGAACACTTGACTTTAAATAATAATATGTTTTATGTAAAGACCCTAAACCTAGTAACCTAGAGTTGGTGCCTTAATTTATTACATTTGTAATATGAACCACAGATCAAGTCCAAATGGACTGCATGGTTTAGTGTATTTTTAAAACCATATACAAACATATGTTTTACATTACAACTTGTAATGAAATACATCATAGATACTTTTTGGGAAATTTTCTTATTCTCTAGAATATCCTTGAATGTCAATTATTTAAACATCTTGGATCCTTATGTAAAAATAAAACAAAATAAATGGGTTAACATAGATGCTTAGTAAGGGACATAATACATAATAATCAATCATAAATATACATAAACAATAAGGTAGGGTGAATAACTAAAAACACAATTCATTAAAACATACCATTTTCCTTAAAATGACTGGAACAAAAGATGATAAAAATAAATCCATATAAATGATTACATGAGAGTGAAACCTAACCATGGATGTACTAATAGTTTAATAATGACATGTATTTTCAATAAATAATCATGTAATGAGGTAATGCATAATTTGGGGCATCGTAAACAAACCATCCAAGCCTCGACTAAGATGTATACATTAATGGGAAAGGCCTAGGCCAAAACCGAGTATAGTTTGCCTTATGATACCAACTAAAGCACTGAGGGGATATAGTAGGCCACACATGAAACATAATACATCCAATTCATTACTCATTTGAAAGGGGAGAAACATATAAACATATAGATTCATGTTGAAACTTGCATATGAAATGTATCTAATATCCTCAATAAATTAACATAATATTACACTATCTAGATTAATATGGTGAATGTTATCAAGACCATACATAAATAGTAAAAATTATCATAAAAAATTATATAAAATATGGTAGATGGTATCATAAGAGATAATCCGTAATTAATTGTTTGAAATTAACATAAAGGTTACCCAAGGAAATAATGGGAATCATAATCATGTCATAAGGAATAATAAATCAGTGTATCATAAAAGTGTCAATGAAATAAGGGATTTAAATCATACATGGAAATTACTAAGGTAAAATTGGATCACATGATTTCCAAATGTAGTGAAAGAAGTAGAAATAGTGTTTAATAAACTTTTTAAATGTCCCACATTAGAGCAGTTTAAGGGAAAATATATGTGTCATTAATGTAGAAAATGGAATAATTGTTTGTATAATACCCGAAATAATCTATGATTGATTCATATGATAAAAGGTGTTATTTTATTATAAAATCTGTTTCTTAAAAAATAATATTGTTTGTATATCAAAATTGGTAAAAAATTGGTATGGTTCCTTTAATCAGACAAGCTTATTGGGAGGAATTGAAAATGAACCCTTATAAAGCATGTATTTCCCCATCCAAGAGAGAAAAATTCCGATAGGTACATATTTTTGGATCATAAAAAAATATTTTATGAATATTTTATATGAAAAATCAATAATTAAATTGTGATAATTATAGATAAAGATTCAACATTGAAAAAATTGGAGTTCAGTGAGAATTGCTTACCTTATATCTGAAAAAATTATCCACTTGTACTTAATGTACTAGATAAAAAATTTAAATACCATAATTAATTAATTAATATAAATTTATATATCTATTTTACTTAATATACCATTTTTAAGTTCATTTATTACCTATTTTATTAGTTATAATATTCAATTGTTTCATTTCGGGAGCATTTGTTTCATGATTCTATGATTGGTTACTTTAAGTTTAATTATTGGTGTTCTTATGAAGTGGTAGAAAAAATCATAATTGAAATTATATGATATATATTCTCCTACATAATATTCAATTTTCCTTTATTTTTTTTATTTTTTATAATAGAATGGTTAATTAGAAAAAATGTTAATGTTGATTGTTGGTTTATTTTGGTGAATTTTTATTACCATGAATTTGTTTTGTTTTATTATTTAATATCCTGATCATATATAAGTTAAGAAACATTAAATAAGTAGTAATAAATATATAATAATTTTATTTAACAAAAAAATGTTTTTATGACCAGCTATGAAGGAGGAGTTGATAAATGAAAACACATTGTCAACGAAGGAGTTAAATCAGCACCACACATAAGAAGTTTTCATATTTTGAAAAAAAGTAGAGGAGAGGGTAATTGATTATGGATATACCATTACGAAAATAATATTAAATAATATTTTTGATACATTGGTTATATTTTCCAATTGTATATAGTAGGTTCTGGTAGGATAATAAAAGAAAATAAATTAATAGAGAAAGAGGGAGGGTTTTACCTCTTGAGTGTCGTCTCATTGAGAACCTCCTTCAGTCACATATAAATGGTTTTTTGGAGAAGAAATAAATAACAGAATGTAGGGAAGAGAATTGAGATAGGAATTAGTAATAATATAATCATGAAAAAATGGTTATAATTTGTTAGGAGAAGGAGTGGTAAGGTGAGGTATTTATAGTGGAGGAGAGGGGTGTTTTTTTATTTTTATCCATTAGATTATTATTTTGGATCGAGACTATCAATAATGTTAATTCTTAGGAATAAATAAATTAAATAGATCAAGTGAGTTCTAAAAAATTGGTTCTTACCACATCCATTAAACATTATTGATTCCATAATTCATTTTTTTACTTATAATGTTAAATACCATAAATTACCTTATTTCACTATTCACCCAAATTCAAATATTTTGAAAAAATACCATAAATTCACCTTATCTATTTTTACACATTTATATTATAGAAATGATCTCCATTTAATTAATTTAATTTCATAAATATTATAAATTTAATTTTTAATTAAAATCATCATTTATTCAAAAAAATATGATTTTAAATTTATAACTGATTTTATGACACATTGAAAAATAAATTAATGTCACATAAAATTATTTTATAATACCAAGAACAAAAAATATTAATTGATGAATATATTTTGTGAAAATAAATTTTCATTTATATAATTCTATTAATTATAATATTATAAATAAACATTTAAGCTTCACAAAAATACCAATACAAAATTTATAATTTTTAGAAGGATTATTTACATATTTCATGATATAAATTTATCTTATTTTCATTCAAAAGATACATATATTTTATTTATAATTTAGTAGGTGAGTTTACTATTATATTTTTTGGATTACTATTCATAATGGTCATATTATTATTCCAATGTTCATGTTAATATTTTATAGTGTACCATGGTTCATTTAAACTCGTTGTTCAATGCAGTGTAATCTATAAAAGATGTAAAATTTAAATGAGTACTGCAATAAAATATTAAGGTGTTTGATTATCCCTTGAATAAACAATTTTGTTCTTGAAATTTCCAGAGTATCGCCACAAAAAAATATTTGGGTAGTTCTTCATCATAGTTTCCTCTAGTTCACATGTCGCCTCTTCTATTTTATGATTTTCAAAATTACAATGACCGTCTGAGTTGTTTGATTACTCAACACTTGTTCTCTAGTGTCCAAAATGTGGTTAGGATCTTTACATTAAGATAAATCTGGATCCAATTATAATTTTTAGAAGTGATATCATGTGTTTGGTCTATCATGTTCTTTCTTTACAAAGAGATATAGAACACATATTGAACATTGGAAAGGATAGGCAGAATTTCCAATGGACAAACCACAACTACAGTTCTCTCAAAATTTTCAAAAGGTGTATTGTACACGGGTCTCTATTTCCCGTACATACTGAGCCATATAACACCCTTTCATATAAATAATTTCTAAAATACATGACCTCTCACTTGAAACTCTAAATCATTTCTTAGGTTTTTAGCATTAAACTTTTGCCTACATCAAGATGATTTGATATGAGTTTTAATAATACTTACATTTTCTATTATTTCCTCCAAAAGCTCTAGGACAATAAACATCATTCACCAAAATCATTACAAATATATTGTGTATGAAATAGCTAGTTATATAATACTTCATGTGGAGCTATTTTAATAATATAATGGAAACTATTGTCATAGGAACGTTCTACCAAATGTAAATACTAATCACATTTACCTTGAACAAAACATGACCAGGACCTCGACATGACTTCAAATATGTGAACAATTGATTTTTACCAAATTCACATTATAGGTATATATGGTTGTTGTATTATAGGTTGTGATCTACTCCACATGCACCTAAGAAGAATCCTATAGACATGTACATTATATGGATGATTGGCTATAAATTTTCCAACAATGGTGTTGATTAAAATTGTCAAACTAAAATAATAAAATCCATCAATAAATGAAAGTAAATCTAATAATTAATTAACTAATTATTTTAATTGAAATAATTTAAAAATATGTTTTTATCCAATTATTTTTTAGGGGTAGAATGGATTTAAATCTATTTCTATGATTTTGTCGTTCAGTAGATCTAGAGGTATTAATGAAATGATATAGATCCTCAATATTATTATATTATTTATTACATACACAATACCAAGGATAATAAAAAATTAACTTAGAGGATAACATTCATGATCACTTAAATGAATTGGATTATACAATCACTCAGAATGTGTTGATGATAATGTCAATGAAGACAAAGAAGAAGAAAAGTCAAAGACAAGAACTCTTAAAATAATGAATAGAGTTAATCATTTATGATCGTAAAATAAAATTCAATCCAACCCATTTAACACCCTAGGATCAAACCATAGATGTTTATCCATTCAATGATGTTATTCTATAAATTTACATGTGAATTAAACTTAAAAAATAGGACCAGAAAAGAAAAACATAAAAAAACAAACACTCCACCGTTGTGTGAGGAATTTACAAGTGTTGGTGTGAATAAATTCACACATTTATTCAATGATCTCAACATGTTAAAATAATAATATGACTAAGTGACTAATAATAACATCATTTATTATGAAATTAAAATGTTTGAATAAATTACATAGAAAAAATGAGGTGCAATTGAAAAATGAAAGCATAAAATTACATTTGAAAGGAAACCATGGATTTCAATTACCTTCACCACTAGCTACATATATAAGAAAATCAGGAGACTAGGTTCTATCCCCAAACAATAAATTCATTCCCCCAAAATTTTGGGTACTCAAAAGGGGAGTGATAAATCAAAAAAAAAATGGATGCTTCAAATTTGGCCAAGAAAATCATCTAGATTTATCCCCCTTTTAGATGTGTGAATTTTAAGCACAATATGGCCGAATCGTATATTTTTATAGAACATATATATCTTCTTCACGTTTTAATATATTATTTTTCAAAATTTCATGAAAATTGGATTATCGTTTTAGATTTAATTCTCTAAAATGTTTTCTAACATTATGGGAATTCAAATATGGAGATAAAGTTAATAACCATCATTGATTGCCTTTATCACCAAGAAAATTTCCAAATTCTCTCAGGACACAATTTAATGAAATCATCATTATTATATTATCTCTCAAAACATTAAATTTTAGCTTCATTGGGCTATGATCATGGGCCCCACTATTGGTAGAAGGGCCTTAGGCCCATTATGCTCTGTCTAGATATTTCAACATTCATTTCCAAAGGTATCCATCTTCCCTTATGATTCATACATAGATAATAAAAGATAAAAATATTCAACTAATGTGATAAATAATATCACAATTTATAAATATAAATTAGTTAATATAATTTATTCCCCAAGAAGATGATTAGTTGAGCCCAAATTGACACTTTCACCATGAATTTTACAATGATGTAAATTGAAGTACAATTTATGAATGGGACTAAAATTTGTATTTATGGACACTGAAACACTTCAATAAAATAAAATAAAAAATGAATATTATCATCTTCCAGAAGATAATCACACCCTACACCATTATTTGTTCTAGTCCAATACAAAAATGTACCTCAAAATTAAGAAATTGAATTACCTTTTATAAAAACATTTTAAAATACATTCCTTATAAAAAAATTGTTCAAAACAATCAGAAAACCATTTAAAATATTTTTATAAAAGATAGGTTCAGAAGGTTATCCCATGCCCAAACCCATTATTTTGTTAAAATTCTTCACCATATTTCATCCCATTTTTATTAACCATGATGATGTTTTGTGCCTCACCAAAATTAATTAGGCATATTTTCATGATCAATGGAAAAATTGAAGTGCGAGGTGGGAATCACATTAATCCTTAATATGGGCATCCATTTTTTGTTGGTTTTTTTCTTTTTTTAAACCACAAGAGATGTGAATGGACTAACTCTTGGAATGAAAACTATGGATTCATGAGCCACTAGTGTTTAACAACACAAATATTTTCAATTCCATGCTCTATAATAGAGATTTAAAACCTAAATCGGGGCAATACAACTATGGATTCATGATACACAAGTGTCAGACACCGCACATTTTGAAAAAATATTAATCAATGTGGTCTTATTTTTTTAAATTTTTTTGTTGGATACTCAAAATAAAATAAAAGTGGAACCAAATCCTATACAATGATTAAAGGGACCGATGAAATCAAAAACACACAAAAAATAAAATAGATGTTTATTTTTGTTTTTTATTATAGACGATGAAAATTTGAATGTTGTTAAATCACATATGACAATCGCACTTTTCAGAAAATATTTTTATGGACATAAACATGCATTAAAATAATAATAAATGATTTCAAAATCATTTGAACTTTATAATTCATGTTTATTAATGTACATTAATTCATGCAAGAAACAATAAATAATTTTTTTCATTGAATTGGGTTTTTATCATAAAAAGACAATTTTCCCCCAAAGTCCTTGATTTTCACTCCCACATATATAGAATGAAACTACCCTCCGTTTTGAAAAGGATTATAAGAGAATGATTATAATTAAGAATAAAGATAGGGAGATGTGATTTGAAATGAAATAATGGATTTAAACCACCTTGTTGGAATTTTAGGAACTATGAATAAGAAATTGAACAATTTGGCATCATGTCACATATAGACACCATAATGATAATTGATTTTTGGGGTTTAATTATGGAAGGCATGTTTTTTATTTATAAATATTTAAATGTTGTATCTTTTAAATCTCATACACATGAGACATAATATCACATTGGAATCCACTAGGGGTTCTCTTAACAAATAAATAAAAACACATGAAATTAATAAAAATCAATGCTGTATCCATGTTGCCTCCTAAAAAGTGCTTAGTTTAAATATTTTATCTTTACTTGGAAGACAAAACTTATCGAAAAAACAACATTAACAAATTTAATTACCCCATTTTTATCCACATATACAGGATTACTATTTTTAAAAAAAATTTGATTCTTGTGAAAAAACATTTTCATCAAGGAATGTGAATATCCAAGGAATTTTAGTAATTGACGATCCAATTTCTTTTGTTTTGGGTTCTAATATATCAAAAATCTATATAACAATATTAGTATCAATAGTATAATTAATTAATACCAAAAGGTATTTGTTTCCACAAACGATGGCATACATTAGTGTGAAATGAAGGACAATGATTTTTTCATGATTGAAATATCATTATGAAGATTAGAAATTTGAAATAAAATATGTTTCTTCTCGAATAAATAAAAATGGAAGTAGATCCTTATTTAAAGATGATTCATACTATATATAGTCCATTTTAATTTCAATAATGGTCATGGACTCACGGTTTGATTTATATACTAGGGGATTAGTGATTTATGTTTCCGATAATTTATTAACTGAATTATATCTACGAAACTAAATCCCTTATGTCATATTTTCCTCTTTTTAATCCAAAAAATAAATTTCCTCTTGAATTAAATACCCTTCAAAATTTCATTGATATTATTTAGTTATCCCAAATCCAATGTTTCATTATTTTGTAAATTCAAGGGATGTTTTTGTGATAAAAGGATATTCTATTAATATCAAGGAAAGGACATGTTGAGTGGGATTGGAACCCATAATAATTTCAATTATCCATAGTTCAAATATTAGTAATGAAACTTCATAAATCATTTTGTCATGATTTTCACACAATTTTCAATAATATTTTGGGGTTTGGGATGGATATGAATATGGAGATCATGGACTTAATTATGTTTGATCTCAGTTACCATATTAGTAAGGGTTAACAATTGATTTTTTCAAAATTCATCATCCCATTTATTGTACATCAAATCACGTGTGGTTTAATTATACAAAGTTTTTCGGAAAAATTTTCTAGGTGCATGTTTTTTTATTTTTGAATCGTCAGTTGATTCTTATATTGGTGTATTATGGTGTAATTTGAAGGATACTCCATTAGAGAAGAATAAAATATTGATTTGGGATTATTTGGAAACATGAAAATAGAAAGGGGAAATGAAAAGATAAATGACGGTGAGAAATGAGGAATGAGGGAGAATAGAAGGGGAGAATCTCCGAATAAATAAATGGGTCCTTGAAAATAGTGCCAAAATTTGGTAGCGCCCATATTTACCCAATAGTTATATGAGGTTTTATTAGTACATGTGGGGATTGAATATATAGGTACCTAAGAAGAAACCTACAGAATTATACATTATATAGAGGATTAGTTATAAAGTTTTCAATTATGCTATTGATTTAAATTGTAAAACAAAAATAATAATTATTGTAAAATAATTTTTTTATTAATTGAATGAAATAAATAAAAATTTGAATTGAAATAATTAAATAATATGGTTTGATCCATGGTTTTTCTTTGGTGTTGAATGGATGTACATTTTTTCTATGAATTTTCTATTCCATAGTCAAGATGTATCAAATCAATGGGATAACTACTCAATATCAATCCTTAATTTAGTACATAGATAATAAGAAATCTAATAACCAATGAATATTGAGGACAATTTTTTCGAGCACTCTATGGAATGGGATCTTAATATAACTGAAAATGTGTAGTCGTTAATGTTGTTGAAGATAAAGAAGAAGACAAGTCAAATAAAGGAACTATTAAAATAATGAATAGATTAAAGAATTTGAGATCAATAAAAAATGTTAAATATGTCCCCCATGAAACTTTATAGTATTCATAACTAAAAATATATCCATTCATATATTCTATTATATTAATGGATGTAGGAAGTTTACTTAAAGAAGACCGATTAAAGAAGAAAAACATTATGAAAAACAGACCCTCTACCATTGTGTAAGGAATTCATAGTTGTTGGGGTGGATAAATTCACATTGTGATTCAATGTTTTCAATTTGTTAATAAAATATCAATATAAATTGAGTAAGAAGAAAAACTACTATTTGGAAACTAAAATGACTGAAAAAATAACACAGAAAAATGACGGTGTGATTACAAAATGAATGTGTAAATTAACAATTGAGTGAAAACCATATATTTCAATTTTTGTTATCATCAGATACATATATAGTCATATTAAGATCCTAGGGTTTATTTATTAATTTATAATTTTAGCTTTATCGGGCTTTGATTGTGGGTTCAACTTTTTTTATGGGCCTCATGTCTATTTTGATTTATCAATAAATTTATGCATTCATTTCCATAAAACTCAATATTCCCTTGGGATTCATACATAGATCTTAAGAGATAAAATGTTTCATAAATAGTGATAAGTCATAACAAAAAACATATAAATAATATATTAAATAAAATTTATTCTATAGGAAGATTCTTAATTGGTCATAATTTTACAATTTAAACAGGAATTTCTCAACATTGTGAATTGGAGATAAATTTATAAATTGGACCAGAATTGGTATTTATGAACATTGAAACACATCAATATTAAGATAAAAATTAATATTAGAATCATTAAGTGGAAAATCAATAGTCCATTCATAATACCTGTTGGTTTGATGGTGATAAGAAGTGCCTAAATGATGCTTAGTATCAAGAGGGTTCTAAAAAATATTTCGCAAATTTAGATGTAAAATGGGATCTCGATCAGAAAAAATAACTAGAGGAGAACCATGAAGTCTTATGAATTCAATAATATAGAGTTTTGAAAGGTTCTCCAGTGATAAATCCCACCTTATAGTGAGGAAATGTGTAGATTTGGTAAGTGAATCTATAATTTCCAATATTGAATCATTATTTCTTGGAGTATTTGGTGAATCCAGTGAAACAATTCCTAATTTTGTCATCCCAATTCCTTGTAGGAATATGTATAAGTTTCACGAATACTATAGGATGTCATCTTTATGAAATCACCTATTAAAAAACATAATATATTGATACATAATCAATAATTTCCAACATTATATTATCCGACCAAAAATGTTCCTTTAAATAAGTATAAATATTATTGCTACATGGGTTCATAAAGAAATTCATACTATGAGATTCATCAAATAACTCTATTTTTTTGCTTAGTTATAGATTTAAAATAATTCATCTTCCAAAATTTTAAAATTCAAGCATCATATAGAATGTCTACCATGTTACCATCATTTACCTATTTAATTTTGTTTTGAAAATTATCATCATCAAAATAACAACTATTTAAATTTTCCAATAAAAATGGTTTGGAAACCATTTGAAAAAATGTTACATGTTTCACCATCCTTGATAATTCTGATATTCTTATTTGTTAGATCCAATTAGATATGATCCTTTTCAATCCTCAATTCGTTTAGAACTCTAAGATTATTCCCACCCAATGCATCTGTTACAATATTTTGATTCCCTCAGTGACTGTGTTTTGAAAAATGATAATACATTAGTATATCAAGCCATATCATGTTCCTCTTATTGAGTTTTTTATTTGAGAATATTTATTTAAAATGATACTTATCTTTATATATCTCAAATAATTGACCATAGAAAATGTTTCCCCATATCTTCAGAGAAAATATTACAATGTCTATTTCAAGATCAGGAGTTGGATAGTTCTTTTATTAATCGTTTAACTACCATGATTCATAGGAAATAACATTTTCTTTTTTACATATGGAAAAAACCAAGACATTTCATTAATTAATCACTATAAATCACAAATAAACTATTTTTTAATAATAGAGTCAATATTGGAGAATTCAATAATATCAACGTTAATTATTTAAAAAATTCTTCGCATTCCATTTTCAAAATAAATAGAACCAATTTACCAGTAAGAATGGTCAAGGACTATGAAAATATGGTAAAATTATGAATGAAACACCAGCAATAACCTACTAACCTAATGAAAATATTTAACTCAGTTAGGTTTATTGGTGTAGTGCATTCTTGGACTTCCAGTATCTTTATAATAATAATTGGAATTCCATCCCTGGAGAAAATATAGACATGAATTGGAACCATTTGAAGTCATAATTAACACATTATAAACAACCCATAAAAATAATTCCTTCTAAGAGTCTCTATAAAAATACGCAGGAGGTTCTCATGGTACACATAGATTTCCGAGAAAAAAAATAGAAATAAATACAGCCAAAATATTATCAACATATTCCTCGAATACAATATTAATTAGATAAATAAAAAAAGATTGTGAATTAGAATATTTAAATTTATTTTATGAAAACTTTTAATTTCCATACCTTATTCAAAATTCTTTCTTCATAATATCCTCCTTCTTTACCCTCAATTGATGATGTCTAGAATAAAGATCAATCTTTGAAAAATATTGAATCATGTGAAGTTGTTCAAATAATTCATCAATCAAGGTAGTAGGTTCTAGTTATTTATTATAATAGTATTAATATCCTAATAGTCAATTAATAGCCACATAGATCTATATTTCAACTTAACAAAAAACAAGATGATCTCTACAAGTAGAAACACTAGGCTATATAATTCTTTTATCATTCAACTCCTAATGTTTTTTCATTAACTCTATTAAATTCACCATGTATATTATATATAGATCCATTCATATAGGCCATTAAATAGGGATTAAATCAATATAAATCTCAAATTATCTCTCTGGAGGATGTGAAGGTAATTTTTATGGAAACACATAAATTTATTCTGGTAAAATGATTATAACCCCAATTTGAAGATCACATTTTTCATTAGTAGGCTTTATATACTCCTCTTCATAAAGAATATAATCTAAAATAGATACTAGAGGTGCATCATTATATTTTTTAGATGATGATGTATCCCCTCTAATGATAAAAGATTCTATATATTCTTTATAAATCATAATATTCTTTTATTTACAACAAATTTTTGAATTATATTTTGAGAGACAATAGATTAGAAGAATTATATTGAGATGAACCACATGTATGATAATAGTTTCTGCAATTAGATCACATTTATGTGTCATAATAGTAAATTTTTGACGCATATTCATTGTAACAAAGCTTCCATTATGATTTTTGACTAATAACTCCTTTTTAATGGTGAATTTTAAATAACTAATTTTTTTATAATACTAGAATGATATATAAAAATTTAATGATCCAAAACGAAATAAATCATTATCTAAAACTGAAGAGATGATTAAATTACCATCCACCACATTATTAGATTCTTTAGCCTTAGATGTTTTGACTATATAAGCATGGTATTCTTTCCTTTACTTTTTCTCGGTCTAGTTCCCATGATGTCTAGAATATTCATGTGAATAATATCCCATATCCATATATGAGAATCATCTCATATTTCTAACTTCTTTATTTTTACTTAGAATCACATGCCTTGTGGTCTTTTTTCTCCACCCTTTTAACAAATATCCCTTCCAAATAGGAAGGTCACATCATCATTCTATCCAAATTTATTACAAGCTGTAAATTATATTTTTCAATGATTCCCTTTTTACTTATTTTCTATTCCATAGGTCTCAAAATCCCTCTTCTTATCTTGATTCCCACCAAAGCCATATGGACTGGAAAATGATTTCTCTATCTTGAGTGAACATGCGACTATATCCTTGTGTGATGATAATGTTTATGATATTATGTCCTTCATTGAATTGTTTCAATACTATAAAATAAAAGAACAATCTTTATTCAGGGATTATGCTGGTAGTTAGTGGTATTCTTTTATAACCTTGTAAATTTGGCTTCATAATTAGTATTGTTTTCATCATCTTTAATTCTAAGACTCTATAATTTTCTCTCTATATTATCTCATAGTTCCCATGGGAAATATTTTTCAACGAATATTTCATTAAATCCCTTTGAATTCATATTTCTATTTTCTTCCTCCTCTATTTTTTTTTAATTAATTTCCACCCTTGTTCTATATCTCACAAAATATGATTAGCCTCCATGATAAACTTCTCCTTTTAAATACTTCCCAATGCGATAAATATATTCTCTACAAAACATATTCATTACTCATCTAAAAATGGGTTTATAGAACCCATAAATGATGGAGGTTGTTGTTGAATGACGAATCCTAACAATGTTACACCACACCGTGGATCAAGATGATCCATGTGAGTAAGGATACTTCTTAGAACCTGAGTAATTTTTCATTGTATAGTTACAACTTTTTCAGCTATAGTTTCTTCTCTAAGTCCAACGTCTATATCTTTCATAGGATGTATATACCTTACTTGAATTGATTTAGATTCCATTCCTTCCACAAGGAAACATTTATAAATAATGGAATATACTAAATTATATCATAACATTTTAAAAAAATATATAATATAAACCTAGTAAAAATCATAAAAAATGAATATTTATATATGACTAATCTCTAAATAATATGCTTTATTTCATTGTGAATTATCTCAAAGTATTTTATAAGGTTACATTTTTATAATATTTGTGTTTTTTCAAAATAAAATTTTCAATGTTTCTAAAAAACTATCTCTAATACAAATTATAAAGACCCTAACCCTAGTATGCCAGAGCCAGTGCCTTACTTCATTACATTGTTAAAATGAAGAAGTGATCACATCCCAGAAGAAATAATTTGAGTAGCTTTGGAAAACCAGATTCAAACAAATGTTTTAAATTACAACATCACAATACATACAACATATAAACACATTTTTAATCCTCCCTATAGTTTTAGATTATCCGTGAATATCAATCATAATATATATATTTTTTTCCTCGGGAAAAATAAAACATAAGAAGGGGTGATCTTATATGCTCAGTAAGTGTAATAATACAATGGAATCTATCATAAATAGAAATAAAAATTAAGATGCTGTGGATAAAATAACACATGCCATTAAATAAAAATATTGTGCATAATATGGTAAAAATAAAAGCTATTCAAAATAATACGATATAAATAATAATATGAGAATTAAACCTAACCATGGATATTATACTAGTCAACTAATAACATGAATTATCAATAAGACATCTCTTAATGAGGGAATCCATAATGTGGGACATCATAAACATATCATCAAGGCCTTTACCATAAACTCATTATAAATTGGTAAGGCATTATTCAAAACATGGTCTAGTTTGTCTCATGAGACATATGGATGCATCGGGGGGATGTAGAGATCCCCACTTGATAGTTAATAAGTACCATTAATTCCTTATATGAAAGGGTTGAATCATAATCACTTTCACATTAATATTGAAGCTAGAATATAAAATGTAATTAATTTTCCCAATCAATACACATAATCATAAACTATAAAATGTAATATAAAGAATTGTATCAACAAAGTACATCCCATATAATCATTATTATAAACCATTCAATAAAAATGGTAGGTTGTATAATTAGATATACAACTAAATTAATTGTAACAAATTATCATAAGAGTTTCCCACGGAAAGAAATGAGTATCGTAATCATGTCATATGGCGGAAAAAATCATTCTATCATAATGGTTTCCCTGAAATAATGTATTTAAATAATACATGAACATTCATAATTAAAACATATCATATCTTGTGATAATTTATGTGAAACTTAATAGAAAAATGTAAAAATATTGTTCGAGAAACATATTAAATAATCCACTTCATTTCAGTTAAAGGGAAAATATAAAAGGGTCGTTAAAGTGGATAAAGGAATAACTATTTTCATTAAAAAATGAATTGAACAAATATATTTTTTCATCATATACATAATAATTTAATAAAAATATAGTTATATTAATATACATTATTGAGTGTACTGGAGAATGGGAAAGAAATTGGATAAGTCTCTTTAATTGGGCTTGTTATAAAGGGGAATTAAAAAAGATACTTTACAAATCTTGTACATCCACATGAAGGAAAGACGAATTAAGATATTTAAATTTTTTGTTAAAAAAATATAATATATTAATAATACATAATAATAATTAACAACTAACATTGGGAAAAAAGAGATAAATAGTAACCTGAAGGAAAAAAATGGAGGTAAGTAGAGAATCCCTTACCTTATGTTCGAAACTGTCCTTCACTAGTACATAATGCCCTATATAATAAAATTAAATAAATAAATAAATAAATAAAGAACATATTATACATGTATTTTATTTATTATAATTTCATTATTTTAAATTATGGATTTTTTGATGAGTTATACGAATCAATTTTTTTATTATGGGTGCATTCATTTCAATATTTTATAATTGGTACCATTGAGATTAATTAAGGGAGTTCATCTCAAATGGTAGCAAAAATCCCTCTACTGAATTATATGATATTTAATATCCTATATGGTATTAACTTTTCATTTATATCATTTTCATTTTATATGTTATTGAGATTTATTGTATTAAATTGTCTTTAGGAGCTCTAGTCTATTTTGGGGAATTTTTTATTACCACAAACTAAATTTGTTTTATAATTCAATATTATGAATATATACTAGTTATATAAAATAAAAAATGTTTAAACAAATATTTTATAATATTATTTAATGATAAAAATGTTTTTATGAACAGACATGAAAGAGGAATTGAAAAACAAATTCTTGTCATCCACAAAGGTCGTCAATCAGAACCTCATGAATGATGTTTTCATTTTTAGAATTAAAGGAAACAGAAGAGAATTTATGATGGATATACCATTAAGTAAATAATGTGACATTATATGTATGATACTTGAATTATAATGTCTCTTCGGATAGGGGAGGTTAGAGAAGGATTAGAAAAAAAAATAAATGAGAAATAGGGTGGGTTTTACCTCAAGAGTGTCGTCTCCTTGAGAACCTTCTAAAGGAAATTGGAAATTATCTTTTGGTGAGACCAGTAAGTCTAGATAATGGATAAGAGGTTTGGGAGAGTAATTTGGAAGAATATAAACAATATAAAAATATTATAAGGTGTAAATATACTATATGATAAGGGGTAGTATTTATAGTGGAGGAAAGGGTGGTATTTTTAATATTTTATTCATCAGTTTATTCTTTTCACTCAAGATTATCAATATTATTGATTCTTGTAAAAACATAGATATAATAGATAATTTGAGTTCGAATGAATTGGTTATTACCACATCCATACATCATCCATGACTTAATAATTAATTTATTTACATATAATGTTGAATACTATAAATTCCTGTATTTCATTATTCATCAAAATTTCAACTATATTAGAAAAATAAAAAATATCCACACAAACCATTTTTTGAAAAGTATATTTAAAAAAAGATATCCAATTTATGAAAATAAATTTTTTAATATGATTAGTTAAATTTTCAATTAAAATCATTATTTATAAAAAAAATCAATATTCAAACTATATCATATTTCATGGCTCATTGTATAATTAATTAAAGTCTTATAAAATTATTTTATAAGAATAAAACCAAAAAATATTAATTTATGAATCTATATTTAGAAAATAAATTTTAATTTAAATCATTATATTAATTATAAAATTGTAAATAAACATTTACATTTCACAAAAATACCTATACTTAGTTTATCATTTTTAAAACAATTATTTACTTATTCCTTGATAAAAACATATTATATTTTCACTCATAAAATACCTATATTTTATTTATACTTTAATGGGTGAGGTTACTATTCTTTTTTTATGGATTACTATTCTTAATGTACACATCATTATTCCAACAGTCATGTTAGTATTTTATAGTATCTCATTATTCATTTATGATCAGTGTTTCATGAATCATAATATATCAATGATTTTAAATTTAAAAGAGGAATACCATAAAATATTATTTATATGAATTTAATTTACATTTTACAGATATTTATTTCTCATTAATCTTATCTTTATATATTCCTTTAAATAATTTTCTAGTGAATTTGTCTTTCCAATAATCATTCTCTTAAGAGGAAATTGATTCCATTTAGGTGTGATTTGAATCATGATATTTCAATGATTGAGAGTCATTATATAATTTATTATTCCCATCATTCAACATTTAAATAATTAAAATATACTCCTCCCACTCATTATAGAGCATAAAACCCATCACATTTTTATCCTTTTTTCAAGGACACAATCTTTATTATACGAGGAATTATTTTATTAAAATTTCAACAAATACATAATGAGTACTTTCATCTATAACTTGAAATTTACATTTTCTTTAACTAACTCCATTTTAAAAAACATCGAAAAGAATGATGTATAATAATAAATTTTGAGGTAAATTTCCTAATACTTCATGTAATCATCATTCAGACTTCTTAGTATAGTTCTTCATCATATTTTGTTCTTGATTGCCTTACACACAAACTCCTTGAATGTTTGAATAAATGTGAATTGATTAAATTTCTTAATATGAATCCTTTTATATGTGTTTATAGAATATAGCCTCATTTAGGGGCCAAGTATAAATAATTCCTTGATATTTGACTTGAGTTTAATGTGAGCATTTTCGTGTGGGAAGGATGCATAATTTTTTAAATAGTACAACCTCCTTATTTTTGGGAATGTATTTTGAGTACATAAATGTTACTTTTATAGGTCATAAATTGATTATAGTATCCTGGGATGAGGGATACTTTTGGTCATTATAGTTTCATGATGATAACCATAATGTTAGACATCCTAGTTATTTGGGATGATGTTGTAAAAATGGATCTTGTATGATAAACCTATTAATCCAAAACAAGTTTTGGATTGTATGTCAGATACTAACAACATGCATGAACATGAATCATGATGAGCATCACATGTGCGTCTAACAGATAACCTATTATTGCATTATTTTAAGAAGCTATTTTATGTCCCTCTTCATGTTAACACTTAGTGTGAATGTGTTGTTCATTCCCAAAATTTGTGTTCGGAGGAGGATGGAACATGTCTGTTGGAAAAAATTTCCATTTTCAGAAATGTTGTTACTAAGAAACTTCTAACATTGGGATCATCATGTCGGTTGTTAGAAGGGTGTGTTTCAAAGTATAGGGGACACAATCATGGAGGACCATTTGAGAATGGTCATAATCACATCAAAAGGCTATTGATCTAGTGAATTTGAGTTATCTACACCGTGTAATGGTTATTGATATAATAGTTTCATATGAGTTAGAACTGATTCTAAATTATAGACTTCAGCTTGGGTATATAAATATTCTAGGCGATGTTCTAGGTCAGTATTGCTTATGTTCTTTCAAAGATTCAAAACAATTTAATGATTGGTTCTACAATCAACCATTTGAATACAAAAAGTGTCCAAATTGGACCCTGTTATTTACTATTGAACAATAATGAAGTTCCCTAGTTAGTAGAGGCATTGTGATCGAGTAATGCCAATATGTAAAAAGTTCACCGAATATTTTTCAAAAAAATCAATAAAATGTGTTTGAACCCTTTTTTCATATTATATAGGATAATATTGGTTGAAAACTCTTCCAAGAAATTCTTTTTTAGAAATGATGTGAGTGCCTCAGTTTATATTGAAGGTCTTTTAATGGAAGTATGTCTTGTTATAACATGAATGTGGCACAAAGAGAGAGAGATCAATATATTCGCAACAATGGAATCCCTAGTAAAATCATGGTGGAAGTGTTTTCTTAATTGTTTGTGTGTTTTAATGAGCATTGGATTTAGATTTAATGATTAAGCAGCATATGTTTAAAGCAGAGGTTGTAGGTGTGTTTGGCCTTTAAAACAAAATGAATCCTTTTAAAAGGAAAAGTTGTGATCCATTTTGGTCAGGTGATGTTTTCGTTCACATTAAAATTCCCTTTTAGAGATGTTCTCTAACCGATCATGATTAAATTCATTTTTTTCATAAAATCCCTGAATTTGATAAAAAATTCTCTTAATTTGATGGTTGAATTTCATTATAAGAATAATCACAATTCTAAATATTTTTTGTATTAATAGTCACCATCACAATAGCTTCTATATAGTAAATATACTTATTTAACAAAAATAAAAAAATAAACATAATTTATAATGGGTAAAACAACATATTATCCTTATAAATGAGGATAATCTTCATATACAATGGAAAAATCCCCATATTTTTCATTGGATTTATGTGATCAATTGTTGACATAAATATCATAACCATAAAAATCCAAGAAATACAAAACCTGGAAAATCCATTCAACAAAATTATTATTTAATTTTGATTAAACATGATTCAGTGATATAATACCATTAATTGATACCTATATTCCATTTGGTTATTTAATTCTCAAGGATTACCTATTTGTGAATCAATGTGTGGATTTATTTACTATTCCACCACTTAGTGAACTTTGTCACATGTTAATTTTTTCAACATAAATTTTATTTTAAAATTATTTATTCTTCAGTACTGATTTTTTTTTTGAAAATTTACACTTAATAAAGTGACCCCAAAACCAAATAAATACAATCATAGTTAGAAAAAATGGATTTAGTATGTTTATCATTCAAAATTTATAGCTATGAAATTATCAATATCAAATAATCCATGATCACACGATCAATTAATCATCATCGATATAAATTCGAATGGATTATACTTGAACTCGTATTAAATAAAAATAAGTCCCATATGAGGTAATGCTCTCATAAATAATCACATTGATTAGTGAAATAAATCTTTTTCATCCAAATTTGATTTCTATTTGGTGTAGATAAAAAACCCTTATTATAATTTTTCGTTCATTGATTTTTTACATACAATGATTCGAAAATGTTAATTACTAATTCATTGATAAATTTTTACTGAATAAATAATATATAAACTTAAATATATAATAATATTCTAAAAAATAAATGTACATTCCATTGCAACCCACCTCCTCTTAAAGAGTAACTTCAATCCCCAAATTCCAGGGGTTTTAATTTAAATAATTTAATACACTAATATTATCTAAACATACATTATTATCTATATTAATACCTTAAACTATTACACTCTACCATATTTTTGAAACACTATTCAAAATCTCCACTCAATTCAATGCCCATAATTTCTCTATTTCACTACGATAATACCTTACCACTCATGTAATCAATCAGTTATTAACTGGTTTCACATGAGTGATATGGTTCAATTTTTTTTAAAATCATATCCATAAATAAATAAATTATAACCATATTGATTTGAAATTTATTTTATTCAAGTAATACAGAATGAAAAGAGAGGGGAGAATAAATAAAGGCATGTGTAGGTGATCAACACGAGGTGTGGTGCTGGACTTTCTTATTCACCCAACTCTAACATAAAAAAATCCCAACCCCATATTCCACATGAAACATCTCTATAAATATACACCTCAATCATCAAACATAGCATACAGACTGCAAAAAAAAAATCACATGCCAATGTATCTACCTCTTCTATGATGTTTTTCAAATGTAGTAACTATGACTTCACAAAAAGTAGCTATTGTATGTAAGTGTGTCCTCAATAAATCAATAAATTCAGGAGAATCTGCATTGTGTCACCCCCACATTTTCACATTGGTTCTATAGGATGAAGGGAAACAAATACCACATAAATATTATTAGAACTGGGACCAGGCCAGTCCACATCTTCACTAAAAAAACTCTAACATTCAATAAACTAAATAATAAATACCCAAAAAACTCTTCATACCTACACTATTTCACACCCACAGTAAAATATATAAAATATCTGTCACAATTACCCCAGTCAACATATATCCTCAATAATCAGTATATATATACAATATGTCCACCAACCATAACAACCCAGGGATAATATATTTCTATACCTCAAACTCTGCTGCATCAATCTTCCTCCACATCTGTCATAAACTAAAACTGACCATATCATGTCATCAACTAAAAAAATAAGAAGATATAAATTATAATTTAACATAATAATTATGAATTAAATTAGAATCATATATAATATTTAAACATACCATAGAAACTATGAAATATCACGACTACATTATGAATAATTTTATGGGTAAGAATTGTCCTTTTCTATCCTAGTATCATCCTATGTCACCTACAATTGAAACCATAATATATAAGAAATGAAATGTGAAAGATTATAGCCACAAAATATATTTAGGATATATCACATTGAATTTTGATTATTTTAATCAAACAAAATATTTTTCTGAAGATAATAGTATATCATGCATCATAAATTGAAAACATAAACATATCTATTTTGGATATATCCCAACACATTTTACAAGAAATGGTTATGTATATAGAAATATAAACATTTATTAAATTGACATGCGTTGTGCATAAAATTTTATGTATAAAAAAAATTAATGGATATGATATGGAATCTTATCTTATATTTCAAAAAATAATTTAACAGTTTTTTTTTGTGATTTCACATCAATATGTGGTTGTTGGAAATGGTTTTGAATCTTATACACAAATTTTAGTGTTTTAAAACAATAAAAACATGTTTACTTGCATCATGGAAAAACTCTAACATTGAATGAGGAGTCTTCAACTTCTGTAATTAAGAAAATAATCTATATTAATTTTCATATAATTTCACTAACAATACATATCATTTTCCTAGTTTTTTTCAACTAACACACATTTTTAAAACCCTTAGGTATCTTTAAAAATTATTTATTAGTAGTTCCGAGAACAATTTATATCGAATGCACACGTTGTCCATGCATAGATGTCATGAATAATTCAACATTTACTATATCATGATTTCAAATCTATCATTGGCCATTTTCCATGCATTTTACTATTAAAATCTTATTTTACTGTTTTAAAAAACAAAAAACATTTTTACACGACTATTGGGAAAATAGTAACTGAAAATGACATAACATTAAATTCATATATTTCAAAAACAATCTACTATCCTTTTTATATAACTTAAATGAAATTCATTCTTTCTTTGGTTATGACCCACTATTGTTTTTAAATATATTTGTTTTTTAAAACTATTTATTTTAATCATGAAACCCATTTCCGATGACTATCCCTACTAGAAATTCCACCTTTGGCGACCGCTAAAAGAGGTCACAAAACAGTTTTCATCAACCGCCTACCAAATGCTTTTGGTGGCTGTTGTTTTCGCATCAATAATGATAAACAGATGGTGACCTATATAGGTGGCCACTATACTGTAGATTTTTTTTTTAAATTTCATATTTTTTTCTTCTACCAAATACTGAAAAAAACAACCACCAAAGAATAAAAATTGAATATAACAAATATTGACCCAGACCAAACCAAGTATCCAAGAAGCTAAATATCCTTCCAATCTAGTATCTTTATCAACCTAGGTGATAATGTACACAAAACTATTAAAAAAATTCAATAAAAATTAATATACTTAAATTTCTTCAAAAATTATTTAGTGAATATATATATATATATAATAAAAAAATCAAAAGTGTTAAACACATAAATTATCATAAATAAAAAAATGATACAATGATAATATAAAATATGTGGTTACATTATTTATTAATTATGAAATGCCTACTGAAAGTTGAAAAAAATGATTACCACATACAGATCAATATGGGAATCGTATTGACATATGGTGTATTCCATTAGATCTCATATAATATGAGAAATGTTATCCAAGATTCACATATCAATAATAAGAATTTTATCATATTTTTTAACCTCTGATGTGAGATATGTCAGTTTAATAAAAGAAGGCAAAGTTACCCTTCAATTTTCATCCAATTAGACATCACAAGTATCTGATGGATGCGGAGTTGTTTCCAATATATCAAAAAATGGATAGGTGACTGTTTTCCCTTGATTTAATGTCTATCCATGTGTTTTTTTCATGGTAATGACCATTATTATGTTACATGTCACATAACTCCAAATCAAAAGGACAAACATCACTTTTTATCATACCAATCAATTCAGGTATGTGATTTTTGTTTTGATGCCTACAAAATATTTAAAATCACTAAAATATCATCTTCCTAATATTTCATGTTAATTTTAAATCATCTGGTTGATTTTGATCTTTACACACCTCAGTCTCCCATTATTAATACAATGTAATAAATATGAAAATAAGATTTTAATTGTACCAACCATTATGAGTGTTAGATTGATGTGTGGTTTTTTCCAATAGATCACATATTATTTGAGGAGTGACCTTCTATATTCAAAAATTAATCGTAATTCGTTTGCTCTATTTTGACGCCTATTGGTAGATATGTCATATTAATAAAATGAGATAATCTTACCCATCTTTTTTCATCATATCTAGTGACACGAGCATATGATGGATGTGTTGTTGTGTCCTAGATATAAAAAATAGATCATTGATTGTTCGTCCTTGATTTCATGTCAATACAAGTGTTATTTCTTGGTACCGACTCCTTTTACATGACTTTCCAATTAACTCCAAATATTTCATAAAATCTCAAATTTTGATCATACAGATCAATTCAGGTATCTAATCCTCATTTTTTTGCATCATACATATTTTAAAGGATATAAAGATAATTTTCCAAAGATTTCATGTCAATATAATATTTTTTGGTCAGTTTTTACCCCAATAAAAATGAATTTCCCATTATTACAAATGATAGAATCTATATGAAATTTAAATATATATTTTAATGAAAAATACGGTCATTGGATTAATGTGATGTGGATTCCAATAGTCAACATATCATTTTATAAATTTTTCCAAGATTCAAACACTATGGCATCCTGTCTTTTTATCACATAAACTTTCATTACATTTTACAAAACCGAGGATCTTTAAGGTTTAGTGTCTTGGAAACCAGGAACATAAAACATGAAAAAAACAAAACACTCTTCTTAAACACTTGAAAGGCTTCTCCTTAAGTTCATCCTAGGTTCATTACTGTATCTCATAACCTGGGGACATACATCAAAAGATAGGGTGAGGAGAAAGCCCAGTAAGGGAAACAAGAGAAACATTTTACATGTGAACTTGAGATACTTCAATAAGGACATGAAAAGAAATTTAAGGCATGAGAAAGAAATAATGAGATACATCATAAAAAAAATAACATTTTTCATAACTTGAATATGTGGCTGCAACATTTAATATTGACAATCGTTTCGTTTCACCAAGGTCCATCCCCAAGGTGTCGTTAAAAATTACCAAGGTTATTCACCAAGGCATCGTTAAAATTGTAATCTCTAGTGGTTACATCATTACCCAATGCATTGGAGCGCTATCAGGGAGCACCCTTAAATTTTCCTTTATTATCATGTGAGACACATATATCATCATCAAACATTTCATAAATAACCCATATAGCATAAAATAAATGGGTTTCATTTCATAATCATAACGTTTTAAAAACTGCTTTAAAGACATGATCTTTACGTTACTTTAAACCCACAGAAAGGGAAAGAGAGTTTCATGTATGAAATTCCCAGAATTTAAAATAGAACATTTTGATATATATGTGAATACCCCTGTAGAAATAAGAGCTTTTAGTATTCACTTTATAACATAAAATAATTTTTAGAAAAGAGAGAGAGGCATTTTGAGACGAAAATTCTGCAGCATAACGGCTATGTTACAACGTTTTAGAAATCATTGAGAAGAGAGGGGACATGGGTCAAACATTCATAAATGACCAATAAAACAGTAGAGGGAAAAAATATAAGGGATTTAAGAACATGATAATGAAATTTTAAAATATACCATATGAAATGAAGAACATGAAAGGAAGACAAAATAAGATTTCTCTTATAAATATTCTGCAGCCTAACGGCGTCACATAAACTTCAACCAAAAATGAATTGATGAGATCAAATAGGGTCTCTCATCATATGAACATAAGAGTCCAGTATGATAGATATAGAGATCATACCCCAACATAACAAAGAGGAACTTGAAAGAATTGACATGAAAGTAGAGCTTCAAAACGAGAAGGGTGAAGAACCACTTAAAAATTCGGCAGCCTAACGGCGCCACTTAAAACATCAAAATACTGAATTGAATAGATCAAATAGGGTCTCCCATCATATGACCATAAAAGGTCAGTATGATAGATATAGAGATCATAACCCAACATAAAAAAAGGAACTTGAAAGAATTGACATGAAAGTAGAACTTCAACACGAGAAGGGTGAAGAACCACTTAAAAATTCGGCAGCCTAACAGCGCCACTTAAAACTTCAAAATACTGAATTGAAGAGATCAAATTGGGTCTCTCATCATATGATAATAAAAGATCAGTATGATAAATTTAGATATCATACCCCAACATAATAAAAATGAACTTGAAATACTTTACATGAAAATAGATCTTGAAAAATGAGAAGGGAGAAAGAATTCGTTACAAAAATTTCGGCAGCCTAACGGCGCCACTTAAAACTTCATAAAACGAAATAATGAGAGTAAGAGGGGATCTCTCATTATATTAACATGAAAAGGGAAGTAAGAGGAGTATAAAAGAACATCCTCCAACATAAGAACATGGAGCATAAAAGGAATGACATAAAAGAGATTACTTGAAATGAAAGAGAGAGGTCAGATCCCTTACCTTAAAATGTAACTCTTAAACCTCAAAGGTTGGGACCTTGAGGGCTTGGTGGCACCTTGGGAGGACTCCTTGGGAGGTAATAAGACCATAAATTCGTTGGGAATGAGTGGGGAGTCGAATGGATGAGAGGAGGGCTTGGTATTTATAGGGAAAGTGAGGGGACAAGGCATTAATGGCCAAAGGACACCTCACATGTGCTTTTCTCAAACCCATGTGCTCTCCCTTGGAATTTATCACGGAGTTAGGCCACATGGGGCCCCCACAACAATAATCCATCACCCTTGGCCGTCCAACCCTCAAAATATCTCATGAAATCATCATGACACAACTATGATGTCACTAAACATACTGAAACCCTAAAACTGCATTTTTACTATTCACTGAAAATTCATCTTTCTCAGAAAAATCGAAAAATTTCACACTAACCAAATATCAATGCTCTGATTTCAAAAATGAATTCCATTTTATAAAAATAATTTTCTAAATATTTTTAATTCAATTTTTAAATAAATTTACTATTCACCGAAAATTCATTTTTTTCAGAAAAATCCCCAAAAATTACCTTAACATAATATCGATGCTCTGAGTTGAAAAATGAAATCCATTTTCTAAAAATATTTTTCTAAATATTTTTAATTAATTTTTTAATTAAAAAACACAATTCACCCGAAAAAACTAATACTTGAATAGTAATTAATGAAACCGTTATTTAACCATTTTATTGAATCACATTACTTAATCAAGGTGCCTAGATTATTTTAAAACTTTCTTTAAGTGAGATTACTCTTCCATTTGGTCACATTACTAATCCTAAGCGTAAAATCACTATTCACAATTTACTATTCATCAAAAATCATGTTGATCTTATTAGACTCTAAATTTCGTAATGGACATAATTGTAGAAGACCGTTTTTTGAAAATCATTACACATTTTTAAATATTTAAGGTTTACACAACCATTTTTAAAATATCCTTTTTCTAAAATTCATCAAAATATGCATACTATATTTATCCGGTCATTTCAAAATTCAAAACTTCATCATAAGAAGAAATCCCAATTTTTATTTAAAACAAGGATTACACAAGGCAGTTACGGTCTCATTACATAGCCCCTTATAATACCAGCATAGGACCTAAGAGTAAGGTGTGCTATGGTGATAGATTCTTGGGGCGGCTCAGTCAACATTGCCCGAGTAGTAATTTCTATCAGTTTGAACTTCTCACGAAGGCGATTCCGTTCTAGCTTCACATGATGAAGCTCGGCTTGGATTTGATCCAGAGCAAAGCCCAATGGTGCTACCTATTTCCCAAGCTCTATTAGATGGGCTTCGATCGGTCCAAGACTACAAGGTGAGGCCATCAAATCTTCTTTCTATAATAATTAACCAAGATTACTTGTATTTAGAGACAATAATCAAAACATTTTGTTCACAGTGGTCATATTGACCGATGGTCATATAACAATCAAAACCCAATGGTCTCATTTTAATTATAAACATGTTTATCAAATAAAACATTTTTGTTGAGTATCAAAATAAAATAAACTAACACATGAAATTAGGAAACAAGATTTATTCAAAATTTCGGGTCGTTACAATCTTCCCCACTTAAGAAATTGCATCCTCACAATTTTTTTAAAATTGGGTTTTGAAATTTCATTGAAAGTCCCACATCGGAAAAAGAGTCAGTAACACTATTACTTTAAAAGAAATAAAAGGGAGTACAAAGGCCATCCGAGTTTACTCACACTAGGGTTCCATGTAGGAAAACATGGGCATGGAGGAGAAAACAAAGGGACAAGTTCTGAGGGAGAGTGATAGAGAACATGATTAGGAGAAAGTTAACCATGAGAAAATCCCAAACTTATGATGT
This sequence comes from Viscum album, assembly GCA_963277665.1. NCBI lineage: Eukaryota > Viridiplantae > Streptophyta > Magnoliopsida > Santalales > Viscaceae > Viscum > Viscum album. The sequence continues at coordinate 962,940,197 of OY728156.1, forward strand.
GTTTAAACGGTCTTTGATTACCTAGTAGGAAACGTAAACCAACAACGTTTTTGTTTTAGGTTCCTTTTCATAATTTTGAGGAATTCATTTACAACATAGAACAAAAACATAAGGAAATATACTTATCTTCATGTAGAGTTTCATCCTTTAATAAGTTTCTACCCAAAACTAATCTTTTCTCCAAACGATGAGCATTCAAAACTACTTGGTCTCATCAAAACACAAGAATCATCTTCTAGAGAATCACATAATCCACAAAAGATCAACTATCTATTTCTTCTATCTTTAAACATTATCCCAAAAACAGAAAGAGTAAGGTAAAAAAAAACTCTTCAAAAAGAAATAATCTCATAGGAATAGAAACTACTTTTAAATCTTCAAGTTCCATGGTACTACCCAAAGTTCATCATAGTCCATTCTATAAACAATGGTCCTTAAGATTCCTCAAAATAAACCAAACTAAGATTGAAACCCAAATACAAGAAAGATTTGATAACATAGTCTTCCAAGGTAAACTTTATCATTTATCTCCAAACAACATCAACCACTCCTAACATCTTATAAAAAAAGTAACTAACCTAAACATATTTACCCCAAGATAGGTTAATAATTTCCATAAGTAACCTAAATTACTATAATTCAACCTTAAATTCATCGATTCTTCAAAATATAAGTCAACCCTACTCTTCAAAGAAAATACTGTAGTAGTCTATTTACCTCGATCATATAGGGTCCCCAAAATAGTGAACATCTTCCAAAATAATAATCAGCTTTTAATCCCCTAATCATATCTTTAATATTAATATGGAAATCGTTGCATTTCCTATCACATTGGTTATTGGGACATGTTCCTCCATCTCCCACCATTAGCTAAGAAGAGAAATTATAATTAGAGGCTTAAATACTTAACCAATAATCATGAAAAGGAGCATAAATCATATAAGGATAACTTGTAGAAGAAAAGTATACCCTAACGTGTGATCCCCTAGGTTCCAATATAAGTTATCCATGATCATATATTCTTACGTGAATCTTTATTTTATTTTATCTTTGTTCCTTTAGTAATGGTTCATACTAAGATTATGAATTTACCAAAGCATATCTCTCGGGAGTGTCGTAACCAAGGGTGCAGCAAGGCCCGTTGTCGTGTACCAGTTCCCGTTCGAGTCTAGCTCAAAGCGGTGTTTTCAGGTTTTACCCCTATGTACATCTGTGCCAGAGCCACCTATACCGGCTCGTATCCAGACAGGGAGGTATTTGCTTGGAAACCCCTTACTCAATACTCACCAAAATACCAGGAATATATCCTATATTTAAACTATTCTATAGGGTTCTTCCTAGTGTTTTCATATCCTAATTTCCACAAATAACTAAACCATCCTTTGATACCAACTATTGCATCCTGTCTTTTTATCACATAAACTTTCATTAAATTTTACAAAACCGAGGATCTTTAAGGTTTAGTGTCTTGGAAACCAGGAACATAAAACATGAAAAGAACAAAACACTCTTCTTAAACACTTGAAAGGCTTCTCCTTAAGTTCATCCTAGGTTAATTACTGCATCTCATAACCTGGGGACATACATCAAAAGAAAGGGTGAGCAGAAAGCCCATTATGGGAAACAAGAGAAACATTTTACATGTGAACTTGAGATACTTCAATAAGGACATGAAAAGAAATTTAAGGCATGAGAAAGAAATAATGAGATACATCATAAAAAAAACATTTTTCATAACATGAAGATGTGGCTGCAACATTTAATATTGAAAATCATTTCGTTTCACCAAGGTCCATCCCCAAGGTGTCGTTAAAAATTACCAAGATTATTCACCAAGGCATCGTTAAAATTGTAATCTCTAGTGGTTACATCATTACCCAATGCATTGGAGCGCTATCAGGGCGCACCCTTAAATTTTCCTTTATTATCATGTGAGCCACATATATCATCATAAAAAATTTCATAAATAACCTATATAGCATAAAATAAATGGATTTCATTTCATAATCATAACGTTTTAAAAACTGCTTTAAAGACATGATCTTTACCTTACTTTAAACCCACGGAAAGGGAAAGAGAGTTTCATGTATGAAATTCCCAGAATTTAAAATAGAAAATTGTCATATATATGTGAATACCCCTATAGAAATAATAGCTTTGAGTATTCACTTTATAACATAAAATAATTTTTAGAAATGAGAGAGAGGCATTTTGAGACGAAAATTCTGCAGCATAACGGCTATGTTACAAGGTTTTAGAAATCATTGAGAAGAGAGGGGACATGGGTCAAACATTCATAAATGTCCCATCAAACAGTAGAGGGAAAAAATATAAGGGATTTAAGAACATGATAATGAAATTTGAAAATATACCATATGAAATGAAGAACATGAAAGGAAGACAAAATAAGATTACTCTTATAAAAATTCTGCAGCCTAACGGCGTCACATAAACTTCAACCAAAAATGAATTGATGAGATCAAATAGGGTCTCTCATAATATGAACATAAGAGTCCAGTATGACAGATATAGAGATCATACCCCAACATAAAAAAGAGTAACTTGAAAGAATTGACATGAAAGTAGAGCTTCAAAACGAGAAGGGTGAAGAACCACTTAAAAATTCGGCAGCCTAACGACGCCACTTAAAACATCAAAATATTGAATTGAAGAGATCAAATAGGGTCTCCCATAATATGACCATAAAAGGTCAGTATGATATATATAGATATCATACCCCAACATAACAAAAAGGAACTTGATAGAATTGACATGAAAGTAGAACTTCAAAACGAGAAGGGTGAAGAACCACTTAAAAATTTGGCAGCCTAACGGCGCCACTTAAAACATCAAAATACTGAATTGAAGAGATCAAATGGGGTCTCTCATCATATGATCATAAAATATCAGTATGATAAATTTATAGATCATACCCCAAAATAATAAAAAGGAACTTGAAATACTTTACATGAAAATAGATCTTGAAAAATGAGAAGGGAGAAAGAATCTGTTACAAAAATTCCGGCAGCCTAACGGCGCCACTTAAAACTTCATAAAACGAAATAATGAGAGTAAGAGGGGATCTCTAATTATATTAACATGAAAAGGGAAGTAAGATGAGTATAAAAGAACATCCTACAACATAATAACATGGAGCATAAAAGGAATGACATAAAAGAGATTACATGAAATGAAAGAGAGAGGTCGGATCCCTTACCTTAAAATGTAACTCTTAAACCTCAAAGGTTGGGACCTTGAGGGCTTGGGGGCACCTTGGGTGGACTACTTGGGAGGTAATGAGACCATAAATTCGTTGGGAATGAGTGGGGAGTCGAATGGATGAGAGGAGGGCTTGGTATTTATAGGGAAAGTGAGGGGACAAGGCATTAATGGCCAAAGGACACCTCACATGTGCTTTTCTCAAACCCATGTGCTCTCCCTTGGCATTTATCATGGAGTTAGGCCACATGGGGCCCCCAAAACAATAATTCATCACCCTTGGCCGGCCAACCCTCAAAATATCTCATGAAATCATCATGACACAGCTATGATGTCAGTAAACATACCAAAACCCTAAAACTGCATTTTTACTATTCACTGAAAAATCAACTTTCTCAAAAAAATCCCAAAATTTCACACTAACCAAATATCAATGCTCTGATTTCAAAAATGAACTCCATTTTATAAAAATAATTTTCTAAATATTTTTAATTCAATTTTTAAATAAATTCACTATTCACCGAAAATTCATTTTTTTCAGAAAAATCCCCAAAAATTACCTTTACATAATATCGATGCTCTGAGTTCAAAAATGAAATCCATTTTCTAAAAATAATTTTATAAATATTTTTAATTAATTTTTTAATTAAAAAACACTATTCACTCGAAAAAATTAATACTTGAATAATAATTAATGAAACCGTTATTTAACCATTTTATTGAATCACATTACTTAATCAAGGTGCCTAGATTTTTTTAAAACTTTCTTTAAGTGAGATTACTAATCCATTTGGTCACATTACTAATCCTAAGCGTAAAATCACTATTCACAATTTAATATTCATCAAAAATCATGTTGATCTTATTAGACTCTAAATTTCGTACTGGACATAATTGTAGAAGACCATTTTTTGAAAATCATTACACATTATAAATTATTTAAGGTTTACACAACCATTTTTAAAATATCCTTTTTCTAAAATTCATCAAAATATGCATACTATATTTATCCGGTCATTTCCAAATTCATAACTTCATCAGAAGAAGAAATCCCAATTTTTATTTAAAACAAGGATTACACAAGGCAGTTACGGTCTCGTTACATAGCCCCTTATAATACCAGCATAGGACCTAAGAGTAAGGTGTGCTAGGGTGACAGAATTTTGGGGCGGCTCAGTCAACATTGCCCGAGTAGTAATTTTTATCAGTTTGAACTTCTCACGAAGGCGATTCCATTCTAGCTTCACATGATGAAGCTCGGCTTGGATTTGATCCAGAGCAAAGCCCAATGGTGCTACCTCTTTCCCAAGCTCTGTTAGATGGGCTTCGATCGGTCCAAGACTACTAGGTGAGGCCATCGAATCTTCTTTCTATAATAATTAATCAAGATTACTTGTATTTAGAGACAATACTCAAAACATTTTGTTCACAGTGGTCATATTGACCGATGGTCATATAACAATCAAAACCCAATGGTATCATTTTAATTATAATCATGTTTATCGAATAAAACATTTTTGTTGAGTATCAAAATAAAATTAAATAACACATGAAATTAGGAAACAAGATTTATTCAAAATTTCGGGTCGTTACAAACACCATTCAGATTTTTTCCTCATTTTTTACAACATGATGGGAGATATGTCATTTAAATAACACAGTAAAGTGTTACAAACCATTTTCCATGTTAACATGGGAAAAAGTTATCTTATGGATGTGGTTTTGATTCCTACATATTAAAAATGTATTGGTCATCATTCTCCCATGATTTTTTATCAATCCCACATTTTTTTATTAGTAATGGCCAATTTTATGTTATCTATAACTTAACTCAAAATCTATGATATAAAGGTCACATTTGATCATATAAATGAATTTAGTAATCCAATCTATATTATGTTTCTTCCTATAGATTTTAAATGACATAAATTCTATTCTCTTAATACTTCATGTTAATTTATACCCATTTGGTCAGTCATTACACCAACATACTTGACTTTTCCATTTTTACACAAATTTTAATAAATATGAAAATCTAATTTTAATTATATCAACCAATCCAGGTATAAAATTGATAAGTGGTTGATTATAATACATCAAATATAATTTGAGGAATGTTCTCTTGGCATCTCCCATCAATTAGTATTCATTTTAACATTTTTGACCCCTTGATGGGAGATATGTATTTTTTAGAAACTCACCACAACCTTCGCCATAAATTTTCATCATATCAAGAGAAAAGAGTATCTACTGGATGTGTATTTTATTACTATACTTCAAAAATAGATCTGTGACTGTTATCCCTTGATTTTTTTTCAGTCAATGTGTGTTGTCATGGTATATTAACTTTTTGTACATTATTTTTCACTTAAATCGAAATCAGAGGGACAAATTCCATTTTAAATCATACAAATCAATTAGGGTATTTTATCTACATGACAATAATTCCTATATGTTTATAATGTCTTATATATTTTTCTTATGATTTCATGTCAATTGTACCTTGGATGGATGGTTTTGACCCTTACACACATCAGTTTTCCATATATACAAATATGGTAATAAAAAGTAAACTTTACTTTTAATTCTATTGATCAATTAGTGAATCATATTAATACAAATATTATTCTAATATATAAAAAATTATTTTAGTAAATTTCTCCTAGATTTACACGTCAATAAGAATTTATTTTCTCATTTTTTAAGCTTTGATTAGAGATATGTCCTTTTAAACCCTAGATGATGTTTCTCGTTGTTTTCAATCATACCAGAAGAAAACTATGTCTTAGTTGAAGAAGAAGACATGAATGTTATGTATTTTTTGATGATTCCTTAATGTATATGTTTTTATAAAATGTATAATTTTTTGATGTGATGAATTCCATTAAAGAATCTTAATCCTTGAAGGCCATGGCAGAAGCATGATATATGTTGTGGTATTTTTTTATTCACAAGGTCCATTATATTGGTGGTTTCCTAGAGTTTAAAGTAGCCATTCAAGTATAATTATTTATAGAGTTACCTTTATAATGTTAATAAATTAATTATGGAAAACTACTTATCATGTTAGTTGTGAATGAATAACAACATGATATTGGTGATGCATTAATATTCAATGAGTTACTAATAGTTGTATAGATTATGGAATGTAGTAAAATATTGTTTGAATCATTTTGGTGGGAAACAATACTATGATATTATATTAGGCTCTTTAATATTGGTAAATTTCTTTGTTTTTAGATGTAGTTGGAAGGTGGTAATTATATAATTATTGTTATACAACTGCAATGTATAGAAAAGTGTTGTTTCTAGATAGTGGGATGTTTTGTTGGTATAAAATGGAAGAGGATAAATTAGTAAATTTTTGGGAGATTTATTTTTATTGACTATTTTATTTTATTTATTCCATCAATTGATGATTTACCATATTTAATTTTCATTGAAACATTACTGTTCTATAGGGAAACCTAATGATTATTTTTATATTCTTACTCTTTGAAGAGAAATTCTAATGAACATAAATTGCATATTTTTTTTGAAGATAATATAGTCCACTAATAGATTCAAAAATTAAAGGATAAAATATCAAAACTGAATGAAAATATTAAATCCCATTATACAAAACCATATAATTTCTATAACCATTATATTTTGATTCCAACATCTCCAAAGTGGATAGATCCAAACACATAGTTCATCCACCAATCGGTCTAACATGTCCACCACTATAAGAAAAAACAACCTTTTATAGTTTTTGACCTACCAAAAAAAACACTCAACAAAATAAATACTAAATCTTGCACCCATCCAACAATTAACTTCTTTCAAGAAAATATAACCAGCCTATGTACTATCCATGAAAATCTTGTGTGCACCCAAATGAATTATTTCATCATGTGAAGAATAGTGTTCCAAAATTGTTAATTCTTATCCCAACCCCAACACACCATACATCCAATGTTCATAGAAACATAAATATTTCAATGTAGCAAATTATAAGAACTGCATTCACCCCTAAAATATTCTCATGGGGACTTAGAAAGAGAAACCTTTCATAGAACACATTATATGAACTAAAACTACATCCCATTCATCATAAAAATATTAATAAGAAAATATATTAGTCAAAAAGTAAAAATTATGAATTATAAAACTACTATTGTATCATATGAGAGAGTAGTGTGTTTTGTTTTCTTGTTCATCCCTGAAGAATGGACCTGCAATCCTAGGTGCATGAAGAAGGTGATTTGAGAGAACATGGAATATAAAAAGTTGAGGGTGATCAGGAAGACTATGAAGATGAATATGAACTTCTAGATACTCATTCATATGAATATTGGGAATATTATTTGTTTCCCTCATCTTCTTAAAAAGGAATGATTTCACTTGAGATGATATCTCTTTTATCTGTTCAACTCATGAATTATAAATCTATGAAGTTCAATAAGTATTTACATACCCACAACTGTATAATATCCACTCTTTTGATCAAATAAAAAAAGAAAATTTTCCCTACATATCTAGCTAGGGATTGGAACTGATATAACATATATGGTTTTACTCTATTGGATTCTTTTATAGTTTCAGTTGTCAAAGTGCCTAATCAAAATGAAAATAAAAAACCCCTGATAGTAGTGGGTAGTGACTCAATAATAGAGAATCAAAATCTAATTAATAATATAGGATGTAATTATGGACACCAGTGGGACTTATAACCATTAGAGTCCACATGAAGCAATAAAAATATAATTTTGAAATGGGAATCAACTAGGGACCCCTTCATCCCTACCGCATATGAAAACTCATGTGTACATGGTGAAGTCTAGTTCAATACTCAATTTGAAAGTATCTCAAGTGGGAACAAAGGATATTGATGTATGGTATTCTTCTCTATGCCCCGAGTAAGTTCTCATGTATTTTTTTCATACCTTATCATTTTTGATTTCTAAGGTAAATTCATATCCTCCGCATGAGTTTCTTAGGAAATGTACTTCCACACTAAAGAAAATAAAGAACATGTTAGTAATATTGATCAACATGGTTTAATTATGGGCTTTACCCATATCACCAATATATCATCTTGGTATTCTGCCTTAATAAAGGATATGATAGGGGCCAACCATCCCACATATTCTATAAAAACAACATTGCTTATTACTGTCTTTAAAAAGTCTTCTTATGCACAAATGGATATATGAACCAGTTTACCAATATCTGAACTATGAAGAATCCCAACACAATGTTGTACCAATAACTACAAAATAGATGAATAAGTGTTATGAAAAATATAAGATATGTCTATCATGTATAGATTCCTTTACTTAGTCTCCAAAATTATATTCAATGAATTTTTTCTCTTTGAAATGGTTTAATTCTATATTTTAATATACTCGTTGAAGGAATATTTTTTATGTTTAATAAGTGGAATAATAAAAATATATAAATGCATGTATAAAGTTTTTCTTTTTATTAATGTATGTGTTGATTATTTGGAATGCTAAACCCTGAGGTCTAATATGAAAATAAATATATCATATTAGTTGTGTAGTGATGAATCATTGATTAGGGGAAAATGGGTAGTATGGTGTTAATATTAAATGAGAATAAATTGAAAATGTGTCATTATGTTGACACTATTAATCAAATAATTATTTCTAATTAACATTTGATGACCCATGCCTCATAAATTTGATAAAATGAATGCTCGGTGAAACATTTCCTTGCAATAAATTACATGAAGTGAAGTAATTTCTCAATTCTCAGGGGATAAGGTAATTGTATTTTTGTTATTATATTCTTAGAATAGTTTACATATATTTTATGGATTTTTTGGTATTATTATATAATTATTATTAGAATTTATTTATAATTTTATGAAAAAATATATTTGGTTATTTTTAATATATTTGGTTCATTATTCTAAAATGTAAATATCAAAATATTCTGAAAATAAATACACAAAAAATAATTAAATAGTTTATAAAAAGTTCAAAAAATTAAAAATGTTTTTAAACCAACAAGTGGGAAAACAAACATTCCATTAATTAAACATGAAAATTGAATGTTTCTCATTAAATTTTCTCTCTAAACCAATGATTATCTTCTTCAAATTGAACATCGGTGTATTGATCATGTTGTTCTGTAACAAAGACAACAATCTAGGGATCGTGTCATTCAATTAAACATACTTCTCACATTGATATTTTCAGTGATACATTCTAATTCAGATGAGATAGAAAGGTAATAAAGAATATATATTATGCATTTTATGATTTTTTTTTCAAACCCTTTCATATCATTATAACATACTATTAAATTTAACCAATGATGATTGATATTGATCAATTTTACATCCATGTTTCAGATCAACCCAATTACACATTAATAATATCTATTTCACCATATGGATATATATAACTTCAATGATTTTATTCACTTCATCATAGTAATTATCAGTATCGATATATGGAAAACCTATTCCATTATTTTGTGTTCCTCATTTTTCATTGACATATTTTATTCAAAACCAAAATCTATTAGCAAATAAATCATTGTAATGTTGAGCCATTATAGTTTGAACATTAGATGGTTATTTAAATTCATTTGATAGTGTAGGTTTAACAAACCCCCACTTGTTATGGATCTATATGTTTCATATATGTTAATAAACTATTTTTCATAAATAAATTATAATTATACACCAATGATAATGAAAATCCATCTCGATATATAAAATCCTTGAACTAATCATGAAATAAGGCATATTCATACTATTGAATTTTATAATCACTCACACAAGGTATATATTACTTTATGTTACTAATTTTTTTCTTTTAATTGACACATGTTTAAATGAACAAATTATAATATAAAAAGGGTACAAGTTAAACAATAAAAGTGAGAAGAAACATAATGCACAAACAATGAAAATGATCGATTATTGAACAAGATATATCGATGAGATTTTACCCAATAAATGATATCCATATAAAATATATTTCCTTCTCCAACCAAACCATCATGAATATGATAAGTCTTCTCAAATTCTGTTTCAACATCCATATGATATTCTTCAAAAAATTCATACCATCATCTATCAAATAACCATTGTCTATTTATTCGTTCAAACAATATATATTACTTTTAAATCATTTAAATGTATTAATATTCCAATCAATATTATACATACATTTAAATTGATCAAGACCTGCATCCATTACTTCATCAGTTTGGTGCACAATCAAGTGAACCATAACATCAAAAAATGAGAGTAGAAATAGTTTCTCTATGGGAAAATGATTAATTACAATTCTATCCTATGAAATTTTTAAATCACCCATTAATTGATATATTAAGAAAAATAACTCTACCAACATTACTCATATCAGTCAATATTAAAAAAAAATTGGGATATAAATACTCATTTATTGCAATTCTCAGGAATTACTATAGTATTATGTGATTTTCAGGAATTTTCTACCATTGAAATGGCCTATTTGTAACATTCACACATTGGAAATATTATAAGAGTAACCATTGGAACCTGGAGAATCTTCAAAATGGTATGAATGTTATTTTTCCCTTTTTTACTGATCATATACTATGAATAAAGAAAGTATGCCTTGTTTAACTCATCCTACGATAAATGATATTGTATCAATAAACTCATGCCTTCTAATTCACATCACGCATTGTCAAAATTATATTATTTTACACTAAAACTAAAAATAGTCCATAATATATTAGCATAAATATTTTTTTCATTGTGATTGTATTATTTATTATGCCTTATAATAATATTTTTCTTGTTAGGTAGAATTTTAAAAATTACTTTTCTTCTTCCAATTATTACTTCATTGTCTGCCAACCCCATGAATATTGGGGAATGAATAAGGAACTAAATCATAAAATTCATATAATAATAGGTTATTTAATTCTTTATTCTGTGATAATATTTCTTCTACTTTTAGGGCCTTTTGTGATGGGTTGAATTATTTAGAACAATCAAATTACACTCTATCATTTTTGGACCTATACGGAGGGGGATGAAAACATTTATAACCCATGTATTTTCATTTTTACAATTTTTTAGCCTTGTATAATTTTAATTTTATTGTAGAAACAGTATGAAAATTACACCTTTGTATACTAATATAATAAATTTTTTTAATATTGGAATTCATTGATTTTAAAAAGGAAATCATTCTACAATATGAACATTTCATTCATTTCAAAATCAGAATACATCACAACATTTCCCCAAAATACATACAACTCATTTATGAAAAGATTAAGGTAAAAAAAATATTATCCCTCTTACTTCTATGACCATTAACAATAGTGTAAAGTAATAAGAATTTTTGTTTCGTACACATACATGGATGAATATTACACAAAACCAAACCATGAGCCATGTTCTAGGAAATAGAAAAACCATAGTTATGAATGGATTAAAACTATCTACTACCTACCCTAATCAGTCATCACAACAGTCATTTGAATTGTGATGGTGTCTCTCATTGAAATCCTTTAATGTAAGAGAGTTTTTTGGGTGGGTAATCACATCACACACATTAAATAATTCTACAGGTAATCTCACAAATTTAGAAATGTTATATTACATAAATAATCTTTTATATATTAGATTTAGTGTAATGTAAAACATTATAATTATAATTATCAATTTAAACTATTTCATAGCATGGCATTGATGACTCAAATTTCCACCATTATCTTTATAGATAGAAGTGTAATACACTGTAAAATTATACAAGGAGATAATTTTCTTTCTAGATAATATACAGTTGATTTCACATTCGTATATGGTCTCTTATGTGAATAATAATATATCTTTCAACTTATAATAATGGTAATATGGATCATGAATCTTAGCATGAGCATGAATTAATTTTTCAATGACACCATCAACATGTAGAACGATCTATCTGACCAATGATTCAAATTATTCAAGTTCAAAAACTCCATGACAAATGAAAATTTACAATATGTTTTAATACTAGAATATAATTTATTTTTTGAATCATCTTTTATTTCAGAAAACTTTAAAGAATTGTGATCTTTAATATATCTTGTATTGATCGGACCAGTCTCTACATTTTGAATGTTAATGCCTTGGGAGCCAATATCTATACCATTTATATATTCATTTAATTCCTCAGATCAATATTATTTCTCTCAACATCTATTTTAAAATTTATTTATGATGAAAATGAATACATTAGTCCCCATGAGGTGTCCAAGTCCTATAATTTTTCAGAAACCCAATCATGAGAAGGTGCACCCTCATGGTATCTCGTATGAATTGATATCTATTTTCACATTTTCAATTTAGAAAAATATAATAGTAAATTTTATATTAATTAGTGAAATAAATGAATTTCATATTTCCATAAAGATATTATCTTGATGTTCTATTTGAATGACCGATCAAACTCTTATGTTTATTAGTATATATACCACAAATAGTTCCTTTTACATAATAATTTATATTGAGTGAATTTTTATAATTTCAGGTCACAAAATGTATCTAAAATAATGACTAACCAACTTCATGTTGACTTCAAATCATACTCATCAAATACAAGAAAAAAAATTCACAAACAAAACAATTACCACATTTTATTTTATATAAAATTATTTATCAATTTAATTTTTTTAAATTGTTCTTTTTTACATGAGTAAAAAAAATTAGAGAGGGTCTTTTAAAATTTGTTTGGATAAAAAAATATTGTAAATATATTATAATGTGTTTGTCAAAGGAATATATATCATTAAACTCAAATAAGAATTCCTTTTTAACGAAATGAGAATATTTTTTATTAAATTTTGTAATGGAAAATAAATTAGAATATCTAGTTAATGTACAAGTAAATATAATGAAAACAATCAGTCAAAGTTATAATATATGAATATGTTGTAAAAATTAGCATTTTTTTTATAATATAATAACTGAAAATAATTATATTTTAACAGGGACTCCATTAGTTCTAGCTCAACCAATCAATCCTCGCTACCTGAACTATAAACAAAAAATGGGTAATTCATTGAGAAAACATGAATTTAAGGCGTCACCCTCAACATCCCACTCCTTCATTATTATCCCATTTATATTTTAATAAAAATCCTTGTAGTAAAACATTATAGATCCTACTTTGGAGCGCTTAAAGTAATTTTAAATAAATTTCTGCAAAATATATATACATACACTAATATACATTAGTAATATAAATATTATCTATTTGGAGTCCCATGATAAACTAACAGGCCTACAGTTTCAATTTAAATTTTCATGATAAACTGAAAAAATTATCGTAATAAATTAATAAAATTTTACTATTTATAATTGAGTGAATTATGATTGAAAACAATAATTACATATCATCCTTAAAAAATCAATTTAAAATGATATAGGATTGTATTATTATAATAAATTAAAAATGGAAGACACCAAAATAATGTACTACTCATATGAATCAAATCCAAGATTCTTTTTCATAAAAAATTAAATGATCAAAACTCACAAGAGAAGGAAAAATGAAGGAGTATTAATCTCTATCTTGATATTATTACACCAGTTAATATATATATTTATGGTGAAACATTTTATATAACTACTGAAGATAATATTATGGACCGTTCATTAACTAAAATTGATAATTCAATCCATCAAATATCATTCAAATCAATAACACTATTTAATTTCAATAAACATGTATTGTACGAATTATCAATGCATAAATCCCTATGTGGGTAAACAATTGATATATTATGGTGTAAAATGGATGCATTTAATTGATACATTAAGTGTTTTATATATAATAAACCTGTTAATGAAAATCTATAAATTACATTTATCATTCTTCAACATGAATTTCATTAATCAAATAATGGATAAATTTTAAAAAACAATGAACATTTTAATTAATTATCAATTAATCTACATAATTTATATATTAATGCATTTATACATATAGATGAAACATTGGTGTATTTAATTGATAGAAGGAATATTAAATGATTCATCCAAAAATAAAAATTTTTCTTTCTCCTGTATAGATTGCCTTAATTAATATATAGAAACATTATGTATATAAAATTTATTTAATAGAATCACATAATATAATAAAATATAACACATTTACATGTTAGATATAATATTTTCTAGAAACACTATTCATTATTATTAAATTTGTCATAGAAATAGTAATTGAAAGAGAATTAATAAATTATTTTTAAAAAAAATTAATTCTAATAATGGGAGCAACATAAAAAAATGAATTAAGTGATAAATATTTTCAAAGTGACTAAATTATAAGTATATTTATCATTAATAAAAAATTTATTAGAAAAAATTATATCACTCAGTAACCCAATACATAAATAGTCTTAAGAAAAAAAATAAGGATTTAATGTTTAATAATTAATTTTATTTGTTTTTAAATAATATATCAAATGTTGATACATGATAATTCATACAAGAATAATAAGATTTTTCTCAAGTTGGGAGATGAATCTATGATGATAGTGAGATCACTGATAGTGGTAGAGTGGGGGCGACAACAGTGACCAGGATCAAAGGCTGTTCTGGCAGCGGTTCCAACAGGTCCATGATAAGAATAATGAAATGATTGGGAAAGATATATGTGTGGAAGATGTGGGTCGACAGATAGTGTAGTGAGGTTTTTCGGATTGGGGTGGAGAGGGGGATATGAAGTTCTAGTGGAGAATCTTGGTGCAGTGATGAAAGCTAAAGGTGTGGTGATGGTTTGGAGTGTGTACAGACAACAGAGGTTATATTTTGGAAGGAGGATGGGTTTCCATAAGGGGGATGTCCTCAATAGGATAGAGGGTGGATGAGAAGTAAAAAATACAAGTCTGGTGTAATAGGGGAGAGGTGGGTTGTATCAAAGTCCATGAGGGGGGTGGGTGGGAGGGTGAGAGTAAACTATGGGTGATAAGTATCTCACTTTTGGGGGTAGTAACCACATTTTGTGGTCGCCTGTTTCATGGGAAAAAAAATCCCCCCATTTCTTGTACTATTTTTTATCCTTAAATTTTTTTATTTATTAATTATAACCATATCGCGTTTTTGATGCATGTGTTTCCTACATGTACAAATCATAAAGAATTTTGTGATAGTATTCCCTTAATTTCATATCAATGTTTGGTTGTTTTTTTGATCATTACATTGTCATTTTAGTGCTTTAAAACACTATAAATTATTTAATGGAAATATCAGGAAAACCACAGCTTTGAAGGATATTTATTCAGTTACAATAGTTCCAAAATACATATACGCACTATTTTTGTTGATTTCACTGCCAACTGATGTCATTTTTCTAGTTGTGAGCACTTACCACACTTTATTAAAAACATCTGTAACATTTAAAAAATATTTATTGGGTTATTACAAGAATAATTCATGATAGCTGGACATGTTGAATATGAATACACCAAAATTAAAAAAATTTATCACTGTGATTTCACATCATTATTTGGTCTTTTTAAAGGGTTTTGATCAGTACATGCACATTTTAGTTTTCAAAAACTAAAATCAGTTTTATAGTCATCTTGAACAAAACAAAACTCAAAATTTTTCATGGTTGGTTTTATATTTAAAAAATAAATTTACAGTAATTGTGTTATTATTTTATAGAAATTCAATGTCATTTTCCTATTTTGATTCCCTGAAACACATTTTTGAAGACATTAGAATCATTAAAAATTGTTTATGGAGTCATTCTGAGCACACCATAAATCAGATGGAAATTGTCTCTATCAGTACATATGAAAAATAATTCAATCGTTGTATTAAAATGATTTTATGTAAATATATTATCATTTACAATGGTTCTTAACATTACATAAACGTTTTAGTGTTTTTAAAAACTAAGAATAAATTTATGGGTTTCTCAGACAAACTATTACTCAGAATGGTGTACCATTAGTTTATACATTTATAAAATCAATATATAAACATTGTCCGCTAATTTAATATCTTTATGACATTTTTATGTACTTTTTACTCCATAACATATGTTTTAAACGGACCTTGGTATCATTGAAAATTTATTATTGATCCAACCAGAGTACACTACACACCATATACATTTTTTTCTATGAGAACACTTAAAAATAATTTTTTAAAAATTCCCTTGATTTGATGTTAATCTCTTCTTGTTTGTGATGACTATGACCATTACATGCATGTTTTAGTGTTTTAAAACACTAAAAATTGTTCTACCAACATATTTAGAAAATCATAACTTATAATGATAATGAGTTTTTTACTAAACTTAAAAAATAAATCATGTGTTGTTTTTCTATTATTTAATGGTCATCCTATGTCATTTGACTAATTTTGACCCCTTAACATGCATTTTTAAAGACATTGGTATCTCAAAAAAATGTTTATTAAGATATTACAATCAGAAAACTCATCGGATGGATGTGGTTTCTATGTGTATATATAAAAAATAATTCCTCAGTGGTTATGCCTTTGTTTTACCTATATTTGACTTATTTTTATAGGGGTTTGACAGTTATATGCATGTTTTAGTGTTTTAAAACAATAAAAATGTCTTTATGGAAATCTTGGAAAAACCATAGCTCAACATGGAATTTTTTAAAATAATAAACATTAATAATAAATATAAAGTATTTTTTCTTTCATTTCAAGATCATCGGATTTTTTGTCAAATTTTTTACCCATTAAAACATGTTTTAAATACTTTAGTGTCTTCTATAACTATTTATTTAGTTATTTGAAGAACACTTTGTGTAGAAAGGACATGTTTTTGAAGTTATAGGTAAAAAATAATTAAATGGAGGGATTCCCATGATTTCAGATAAATACAAGGTCATTTTCTTGCGGTTTTACTTTCAATTGCATGTTTTAGTGTTTCAAAATATAAAAAATGAATTTAAAGAATCCTATAAAAAACGTTTCTCAGATCAATGTTCCATCAGTTCATGTATTTCATAAAATAATCTAAGGTCTTTTCCATTGATTTAATATTAATCAGAAATACTTATTGAGCGGTATGAATTGAAGTGCATGTCTTGAAATTAAAGTGACATTTTTTATTTAAAATTCCTATCATCTAACCAAAACTAATAAACATGATTGTATTTACTACAATATTTTGAATAATGATCCATAATTTATTTTTTATGTGTATAAATTGGGTTAACATAAATCCAATGCATTATTTGGTTTGTATGAATAAAAGTGAACATTTTCAACACAAAAGTTTCATTTTAGTTTGAATTATATGTCATATTGTCTATGATTTAAAAATGAGCTCAGATTATTTTCAAATATTTTTTAAATTTTCAATATTTCATTTTTGATGTGTAAAATTTGATCGCATGTTTTTTGGGAACATGAGGTTGGAAGTGTGACTGAATGTGCATATTTTCAATATATCTGACATATTAATTTAAAACACTGTCACATTTCCAAAATTACGAAAACAATATTACAGTGATTTCCAAGACTAGTACAATAATCAATAATTTATTTTTAATGTTTAGAAATTTATCACACATGAATATAATAAAGTATCTAGTTTGTATGACTCTATGTGCATGTTTTTAATATAAAAGTTTCATTTTATTTTTATTCATTGTAATTATATTTTTTGGATAAAAATGATTGAATTATTAATGGAATTTAGAATTTACCTTGATAGGATGAGATATATGGATATAAATTTCTATGGGGATGTTCTTTCCATACTCTGAAATACAAAGAAGAAATCATTTTCAATCACTAACCACAAACTATCATATTTTTCCCTAATAGAGTAATGTTCTTGATATTTTTTTTCAACATTGAAATTTCAATTTGGGATTCATGATCAATGACCCTACTTGAACCCACACTATCAATATAATTAAATGATGATGAAGTCATACCAATGAAAAATGATTGAGTAGGATCAAAACCCATCACTCATACATGTCCAGGATGATCCTTCAAAAAATTGATTGAAACTGTATCATGTTGGGATAAAAGTGATGATTGTGAAGATTTCACATCACAGGATTCTGGAATTATATATTATTAATAAAATAATATTAAAAATGATGTTTTAAATTTTCTGAACTTCATAATATTATGTATTTTTTTAATTTTATTTCATTACTATAAAAAATTATATTGAAAAATAAATAATAACAACCATAATTCCTTAAACCCAATTAAATGTGGCCAACTACATGGATCAAAAAAATTCTAATTGAGATAATTGGCATCATTTGATCAATATTGTCGACCCCATTTAATTTGGTTTAATACATGTTTGTAGATATATTTTTTTCATTAATATTTATTTATATTAATTAAATAACATTAAAAAGTAATGAAAAGTACTTACTCAAATTTCTCTCATGGGATCATTTATAAACAAATTATGGTATCCTATGAACATTAAGACACATCTTTGTCTTGATAAAAAATTTACATAATTCATATGTCTTTATAAAAATATATATACAAGTTCGAAAAAACATTGAATTTAAAAAATAATAATATGAATAATAACTGAAAAGATACAACAAATATTTTCCTTTTTCTCAGAAGACACTGATACCTACAAATACGGGGAATTTCTATTTTTTCATGATTAAGAATATTTTTTAGATAATTCAAATATAATAGTAATATTAAAAAAAAATTTATTTTTTATGTTATTTAGATATTGTAAAATAATCAATTACATCATTAAATGCATCTCTATTAATATTGACAAATAAATTCTACTTTTCATGATAAATGCTTTCAATAACATTCTAATACAATTGTCATGAGCTCATAAATGTGTAATTAAATGATTTTTTTCCATAGACGTAAAATTAAGCTAGCAATATCAAAATAAAAAAAACATATTAAAAAATATAAATAATTTAAATACCTATTAATAATTTCTCTCTTGTATTTTTAAGTTAGTTATGGATGAATATTAAATTAATTTTACCTTAACATGTTTATCAATGACTTAATTTTCCCAGGATTGGATATTATGCTTAAAACATTTATAATTAACAAGAAAAATCACCGTATCAAAAGAAAGATACCCAAGAATCTATCCATGGATTGTGGCAGCATCACCGGTAGGAACCACAAACACATCAAATGGGACAATAATATTTTATCAATTATAGTCCCATAAATAATATATATCCATATTAATATCTCTTCATTTATTATCTTTATTTGTTTGGAAAATTCATTAAAGAATTAATAAAATATAACATTTTTTGAAGTATAACACACATACCAATAATGTTAACTCACCCATACACCATATATAGAGAGGAGACAAACTAATTTATCCCTAGAGGTGAAATATATGGTGGAATACCAATGACATATGGGTAAACTATTGACTCACTATAATTCTCTGGCACATTAGAATAACCCAGATCCATTGAAGCATAGTATGGTGGCAGTGTGCTTCTTGATATTAATCAGATTTGATCTCAACTTTTTTTATTCTCAAAATTCATGTAAATAAAATTGATTAGAACATTTTAAATGAAAAAAAAATTCATATGTCAAATAATTTTACAAATAAAATAAAAAAATTAGAATTTATATATATACAAAACATAAATAATTGATTTTTTTTAATTGAACTTCATTTATAATTTATACATTAAATTATATTAATATTTAGTTATGTCATTGTTATAAATATATATTGAAATCATTAATTCATTTTACCCTCTATTGTTTGTTCTATTATTTCAATATTTTTTGAAAACCCCAATTCATATTTTTTTTATTAATGAGGTTCCCTATCAGAAAGTGTCGATTGATCTTCATCGTCTATATCATATGACACTCTCAGCTTTAAGTGTATAAATACAATATAACCTTATTATATTTAATCCAATACATAAAAACCATCATAACTTGGGTAACCAAGATAAATATATCGGGTTCTATATGGTCATCAAAATGGATCATGTGAGAGAATTTGATAGAATTCAAATGAATTGAATCTTTCATTATACCCTATCAATATTGTCCCACATTAATTAGAATAACACAACTAAAACATGATCTCGATTGTTTAATTTGACTATATCAATAAACATACCCCATTATTTCACCTCTTTAAGGGTATATACACCACTATTTTGAGTGTTTAATTATTCTTCATGGTATATTTTATGAAAATTAAAGCCATGAATATTATATGAATTGAATATATTATCCTACACTTGAAGACCTTCATCCCAAAAACATAAAATCATTTTATATTTTAGTTTGATTATTGAAATTTGTAATATTGGAAAGAAGATATAAGGGGTTAATTTTTACATGGAAAACATAACCTCACATTAATGATATGATTATTATTATAGACTGACATGATAGTCAAAACATTTGACAATCTATTTTTTGTCCACTTTTGTTAATTCCAACTCTTATAGAGATTAACCCCTTACTCGCCTATTTATTCTAAATCACAATTCTCCATTAAATATATCTATAATAGGACTAATGAGTATATAATATCTATTTTCAATTAGAAAAAACAATCCAATTAGTGTAAAATTTATCCCCTTTATATTTTTCCATACTATATCTACAAATAATTCCAACTAGTTTTTAAAACAATAATTAGTATTGACTTTTTCAACCTGTTCAACATGACTGAATCTATACTCAATATCATCTAAATACCCAGAACAAAAGTTCATCCACACCTTTTCAGTGTATCATTATGAAATAGAGCCTTCTTTGTTGAGATTTATTCGTTAAATTTGATTTTAAATTACCTTATTACCTCATAAAAAATGAAACATATAGATAAGTTTAATGAAATGATTTAATAAAATTGAATCCTCATATGAAAATAAAAATAATTTCATCATACCTATCTATTGGAAAAATCCAATGATAGTGTATTAGTCCCCCAATATTATCCGATTCAATCAAAAGAACTATCGAATGAATACTAACTATGAAGAATGAATGGGGAAACAACATCTCCCAATCAAAAATACTAAAAACAATTAATTATATATGTGTATAAATCCTAGTTGGATTTATAGTTTTTTCAAAATTAACTCTACGAAAGGTAAAAAAACAAAATTAGAACAATAGTTACCTTTCTAGGTAAAATATTTTATAATTCCATAAAAAATATATGCTCTATAATAGTTTTTGATTCATGACTTTTCAACAAATTTATGTTTCGAGGTTTTATGTCTACTCACCTCAAAATAGTACATCAATATCCAACATGGAATTTTACTTTATTCAATGTTTGAGTGAATAAATCAGTATCATGAATATTTTTAATAAAAATTGTGGAAAAATATACTCATTTTACTCCACTATTGCATTCTTTCTACTTCAGATACCATACATCATACCCTTTTCCCATAGAAAAACTAAATAAATTTTCCAAATTCTATAGGGTCATTCTTTAATTATCACAAGATTTTTGAACAAGATAATAACATTAATCGATTTATTAATTCAATATATCCCTTTAATTCTATCATATGAAACACTAATTTATGATATGAATCAATAAATTGACGATATAACAAAAAAAACCTTTTCTACTATGAGGTAATAATTGAGGTTCAAAATAAAAATTACAACATAGATTAGCCCAAATAGTATGAGTATTCCTCCAAGATAGTTTTATAGTCTAGAAAAGTCACTAATTTTCCCCATTAAAGCACTATGAATTTTGAATTGTTTTCTCACTAATGCATTGTAGTTTTCTATTCCATCAATGCATAATTCTTGAAATTCATTCATTATTGGTTAATGGTATACATCTATGTCATTTATGGTCATTTACATTCCTAGAATGACCATAAAAACAAGGAAAAAATTCTATTCTTTAAAATATATGGATCTAGTTTTTATGCGATTAAAACATATTTCCAATTGCTATAATTAGCACTAAATGTTCCAAATTAGTTAAAATATCTAAATCCAATCCCAAAAGTAGATTCTTTGGATCTTATGAAAAATAAGGATAAAATAAATTAGACACCTTCAATGATGTTGAATCTTATTGATGTATCATTATGTAATTCTTGTTATTATCCAGATAATTTCAATTCATATTTCATGAATTCATAGATGAAATGGATAATCATTACAATCATTGTTTCCAAGAAAAGTAACACAATGTCTTTTTGGGAGTTTTATTCTTCTGTTTCTTCCTAGTGTTTCATTGATTTATACTCACAATTTTTTCATTGACTTCCATCTTAAGGCATGAAATCTTATTCTTTACTCTTTATTAGACTATTATCCTTGTTAAATCATTAATCATTGGTTCATACATGTTTATATATATATATATCCAATTCTAATTTTTTGTGACTATTTTTTCATATCATAGAATGGTGTAGGGGTCTTAATTTAACTAAATTCATCATGATGAATGTATAAAATTTCGGAAATTTATTTTTTAGAAATTTCATAGTGACAATTGATATGATATAACTTATGTAGAAATGGAAAATATGATTACATAGAAAACCCTTTAAAAAGTTCTTGTAGTCTGTATTAAACTAATTAATTAAACTCATTTTTTTGGTCAATGTAGGTTTGCGAAATATTAATCAACTATTGAACAATTAAAGGTTCTATTGATCTACTAATATATTGTATATTGTATCATTATAGTCTAAATACATAATTTATCATGTTTTGAAATAAATTCTCCATAGGTGGTTCAGTATTTGTTTTATTAATTGGTTATTCAATATTTATAAATTTCAGAACATTCAAATCTCCATTTCAAATCAAACATATTTGTCGAGTAGGATACTATTTCAATATCATTTTCTCTTATATTTCAATTATATTTAACCATTTATATTATTTACAATCAGCAGGAAAATGTTAATTATATCATCCACTAATCATTTTTCATTTATATGATATAAAAATTATTTCAAACACTTGGAATACTGGGGTGTGTTTTGTGGTAAACTATTTTGATATTTAATTGTAGGTATTTTATTTTCACTCTTCTCCTTGGGAATTATGATATAAAGATATATATGTTTAATAAAACAATTACAATCAATTTTAAATGTTTCCAAATTAATCATTAACTAGTTTATGATCTTGATTGGACATGTCATAAATTTATCTGGAAAATGGTTCAATTCAATATAGAGAATGTAATAAAAAATTAATAAATACCACCTCTCACAATAATAGGGTCAGATGACCTTGAATAAGGGAACTAAGGAAAAATGGGGCAATAGATAGAGTCATTGTCAAGGATATGATATGGACATTTTCCATCAAATATATAATTTGGGGAAATTGAGGAGAGAGGATGGACTACAGGGTAATGGGGAAGTGATTAGAGCTTCGAAACCATTGGGGTAGTGATCAATAGGAACCCTAATACAAATATTCTTATTAATTCTGGGTAAAAAACCATTAAAATTTCTAAAAATAACTATTTCCTCATTGCCTTTAAAGTGGGGTCCCTTATGTCTATTTTTGAAATAACATTGAAAAAGGGCCAACTATTTTATAGTGTTCTATTTCTATAACATCACACTGTAGTAAAAAACCTCTTACATGTGTATAAAAAATATAAAGTTTAATTTAAATTAATTTGAAATCATTTATAAAGAAAACATACTATATACATTTGAAACAATATTTTGTATAATTACATTATCAATTATCCAAAAACATTTCAAAACATTGGTGTTTTATCTTTTTGGCTCCCTCGAACCCCTCTAAAAAATGTCCACCTATGTTTGTAGTTACCAAAAAAATTTACTCAACATGGAAAAAATAATACCCCTATATAAGAAAAATTTACTATTTTAATAATATGATAAATAAATAATACAAAAATTAACATGATAGAATATAATTAAAATGTCAATTCTAAATAAAAACACACATTGGGTTATATATACCATAATGTGAGTTGTATTTAGGTGGGGTTGATTATTAGACACCAAAAATGAAATATACCTCATTTTCCTAGTTTATAAAAATAATACCAATGTGTTTTATGAGTTTTAACTTTTTCTCTTGTTCTATTTACTAAAATTAATTTTAATTTTAAATAAATATTCCACTAATGTTGTACTATCCAGACCATGCATTTGATTGAGGTGTGGGTCATTCCTACCCATCAAAAATTACATATGGAACATTATCCTAACATATCATAGCAATCCGAATGTGTTTCATCATTTTTCATTATGTCACTTTTTTCACTAAAATATAATATCATATTGGAAACATTAACTTTGAGTCATATTGGAAACATTGTTTGACATTTTGATATGAGGGTGCTTCCTACATATCATAAAGACTTATGTTTCACTATCCAAATTTATTAAGACAATTAGAGAATCTTTTAATGGATTTCATGAGTGAAACATGTTTTGAACTAAAATATCAATTGTAAATGATAATGGAATCATTGATTTATAGCGGTCAATATATGTATTAGAATGAGATTTGGTAGATTTTAACACATCTAAAATTATTCATGGGTCATTATCATAAAGTCTCCAAACCATCCTAACTCTTTTTCTCAGTTTTTAGTATATCACATGTCCTTTTAACAAAAGTATATGTAATTTATAAATAAAAAGACACACTTAGAGTAATTTAGGTCACACCATGCATCAAATTAATGTGCAGTTGACTCCTACAAGTCAAAATTGTCTTATTGGATTTTTTGTAAATTATCAAAATAATCCAATTGTTTTTTTTGCTTTTCAGTATGTCAGTTGTTCTCTTTACTAAAATAAATTTTATTTTTAAATAAAAAGAGACACTTTGAGTTATATTAGTTACATCCTGCATCATATTGAGGATCATTTTATTTATACACATAAAAATGATTAATTGATCATTTTCTTAATGTACCAAACCAATCCAAATGCATTTTCTACATTTTCAGTTTTCAATTTTTTTCCTAAAATTAATAAAAATTTTAAATAAAGAAAACATAGTGAGTTTATAATGATCACCCAATGCATCAGATTAATGAGGTATTGATTCCGTAACATTATAAATGACTTATAAATCATTTTACTAATGTATCAAAATAATATGAGTGTGTTTTATCAATTTTCAGAATGACAATTATTCTTTTTTCAAAAATATTTTCTATATTATATAAATTGACACGCTAGGAATTATACCAGTGTCACCTTACATCATATTTAGGCTCAATAGTTTCCGACATGTCCAAAATGTCTTAAGGATAATATTCCTAATGTATCAAAATAATACGAATACATTTTCTTAGTTTTGAGTTTTTCACTTGTGTTTTTACTACAATGACATTTGAAACAACAAACATGAACTTTTCGACATACCGGTCACATCATGTGTATGTTTTTTATGAAACAACTTCATACTTGAAAAAATCACTTGTCAATATTTTTATTAAGTTATCAAAAAAATCATGATTTTTTCCTTTGTTTTTAGTGAGTGGTATTTTAATAACTAAAATGTCCATCTTAAACTATTAACGGAAACATTGTGAAATACTTGGAACATCCTATTTTAGATAGAAACGAGAATGATTCATAAAAGTCCAAAATGACTTATGGATAACTTTAATTAAGTGTCAAAAAAAATTGATGCATTTTATTAGTTTTGATTATTTTAGTAGTCTTTTTTACCAAAAACGTTGTCAATTTTAAATAAAAAATGAACCAAAAGTCATACTGGTCACACTATGTGTCAGATGGAGGTGAGGCTGATCATACACATCCCAAATAACAGATGGATAATTTTATAAAAGTATTAAAATAATCCAAATGATTTTTTTTATTTTTTAGTATTTCACTAGTTCTTTTTACCAAAAATTAATTTAAAATTTGAATAAAAAGATGCACTTAGAGTTATAGCAGTCACACCATGTGTTAAATTGAGGTGGGATTGATTCCAACACATAAGACATGAAATATGAATCATTTTCCCAAAATATGAAAATAATTTGAATCTATTTTTCTAGTTTTTACTATGGAACATTTTCTTTGTACTAAAATTGATTTCAATTTCTAATAAATAGACACACTTGGAATTATACCGGTCACACTATGCTTCAGATTGTGGTGTGGTTTAATCATACATGTCACAAATGGATTATGGATCATTTATCTAAAGTATTAAAATTGGAATCACTCCATTTTTTCATAATTTAAATTATATAGCTTTAACAGAATAGACAGTGGTGTATATTTTGTGAAACCAACATACAATGGAATCTTTGCAAAACTCTTTAACATATCACAAATTTTTGGACAATAACAAAGTTAATATTGAAATTTATTTTCCATTTATTCCATACGATCTCCATCATAATTCACACCTATAATAATATTCTATAGAGGGTCTTTTTCATTTTCCATACTTGTAATCATATCAGATGATCCATATAATGTAGTGTAATCCCAATCACTAGCTACATTATCTTTTTCGTTATGTTTATCCAAAAAATATGAACTTATGTAAATTCCGTGAAAGATCATGCGTTATTAATACTCCTCTTGAATAATTATTCTTGACGAAAAAAAGAGTAAACAGTGACAAATAATTTGAGATTTTTTTTATGAATTATCTTTTTCAAATATTAAAAACACTTTCTCCCCATCTTAAAACCCTTTTTCATTCAATTGGAATCCATCCATTCAATATTCCTACTTAACCTATTTGATTTGGTAATGTTAATATTTGATAAATAAATACACAAAATATGTTAATTTGAAGATGGATGTCATTAATGTCACGACCCACCCCCAGGTCCTATGACGTGACCACCCCATGCCCGCCTCCCATAGGCCAGGGGCTGGCGACTAGCACCATGGCCTAATTCCCAATAAAAGGGAAGGCATTGCCTTTATGAAGTAAAAACACACACAGAGTATGTAAGCGGAAGTAAACACTACGTAAATAGAGTACAAGTAAGTGTAGAAAACAAATAGGCCAGAATACAAACCCAAACTGAAAGTAAAGTACAACATCGAGCCGTCCACTGGTAGTCCCACCTGAAGGGTGGGTACAGATTGTAACACCCCAAGATTTCATAGTGTGTTAGTTCTTCAAAATAATTCAATAACTTTCACTACATGCAACACCAAGTTAAAGCACACCATGACTTACCAAACAAGCCATTCAAAAGAGGTTATGAATAGTATTAGATAAATTTTAATGTTTATATAATCCTTATAATTTTAGAATCCATATTATGAGTTTCTTAGATATAATGCAAGAACAAATTCATTTTCAGTATTATCAAATTTAATAGTGAACCCTCTTTAAATACAATATTTTAAACTTTTTGACTAAATGGGGACATCAAAAATTTAAAATGAAACACCCCAAGCTTCCACGGTACGTTTCCCTTTGAATAATGTGATAGCGTGTGTTGTACGCAACACCGAGTTCTAACACACCACAACTAATTAAACTAGCCGTTGTGAATAGTAATACCTACTTTTTGAAATCATATATATTTTATATTTCAAAATGGACTTCATTTTTGGATTCGGAATATTGAAATTAGCCTAGGGTGAAATTTTGGTACTTTTCGGATAACTTTCATATTTTGATGAATAGTGAAAATTACTAAATTTTAATTAAAAAGAACTTTTTTAATCAAAATAATTAATAGTGATAAATTGTGAATTTGAGTGGTTTTAAAGTATATTTAGAATATATTTTTACCATTTAATATAATCTTGGTCATTGGACATAATTTTACAGTTAAACCGAACATAAACAAGTGTCAATCTTTTGATAGTTATTATCTCTTAAAAACACGCTTTTTGTTTTGACAGCGGGAATTAATTTTAAATTAATTTCTGCCACTTCTGTGTTTTGAATTTAGAAAAATGGATTCCATATTTGGAATTAGGATGTTCAAATTGTGTAAATAAGTAACTTTTATTTTTAGACATTTTGAATAATTACTGCGGTAAATATTTTATTTACCATGGTTAAGGGTAAATCCGGTAAATAAGGGTTAAAAAAAATAATATTATAATAATACTAAATTACCCTAAAACGTGTCTCAACCCTATTGGTTGATACATGGTCGACCATGGGCATCTTTGGGTCTATTTTGGGACCCCATGGATCCACTTGTAAGTGATAATGACACTTTATTTTAATTAAGTCAAAATGAATACAAAAATGACACAAGCATATATCTTTTAGAAAAACAATTGTTACATAGAGTTATATAAGTTGGATTTTAGATTATAAATATTCATTAGAAAGATAAAAAGATTTCCTACATAATGATATTTTATTTATAATTTTTAGACATTATATAATTTATTTTATTTATGACACAATGATGATGCAGTAATTACTATAATAGTGAAAAATTAAAATAATTGATATTATAAATACCCAAATAAATATAATATGAAACTTTTAATGAATTAAACTAATTTTCTAGGATAATATGATATATTAGGATTTATTTAATTGACTTTGTTCGAAGTTATCAATCTGTTATGAGTTTCACAAAAATCAACCATTGAATAGTGTCAAAATTGACATAAAAGAGTTCTTAAAACAAATATTATATTATTAATTGATATTAAATTCCTAAAAATCTAAGGTTCGGCCAAGAGACTTATATCATGATAGGTTCATCATTAATGGACCACTTGTGGGTCGCTTGGATGTATATAGTAAGTTTATTAACCATAATATATAAAAATACAAAGAGACATTGTAAAAGTGAAACTAATTAACTTAGAGTTAATACTTAAAGATAAGGATAAGTACCCAAACCTGTCTAAATTCTATTGGATGAGTTGTTTTCGACCTATCCCCACATCATCCTTTGAATAGTCAACTTTTGAGCCTTTAGAAACCGAATATGAATTTATTATAAATTAATATTTCTAGCTTTTCCAAAGGTGCCCCTCACCCCTCTTATAAAAGGGAACTCCTCCTTCTCATTTCTTCACACCTTCAAAGCCTTTTGATTCGGCCAAACTCCGCCCAAATAATCTCCCAAAATCCCTCACTACAACCTAGAGGCCTTAGTTTGATCAGAAAGCCAACCTAAGGAGCCCTTTTGATCAAATCAAAAGGAAGAACCCGAAGAAGAGGTAATGATTTCACCACCCTTTTCTAAGTTCATTTCTTCTTCCACTTCTTCTTCCTTTGTTCTTACCATTCTGAAATAATAACTCCAGTATCTCACATATACTGTGATGTTATTATAAATATGGTACAATCATATTCAGTATTCTATCCACCATTTGAATAACATGTCACCATACGTGCGTACGTACGGCTTACCGTCTCCACGTCGTGGTGTAATTGTTATTCAATATAATATTATTTGGATGGGTATAATAATGATGTGTAACTCATGTAAATAATAAATATAACATGTTAATGATTCTGTATATAGGATATACCATCCATTTATATATTATTTTAATATCAAAAGAATGATATTGTCGCTCGTGCGTACGTACGGACTACCGTCTCCACGAACGCGATGAGATTCATTCTCTATCGTATCCATTCAAGTATAATTATCATTTGAGGATTTAAAAATGATGTTTAAGGACTGTATATCATTCTGGATATGAATAAGATACAACAACCATGGCTTATGTAACAAAACATATAAAAGAAAATGAGTAAGTTAACTCCCGAAACGACGATAATTCTAAGATATTATTAACAAATCAATGTTAAAAGATCATATATGATATCATATTAATATATATGATTCTTGTATAATTTAATAACAACTATTTCACCATTATACAGGAGGTTAACCTACCCCAACCAAGGAAAAGTACAAGGTAAGGGTTATTTCACAATCTCTTCATTATCCGAGGTTGTTTATATGTAATAATCTACTGGGATCTCTTTATCATCCACATCCATGTTTCTTAAAAATGTATTTCAAAACATTTTTACTATTTACAAGAATATGGGTTAAAGTCATTTATACCCTTGTTTGACTTTTTATAATAGGTTTATAAAGGAATCTTTCCGTCGTTTTCAAAACAAGGTCCTTTTTAACCTTTTCGACAGAATTGAGGTATGAATGTTTTTTTAACTTATACGGCGGGTGCGGTTATTTTACGCCGTTATAAAATCTTCAAAGCTTTCCTTACAAGATTATAAGAATATTTTCAAAGAAAATGTTTTATTTTATATGGATCTTAAATGATTTCAAAATAAAAGGAGATATTTCTTTAAAAAGAATTTTGATTTCATCTATGTCAACATCCTTTGATGGATTTTAAGATTATTTGAAGTTGATTTATTATGATACAAAACTTCTATATTGTATTGAAGGTTTTGTGATATGTTTGACTATGGATGTGCTATTTTTATACCATTCATAGTTTATGGTGAAATTATTGACATTTCGTATGCTAGTTTTATTACGAATGTTTATGTTATGTTTAAACCTTTTCATATGGGAATGCATTGGACTTAATAAGTGACGGGTGGAGCCCGCTATAGCTCCTCGATGCATCAGTAGGTCTCATGAGACAAACTAGTGTCTTGGCACAAGGCCTTGACAAAATCTTATTTGTAGTCTTGGCACGAGGCCTTGGCTATGTGGTTATGATAGTCTGGCATTATGCATTCCAACATTATGAAAGTGGTTATTGATTTTTGCATGTGATTATTCGATTAGTAGAATATCCATGTGAATAAGTAAATGGCATTATTTCATTTTACTTTTGCCATACCATGTTGAAGTTCAATTTTAAAAGGCTTTTGTTTTTAGTAATGCATTGCCTTAAATGTTTATTCTTATTTATGAAAGTTTCCGCTATATTGTTATCCTTACTGGGCATTTGAGCTCACCCCTTTTCTATGTTTTATTTTTCCCCAGGATGTGAAGAAGTAAATTATGAATGACCTGCAGGGATATTATGAGGGGATAGTAGTGTGGATTATGGAGACATTATGTTGTTGTAGTAGTTTTTCATTTTATGACGTAATGTAAAACTTATGAATATATCTAGTGTTTCCAAGGCTACTAAACCAATCGGTCTTTCGAGATTTGATCTTTCTTGTGATCATGCCAATGTTATGTAATAATGCACCGACTCTGGGTAACTGGGGTCGGGGCGTTACAGTTGGTATCAGAGGAAGTTTAGTACAAACCTTGGAAGCTAGATTTAGATAAACTCTGATTAGAGCACGTAGACCTAAGATGAACTTTGAGGATTAGTATAGAAGAACTTCCTAGAATTTTGGTATTGTAGAGATTTTGTGAGTTTTCCGAGCAATACATCCCTGTCTGGATACGAGCAGGTAGAGGCGGCTCTGGCACAGATGTACCTAGGGGTAAAACCCGAAAACACCGCTTTGAGCTAGACTCGAACGGGAACTGGTGCACGACAACGGGCCTTGCTGCACTCTTGGTTACGACACTCCCGAGGGATATGCTTAAGATAACTCTCATTTTCTTTACAAATCATTATGAAGGGTTTATGTGTATATACATCCTCAAAGGAGACATTCTTATGATTATGGATTATATCCATAAATAGTTCAATTTATGTTAAGTGTTTTATAAGTATGGGATTATGTATTTTGACTCATAAACTAATCTAGTTTATGCCATTGTTTAGAAATGGCGCCCAGTAGAAGGAATGATAACTCCATAAATGCACATGATTCAATGAGAAGAAAGGATCATATCTCTCATGGTCTTAAGCTAGAATTTATAAGAGGAATAGTCTCCCATGTATTATCATCATATGAAGAAATAATATCATGTGTTGATAAGATAAGTAAAGAGTTTACTGAGTCCTATGGCTTTGAAGGGAAGCAAGAGAAGAAAAGGATGGAAGAGAGAAAGATGGATAAAGGGAAGAGGGAAAAGAAGAATTTTCCCATATGTGGTAACTGTGGAAAGAAACACCCTGGAACTTGCCTGAAAGGAATGGGAGTTTGTTATAAGTGTGGAGGAAAAGGGCACAAAGTACCTGACTGCAAGGGTAAGAAAATGGTTTCAAATGTACAATGCTTCATTTGCAAGGAGTTTGGACACTACGCGAACCTATGTCCCAGTCATCAGACCATGCCACAAATGATGCTATTGGATAATAATCAAGTTATGATACTACCACATATGAAGAGGAATGATTAGAGTTCTTATGTTGATTATGTCAATTGAGTGTTGTATCAACAATGTACTTGTTATAATAATTATGGAGTATATAAGGATTGTACTGCAGTACTATTTCATTAAGGACTTGAGATTCTGTGGAACAATGAAAAGTGACTCAATAGCAGGATAAATTTTTGGAAAATATATGGTTGAGAGAATGATAAACCATAATATAGTTCTGATACCGAGGTAGTGATTTTCGAATAATACATGATTATTTTGGAAAAAATATATTGGATATTCTTGACTACCTTGGAACTGATTAATGATTTGTATATTCCATCATTTTTGGGGTTTAAAACATTTTTGGATTGATGAAGTATATCCAGTATTCTATATGGAATAAGAGAGCATGAATGTAATCAATAAGGAATATGGTAATACATGATGAAGGTATTCATATGCTATTACGGGGTAAAAAGGATCTATATTATGTTTACCTTCCTTATAAATGTTAGACTGTGAGTTTGGACAGAAGTATTTTGGATAGTTCTAGTTTGAGATTAATTTTGGATGGCCATAAAAGGACAACCCGGAGGTCGGGCGGCAACCCGTCACGTCCGGCATGGCCGTGAGACTTGAACCCGCAACCGAAGGGCGACAAGGGTGTATCACCTACCACTGGACCATGAGATGTCCTGGATTAAATAATGTAGTTTTTATTAAAAGATCATGTAGATGAATTATAAATTCATTTATTTTGGAACCCTATATGAATAGTGTAAATAGAATTTTTTTACATTCTATTATCTTTTAGAGTGAAAGATGAGTTTGTGGTAGAAATTTATTAATGGATAAAACTCTAATTATAAAGTAAGTATATCTCCTTATGATCTTAGCCAATCTCATAAATAAATTCCTCAATATTAAGAAAAGCAACTTTGAACAAAAATGTTTTCCTAGATGGTACCTTAAATCATCACTAATTTATGGCTTTGGGATTGTTGGCCTTTTTATAGCCATGTTCTCTACCACTCTCCATCAGATAATTGATGGTTATATTTTTCTTCCATATCCATATTTTCCTACATGGAACCCTAGTATGTGTTATTTTCGGTAATCTTCATACTTTCGACTCTTTATTTTAAATAGAGGTCTCATTAATTCATTTTTCGATGTGGGATTTCAACTAGGATATTTTGAAACGTCAAAAATGTATTATCCTAATACCCTATGTTTTGTTGAACCGATGGTATTTCAATTCATCATAGATTGATGAATTTAAGGAACTCAATTTTATACTTGTTTGTGATTGATGACCTCAATCACTCTCTATAAATATTTACGTTTTTCCTCCAATTATATGTCTCAAATTGCCACCAATGTTCTCCTAATCGAGATCATAATTTGGTGGTGACACTTTCATTTCTCTTTTCCTAATATTAAGACTAAATTTTAGTAACCCAATTTCCGATGTGGGGTTTCCCACAAATATATTATCTATTTTCAACCTTTTATTTTCGAAGAATAATTTCAAATTGCGAGGACGCAATTTATTGAAGGAGGGGAGAATGTAACACCCCAAGATTTCATAGTGTGTTAGTTCTTCAAAATAATTCAATAACTTTCACTACATGCAACACCAAGTTAAAGAACACCATGACTTACCAAACAAGCCATTCAAAAGAGGTTATGAATAGTATTAGATAAATTTTAATGTTTATATAATCCTTATAATTTTAGAATCCATATTATGAGTTTCTTAGATATAATGCAAGAACAAATTCATTTTCAGTATTATCAAATTTAATAGTGAACCCTCTTTAAATACAATATTTTAAAATTTTTGACTAAATGGGGACATCAAAAATTTAAAATGAAACACCCCAAGCTTCCACGGTACGTTTCCCTTTGAATAATGTGATAGCATGTGTTGTACGCAACACCGAGTTCTAACACACCGCAACTAATTAAACTAGCCGTTATGAATAGTAATACCTACTTTTTGAAATCATATATATTTTATATTTCAAAATGGACTTCATTTTTGGATTCGGAATATTGAAATTAGCCTAGGGTGAAATTTTGGTACTTTTCGGATAACTTTCATATTTTGATGAATAGTGAAAATCACTAAATTTTAATTAAAAACAACTTTTTTAATCAAAATAATTAATAGTGATAAATTGTGAATTTGAGTGGTTTTAAAGTATATTTAGAATATATTTTTACCATTTAATATAATCTTGGTCATTGGACATAATTTTACAGTTAAACCGAACATAAACAAGTGTCAATCTTTTGATAGTTATTATCTCTTAAAAACACGCTTTTTGTTTTGACAGCGGGAATTAATTTTAAATTAATTTCTGCCACTTCTGTGTTTTGAATTTAGAAAAATGGATTCCATATTTGGAATCAGGATGTTCAAATTGTGTAAATAAGTAACTTTTATTTTTAGACATTTTGAATAATTACTGTGGTAAATATTTTATTTACCATGGTTAAGGGTAAATCCGGTAAATAACGGTTAAAAAAAATAATATTATAATAATACTAAATTACCCTAAAACGTGTCTCAACCCTATTGGTTGATACATGGTCGACCATGGGCATCTTTGGGTCTATTTTGGGACCCCATGGATCCACTTGTAAGTGATAATGACACTTTATTTTAATTAAGTCAAAATGAATACAAAAATGACACAAGCATATATCTTTTAGAAAAACAATTGTTACATAGAGTTATATAAGTTGGATTTTAGATTATAAATATTCATTAGAAAGATAAAACGATTTCCTACATAATGATATTTTATTTATAATTTTTAGACATTAAATAATTTATTTTATTTATGACCCAATGATGATGCAGTAATTACTATAATAGTGAAAAATTAAAATAATTGATATTATAAATACCCAAATAAATATAATATGAAACTTTTAATGAATTAAACTAATTTTCTAGGATAATATGATATATTAGGATTTATTTAATTGACTTTTTTCGAAGTAATCAATCTGTTATGAGTTTCACAAAAATCAACCATTGAATAGTGTCAAAATTGACATAAAAGAGTTCTTAAAACAAATATTATATTATTAATTGATATTAAATTCCTAAAAATCTAAGGTTCGGCCAAGAGACTTATATCATGATAGGTTCATCATTAATGGACCACTTGTGGGTCAATTGGATGTATATAGTAAGTTTATTAACCATAATATATAAAAATACAAAGAGACATTGTAAAAGTGAAACTAATTAACTTAGAGTTAATACTTAAAGATAAGGTTAATATAAGTACCCAAACCTGTCTAAATTCTATTGGATGAGTTGTTTTCGACCTATCCCCACATCATCCTTTGAATAGTCAACTTTGGAGCCTTTAGAAACCGAATATGAATTTATTATAAATTAATATTTCTAGCTTTTCCAAAGGTGCCCCTCACCCCTCTTATAAAAGGGAACTCCTCCTTCTCATTTCTTCACACCTTCAAAGCCTTTTGATTCGGCCAAACTCTGCCCAAATAATCTCCCAAAATCCCTCACTACAACCTAGAGGCCTTATTTTGATCAGAAAGCCAACCTAAGGAGCCCTTTTGATCAAATCAAAAGGAAGAACCCGAAGAAGAGGTAGTGATTTCACCACCCTTTTCTAAGTTCATTTCTTCTTCCACTTCTTCTTCCTTTGTTCTTACCATTCTGAAATAATAACTCCAGTATCTCACATATACTGTGATGTTATTATAAATATGGTACAATCATATTCAGTATTCTATCCACCCTTTGAATAACATGTCACCATACGTGCGTACGTACGGCTTACCGTCTCCACGTCGTGGTGTAATTGTTATTCAATATAATATTATTTGGATGGGTATAACAATGATGTGTAACTCATGTAAATAATAAATATAACATGTTAATGATTCTGTATATAGGATATACCATCCATTTATATATTATTTTAATATCAAAAGAATGATATTGTCGCTCGTGCGTACGTACGGACTACCGTCTCCACGAACGCGATGAGATTCATTCTCCATCGTATCCATTCAAGTATAATTATCATTTGATGATTTAAAAATGATGTTTAAGGACTGTATATCATTCTGGATATGAATAAGATACAACAACCATGGCTTATGTAACAAAACATATAAAAGAAAACGAGTAAGTTAACTCCCGAAACGACGATAATTCTAAGATATTATTAACAAATCAATGTTAAAAGATCATATATGATATCATATTAATATATATGATTCTTGTATAATTTAATAACAACTATTTCACCATTATACAGGAGGTTAACCTACCCCAACCAAGGAAAAGTACAAGTTAAGGGTTATTTCACAATCTCTTCATTATCCGAGGTTGTTTATATGTAATAATCTACTGGGATCTCTTTATCATCCACATCCATGTTTCTTAAAAATGTATTTCAAAACATTTTTACTATTTACAAGAATATGGGTTAAAGTCATTTATACCCTTGTTTGACTTTTTATAAGAGGTTTATAAAGGAATCTTTCCGTGGTTTTCAAAACAAGGTCCTTTTTAACCTTTTCGACAGAATTGAGGTATGAATGTTTTTTTAACTTATACGGCGGGTGCGGTTATTTTACGCCGTTATAAAATCTTCAAAGCTTTCCTTACAAGCTTATAAGAATATTTTCAAAGAAAATGTTTTATTTTATATGGATCTTAAATGATTTCAAAATAAAAGGAGATATTTCTTTAAAAAGAATTTTGATTTCATCTATGTCAACATCCTTTGATGGACTTTAAGATTATTTGAAGTTGATTTATTATGATACAAAACTTCTATATTGTATTGAAGGTTTTGTGATATTTTTGACTATGGATGTGCTATTTTTATACCATTCATAGTTTATGGTGAAATTATTGACATTTCGTATGCTAGTTTTATTACGAATGTTTATGTTATGTTTAAACCTTTTCATATGGGAATGCATTGGACTTAATAAGTGACGGGTGGAGCCCGCTATAGCTCTTTGATGCATCGGTAGGTCTCATGAGACAAACTAGTGTCTTGGCACAAGGCCTTGACAAAATCTTATTTGTAGTCTTGGCACGAGGCCTTGGCTATGTGGTTATGATAGTCTGGCATTATGCATTCCAACATTATGAAAGTGGTTATTGATTTTTGCATGTTATTATTCGATTAGTAGAATATCCATGTGAATAAGTAAATGGCATTATTTCATTTTACTTTTGCCATACCATGTTGAAGTTCAATTTTAAAAGGCTTTTGTTTTTAGTAATGCATTGCCTTAAATGTTTATTCTTATTTATGAAAGTTTCCGCTATATTGTTATCCTTACTGGGCATTTGAGCTCACCCCTTTTCTATGTTTTATTTTTCCCCAGGATGTGAAGAAGTAAATTATGAATGACCTGCAGGGATATTATGAGGGGATAGTAGTGTGGATTATGGAGACATTATGTTGTTGTAGTAGTTTTTCATTTTATGATGTAATGTAAAACTTATGAATATATCTAGTGTTTCCAAGGCTACTAAACCAATCGGTCTTTCGAGATTTGATCTTTCTTGTGATCATGCCAATGTTATGTAATAATGCACCGACTCTAGGTAACTGGGGTCGGGGCGTTACACAGATTGCCGCCACAGCTCCTCGAATCCAGCCATCTGCTCCGTGTACGTCCAGCCCAATGGTCCACCTCCAGGTACCGACCTACTCCACAATCCTCAACCATGATTAGCGATGTCCGTCATCTGTAACCAACACAACTTAGTGCGGGCGTAGCCCGTGCAGGGGTGAGTATACCCTACTCAGTAGAAAACCCGAAACCCCCGACGGTCTCCCTGAATCCACAAAGGATAAACCACAATGAAAAGGTACAATCACGAAGTAAAATCTAACACTACTTATGTATATGCCCATACATATACCCAAGTCATCAGTCCAGTTCGGCTCCAACATCCGAGCCTATGTACAACCCAGTCCACACAGGAAAACACAACTCTAATCCACACAGGAAAGCATTACATAATCCAAAAAGTATATCATATCAATCTTATCGAAGATAAATATTGAAAGTCAAGACTCAGCTCAAACTAGGATTTAATCGAGAAGTAAAAACCATAACTGCTCGGAAACTCCTCCTCTATCGAGTACAGTGAGCCTGCGGCTATAACCAAGTGCTTCCCATTAACCTTGGACTGCTGTAGTACTCCATATTTCGAGTACTATGGGACTACTGGTACAACCAAGCGCTTCCCACCATGGGTCTGCCACTACAACCAAGCGCTCCCCCCTCAAAGCCTCTATAGGTACTTCTTCTGTTGAGTATCGCGGTTCTGCTGCTACAACAAGGCGCTCCTCTGCCGTGGGTCTGCCGCTACAACCAAGTGCTCCCCCTCATAGCCTCCAGAGGTACTCCTTCTGTTGAGTACCATAGGTCTGCCACTACAACCAAGCACTCCTCCGTCGTGGGTCTGCCGCTACAACCAAGCGCTCCCCACTGGGCTATCCAAAACACACCGAGTCGATCGATCAATAGTCATCAAGTCTCAGCCAGCTCTAGGGTTTTCGCACACAACATGCTCATTCCGGGAGGGTCCACTCCACGAGCAAAGAGGTGGATACTAAAAATATCACAATGTTCCATGAAATGGTTTCTCAAGGGACCGCCTCGTCATAGGGGTCTCAACGCAGCAGATGGTGCGTCAATCGGACGCCCGGTCTATGAGTTGTTATCCTTTTTGTCCCAGCGTCCTGATTGGTTTCGTGTGCGAAAAAACCCATCCATATCTCAACTGTGCCCAGAACTCTCATAGTGTATACCCATAGGGACGGTTTCTCAATGTGATCACCAACGCCGCTGACGGTTCGTCAAACGAACGTCCGGTCAGTAGGTTATCAGCTTTTCCGTTCGAGGGGCCCGATTGGATTTTGGGTTCAATCCAACCCATCCACTATCCAAATGAATCCTAAACTCAGGTGAAGTATTCCAAAAGTTCTGTATCATCATGAGTAATCCAACAAAGTCGACGAAACGTCAATCAGACGTCCGGGGCTCATGTTATAAGCATTTCCGCTCCAAGGGCCTGATTGGTTTTGTGTACGAATCAACCTAGGTGAACCCAAAGTTCTCCAAAACCTGGAGTGTAATATACCGAAATGACCGTTTCATTCCAAGGATCGCACCGCAGCTGACAGTGCGTCGATCGGAGGTCCGCAGCCCAGGTTATGGGAAAATGACTGAAAGAGGTCCAGAAATGGCGGTTTTGGGCACGACAAGGCCCGGCCTGGGCCGCCCTGACCGGCGCGCTGGCGTGGCCAGGTGGCTCGACCAAAACGGCCGAGCGGTTTGGGGGGGGGGGCTACCCCCCTGTTGCGTAACCGCGACCCCATGTGGGGGGCCGCTGCTGTCCGGCCAGCCGGGGGTTACGATCCCCCGGCTTCTCCTCTGACTGGCCGGCCCGCTCCAGCCGTCTGGCTGCTGCCTCCACGGGACCAGATGGTCCCGTCGCCCCATGCTCCGACGCTGGCGGCCGAAAATCGGCCGCCGTTCCCTGCTCTGCCGCTGCTTGAGGCCGCGGCCTTGATCCGTCCTACGTGGCACGATGGCGCTGTGCATCCTTACCGAATGATCCCGCGTGGTGCGACGACACCGCACCATCTACGTACCAAACCACAACATGGTCAACAACAGAAATAGGGGAGGAGGGTCGGCCGTGTTTGTGCGTCATGGCCCCCCACCTGTTAATCGATAGCAAGTAGCTAAGATTATCGAAGAACGTTTGAATATTCACGAACAAACAATGAAACACCTACCTCGTCAAATTCGTTGAGAAAAAGTTCATCGCGGATTTTATCATCGCGAAAGAAGGTGTCAAGGAAGGAGAGGGTTTTTGGTGTCACGATACATGGATTCGTGTCTTCAATCTCCAAGGAAGGAGTCTCTCACCTTCTTCCTTCGTCGGAGGTCAGCGTTCTTTGTCAGCGGCGGTGCGTTCTTCGCGTTCTTCGACGAAGAATAATAACTTCAAGCCTTGAGAAAAATCTCCCAAGCCTATCTCAACAGGATCACAACCATAATAAAATAAGTGTTTGCCTTATTTTATTTCCCATTCCAAGTGTTTTGATATTCAAAAATGAATCCATCAATTAATTGAATTAATTGAAACATTTAAACCGCCCTATTAAAATAAGTGTTTCATAACATTTAAAAGAAATAGTTGACTTTCATTTAAAGGGGGTGGGGGGTGCGGGTGTGTTACATAATTAAAGGAGGGGGTTGAAAAAGGTGGGGATCGTGTGGGACCCACCCCAAAAATATCCTACCTAGTGGAGTAGGATATAGTGGGTCCCACTCCAATCACTTATCTTTGGTTAACCAACTTTAGATAAAAGAAAAATCGGCCGCACCATTTTTATTTGATTCGTTTACTTAACCCAAAAATTTAATAACCACAACCGAGCAACGCAACTCCAGAAATGGTGTTTCTAAGCATTTACGGGCACTGTGATTCAATCGGTGCCCTCGGAATTTGATTCCGAGCACTGGTTTAAAAGTTAGGAAAACTCGCTCATTCGTTTACTGAACGTACATGAGTCAAACTTCGGAAAATGATTCTGGGCACACCGGGCCTCGGAATCAGGTGTCTTCATAAGCTGCGTTCTTGTAAAATCCAAAAGTAAATGATGAAAAAATTTCCCTTTAATTTTTAAGGGTCTTTAAATTACTCCCACCTCGGTGCTTTATGTCCCCGTAAAGATATAACACAAACTAGGGAAAAAAGTGGTACTGAGAATGCATCTGAGCCTTTCGCTCCCATGTCATCTCCTGGAGGTTCCCATACTTCCAGTGAAAGCGCACCCAAGGAATCGACTGTCTACGTAAGATCCGATCCTATTGATCCTTGATCCCCAATGGAACCTCCGTGAAGGTCGCCCCATCATCAATGTCAAACTCCCCATGATCAATGATATGTGTTGGGTCGTGCATGTATCTCCTCAGCTAAGATATGTGGAAGACGTCGTGCACCCGGTGCAACTGAGGTGGTAGAGCCAGGCGGTAAGCCACCTCGCCAATCTTATTGAGGACCTGGAATGGTCCGATGAAGCGTGGAGACAACTTTCCGCCTCATCCAATTCTCCGTAAACCACATCGAGGT
This sequence comes from Viscum album, assembly GCA_963277665.1. Taxonomy (NCBI): domain Eukaryota; kingdom Viridiplantae; phylum Streptophyta; class Magnoliopsida; order Santalales; family Viscaceae; genus Viscum; species Viscum album. Next base: position 962,981,723 of record OY728156.1, read on the forward strand.
GAGTCCCATAAGAAAACATGGTCGCCATCCTCAAACTCTAGTGGCCTCCGCCTCCTGTCAGTATAAGACTTCTACCTGCTCTAAGCTGTCCTCATCTGCTTCTGGTTGACCTGGACCTTCTCTGTCGTGGCCTGGACCATCTCTAGTCCCACAAGAGCTATTGAGATTTTTTCTTTACCGATAAGAGAAATCTGGTCTCATCCCCTGGCTGAACCACGTTCTTTTCCTAATACAGTCAATCCCGACATGGATGATACTAATCCATACCAAGGATGACGTCGTAAGGCCTCAATGCTACTACCAAGAGATCCAACCGTTACTCTCCCCTATATGGGTTGAGTCACACTGTCGGCATTACTGTGTGGTAACTGGGTCTCCTCCAGTAGGTATCTCAAAGTGAGGGTCAAGTCAACAATTTTTAAACCGGATCCTCTTAGTAACAACATAAAGAGAGGACAAGAAGGTGAAAGCCACAAGAAAAGTGTCTTCTATTACTGCAGCTCAAAGTACAAAGACACAAATCTTTTACAAACAAAGATCAACAAATCTTGAAGCAACATGAACAAAAGTCTCCAGGTCTGGAGCTAGTCGTGCTCATGTACATCTGCTCCTGGAGCTCCGTGATCGTAGGCCTCAGCTTCCTGAATCTGTTCTATCCCATGTCCACATGTTCCCTGCGGTCGGGGACGACCTCCTGGTGGTGGTGTTGGCAACACCTAGAAGCGTCTTCCACCTCCCACTGCATGGCCAGCTCCCATGCCATGGTCTCCTACTCTGTGCGGTCCGCCTAGAGCGAGCCTTTGCCTCTACCTGGGAGGTCCTTCGTTTATCTGTTGATCATTTTTATGGAAGGCCGGACAGTTATGAGCCGTGTGACCAACGCCGCCGTAGGAGTAACACTGTCCGCGCATGGTAAGTCATTCTCCTCCTCGGGTGCCTCGCACAAACGATCATGTGTGATGCGGTCGACCACCTGTAGGTCTAGTCCTTTTGGACCTCTGCATCATCTGTCTACTGGCCGCTACAAAAGACTCTTCCGCATGCCGGCTTGTGGTGGATCCTACTTCTAGAGACTGCTCAGCAAGGAAACTCTCCACTAGGAGGGCTCGCTCCAACACCCCTGTCTGCATCGGGATGTTGTGAGAAACAACTGATGCTCTGATCTCTTGCCTGAGCCCAACTCGATGGTTCGGGCTTTGAAGAGTGGGTCTCGTACCATGTCTGTGGAATAGCGTGAGATATCCGTAAAATTCACTGAGTACTGGGCCACGGTCATGCTGTCATGCCGCAGCTATAGTAGCTCATGGATGCGCACCGCACGGAGGGTGGCTGGGACGAACTATGAGCGGAAGAGGCTCTCAAAGTCCGTCCAAAGAATATATGCCTCGTCGTGCACCTGGCGCATCAAGCTCCACCATCTGCCTCCTTCCGCATATAGGAGTCTCGCTGCGAGGATCACCATGAGGTCAGCTGGTGTCCCCACTAACCTGAAAACTAGAACAACCGCCTCAAACCAATCCTCGGCTGCCTGAGGGTCTATCTCCCCACCGAACCTTGGCGGTATCAGACACTAGAACTCATGCAGCATACTAAGGCGACATGCACTATCACCGACAAGGTCTGGTAGCATCGGTGGCTCGGCGGGTAGAGGTACTGCTGGTGCCTCTTCTATAAAAAGGGCCCTGCATCGAGGCCTCGTCGCTCGGTGGGTTTTCGTCTCGCACAACGCTTGGAACCCTAGCTGGCTACCGTCATGGGGCCATCCTGAAAAGAAACCGGTGTGCCACGGTCAAATAGTTTACCTGGTGAGCTGACATAATGTAATCACAAAGAAAACATTTGAAACACACATGAAATCAATGTTTTCTTTCATTGAGTTAAAAATCAGAAGTCAGGGTCCTGGTGTATGGATACGTTAGCCGCCGCACCAACACAGGACTCCCTGGACTGAAAACCACACTCAATAACCTTAACAATATTGCTTCACATAGAAGAAATATCAGATTCCAGAGTTCTGCAGTAGAACCTAACTTCTCTGATAACAATTTGTCACGAGCCGCCCCCGGGGCCTGTGCCGTGACTACCCCAAGCCCGCCTCCCATAGGCCAGGGGCTGGCGACTAGCACTAAGGTGTAATATCCGATAAAAGGGAAGGCATTGACTTTATGAAGTAAACAAACACACAGAGTAAGTAAGCAGAAGTAAAAACTAAGTAAACAGAGTACAAGTAAGTGCAGAAAACAAATGGGCCAGAATACAAACCCAAACTGAAAGTAAAGTACAACGTCTAGCCGTCCACTGGAAGTCCCACATGAAGTGTGGGAACAGATAGCCTCCACAGCTCCTTGGGTCTAGTCGTCCGCTCCATGTACGTCCCGCCCAGTAGTCCTCCTCCAGGTACCGACCTGCTCCGCAAGCCTCAACCACGATCAGCGCTGTCTTTTGTATGCAACCTACACAACATAGTGCGGGCATTGCCCGTTCAAGGGTGAGTATACGCTAATCAGTAGGGATCTCGAGACCTCCGAAGGTATCCCAAAATACAAAAAGGATAAAACAAAAAGAAAATATACAATCACGAAGTAACATCCAACACTACTTCGGTATATGCCCATACATATACCTAAGTCATCAGTCCAGTTCGGCTCCAACATCCGAGCCTAAGTACAACCCAATCCACACAGGAAAACACAACTCAAATCCACACAAGAAAGCATAACGTAATCAACACAGGATATCAAATAAATCTTATCGAAGATAAAGATTGAAAGTCAAGAGTCAGCTCAAACCAGGATTTAATCAAGAAGACGAAACCGTAGCTGCTGGGAAACTCCTCCTTTATCGAGTACAGTGAGCCTGCCGCTAAAACAAAGCGCTTCCCATTAACCTTGAACTATTATAGTACTCCATATGTCGAGTACTGTGGTCCTGCTTCTACATACAAGCACTTACCACCATGGGTCTGCCGCTACAACCAAGAAATCCCCCCTCATAGCCTCCAGAGGTACTCCTTCGGTTGAGTACTGTGGGTCTGCTGCTACAACCAAGCGCTCCTCTGCCGTGGGTCTGCCGCTACAACCAAGCGGTCTCCCAAATAGCCTCCATAGGTACTCTTTTTGTTGAGTATTGAGGGTCTGCCGCTACAACCAAGCGCTCCTCTGCCATGGGTCTACCGTTATAACCAAGCGCTCCCCACTGGGCTCTCCGAAACACACCGAGTAGATCGATAAGTAGTGGTCAAGTCTCAGCCAGCTCTAGGGTTACCACACACAGCATGCTCGTTCTGGGAGGGTCCACTCCATGAGCCAAGAGGTAGATACTCCAAATATCACAAAGTTCCCTGAAGATGTTTCTCAACGGACTTCCTCGTCATAGGGGTCTCAACGCAATAGACGGCGCATCAATCGGACGCCCAGTCTGTGAGTTATTATCCTATTCGTCCTAGGGGCCCGGTTGGTTTCATGTGCGAACCAACCCAGCCGTATCTCCACTGTACCCCGAACTCTCATAGGGTATACTCATAGGGACCATTTCTCTATGTGATCACCAACGCTGCTGAATGTTCGTCAAACGGACGTCCGGTCGATAAGTTATCAGGTTTTTCGTTCCAGGGGCCCGGTTGGATTTCGGGTTCAATCCAACCTGTCCACTATCCAACTGTATCCAAAACATAGGAGAAGTATGCCAAAAGTTTCATATCATCAATAATAATCCAACAAAGTCAACGACATGTCAATCGGGCGTCTAGAGCTCAAGTTATAAGCGTTTCTGCTCCAAGGGCCCGGTTGGTTTTGTGTACGAACCAACCCAGATGAACCCAACGTTCTCCGAAACCTTGAGTGTAATATACCAAAACGACCTTCTCGATCCAAGGATCGCTCCGTAGCAGAAGGTGTGTCGATCGGAGGTCCGCAACCCATGTTATGTGAAAATAAATGAAAGGGGTCCGGAAATGGGTGTTTTGGGCCCGAACCGACCCGACCCGAGACCCCTTGGGTCGGCCCGAACTGGGGCGACCCGACCCGAGTCCAGGTCCGGCCCTCTTGGGCGTGGCATGACCCGGTTGGCACGGCCCGGCCCAGCCGGGGCGAAGCCCTACCCGGCGTGCAGGCGCGGCCAGGTGGCTCGGCCGAAACGGCCGAGTGGTTTGGGTGGGGGCGCGCTGCCCCCTGTTGCATAACCGCAACCCAATGTGGGGGGCAGCTGCTGTCTGGCTAGCCCGGGGTTACGAACCCCCAGCTTCTTCTCTGACCGTCCGGCCCACTCCGGCCATCCGGCTGCTGCCGCCACAGGACCAGCTGGTCCCGTCCCCCCCTATCCGACGCTGGCGGCCGGAAACCGGCCGCCGCTCCCTGCTCAGCCGCGGCCTTGATCCGTCTGGCGCGGTGCCCCTCTGTAGTGGCCCCGATCCAGCCGTGGTGTTTCCGTGATTCTCCGGCGCGGCGCAACGGCGCCCCGACCTTGTTCGAATTCAACGGCGCGGCGCGACAACACCACACATCCTTGCTGCATGATCTCGCGCGGTGCGACGACACCGCGCCATCTCCATACCAAACAACAACCAGGTCAACAACAGAAATAAGGGAGGAGGGTCGACCGTGATTGTGCTGCCCGGCCCCCCACCTATTAATCAATAGCAGGTAGCTAAGATTAACGAAGAACGTTTGAATATTCAAGAACAAACAATAAAACCCCTACCTCGTCGAATTCATTGAGCGAAGGTTCATCGCGAATTTTATTGTCGTGAAAGAAAGCGTCACAGAAGGAGAGGGTCATTGGCATCACGGTACACGAAGTCGCGTCGTCGATCTCCGAGGAAGGAATCTTTCACCGTCGTCTATCGTCGGAGGTCGGCGTTCTTCGTCAGTGGTGGTGCGTTCTTTGCGTTCTTCGATGAAGAAGAAGAACTTCAAGCCTTGAGCAAAATCTCCCAAGCCTCTCTCAACAGGCTCACAACGATAATTAAATAACTGTTTGCCTTATTCTATTTCCCATGCCAAGCGTTTCAAAATTCAAAAACGAATCCATAAATTAATTGAATTAATTGAAATGTTTAAACCGCCCTATTAAAAGAGGAGTTTCATAACAGATAAAAGCAAGGGTTGACTTTCATTTAATGGGGGGGGGGTGCGGGTGCGTTACTTCATTAAAGGAGGGGGTTGAAAAAGTGGGGATCGTGTGGGACCCAACCCACAAATATCGTACCTAGTGGAGTAAGATATAGTGGGTCCCACTCCAATCACTTAGCTTAGGTTAAACAACTTTAGATAAAATAAAAATCGGCCGCACCATTTTTATTTTATTTCTTTACTTAACCCAAATGTTTAATAACCACACCCGAGCAAACGCAACTCCAGAAAAGGTGTTTCTAAGCATTTAACAGCGCTACAATTCCATCGGTGCCCTCATAATTCGATTCCGAGCACCGGTTTAAAAGATAGGAAAACCCGCTCGTTCATTTACTGAACGTACCCGATCCAAACTTCGGAAAATTATTTCGGGCACACCGGGACTCAGAATCAGGTGCCGTCAGAAACTGCATTCATATAAAATCTGAAAGAAAATTAAGAATAAATTTCCCTTGAATTTTTACGAGTCATTAAAATTAATTACTTGAAATAAAATAGAATGTTTGAAAAATAGTTTATCATCACATGTGAACAAAAAAATTATTGAAAGAAATTTAAAAATATAATGGTGGATATTTCAATTATAAAATCATTTTTTCAATACATATTAATAATGATCAAAAAACATTTTGTATTAGAATAAATGTAGTATAATATCACATTTACATTAAAAAATAGATTAAATACAACTATTGAATGTAATAATGTCTAAAATAATAGTTTTTATTCTAAAATCCATTTAATAATAGAAATTATGTCAAAGGAATATATTAATGGTTTCAAATATAAAAAAAATTAATATATTTTTAATAATATTTGAATCAATGAAATTGAATTTATGAAAGTATATAAGTGTATAACTATTGATAAATTGAAAAAAGATTATTGTCATAAAAGTATAAATTAAAAATGTATATTTATTAATATTAGTATATAAAATTATATAGATATATAGAAGTATAATATTATATATTTTTTATAGTGTAATATATATTTTAATAAACTATAAATAATTTATAAATGTATATACAATTATTAAACTATATAAATGTACATATATGTTACAAAATTATAATTAATTTATAATGTACATTAATTTAAAAATTTATAGAAGTATAAAATAATTATGTATAAAATTAACATTTCTAATTTTAAAATTGATTAAAATTCAGCCTTAATAGTCTTATTCAATAAACGAAACAGGTCATAAAATGTTAAAAATCACAATTTATTTTATTGAAATCATTAAATATTTTATCAATTTTTATAATTTCATGTATCTATTGAATGTAAAATTAAGAATATTGTGCTATTTAGAATACAATTTTATTACCAAAACACATAAAATAATAATAATTTATTTATAAAGATAATTGTTGCAATTTTTCAAACACATAGTCTGGAAGGTATATTAAGAAAATATTTTTAGCGACTTCCACAATTGAGATTTTCTTTAAATTGAAATGAAAATCACATAAAACATGATTTTACTATCCAATAAAACATAAAAATTTTAGGATTGTAATTTTATATATAAAACATGGAGTTAAACACGAAAACAATTATGGTTCTTTAATTCTATGGAAAAAAATCTGGTGACATATCACAAATCAATGGTGGATGGTCTTCAAACTGAAATATAATGTGAATTAATCTCAAAAAATTAATCAAATTCCATAGACATAAATAAATCACAAGAAAAATGGTTCAAAACATACCCTTGGGATCGGCCACTATTGGGTAAAATGATATAGTTGAATCTAATGGGGTGAATATAGTCTAAAAACATGCATTAAGGTTGGATGGAGTAAAGATATAGTTGAAATATGTGATTAAAAAGGAGAATAAATTATATCATTCTTTAGAGATGTGATGATTTCTTGATGATGAGCGGTGTTGATTCATTGATGAAGATTGGTGGGGGTTATGAAGGGAGTGATGATGGAATAAAGTATTAACAAAAGCGATAGCAAAGAGAAAATATGACAGTAGGGGTGGCCTCTGATTGAGACGATAAAACTGAAGGTGATGGTTCAGAGTGACAGAAGGGTGACATAACAATGGTTATTTGAAATATTAAATGTGTGAGGAGATGAAGAATCTATTAGGGTAATTTTATAAAAACAAGAATGGAGTTTATGAACTATATCCAAAAATGTTTAGATACTATTTAGTTCTAATAGTGCTAAAATAAAAATCATTGATAAATACTAGTTTTATTAGCACTAATAAAGATACACCTTTATCAGTGCTAAAAAGGTAGTGATAAAAAAATATTTATCCATGATATAATTTTAGCACTGATAAAGAGGGGTATTATCAGTGCATTTTTTGCACTGAAGAAGGTGTATATTTATGAGTGGTAAAAAAGCATTAACAAATATCCAAATAAAAAATTATATTTTCTATTTATATATTTTTATTAAAATTATATATATTTTTTAAATTATTCTGTATATTTATTAATATATATGTATATATGTATTTATTAATAAATATATATATATTTATTTATTAATATAAAAATTTATATATTTCTAAAATTATACTGAATATATTTATTATTTAGATATATATATTGTATTTTAATATTTATTTTAATATTTATTTATTTTAAATTATAATTATAAATAAATTTATTTAATAATATTTATATATAATTATAAATATGTTTATGTAAAATGTCTCATTGCCTGATCTTCTTTGGTATGTTTATAAAATTAAAAATACTTATATGGGTGTGATGGAGGTTATGACAACTTCATTCGATGGTAATGATGGGGATTAGGGTAGCATGGAAATAGGATCTGGCATGGAGTGCTATTTCGATCAAAGAGGTGGGTTTTTTTCACTGTAAAGTAGGTGGAAGAGTCAATTGTTGTGTAACATTCAAGTGTTCTTCAAAAACCCCAATTTCAATGGTTTAGCATGTGGTGAATTTTAGAGATCTAGTTCTTAGATCCAACTACTCTCTCTCATTAAAGGGAACAATAATTGAGGTGGATGATTGATCTGATCCATGTAGGGCATGATTTTTCTCTATGGAGTATGATCACGCCATGATAATTAGGGATGTTGATGTTGTTTATTTGAATGAAGTGGGAGGCAAACATGGGCCACACAAGGAGTGGATTCACTCTACAGTGGGGAATAGAGGCCCAATTATAGCTAACCCCACTCTAAATTTTATTATCTTTTCTTTCCATGGTACATAAGAGGTTAATGTTGATCCCCCTATGGAGGCCAAGGTCAAACCTGTTTCTCGCAACACACAGTTTCATTTTTCTGAAGGGAATGGTGATCAAACGAATTTGTTATTTGGGGACTTACAATATCATCCCCTAAAGGTTGTTAATTCAACAAGTATGTTTAATTATTATTCTTTCATTCTATAATATCAATCTATTATAAAATCACACATGTGGATTTTGAATAATAGAACTTTTTTTCAAAGTTTAATCCTATGATTTTCAAGGAGTGGATGGATGTTTGAAAGAACTCTATTATAGCATGGTTCACTCCATAAGAGAAAGGCGATACATGGAAGCTAGAGGATTTGAGAAATCGATTTCAGAAGGATTAGTGATTTTGGGATTGGGAAACTGTGTTGATTGGCATGTTATATTGTCATGTTACATTCAATTCACAGGATCATAAGCTAAAGGAATCGAGTTGCTGTTATGTCAATCTCAAACATTGGGTTCTTTGGTTATAGGATTGGGATCCCTAGTCTGATACATTTTAGGCTAGGATATATATTTTTTAGTCTTGGATCCAGGTGAGTGGTGAACTGGTTTTTTTGGAATCCAAATACTCTCTCGGATGTGGCTTTGACTATAGGCACAACTAATAAATTTGATAAGGAAACTGTGATGGTCATGTATGGACATTATGATTGAATTGTTTTTCTATTTGATCTCAATTAAATGTCAGTATAACCAATCTATTTGGTTTCATGTGACAATAAATTCAATCTTTACATCGAATATGAGCACATACAAGAGTTCATCTTTAAATTCTTTTTTAGTGGACATGTAAGTGTAATCATTCATGGAGGGTTGAGATGTAATAATTAAAACATTTGGGGACATGGTTGATAATTTCAAGCATTAAATACCTTTTCCTAGTGCATCCGAGAACACATATTGGAGGAAGATAAAATATAAGAAAGATATATTAGAGGGTAACTCTACTCTGCCAATGATTATTTTTAGTCCTGTGAAGGGGAGTGGTAGTACTGATCCTATGGATACTAGTGGGATTTGAAATGTTGCTTCTTTTGTTTATGTTGTTTTTTGTACTAATTTGGGAGGTGATAAGATTTATCCACATTCATATACACTTCTTTCGGATATGGGGTGGCTATTTGGAGGATCTTGTGTCTTGAACATGGCTCAAGGTGGCTCAAAGGAGCATCTGGTGGCTTCAGATAATTCTCAACTACCATTGTGATGGATGGTTGATAATATAGCAGGGAAGAATCTAGCCAAAGAAACAATGTTTTGGATGATTAGAGATATCCAATGGTTATTCCTACAAAACCCTACGCTTCCAATTCCCATGACAATATAGCAAATCATCTTCCAATTAATGGGAATGTCGTTCAGGTTTGTGTAGTGGTGGATATGGTTTCACGTAGTACCGATGTGGATGATAGCAAGTGATCTGCTCATGTAGAGACAAACATAATGGCTCGCGGCATTGAAGATCATCCTACTCTGAAGGGGATTCTTTAGCCTCCTCAGCATATGGCCTCTCATGTTGTTAACAATCAAAATTATTTGTTTGTGTTTCAACCTTTATCAATTTCTAATGTAATGTCTATTTTTGACAGGTTTTATATCAAGGATGTTATAAGTCCTTAAAGGGGCATATGCAGAAGAGCTCGAATGAAAATGTGGATTGGTCTTATCCATCACAATATTTTGATTTTATGAAATCTACATATGATTCTTTTGGAAAGGCCTCTCTAATGGAATATTAAGATGTAAAAAAAATGTCAAGCTTCCATTAGTGGATTATGAGGGTGAGAGATAACCCCAAGGACTGACATATGAAATGGGAAAATGTATTCACTTATATCATGAAGTTACTTTGAAAAAATGGAACCTGATATTTTTTGATACATGAATTACTTGATAGTTAAAAAATTGTTAGAAGATAGCTACCAACATAATCTGAGGCTTTCTATTCATGATCATTCATGGAAATTAATGAAAAATATTATTCCTAAGGACCCCTCAGATTCATCATCGAGTGTTGGGCTTATGCTTCCCCAACCAGCTATGTCAAGGTGGAGAGGGTAACACCCAAATAACTGCGGTTAGTATCTTAGTAATTTGAAATCCAGAGGGAGTGGTAGGATTTGACCTGTTGTTTTCTCTTGTCAGTGGGTTTTTCTAATGTTTTGGGGTCTCTCTTTCCTTTCTTTGTACAATACTATTTTCTTAATAAATTTGGTGGGTGTGGTTCGGCTTACAGACCTAGCCTCAGACGTTTTCGAGTATACATATATCAATATATAAATATATATAATTATAAATATAATAACTATACTTATTATTTAAATATATTTATTATATTTTTATTATTATTTAAATAAAAAAATATTTATAATTATAATTATAAATAAAATTACTAAAAGGGATTTATATATAATTATAAATATATAAAATATATATATTATTTAAAAATATTTATTATAATTTTAAAATTATTTAAATATGTTATTTAGTTATAATAATAATTATAAATAAATATATTTCCATTTTATTTATATATAATTGTAAATATATTTATATAAATATATAAATTTACTAATATATAATTAAAAATATACTAAATATAAAAAATACATATTAATATATAAATATTGTTTTTATAATTTTTTATTTATATAAATAAATAAATAATTGTTATAATTATTACTATAATATATATATAAATATATATTATAATATATTTATTATCATTATATGATTATTAGAATTCTATAATTATTTTAATGTATATATATATATATAAATTTATAATTATAATTATGATTATAATTATAACTATATGTATTTTTAAATAAATAAATAAATATACATATTTATTTCATTATTGATATATAAATAGATATTTCTATAAAAGTATTATAAATGTATATATTGTAATTATATATATATATATGTATATATATATATATAAGAAAAATGTCTATCTAGAAGTCAACAGTCGAGAAAATTTTAAAAAAATAAATAAATAATAGAACTAGCAAGAAAGAAAAAAACGAATCTGTAATGTCCATTAAATAACATACAATTTTTTTATATGGAATTATTTCGAGAATGCAAAATCTGACGGTGTGCATTTTCGAGGCCTGGTGTGCCCAGAACGATACGTCAATGTTTTTTTTGGGTTTAATTAGTGCGTGTAAGAAGTTTTCCTGAAAAAGTGGAATAACTCTTAAATAGTTAATCAGATCAAAAATATGAGGGCACTGTTGAGCTAAGGATGGTGGGTTTACCCTAGGTGTGAATTAAGTTTAGTCGGTGCAGGCCTCCTGTGAGAGAACCTAAAAGTGGAATAACCAGAAATAAAATAATTAAATTTGTTATTTTATATTTCAAATTCTTATAACTCACAAATGGTAACTCAGATTAAAAATTAGAGAAAACCACTAAACTTCATAGGGTATGCTTTCTTTAGGAAGACACTATCATAGGTCAGTGCGGGCTACCAGTGAATGTTAGTTTTTGGCCATAAATAAAATAATTAAGTGAAAAATATTTTAATGTTAAATCTATAAAGTTTAATCGGTTACTCAGATTGGAAATATGAGAGTATTGTTGGGTTCTTTTGGGTGTGTTTCACATAGGGAGAGCCTAAACTCGACTGGCGCGGGTCGAGGGTGACTGTTAATAATTTTCCAAACTTTTATTTGAGTACGTTCAGTAAATGCGTGAGCGGAATTTTCTAACATTTGAACTGATGCTCGGCTTAAAAAACCGATGACACCATTGAATCTTCAAGGCCAAGATTCTCTTAAGGGAGAATTCAATTTGACCGTAGTAGGTCTGTAGAAAAAGTTATGTTTTGGGACTTTTTAAAAGAAATAAATAAAATAAATAAATTATTTTATTTCCATTCCTTACCACCAATTGACAGTTGGCAATGTGGGACCAACGACTTGTCAAGACAATAAATGGCTTGACCATTCAATTCTATGTAACTCCAATGTTGTGTAATTAGGAAGGTTATTAATTAATGGTCCTCCATTAATCTCACAATCTTTGCACACCCTCCCCCTCTCATGCTGATATAGAGCTTGGGGAGATGTGTTGGAACTACTTTGCCACGCATCGAAGTGCTGAAAAATACCAGTGACACAAAACCCTTGGAGGATGGAGTCAGTACCAGCGGGAGGTGATGAGCGACCCAAAAACCTCAAACAGGAGACTAACGAATGAGTGACGTCGTTGGAGGGTAGTTGAATGGGATGATGAACAGTGACCCACTTCCACAAATGCGCAATCACCATCATTCTCTAGGTAGGGATTTTTTTTATATATTTGAATTTACTTTATTAATTCGTAATATCCTAATTCATGATGACGATGGCCAAACGAATATGGCGATTTCCCCACACATAATCCTTGCTCCTCTTTATTTTAATTTTTTGCCCGTTCACCATCCATTCTTCAATGGCAATTATTTATTGATGGTGTAAACACGGAGATTTATAGAGCATGATATATGGACCTAAATACCTCATTGCAAATATTGTGATTATACGATCGTTTAATTTTTCAGGCTTGGAATGAAGCTGCAGTAGATCGAGGAAGAAGTTGGAGGCCGACACTCGACCGTCTGTGAGGAACGAAGGGCTGTGCGTATCCGCACTACCGATTGATGAGGAGTTTGCTGCCCATCATCCACGGCAGGGTAGGGGGAGGCTAGCAACCGGGTGGCCATATGGTGGAGCGACGGTGCGTGTCCGCACCACCGATAGTGTAGGGTGCTGTGGCCGCTTGGCTGCAGCGGAGGCCGAAGGGAGGCTGACCTTCTGGCTCGCTAAACCTGACCAGGAGAGACCCCTCCAGCGAGTCCCATGTGCCACCCAGAAGATTGATCTGATGGACCGTTCAGGAAAACCGGAAGGGGGGGGGGGGGTGCTCCCACTTCGATGCCGGCTCGGGCGGACCATGTGCCGTTCAAGCCAGATCGACATGAACCGGGTCGAGTCGGCCCAGGCCAGCGCGGTCCGACCAGGGTCGGACTGAACCCGGGCCCATCTGGTCCCATTTCTTCCGTTTTGGTCATCACTTGTTATCCGAGAATCCGTTTGACGAACCGTTAGCGGCACCAGAATCCTTGTATTGATGCGTTCCTTTTGGTATACTCAACTTGAGTTTTGGACATGTTTGGGGAATGGCTGGGTTGGATCGGACCCCAAATCTAACTGGGCCCTCAGAGAAGAAACGCTAATAACTTACAGAACGGGCATTTAATTGACACACCGTCTGTTGCGTAGGGTACCTTTTGACATTATAGACCTTTTGAATAATTTTTTGTGGAAATTTTGTGTGGTTGACGGATGAACAACAACTTGGGGAGTGGTTCTCCCAGGCGTGATACATACAGAACCCTCTGGCTGGAGGATACCTAATGACTGCTGATTATTTCAACTCGTAGTGAAGCGACATGCCCAGTGGGGAGAGACTCTATGTGACATGGCAGAACGATAGTAGAGAGTTCCTCTGTGTGATGCGGCAGACCCACAGTACTCAATAAAAGGTGTACCTCAGTAGGACATAAGTGGGAGCGCTTATGTGTGATACGGAAGACCCACGATGGAGAGCGCTTCTCAATAACGCAGTAGACCCACGATACTCAACATGATAAGAACTATAGTAGTCCAAGGATAGTGGGAAGAGCCTTTGTGTGATGTGTTAGGCCCACTGTACTCGATATAGGAGGAGTTTCCAGCAGCTGATGTGTTCGACACTATGACCGGGAATGTTACTTGTTACAATCCCTAGAGATTTCTGTGTCTAGCTATCTACTTCCAGTGCGATCCAATGTGTGTCTGCTTCATAAATATATTTCTTAAAGATGTATACCAGGAGTGAGCTAAGTTTCTACCTTTGTGGTATTAATTCCTTTTTAGAATAGTCGAGCTATTGGGTTTTTAGTTGGTCCATGTGTATCCTCAAGATTGAGATGGGTATGCCCGACAACTTATGTATATGTATGAGTATATACCTATGTAAGGTTGATTGTTGTTTTCATACTTTTTTGTTTATCCTTTATGGATTTTGTGAGTCCTTAGAGGGTCCTGGGGTTTTTACTGAGTATTTTTATACTCACCCATGCAAAGGCTACTCCAGCAACTTATTGTGTTTGGTGCAGACGACGGACAACGCTGACTGAGGACGAGGGTACCAGAACTGGAGGTTGATCGGAGGTAGAAATTAAATGAGGCAAACTGCAGAGACCACTGTTAGATATTTTTACATACCCTTCATGTAGGATCCTTGGTGGATGTTCTGAGGATCTGTTTTTTATTATACTTGTAATTTTCAGTTTTACTTTTAGTTTTCAGTTGTTCTTGTATTCTAGCCCCTTTACTTTCTATTCACACCTTGTTTCCTTTATAGTTAACTTTATTCATAATTGTGGGAGTTTAAAGGATAAAAATGAAATTCCTTACTATTTTTTTTTTGGAATACTCTCTTCGGTGCTAGTCTCCAGGCCCTAGCCTATAGAAGGTGGGTTTGGGGTAGTTATGACACAGACCCCGAGCGGCTGGTCATGAGAAATTGGTATCAAAGTAGTTTAGTTCTACTAATGAACTTGGACTCTGATATTTTCTATTAAGGAATATCATTAAGTTTTAGGAGAGTGGTTTTCAGTTCGGGGAGACCAGTATTGGTGCGATGACTGACGTATACATACACCAGGACCCTGGATTCTGATTTCTGACTCAGTGCATGAAAACACGTATTGCGTGTTTTTTTAAAACGTTTTTCTTTTGATTTATTTGGTGTCAGCTCACCATGTATAACATAATGACCGTGGTGCACCTGTTCCTTATCAGGTGGTTGCGGCGTAGACAGCTACCTAGGATTCCCAAGAGACTAAAGGATGAGGTCCCAAAGAGCGATGATTCCTTGGTGCAGGGCCCTCTTACAATGTTTTCACCTTCGGGCGGTGTACCAGCAGCACCACTGCCAATTGGATGAACGTTTCCACCAGAACCACTAGTAAAGGATCCACACCAACTGAGTGAATTTCACATGTTCCATCGACAGAGGCCTCTGAGGTTTCGAGGCCAGTCAGATTCCCAGGCAGCTATTTGCTAGCTGAAAAAAGTGTCTAGAGTTTTCTGCATAGTTGAGAAACTGGTAAAGTAGATAATGATTCTAGTTGCTGGTCTTTTCAAGTACATGTCCATGAGGATGGTCTGTAGGATAATGAGGCTTCATTACGTGGATAGTTGCCCGATATGGTACCTTTAGTTAATGTTCCAGTTATTTCACTGCCCATTGGTCAGCAGTTACAACCAGTAGTACCGGTAGAGGAAGCATTTAGGCATAGTGCTTACATTAGTTTCAACATTAGATACCGCTCGGGTTCTGAGGCAAACCAGAATCACAGTCTTCTGAGGACTGTCTTGAGGTGGTGTTATAGAGTTCACTGGAGCTTCTGAAACTTCGGTAGGATGCCAATTCAGTAGTTGAGTATTCATTGAGGCGTACCGACCATTCCTAGTACTCGATGAATACGATGCGATCAGTGCAGTAGGGCTCAGACATCTGTGTGAGGTGTCATTAGGGACATCCTAGCCATCACTATACCTCCATGCTTTCCTTACTATGTTAGGGTTCTAGAGATAAACTTTTTGGTTGAATTTATTTTTGCTGAGCATATGCAACCAGTGAATGTTAGTAGTGGGAAATCAGGAAATTGGCTCTAGTCTCAGATACATGGGCGTGTAAATTTGTTTCAGGAAGAAGAAGTGTTAGGAACTGATGAATGTTCAGGGCTACAGACATGGAAGGAGAGCTAAGAGAGTATCATGAGGTGGTTTACATTTCGACATGTTACAAACCACCCACCATTGTGGTCCCCACCATGCTCAGGGAGCTAGGGGACATGGGATGGGAGTAGCTACATATTTTCAAAGAGTACGACCCAAGGGCTCTAGTAATAATTCAATGAATGGTATGTGTCGACTACTAGCATCAGTATTAATTAACATAGGTACCAATCATTTCTTCATTCCATTAATCTCGTTCAAGACCTATATTTTCTGGTTAAGCCGTTTACTTGACCCTTACATCTGGAGACATATTTGGGAAGAGAGTTGATAATCACATATATGATGATGGTTTGATCTGACCCTTTAGACGATAGTTTCAGTTGGAACCTATTGGTGGAAGCATCGAGGCCTTACGACGTTAGTTTGGGTATGGACATGACATCCACACTTCACACTCAGATTGATTTTATTAGGAAAGAGGGATGTGGTTTACCTACAATGTTCGAAGGGGATTTTCCTTTCTTGGTGAAAAATGTTACCCAGGAAGCACAAGATAAAATCATGCATAGGAGGGTGCAACTGATCACTCTTGTGTTATCCAGACTTACCCCCGTGGCAGTAGAATTTTTGAGTTTTCAGTTCCAATGAGTAGTGGCAGAGCATGGGGACATCTTTTCAAAATATGTTTCTAGGATTACCTCTCTGAAGGGAGAGGGACGTCTGCTTTGGATAGGTACTACCAGAGTTTTTTACCCGACTTCTCTCGGGTAGCGGCACCCTTGTTAACTTTATTAAAAAGGAGGGAGCCTTTCCTGGGGACGGTGATGTGTCAGAAGATCTTTCAAGAGCTGAGATAGATAATGAAAAGTATAAAAATACTACCCATGACATGGAGTTAGCTATAGTGGTCTATGTACTAATGATGTGGTGGCACTATTTGATGGGTGAATGTTTTATAGTCTACTATAATCACAAGATTCTCATGTATATCTTCTCTCAGAAGGACCTGAACCTGAGACAACAGTGATGGCTGGAGTTCCTCCACGATGATGAATTTTAAATAGTCTATACTCCTATGAAGGGGAACGTGGTATTAGATACACTCAATAAGATGTATAATCTATAGTTGCTATGTGAAGTGACAATGTAGCTAGACACATTATAGATATCCTTCATGGATAGATATGGCACGACATACCTCTAGTCTATGATAGTCACACCCCCACTCCATCAGTGAGTTAGGGAGGCACACCTTGGGGACACTGAATGCGAGGATCGATGTGCTTAGATATCCTCTGGGCAGACACCTGATGGATTTTATGAAGGTGGGAAGCACATCATCCTCTTCGGAGGACATACCACGGTACCAATAGCACTACAAGAGGAGGTGTTGAGGGAGTTCCATACGTCCCCTTTGACAGTACATTCTAGATTGGTGAAGATGTACCAGGTCATCCAACGTCAGTACTGATTCCCCAAGATGAAGGAAGTAGTAGAGAAGTTTGTATCAAGATGTCCCACTTTTCAGTAAGTGAATTCTAAACAGAGTTGGAAGATGTCTAATGCTGAAAGGATACAGAGACCCTTGGACTTCCTGGAGGGGGAACACATATTCTTTTGAGTCTCACCTTGATGGGGACTGTAGTTATTTGGTCGAGGTGGCATGTTATGACTGAGGTTTATCGGTAATTTGCTGATACATTGGAAGATATGCAAAGTTGCATTCCCCTTGGCTCTTCCACTGTAGTTGGAGAGGGTTCACGATGACTTCCATATATCCTAGCTGAGGAGATACGTGCATGAACCTTCTCTGGTCATTGACCATGGTGAGCTAGACATAGACAATGGGGAAACATATATGGAGGTTCTAGTAGAGATTGAGCATTGAAAGAAGTAGGTCATTCATGGGTGGTTGATACTTCTGTTGTGCATTCACTAGTAGCACAAGAACCTCTAGGAGAGCATACGGGAGCAGGAGGCTGAGATCCATGCATAGTACCCCTATTCGTTTTATTGATTTATGTTATGGATTTCGGGGACGTAAATCCCTAATGTGGGGATATTGTAATGTCCTAGAAATTCCATATAATTTTTTTATAATGAATTATTTCGAGGCTGGAAAATATGACGGAGCACATTTCCAATGTCTGGAATGCCCTAAATGATCCATTGAAGTTTTGTTAAGATTTTATTAGTAATAATAAGCAGATTTCCTAAAAAAAGTGGAATAAATCTTAAAAAGTTTGTTATATCAGAAATCTAAGGGCACTGTTGCACTCAGGATGGTAGTTTTACCCTAGGTGTGACTTATGTTTAGTTGGCGCGGGCCTCCTATAAGAAAACCCGAAAATGGAATAACCGTAAATAAAATTATTAATATAGGTTATTTTTTTTCAAATGCTTATAACTCACAAATGGTAACTCAGATTAAAAATCGAGGACCACCACTGAACTCATGAGGGTAATCTTTCTTTAGCCGGATATGAACATTTGTCGGAGCGGGCCACCAGTGAAAGCTATTTTTTTGTCCGTATATAAAATAAATAAGTGAAAATTATTTTACTGTAAAATACATTAATTTTAAACGTTATCTGGGATTGGAAATACATGATTATATTTGGGTTCGTTGGGTCATGTTTTACTTTTGTAGATACAAACATTGACCGGCGCAGGTCAAGGTTGACTGTAAATAATTTTACAAAAAAAAATTTCCGATATGTTCCGTAAACGCATGAGCGTTGTTTTCTATCATTTGAACTAGTGTTGTAATTATGCATATAAGGACACCATTGAATCCACGGGCTGGGATTCTATTAATAATGACTTCACTTTTACCATAGTTGGTCTGGAGAAAAAAGTTATGTTTTGGAAAATTTTAAAAGAAATAAATAAAAGAAATTTGTTATTTTATTTTCATTCCTTTCCTCCAACGGACAAGTGGAAATGTGGGACCAACGACATGTCAAGCCAATAAATGGCTTTAATTTTTAATTCTAAATAACTGCACCATTGGGGAATAATGAAGGTTCCTAATTAATGGTCCTTCATTAATCACATAAAATCTCCACACCCTCACCCTCTCCAATTTATATGGATCATGTGGAGAGGTGTCGACACTAATTCTCCAAGAAACAATGTGCCAACAAAGTGCAGGTAAGCCAAACACTTTGAGGATAGATTCGGTGCCAGCGGGAGGAGACGAGCGACATTGAAACCCCGAAACGGATATCATCGAACGAGTGACGTTGTTGGAAGCTAGTTGTGGGGGACGACGAACACCGACCCACTTCCACAAACGCGTGATCACCATTGTTCGTGAGGTAGGGGTTTTATTTATGCTTAAATTTGCTTTACTGATTCTTCATATCCTAAATCACGATGACAATGGCAAAATAACATGGCCATCAGCCCACAAATAAACTTTTCTCATTTTCTTTTTATTCTTCATGTGTACTTCTTGCATTCTTCATTCCTTCTTTAATGCCAATTATTTATGGACCCTGGAAACACGGAGTTTTTCTATGCATGATATATGGAAATGGAGCGCTTGATGCGAGTATTAGGAATATGTGATCATTTAATTTTTCACACTTAGAATGAAGTCTCAGTGGATCATGGAAGAAGCCAGCGACATGCACCAGGATGGCCACAGGTAAGGAAGGGCAGTGCACGTCCGCAACACCGATTGATGAGGAGGCCGCAACCCATCAGCTGCGGTGGGGCAACATAGTGGTTGGCTGCGTGGAGGAGAGGTGGCACATGTCCACACCAACGATAGAGCAGGGGGCCATGGACGCTTGGATGCGGCAGAGGCTGAAGGGCGGCCGAACTTCCGGCTAGCCACGCCAGACCGGGCGGGACCCCTCTGGTGGGTCCCACGTGACACCTAGCCAAATGGTCCGACAGACCATTCAGGAAAACTGGAAGGGGGTTCTCCCACTTCGGCATGAGCTCAGGCGGACCGTGCACTAACGTGCCGCTTAACAGTGGGACGAGCCACGGGGCCCCGCCAGTGGGCAGGGTTGGGCCGCCCCATCACGGGTCGTGCTGGACTCCAGGCTAGTGGTCCGGGACTACCAAATCCCATGCCATATGGTCCGGAATCAGACCGGGAGATTTCTACTCAAACCGGACCGATCTGACCGTGGTCGGACTGGACCCGGGCCCAACGGGACCCAGTTTCACCTTTTTGGACAAAACATGTGATCTGAGTGTCCAATTGACGAACCGTTGGCAGCGCCAGAATCCTTTGATCAAGACATTACGTTTGGTATACTCCAATTGAGTTTTGGATAATGTTGGAGTGTGGCCGGGTTGGATCGGACCACGATTCCAACCGGGCCCCCGGAGCGGAAACGCTAATAACTTTCGTATAGGGTGTCTGATTGACGTGTCATCTATTTCATTCAGTCCCATTTGACGTGGTGGACCTTTGGGATAATTATTCCTTGAACATAGGGGTGGTTGAGCTATGAAATATTTATTGGGGAGTGGTTCTCCCCAGTGCGATACGTATGGAACCCTGAGACTGGCTGAGACGTGACCACTGCTTACCATTTCGACTCGGAGTGATTCGACATGCCCAGTGGGGAGCGCCTCTATGTGACTCTGCAGATTCACAGTGGGGAGAGCCTATGTGGGATGCGTAATACCAATGGTACTCAACAAGAGGAGTACCTCAACAGGCCACGAGGGGGAGTGCCACTGTATAACGCAACAGACCCACAGTACTCAACCGGAGAAGTAAATTAGCAGTCCAAGGTTAGTGGGAAGAGCCTTTGTGTGACACGATAGGCCCACTATACTCAATAGAGGTGGAGTTCTCTAGCAGCTAAGTTTTTTGATGTTGTGAGTGGGAATGTTAATTTTTACTATCCCTAGATAATCTTGTGGATGGCTATCAGCTTCTATAGTGATCCTGTGTGGGTGAGATTCCTAATTCTGTTTCTCAGAGTTTTATATCTAGTTTGAGCTAAGTATTTACCATTGTGGTATTCTTTTCTTTGTTAAATATTAATGTTTTGGGCTTTTGAGTTAGGCCTTGTGTTTCCTTCAGACTGAGATGGGTATGCTCGAAAACATAGGTATATGTATGGGAATATACCTAAGTAGAGTTGACAGTTGTTTTCATGAATTGTGTTTTATCCATTTTGGATTTTGTGAGGCCTTCCAGGGTCTCAGGGTCCCTACTGAGTATTGTTATACTCAACCTGGCATAGGCTATGCCTGTGCCATGTTGTCTTTGGTGCAGACAGTAGACTACTTTGACTGAGGACTTGGGTACCAGGACTGCAGATAGCTCAGGGGTGGAGATTAGATGCGGCGTACCGCAAAGACGACCATTTGAGAGCTATACCTACCCTTCAGGTAGGATCCTTGGTAAGTCTTCCCATGAGCTATTTCTAGTTATACTAGTACTTTTCATTTTTACATGTAAATTTCATTTGGGCTTTTATTCTGGCCCCTTTACATTCTATACACACCATGTTTACTTTATAGTTTACTTTGTTGTTAGTTGTGTGAGTATACAGGTTAAGAAGGCAATACATTCCTAGTTTTAGGAAATAGATCTTCCGGTGCTATTGGCCAGCCCCTGGCCTATGGAAGGCAGGCAGGGGTAGTCACGACATTGGCCATGGGGGACGGGTTGTGACATGGTCATAGAAGGAGACATTCCGTTATTAAGAGAAGTAAATTATGGGTCAAATAATGTAGGATCATTTACATTGTATAATCCGAATTCTCAACATCTTCCACAGTCTCCCACTTCCATTATGAATTACATTGAATGAAAATATTAAGGATCCCCTTTTTATAATTCTCCTACTCTAGGGTGAGCATGACCATTGAATCCTAGAAGGAAGATCTAGTTAATATATTCTCTGTTAGTTTGGAATAATCCTTTCATGGTCTTCTTTTTGAAGGAACCAGAGTCATATCATCAATCGTTTCTTTTCCTTTAATGATTTATTACTTAAATGAAATTACTCCACTAGTTATTGAATTCCTGAGCTAATTGGAGTTGAATAAAACCAACTCCTTCCCTTAAATTTCACCATTAGAGATTTTACCCCATTCCCCTATTCCTAAGGAACAATAGTCATTTTGAATCTTTTAAGAATAATTCACATCCTATTGAGAATCATATTATTCAACTTCATGTGTATCATTCCCTAGGAAATCAATTTCTATAGCATTATAATGAATCCTATCCCTTACAAATGTAAATGTGAAAAATCAATTTTAGCATTCTATAAAAGGGACTTATCTGCAAACACCTTCATATCCTCACATTAATACTAAGTAGCCCCTATGCAATGTTTCTAAGAACCCTGGTTAACAACCAAAATTAAATTACAAGCATCATCACTGATAATCTAATTAACAAAACACAGGGGAGCACCATCAACCACATCCTACACACAAAAACCTGGGGGATTACAATAAACATCCATTTCCATTATATTAGAACTAGATGGACTAGCTTGATCAAAAGTAGTGTTTCTATTCCTACATATCAGAAACTCAATTGGTTTCTTACCATTATCACTTCATCTATATATATCAACACTATTCACATTTAGAGAGCATGGAGAATTTATGAAATCCCTTTGGAACATCCACTTCATGTGTCCAAGCATCTCTGAACTAGTACATAAGAAAAGATGATTCTCATAATAGTTCTTGAGACCAAGATCACAATATTGAGTCGATAATACAATTTTATTAGTAAAGATAGAATTTAAATCACCTTCACCATGAATTTGAGAAATTTATCCTAACTGAGAATCCCTTTTCACTTTTTTCTTCATGATAGGAACAATAATCACAGAGGTGATGTCAAACAAAATCCTTGGATTATAGAGAACGTAGCTCAAACTAAAGAAACAAACCCAAACATGTAATCTACTATAACAAATAAAAAACATGTCAAAATTGGAAATACACTCTTGTATGCAGTTCATACAAAGACATATGGTTAACGAAATGAATCCCCAATCCCTCCCTTAAGATCATTAGATATTAAATGGACATGAAAAAGCCACACGCAAATGGAATAATCCTTCAGTCATCAAATCCCCAAATCATAACTAGCTAATGTCAAATATCGACCACCCTCCAAGGATAGGATCCTAATGGGGAAGCAATCCTCAAAAAAATAAAAAAACATAAAATTGATGATATGATTGAGGATCCCTTCACAATTTCCATGGATATGGAAAACCATCTCCCTAGATGGTTTGATCTAAGAAACCATCCCTAATAGAGGAAAAATGTCGATTCTCATTGCCTTTTATCATTGCTTACATAAATGAAGAAGTAGTTGTGGTGTTTCCCTCTGCCATTAGAATTGGTCCAGTAAGGAATCCTCTCACCATGTTGTCAATTTTTAGATACCATAGGAAAGCCATGAAAACATTACGACCCTAAAAACCTGATGTTCAATGGGAAATCCACTACGAGAGATCTACCACGATTCTCATCCTCTCAATAACTAATCAATATCAAATATATATATAGTTATAAATATTATTAATAAAAAATATATTTAAAAATTATGTATATATAATTACATATTTATAATTATAAATATGATTAATATATTTATAATATTGAAATATTTATTGTAATTTAATATGTATTTGTGAGAACATAATATTTTAATGGGTTTAAATTGAGTGAACATTATCTAGTAATTATAGATCATAAAAAATGATTCAACAAATATATGGAAAGAATGATAAATAAGGATGTCAACAGAGAAATGAACATTCATGAGTCATGAATACTTAATATCTTCTTGCATAATCATAATATAGGCAATCAAAACATTTGAAAACCTAGAATCCCAAAATCATGTATAAAAATAAACTTATGATCAAATATCATTATTTATACTCACACATAAAAATATGAACATAAGTAAAACAAATAATTTCGATGAATATCTTCATTAACTAATGATATATATATATATATGGCCAAATTCATTAGACACAGATATTTATTTAAATATATATTGATTATTTAGTTATAACTATAATTATAAATTATCATTTTTAAAAATTATTTATATATAATTATAAATACATAATTATAAATATAATAAACATATTTTATATTTTATTAAGAAAATAATATAATTTCATTATTATTTAAATATATGATTATTTATTTTTAATCTTATAAACAATTTTTTTAAAACAATATATATATATATATATATATATATATATTTGAATTATAAAAAAACACATTAATATATAAAATTTATAATAATCAAAAAATACATTTTTTTAATTGAGGTATATATATAAACAATATTTTTTATTATAAATACAATTATTTATATATATTAATAATATTTCTGAGTAATAAAATATATCAGTGATCAGAATAAAAATAATAAATTTGTGCATTGTCAGTGCAAAAAAATGTATAAAGGATACACCTTTCTCAGCACCTTATTTATATTGATAAATTATAACTTTATCAAACCTTTTATCTAGTTCTGATAATGGTGATGATTTTATCAATGCATTCTACATAGCACTGATAAATATTGGAACTTTCCCTACCCTAATCTATAGTAGTATAAATAGGGAACAAGGGTCACTATCAGTAGAAAAGACCCATTGGGGGATGTCACTGTAGTCGGCGTCGAGGGAGGGATGGTTGGGTGCCAGCATGGGTGGGATGTCATTGGCAAGGGATGGGGTTGGGGTATGGGGCAGGCATCGAGGTAGGGGGACAGAAGATGGTGAATGACATCATCAGAGGTGGGTTCCATTTTTAGGGAGGGGGAGTTAGAGTATAGTGGTTGAGGGTGGGGGTTGATGTAATCAGAGTGCGAGTGGGTGTGGTGCATGGGGGTGGGGGTTGGTGGGTGGTCGGGCTATCATTGTCACAGGGGTCAGGGTGGGGTTGGGTAGGTGAAGGGTGAATTAATTGTTTAAATTATTTATATGAAACATTAATAAAACCACCCATTATCTAATTTTTAGTGGGTGTTCTAGGAAACTGATTCTATATTTTTCTATAATATACATAAAATTAAATTAGTGGTGGTTTCCAGAATTTCATCTAATAAGATACTTCTAAGACCCAATTTTTTTTGTTCTGAACAGCCACATGTGGACCTTAAAAACTGAAAAAACCCACAATTTTGTTTTTAGATGATATGAATACCCACATTATAGAATCCATTGTGATTTATTTTTTAAATATTTTTAGTATAAAATCTTCATAAGATATTTATCTCTTCATTTATACTTTTTATTTTGAAACTTCTATGTATTAGAATTCATTCTCAACTAAGAAATTAAATAATATAAAACAATTTGATAATGAAATGGCTGGTCACATCATCACCAATTTTTATTCAGTATATAAAAAGTATTATTTTCTTCATAATATAATTTTTTATAATTCATTGTAACTTGTTTATATGTGTGGGATGACACCATTAAACTCATATATTCAAAATATATTTGGTTCTTTAAAATTGATATCACTAAAAAAAATACTTTTACCACATGTCTGAATCCAACACAACACCAAATATAGCAATAAAATGAAGATTTTGATTAATAAATAGAATATTTTCTAAGAGATGTAACATGATATCACTTAGTATTTTAAATTTTAATTTCTGATCCATTTAGTGAAAAAAACATATCAAATACTCCTAACATATTTCTACACTCATAAGATGATTACATTGAAAATTTAAACCTTAAATTTTATGAAATTTTTTTCACATTTGTATTTTAATAATTTCAAATTTTATTTGATATAAATTTGGTCTCTATAATTTTCAATTCCATACAAATTAACCTAATGTAAAATATTTACTCCATATATAAACATATTTTTACCTTTTTATTGAGTTATTGTTGGGAACTATGGTAGGTGAAGAATGCATAGACAATAAAAAATAGAGCGTGTTATGGGATCAAATTTCATTATAACTAAATAAAAGAGGATGTTCAGTGACACAAATAATTTATGAGAAAAAATGAATTCTCACACCATGAATTATTTATATAGAAAACCCAAAAAGGAAAAATCATGGGACCTAATCCATAAAGTGGGATTCACTAAAATAAATGTGTACATGGTAGAGGCTCCCCAAAAACTTATGGAATGTCCAATGTATAATTCTATGATTCAAATGAAGTAATAGATCACAGATCATGGGTGATCACCAAAATGGATATACTCTTTATATTGTTTGTGTGTCCAAAATCATGTTTTCTACCTCCAATAACAAGAAGTTTCGTCAATTTTAAGATGAGTTCTATAAAAGTAAAAATAGTGAAAACTCCCACAAAAAATAACATATCCACTTTTTTTAAATTTATGAAATTGCATGGGGGCACCATTTGAGGAGGAACCCCAACAACCTCCCCATATAAATCATGTGGGGATCACCGACAACACACAAGTCAGTTGGTAAGTATCTTACTATCCTGTTGTTAAACTCTTCGTCAACATGTCTAACCTATTTTCATCATTTTTTATCTTCTAATGTTCAAACTCTCTCGAATTATGGACATCACATATCAAATGATACAAAACCTCAATATGTTTTTACCTTCTATGAAAATTGTTATTCTTTCCCAATCAACTAGTACACTGACCATCCCAAAATAAAACAAACCTATCCTGATTAATATTGGTCTCTTGAATATATTTTCCATCCACAATCCTGATTAAAATTGTTCTCTGGAATATATTTTCCATCCACAAATTTTCTTATCATTCCTTTGTATCTACAATAAATATTGTCCTTGTGGAAGAAAATGCAACAGCTATCTATAATATAGACTTCCATGATAAAACTCCTCGTAAAAAAGTGATTAAATTAGATGAAGTGGACATTCTCAAATTGATATCTCCTACCATATTAAACTCTATAAATCCCCAAAGTATAGATTCCTATTTTCCAAAAACACAGTCTCACATCATAAGTACCAAAAAGATAATAAAATTTATACATCACTACTATCTAATTCACTATACCACGATTATATAGAAAATGAATTACCACACCCTATTCATGATTAATATATGGTGTAGTACACACCATCACATACATCAATGAACCAACATCAGACGAATAAGGTATGTGTTTCATCTCCTATCTCTTTATCTATAGAAGTTGACTGATAGGTATTGATATTAAAAAATTAATCAAGAGGAGTACTCACCAATTTCACTCAATCTATAGAAAATCATTGAAGAACATTCTCAATATATATATCCTAAGAAAACCATAATTTCACGGACTTTCTTCCACATGAGATTGACCTACCAATAATTTTTTGTGTTCGCCCCAAGTATTTTATCCCAAAATTTTGACAATGATCCTTCTCCAATATTTCCATTTTATAAGCATCCTGAAAAACAATTAAAATTTCATCAACATAATGAAAGAGTATAAAAAATCATCCTATGTAAATATCAAGAACGAAAACACAAATATTAGAAGACATATTCCCAAATCCCTGATAAAAAATTGATGAATAAAACATATTATTCCACTGCCTTGGTGATTTTATCAAACCATAAGAACTCATATTTAACCTGAAAACGAGATTTTATTTACCTATTTAAACAAAACCATATGGATACTCTGCATAAATCATCTCTTCTAAATCTCCAAGGTGGAATGTTGTCTTCACATCCATCATCTCAATCTAAAAATCCAAATTTCCTCCAAACCAGGAACAATCAGAATGGACCCATTTTGAAAATAGATAAGAGTATAACATAAAAATCAATAACTTTATTCTAATGGATGACATTTACAAATTAAGGTTTTTTTATCATTGAATAGATCTAATGTCTTCATTTTAATCTGATAAATCCAATGCTTTTCAACACTCTCTCACCTATAGGTAAATTCTCTGGAACCAAAGTGTAGTTGTCGGGCAATGTTGTAATCTCATAATTCATTTTAGAAACCCATTTTCCCTCCTATTGACATTCCATTACCTCTTTAAAAAAGTCTGGTTCTCCTCCTTCTGTGAGGAGTACATTCTCATCAAGTGAATACCATGATGAAATGGTATGATGCTAAGATGGACACAGTTGTGGAAATCTAGGTTCATTAATAACCAATAGAATGGGACCATGAGAAATAAAAAGTGCATCAAAAACATGAAATCCATCTTATTCACTTTGAACATCATTAAATATATCAACGTGATCATCATTATCAATAGCATAAGTTAAATATAATTCACAAACTGGATCAAAACTAACAAATCCATCACAAGTTAGAGAGGATTATTTTTCTCCCTTATCAATATATGTAATAGTATGATCATTTTTAAACACTACATCATGATTTCTTACGCGTTTCTTCAAAGTAGGGTCATAGAACATGTAACCAAAATTATCATGACTATAACCAATAAAAATACATTTTCATGACTTACCATTGAGGTTGGATATCTAATATGTAGGTACAGAAGAAAAATCCTCACAACCAAAAACACGCTAGTTAGCATAACTCATTTTTTTCCATATCAAAACAATTCAAGAGTTCCTATCTACATTGGAAAAACATGTAATAATTTGATAATATAAGAAGAAATAAATATATCCTCACCCAAATAAATTCTAGGAAAATTGCCTTCAAAATCAAACAACGAACACTTTCCAAAAAAAGTATTGTTCATCCACTCAACAACACCACATTGCTAAGGTTACTTTGGAGACATCTTCTGACGAAAAATAACCACTTTCCTGCAATAATGATCAAATAGATAATAATACTCTACCCCATTTCCTGTCAAAATACATTTCAATTTCTTACTAGATTTCCTCTCAAATAAATCTTGAAATTGCATAAAACCCCTATGTACGTGATATTTTGAATTAAAAAAAACCAAAATATTAGGTGAGTATTAATCAATATATTTCCCAAAATAATTATTTACACTAAAGGTATAATATTTAAATGGGCCAAAAATATTATCATTTACTGTTTGATGAACTTATGACTTCGTGTGTAAAGGATGACTACTGAAAGTCACATTGCTCTGTTTTCTTCTCATACAGTAATCACATGGGTCCAATTTGAAACTCTATAAAAATAGAAGTATATTTATATTATCAATAAAAATTGATGTTCCTTGATAATGTGATTGAGCCACTTATTACATAACTTGGATGAAACACTATACTGAACAATTATATCAGCATCACTAGAAATTAAAGCTCTAGTCTAGTAAAAATATGACTGCTTATTTCATTGAGCCATAATCTATGAACCCTTGGAAATATTCGATTATAAATAACCAAATGTCCTGATAAACCCATTATCATCAAGAACCCAGGTTGAAATAAGTTTCAAGTGAACCTCACTCGCATGCCGATCATTCTTCAAAATAAGATTACATAGTTTATAGGTCTCTAAAAAAATAGTTCTAATACCTACAACATCATCATGACAATAATTTCCCATATTCAAAATCCCAAAATAACATGGGCTATAAGATGTAAATAGCTCGTTCCATGATGTCACGTGAAAATGGAAAACACTTTCATCAACCCAAAATGAATCACCAGAAGCAATATTAATATATTCCAAAATAATCAGAAGACCACTCTTATAGTGGTGGCGAAAAAATAATATGTTCCGACATTATTCATTTACATATTTTAAATCATTCCACTTTCCTTTTAATAATGATAAAAAATCTCATTAACATTCCCTTTTTTACCATAATGACGAAATTCAAATTAAATATTCTATGACGTAGATTTTCTTCTACCTTGTATCTTAACTTGAATACTATGTCAATGATTAATTTCATAAATTTCCCACACGTTATATGTGACCAAAATCTATGGTTGGGAAATTTGATGAGTATGTATCCTATAATATTCATTCAAAACATCTAAAATAACAAAATTTAATGTCACAACACTAGTAGAAGCAGAACCAACTAGAGTAACAAGTATATTCTCCCAAAAATCGGGTAATGTTTTAAGCAACAAAAGTGTTGAAACTAAATCCTAAAATTTAATAACTATACCAAAAAATTGATCTATAAATCCATGATATTCAAAAAAATAGTCATAACTAGATTTAATTTATTTATACCTCAAATTTATCATTGTTGTTTTGTGATGAAAAAACATATTGTTTCTTGTCATGGAAGCATATGTAGTGTTAAGCTTCACCCGCAACATTCTTGAAGGAGATATGCAGACAATATGGTTCATCACATTATCTTCAACCCATTATAGAATGAAACCACAAACCATCTAATTCTCAAACACCCATTCTTTAACTAATGTCTTATATGGCTTGTAAGGACTAAACACTGTATGATTCATTTTATTGACAGAAAACAGATCCTTTATTTTTCATCATGATATATTGTAGTTGGTTCCTTTTAAAAAAATCATTTGACTATAATTGGAATACATAATATATATGAAATAAAAACAAAACACTTTGATACTAGATTTTGGTAAATATGGAAGGAAACAAACGTGAAAATAATAGAAAATAGAATGTACAATGAAAATAAATTTCATTCCCTCCAAAAAAAGAGGATACAGAATGACGGAAAAAAAATATGTGCAGAAAATAAATATTCTCACAGAAAATTTTTAACATGGAAAACCCAAAAGGGAAAAACCACGAGACTTGGCACAGAAAGGTATATCCCCTAAAATCAATGAGTATATGGTAGAGACTCCAAATATATGAAAGGGATCTAGAAACAATAAATCTTCGATGTAGTAGAAGAAAAAATATCATTGATCAAAAGTAATCACCAAAATGGATCTTGTCCTCATATTTGGGGTGTTTTAGAAATATCTTTTGATTCCTCTAATACCAATCCACTTCCCCCATTTAAATGGAAATATATCTACCTCAAAATATTTGTAATTCCCAAACAAAAAATGTCTATTTTCTATTATTTTTCAAAACCGCATGGAAGTGGTATTTGAGAAGGAAACCCATTAATTCTTTTGCGATTAAAATAATCATCACACTTATTTGGGACTTAATATCTCTGGAAAATTCCCTTTTATCATTATTTATATTCATTCATTTATTTCTCAAAGTTAAATATGAACATGTTACCATGACCTTCAAAAAATCATACTTTATATTTATATTTTCATGATATTTCATTCTCTTTAATCTTATCTTCCATTTCCTCCTTCAAATTTTTATCTTCAATGACTGTGATTTTGTATCAATATTATCCTTGAAAAATAGTGACTCCATTTTAGTTTGATTAGAATTATCATATTTAAATATTTGAGATCCATTATTTAAATTACTGTTACTATTTATCTACATTTTAGTTGATGAAGTAAACTCTTCTAACTCACCATTTAACATAAAATTTATATCAATTTCTTCATTTTTTTCATCACCAATATTGTAGTCATTATTGATATCATCATCACTATCATTAGAGATCAATGAATTCTCATGTTATCCACTTAAAGTACCAATGCAATTTTCATTTCTATCTCCATTATCATCACCAAATTTTGAAAATAAATATACCTCATTTTATTTTGAAAAGTCCATTACTTTACCCTAGGAAGAATAATTTAATTCATTAAACTTTGAGTATTTTTTATTTTAAATAATTGTTGAGTTCTAATTTTCAACAAAAACAACATTTTCATTCAATATTGGATAATTGATAAAAAAATAACCAACATAATTTTTATTGAAGCACTTCAATAGAATATTTCTTCGATACATTCCTTTAAAATTCTAATCAATTATTGAGATGAATGAAATCCACTTGTAAAAAATTATATCGATATTTTCATTGTAACATAAATTTTCCTTATAAAATTTGAATTGTTTTGGAATCTTCTCCAACTTTGTAGATTTTATATTATTTCCATTTTGTATTTAATCTACTTCATCATAGTAATAACACCTCTCATTTAATGAGAAGTAACAATGTTATATTTTTTAAAAGTTTGGGGCCAAAGCCTCAATTTATTGTTAAAAAATAACCTCTTTAGACTGGGTAGGGGGAGACCCATTACATTGGCCGAGGGCCCAAGGCCAAGTGGCCTGAATACAAGGATTGAAAGCCCATTTTTTGGCCCAAAGGACTCATTAGTGAACAGTAATGCTACAGTACCACGTAGCTACTCTACCTGATATTGTACTTCAAATGCTATATTTCCTATTACAGTCCCTCCACCTCTATAGTGCTACCACTGCAACTTTTCCACCAAGTAAGTGTGTTAAATAAATCATCAAAATAAATGTATCATGATCATCTTCATCATGTTTTCATTAGTTTTATCAGATGTTAATAACATGAAATTGTGAATGTTTCTAACTACCCTGGATTCTTCAAGAGATTGTCCCAATCATCAATGGGTTCTCACCACTTCACTGAATCTTATGATGAATCCATCAACATATTAATCATCATGCATTAAAATTTATTCACACATAAAACACTAAATCTATAAATATTTTTCCTTCACATTCAAATTTTCTTCACTTTCACATAATCGTCTTTAAGTGGAGTAACCTTATAAAGATTCTAAAAAAGGGATGAAAAGGGGGTACCTTTATCACCACAAAAAACACTTTTAAAAGGGGATTTTAATAGTGCGAAAAGGGCACTGATAAAAATACCCCTTTAGTCGTTCGTTTTTAGTTCTTATAAAAATATCTTCCTTATTATTACTTTGATAATCACTCAGAAAGAATGGACTGAGGTGGTGATGGAGTCTGATTGCCTCATTGTTATCAGTGCCTTGGAAAAGAAAGAGGAGGATTCCCAGTTTTGTTGGCTGATTTTGAGGAATGTATTGGCTATTGTTGTGCCTTTTTCGGATTGTATGTTTTACTTCATTAGGCGTGGGGACAATTTTGCTGCTCACCAGTTGGTAGGATTTGGGTTGCATTACGTTTCCCACATTGGGATGATTCATCCCCTATTTGGCTTGGTCGGTCTGATTTGATTCAATAATAACAAGATTCTTTATTTTTCTATAAAAAAATAATATATATAAATAAATATAAATATTTATAATCATATTTATAGATGAACAAATATATATAATTACATGTATGTATGTATGTATGCATTTAAAATCACACACACACAAAACATATATTATATACATATTTTAAATAAATTTATATATATGGATAATTTTTTTATATGAAATATATATACATATATATATATCATAAAATAAAAAACAAGAAAATATAGTGGAATCGAAGAAGCACAACCATATTAGGTGTAGGATTGGGTTTAAAATCCACCATATGTAGGGGCACACACAAGGGGGAGAAAATTCACAGTGTTGTTAAAGGGGGGAGGCTATCACTATGTATTATTTTAAGGGGGTTGAGCACTAATAAAATGTAGTCAACCAATTTATTAGAAGACAAAATTTTCATTAATTGATAATGATTCTCTATAAATCCATTAGTATCAAGATTTATTCCTTCAACTGTTTCACTGTAAATATTTTATTAAATACCCTTCAAAGTCTACGCTATAGATTTTTTTAGTGTTTTCTGAAAAAATAAAATAAAATGGAATATGTTAAAAAAAATTAAATATACACCAAAATGTCATCATTGACGATCCTGCATTCCATCCCCTACACCACCTTTGGCCCAAATTGATGACATAACAGATGCAGTGGGGGAATGATGCCTTTTAACTCTGGATAAAGTGAAAGGTGACACCACCGATTCACCCTTTTGCCTCATGCATTAGAGAAAGGTGGCATCAGTGATGCTTCCATTGCCTCATCTTCTTATAAAATGGTAGACCCCTTTCTTTTCACTTGATTTTCCCCTTGCCTCTCATAAATCCACTACTTTTCTTTCTAAAAAAACCATTTTCCGTGAGGTGGAGTATGTGGTCCTAATAAATGCATTTTGTTTTTCTAAATATAATTGATAAGAATGTTTTTTATTTAATTTAATTTTTTTTATTTATAAATTTGAATTATTTCTAGTTTTAAATATTTTATTTTTTAAGTTTATTTATATTTTAATATTTTTTTATTAGGCTTTGTAATCAGATATATATCATTTGGAATAATTATTGTTATTGGTAATGATTAATCATAGTTTAAGTATAGATTATGAATATATTAACATATTCTTATGGCACAGAAGACATATTCAATGATAGATTGAAAATAATATGGAAGAATATTTTGGTTATCATGTCTACCTTTTTTGACAAGAAGACTCTCGATTTGAATTTCAACAGTATTCAGACCGAATTACAAATCACATCGGTGAAAAAATGGTGGTATTACTAGAAAAAAGGCAATGTCTATGTGGAAAAATTCATGTCTTAGTGTTTCCCTTCCCACACACCATTGCAACATGTGCCTCTGTGAACATATCATGGGAAGCATATGTTGATCTAGGGTATCATATGGACACCATTGATAATGTTTATGGATCACCATGAACAACTATTGGAGAGTATCGTTATTTCTTGATTCCCTAAGGCCAACCAATAGTGATACCTGAAATCAATCGGTTGTGTCCCCGTGAGAGAACAAAGGCCAATAAGATGCCTAATTAGAGGGACTTGCCTCATGAAAAAGGCCATAGTTTGAGATGCACCATATTTCATAATGAAGGTCATAATAGGAAATGATTCCATAACATTGTTTGGTTGTGTTCACACTCTCATTAACAATGATGTATTGTATTCATTATGACATTCCCATATTGTATTCATTATGAAATTCCCATATTGTAAATTATGTGTTGTTATCTCTTCTTTTTGCCTCAATTTTCTATACCCCAAAACCCAAAGAATAAAACTTAACCAAAAAATCATAAACCTAAAACCTAAACCCCAACCGATAATTCATAATCTTTGACCCTAAAACCATACAAAAAATACAAAAACCTTGACCCAATATAATTCGAGTCCATATTTTTCATATTTGAAGAAAAATGTTATTCATAGCTTGAAACATTATGTTAACATTGAATCAATATTTTTTATTCCATAACCTATAACATTCTATTTCTCAGGGAGAGAATCAACGAATTATTTATCATATTCGATATTTAAATGATTTTTTGGGGTTAAAATAGTTGAATAAAACAATAAAGTATAGTGTGAAAAAAATGATCATAGTGTGAGATAACATAATCATGAAAAATAATTCATTGGATATCAAAATCATGATTCCTTATGCAATGAAAGAGTGTGTTTATCCAAGTTCATTCCTAATAGTTATCAAATCAATATGATGTTATCTTATACTTGAAATTATTCCTAGGGTTGTCATAAATGTTATCATGTCTTAGTGTCATATGGTTTACTAAACCTTCATCATGTTAAAACTATAATGAAAATTATTTTTCATACAAAGATATAAATTCTATGTAATATAAATCTCATCAAATAATAGAATGATCTACTATATAATCATAATGGTCTAGTGAAATTGGAATCATAGACACATAAACAAATAGTTTATAAAGAATCTACATAGACTGAAATGATATTACATACAAACCATATACAATACACTATTCATACATATATAATTGCACTAGAAATATTATTTCACAACATATTTCTTGGATCAATATAGGAAAGAATAACAATCATTTCACTTCAAAAGTATCAATAACATATTTTTTCCATTACTGTATTGGATTCTTCTTTGATAAATTCCCTTAAAGCATGTATCAATGTTTTTACTCCCACAATTATCATATGTGGGGAAATTCATAAATGTTGTTTTTACCGTTATCTATTTTTGTTGCTTCTTTCTTCTTGTTATATTTATTTCATTCAATACCAAAAGACATAGAGAACTATGTTTCTTTTGGTAAAAACAACATCATAAAACAATGTGAATAAACCTAGAATGTCTTGCCTTCTACATGTCATAACATTATGCTGACCATGATGTTTTATTTACATTTTACACTTATGTATCATTTTATATGTTTATATGCTGATGGATGATACCATACAACTCACTCTGCTGTATACCCATATTTTCCAGGTCATGCTAGAGGGTGGTGAAGATCGATCAATCAGGGTGCATCGAGCGCACCATTTTTATTACAGGGAGACTCCACATGCCATTAGACCATACTTTCACCTTTCTGGCATCTATGGACTTGCAGTACCAGATTTCATATTTGTAGAACATCACCTACTTGCTACCCTCATTGAGAGGTAGAGACTAGAGACACACATGTTCTACCTTCCAAAGGGAGAGATAACCATCACTCTGTAGGATTTGGTAGTGCTTCTAGGTCTCCCTATCTAGGGGAGATCGGTTATTGGACTCACTCATGCATCTTGGCCAGACCTTGCTCGGTGCTTGTTAGGCGTTTACATTTTTTCCGACTGTAGGACTATAGATAGAGCATCCATATCTATTCCTTGGGTTTATTTGCAAATTCTACATTTACCCGATGACGGTGATGAGCAGAATATCATACGTTATGCTCGTACATATATATTATGGCTCATTGGAAAGACCATGTGTACTGATCACTGGATGATGCATGTGCACATGATGTATCTACCCATACTAGAAAATTTTGATTGGGTTGGGATGTACAGCTAGGGATTATCCTTCTTGTAATACATGTATAAAGAATTATGTGGGCTATCTCAAAAATATGATACTGGTGTCGAGGGATGCATCATCCTTATTCAGATTTTGGCATGAGACTACATCGTTGCATTTGGCCCTAAGCTTGCTGGTCTACCGATCAAGATGATGGTGTTGAAAGATTCTCTATGTGGATGCTGGTATGATTAGTCATTTATTTTGGTTTTTGATGCTACTAGGAGTAATTAACTTTAATATATAATTATTTATCATTATCGATGACGTATTTTATAGTTGGGGTCAACAACACAATTTTGAAGCAGTTTCAAGACACCCTTTGGGAAAATATCAGCTCCAGTTGGACTGTCTCTTACCTAATCAGGTATGTTTATATAATATATCAGTATCTAAAAAAATTAATAATAGCATCAATTTTGGTTTTTATTTAGGATTTGTTTTGGGAAAAAGTAAAATGTCATTTCATATTTCATGTCCTCAATACTGAAATCTTATGGACCAATTGCCAAAATACTACAGTGTTGGGCTTGAGGATGCTCTGGTGTTAGTGCCCCTCATTCACACCCATATTATTAAGTGGAAGGAGCCTGAATGTGTCATGCGCCAGTTTTTCTGTGCTCAGTTGATTCCATTACCATCGAGATAGACAAAGGAGCTTCATGGGATGAAGCACATAGGTAGGAAGGATGAGTACTGGCCCTGATTGCATGCCCTTTTTTTGACTACTAGCACAAATGTATATTGTTCCGTATTCATGGTGTGCCTATGAATCGATTCATTATTTCAGATCAAGTTGAGTATGATCCATGGTATAGAATAATGGCAATTCCATCTCTTACTTAACATGACAGAGAGATGCAGAGGATGGTAAGTTAATATATTTTCCATAGTTTTTTATATAACTATTTTCTAATTCAATTTGAATTTCTTTATAGGGAAATCACACATACCTTCTTGTTTTCCTGAGTGATGAAGTGGAGGAGGGGTTCTTTTTTCAGGCAGTCATCCATGCTGCAACACAGGAGGAGAGAGAATATTTTTTTGCCTTTACCGAGAGATTCTTTGAACATATGAAAAAGAGGGAGGAGGTTCATACCCCATAAGAACATCTTGCATCTATTCTTAGTGTTGAAGATCCATTACGACAGTGTAGTAGACAACGTTGTGCTTCGTGATGCCTCTTGTAATGGACCGAACATATCCGATCCACTTCTTTGTGAAAATCTAGTGTCTGAGGTCTTCCAAGAGGTCAAGGTGACTTATCCCCAACAATTTTCCAAATTTCTAGTTTGGTGAACAATTCTAATGGTAGACCACTGTGAATAGTGCAATGGAAACCTTCTGTAAACAATTTCATCGGTATCCTTAGGTGAATAGTGAAATGGTAGCATTATGTGAAAAGTGTCATCGGTGGGCTTATGTAAACAGCGCAACGGTAACCTTCTGTGAACAGTGCAACAATAAACTTATGTGAATTGTGTCATCAGTAGCCTTTTGTGAACAGTACAATAGTGACCTTTTGTGAATAGTGTCATCGGTAACCATAGGTGAGCAATGAAATGGCATCCTTTTGTGAATAGTTTCATCGATAGCCTTAGGTGAACAATTCAACAGTAACCTTATGTGAATAGTGTCATCAGTAGCCATAGGTGAACAGTGCAACAGTGACCTTATGTGAATAGTGTCATAAGTATCCTTATGTGAATAGTTTAATGGTGAGGTTCCAACGGTGACCTCCATTGCCAAATTTTGAGTTCATGAATAGTGTTCCAAAAAGGGGAGGTTACAATGGTGACCTCTATGATTTTCCAAATTTTAAATTCATGAACAGTGATTCTATTATGGTGAGGTTCCAAAGGTGAGGTTTCAATGGTGAGGTTCATGAATAGTGATTCTAGAATGGTGACGTTTCAATGTGGAGGTTCCAATACTGACCTCTTTCCTTTACTACATTTTGAGTTCATGAACAATGTTTCTAGAATATGGAAGTTCCAATAGTGACCTCTTTCCTTTGCCAAATTTTGGGTTCATGAATAGTGTTTCTAGAACGGTGAGGATCCAATGGTTACCACTTTCCTTTTCCAAATTTTGATATGCAAAACAGTGTTTCTAGAATGGTGAGGTCCCAACGGTGACCTCTTTCTTTTTCCACATTTTGTTTTCATGAACAGTGTTTCCAGAACATTGTGGTTCCAACGGTGAGGTTTCAATGGTGTGGTTTATGAACAATGTTTTTAGAATGGTGAGATTCCAATGGTGTGGTTTCAGTGGTGTGGTTTATGAGTAGTGTTATTCCTTTTCCAAATTTCGAGTTCGTGAATAGTGTTCCATGACTCCTACAGTTTCGCCCCTTTAATATTTATTTTGATGAAAAATGCATTTAAAGCCTTGTTTTAAGAACTCTAAGGCCGATTCAAAGGCCACAACTCAAATATTAATTTTCATAAGGCTTGAGATACTTTTACTTGGTCAAACCACATGGTTTAATGTGACCCAATGTTAATGTAAAATTCAGTGTATGATAAATTGATACTCTATTTAATCATTTAAAGGGACAAGATACCTTCCTCCCTAATTCTTACTCATTTTTCTCGGGTGTGAGATGCTCTAAACATTCAATCCATTCCATAAGAGTGGTGCAATCAAACTATCCTCCTTGGATTGGTTATCCACTGTTTTTGGTACATCCATGTAGTATCAATCGATCACCAATATAAGGTATGTTCTATCGCCATTCTTTTGGGCTCATCTCCTTCTGTTTCCCCTCTCTATTTAATGGAAAACAATCTCCATGTTCCAAATAGTCTTTTCTTTGGTGTTGACCGGTGTGGTGGTGTCTCTTCATCCTCAAGTGGATATTGTTTTCATGGGGGAGGATATATTAACCCGTTTTGTGGTTCGTTCTCATATAAAGAATGTTAAAAACTGTTTGAGGTACGAGATTCATTGCTTCTATTTTCTTTTACATGAAACTACAGAGTAACCATGTTTTAGCCCACTATTTCACAATGGAATTGACATATTAAATATTTGAACTGGATAAATTAATTTATATACATCGTATTTTATTGCCTCTTGTTTTCTAGATATTGTGACAGCTATGATTTATTAGTGTATATTTTTGTTCTTGATAGAAATTGCTAAAGAACATAATGTCGAGATTAAGTGACAAAAGTTTGGCTAAAGACAAAGAGACAAATGAATGAATGTTATGGTTATGATTGTAATTTGATGTTAAAAAAATTGATGCAGTAATCATGATTAATTATTATTGATATCTTACTAGTTAGTTTTCCCAAATTTGAAACCTAAGAATAATAAATTTGTTAATCCATGAGGGATTAAAGAACTGGTATTTGATAAAAGATAATTCCTTGTAGGGTTCTGAGTTAACCTTTTGTTTGTTTAAGGGCCAAGAGCCCACTTGATATGATGTTTTTTTTCATGCTACTTGTGTTGTGATGTGATCCAGGATGGCTGTTGTGATATGTTGGGGTAGGGAGGCCTACTGGTTATGGAATAATTTGATGCTAGAATGGTGAGATGCATCGATTTATGAATGTGGGTGTTGGGGAGGACACTAGGGTGGATGGAATGGGTTCTGATGTGAATGTTTGGATGCTTTCTTATTCTTTGGTTGTTTTTCTACTTTTCATTTCTCACTGCTCAAGGTAGCTAGTCTTTCCTGCCCTTCTTCCAAAAGGGGAAAAGTCGTGTGGGGTATTCCATGTGCTATCCGTGTTTAGCTTTTCAAAGGAGAATTAATATATGCTATTAATATAGCATGAACAGACTCTATGGGTAGTTCATCTACTGACCGTGTTGATCCCCCTTGTGTTTAGTAAAATTGAATATTTTTCTAGAATGACTAAGAATAAGGGAATGCAATTCTGTAAATAAATAATTGAATAAATGATGTTAACCCAAGGGGTTGGAGCTTGCTTGGACGCACTGCCGAGGTTACAATTTAAGGGTAAAATGGAATTTGGGTGTGATTCTAATCAAATATAATGTGGAAATTGTTAATGGTTAATTAATTTTTAAATAATTAATCTACATAATGTGAAACTGATTTAAAGGGAATGAAGCAATGTAATTAATCACTTTAAACAGTTGTTTTTTTATAATATATATAGTCTTAGAAGGGGAAATTGAGAGTCTGATAGATGTTAGTTGTTGTTTTACCTAAGACCAGGTCACTCCCATATTTTGGTATTGATTTATAGTATATTATATACATTTTTTTTCTATATGCTACTCCACCCCATTAGTTAGGGAAACTAACACCTCGGGGATTCTGAGACCTGGGGGTGTTTCCCCCAGCATTCTGGTGGAAGGATTGATGTATGAATACCTCCTGTGGCCCCACATTCTTTACATGGTAGTAACTTGTGTTGGGACCCACATTGGTTAGTTTTCCACATATATGTGTGTAGAGGGCTATAATGGATTGTGGTTATTCACACACATATATTCAGGATATAGTTTACTATATACTACAAGAGGTATAACATTTATAGGCTGTAGTGGCTTGAGGATTCTTACTCGGTGTATGGGAAGTAATGACATCATGTATATTACCTGACGTATGAAACATGTTATGCGAGATGTGATGGCTCTCAGAAACTACCTAGTCACTATGCTTATATTGATTAGGTGGTATTGATTCACGAGGTGCATGTTTTGGTGCTTCGCCCAGGTGTTTGTGGTCTAGCCTTTTGGGAGATAGATTCTTAGGACGTGCCACATTGGGGAAAAGCGGCAATCCAGTGGGGAATTAGTAGTTGGGTACCCTTGATATTCTTTATTAAATTATATACTCTTGTATGTGATATATGGTGAGAGTATACTTGGTGTGGCAGTGAAAATAGTATACCTATTTAGGTGATAAGTTAGTTTCACTTGTTGTTCATTATACTTTACCATGATTTCTATAGTTTTGCACGAGAGGCTTTGGGGAGGATCCTACTGAGTATACTTTTATACTCACCCTATGTATATATAAACTGTTTTCTTTTTAGGTCACATGAAGAAAGTTGGATATCAGGCAGGTTACCACAATCATGGGGTTGTAGGAGTTGTTCGGGCTTCGTCGTTGCTGTAGTTTTTACTTTCTTTTGGGTACTTGCAGTTTTCCTCTTTTCGTTGTAGTGGTTTTTCATGAAATTAAATATGTTTACTTGGATTTTATTTTATTTTCCAGTCTGAGTTGGAGTTTCTTGGTGTTTATCTTATCACTCTCTTCCAAATCTGTTATATTAGAGGGTAGTGCCTACCATTTGTGTGTTTACTATAACCTCGTTGCTAGTCACTAACCCGGGGCCTGCTGGAGGTTTGACAAGGGGGCCATTATCTCTCTTCTCACATTGTCAGCCAAAAAGGGGTACACCTTGGGGGAGAGGGTCCCTGACAGAGTGGTATCATAGGTCTGGTTGAGGGATTTGATAGATTATGGAGTTAGGCACAAGTGAGGTTGCATTGGTTGGTAGGGAAACAATGTCAGTAATGTTTAGAAAGTGATGTGAACAATGGAGACTAGTGGTGACATAAGAATTTAGGCCCCCCTATGATCATATGCACGGACCATTATGTAAACAATGGATACTAAATGAGGCGATACATGTTACAGGGTAGAGACATAGGAAAGGATCATGAAACATTCTTCTTTGTTCTAGTGTAAAAATGGGTAAACCTGGAAATAGTTTAACCTAGAATGAATAATGGAAAAAAATTAATCAAATAATGTCGTGCCTTCCATTTTCTAGGTTTGGGAGCTATAATGGTTTTTTATTTTATAGGTATGGCTCCATGTAGACATCCTTTTCTGTTTTGCACAAAAGATGTCTATTAGGATGCTCGAGTAGATCGTCGCATGATATTGGTTGACGACGACGACACTTGGATGAGGAAACTCCAAGAGTTCTAGAGACAAAGTCTGCATATGTACGAGGTACCCATTTCAGATGAAGTCATAGAAAACTAGTTGGAGGAAGTCAAGATAAGATTCAGTTCAATCAATGCTCCGAACGAGCACTGAGTTTCCTTGGTTGTGACGATGCAGCGTGGAGCAACAAGACAGTGGTGGTTCTTATTCATCATGGTTTTCAGGGAGTCAACAATCTCATGTAAGGAGTTCCCAAACAATTTTAGAGTCGAGTTTCTTTCTTTGACCGCGAAGGCATCCAGTTTCAAGGTGCTTCTTACCCTTCCACATGGGAGCTCTAGTGTGTGAAATTTTGTAATTTGTTTTTGGAACTTTTTACGATATGCGTCAAAAATGTTTCTATTTGAGGAGGAAAAGGCGTCGAATTCCAAGGATCCTTTGAATACAAATATCCAGTGCCAGGTCAAACCATTTATGATGAACACATATCTTGAGGTGCTGGTGAGGGTAGAGGTCATCTAGAGGACATTGGACAAAAGTATATCATCATGAGAGGGGAGTCTCCATGATTCCTTACAAAGTAGAGTTGTTGACCGTGCTTTCCAGTTTGTAGGATATAAGAGTTCCATTCGGCTGGGGGTAGGTCCCAACACTAAGCATCTTGTTTCTCCGAGGGAAGCATCTCCCAGGCCTATGCTAAGGGATCAGATGCTTATTTTTGTTGTGGTGGTTGATGTCATCAGCAACAATATTTCCTGACAATTCAGAGCAGTCATCATGTAGCAGGTGTTCCTCTCTAGGTTCCTCCTTTGAGGCAGTTCTAGCAAAGACCACAGCTGCTCATTTCACTAGCATTATACCAACAGAGGGTTTATGGCTTAGGGTGAGGATAAACCTTTGATTCACTCCATCATCAGAGAGTAGAGTGCAATAATTGTGGTGGTCATCATCAAGGTTAGAGAGGCCGTAGAGGAGGTCGTGGTTAGCTTCATGCTTTAGCATTTTCAGCTCAAGGAAATCCATTCATCGTTCAATTTACCCTTTACCTATTTTTTACCAAGATGAATGCCATTTTTTTGATTTAGGAGCAACACACTCTTTCATATAACCTACCATTGTCCATACATTTGGACTTGAGATAGGGAGACTCTCAGTTCCCTTGGCATTGACTATGCCAGTTGGAAGCCGAGCTGACTTATTTGAAATATGTAGAGATTGTGAGTTAGTGTTTGGGAAACATCTCTCTTGGGTACATTTCCTATGTTTATGAATATATACATATGATGTCATCCTCTACATGGATTGGTTGTATTTGGTGCAAGATATCATGGATTGCTTTAGGAGGAAAGGTGTGTTCTTTGATGTGGACGGAGAGCCAGTGGTGGTCGTTGGAGAGAGAGACCCTCAGATGAATTAGAGGATTGTTCCATCATTATCATCCATGTTGTCTAAGCTAATTATGAGTTCTTTAGAGGTTCAGCAGTTGGTGTTTCTAAGGGTCTTAGAAGAGTACCCTGAGGTCTTTTCAGAGGAGGTTGTAGCTTTACCCCCCTCGACGAGATATTGATTTTGGGATCAATCTATGACCAGGAGAATCTTTTATATCTATGTATCCATATAAGATGGACACTTTGAGGTATAGTAGATACATATAAAACTTGATGGTATATTATTGTGCTATTTTATTCAGCCAAGTGTGTCACCATGGGTTGCACCAGTTTTGTTCGTGAAGTTGGAAGACAACTGTTTGCGGTTGTGTGTCGATTATTGTAACATAATCAAAATGACAATGAGGAGTCGATATAATCATCCACAGATTGATGAATAATTTGATCAACTTATAGGTAAATGATGGTTCTCAATGATTGATTTGCAGTCAGGATATCAAAAAATGTGTGTGAAGGATGAGGATATCAGAAGACTACTTTCTATTGCTGTCAGGGTAATTATGAGTTCTTCATAATGCCGTTCGCTGTGAAGAATGATCCAGTTATATTCATGGGATAGACGAACATTGTCTTCCATGATTTACTAGACATGTTCGTGGTGGTTTTTATCAATGAAATCCTTGTGTTCTCGATGTCTGAGGAGGAGTATACCGAGTATCTACACACCATTTTGAGAGGTCTTCGTCAACATCATCTATTTGAGAAGTTGACGATGTTTGATTTATGGGCTCGAGAAGTCGGTTTCATGGGGCACGTTG
Organism: Viscum album; assembly: GCA_963277665.1. NCBI lineage: Eukaryota > Viridiplantae > Streptophyta > Magnoliopsida > Santalales > Viscaceae > Viscum > Viscum album. The sequence continues at coordinate 963,026,587 of OY728156.1, forward strand.
TTTCCCAACATGGAGTAGCTATGGATCAATCGAAGATATAAGCAGTTGTGTCTTGGGAATCACCAAAGACAATGTCATGGGTGTGATGTTTCCTTGGTCTCGTAGGCTACTATAGAAGGTTTATAACCAATTTATCTCATGTTGTGACTCCTATGACATCTTAGACTAGGAAGGATTAGGTGTTCATATTGACTGATCAATGTCAGGATGCTTTCATGTATCTAAAAGAGACGTTAGTAAGTACTCCAGTTCATTGTATTCAATATGAGGGGGATCAGTTTGATGTTTTCTTCAATAATTCACATCTGGGGTTAGGATGTGTTCTGATGAAACAGAGATCAATTATTTCTTATGGGCCTTGGAAATTGTGTCCCCATGAATGTAACTATGCCACCCATGATCTTGAGTTGGCAGTCGTGGTGTTTTCTCTGATGTTGTGGAGACATTACCTCATTGGAGAGATCTTTGTGGTCTTCACCGATCATTATAACCTGAGGTATGTCTTCAACCATCATGACTTAAACATACGAAGGTGTGGGTGGAAGGAGTTCTTACAGGAATATGACTTCAAAATATCATATACACCTGGAAAGGGGAATATTGTAGCTGATGAACTGATCAGGAAGTCACGTGGTCATTCTGTGTGTAAAACTAGTAATTCTTGGAGAGTAATAGAAGAACGGTCAGCATTACATCTTGATATGGGAGAAGTTGTGGGTAGAGGTTGTCTTTTTTAGATAATAGCACAATCATCTCTGGTGCAGTAGGTGGACGATTCCATGTTGGAGGATCTTGAGGTGGATGTTTGGAGAGACTTAGTTGTTTGTGGTGAGGGCCATAATGGTTGTTCTGAGGATGAAAAACACTGAGTGTTGTGTCACAGAATGCTTTTTTTTCCTTTTCCCATGCACAATAATGTTCTTAGATAGTTCAATAGTTCACCTTTAACGGTTTATCTTGGTTTGAAAAAGACGAACCGAGCATTGAGGAGTTAGTTTTGGTGGCTTGGGCTGAAATGTGCCGTTGCGGAGTTAGTGTCTCGATCCATGGTATGCCCAAAGGTGAAGGCTAAACACCGTGTTCCTGGGGGTCTACTCTATCCATTAGATATTCCTTAGTGGAAGTGGGAGGACATTTCAATGGACTTTTTTTTCTCATTTACCTTTAACTCAGGGAGTACATGATGCTATTTGGGTGGAATTGGACCATTTTATGAAATCATCCCATATTATAGTAATCAAGGAGTTGAGCTCAGTGAACGTTTTGTTGAGGTCGTATCTGGAGGAGGTGGTGAGATATTATGGAGTCCCATGGAAGATTATTTCTGCTCGAGATCCTCATTTTACATCTAGAGTTTGGAGAGGTCTCTAAAATGTTTTGGGTTCTCACCTATGCCTTAGAAAATCTTTTCATCATTAGATAGACAATCAGTCATAGTGGACCATCCAGACTCTTGAACACATGTTTCGCTCTTATGTCCACGATTTTGGAGGTTCGTGGATGATGGAAATACCCTTGGTGGTGTTCTCTTTCAATAAAACTTCTCAATCCAACTACAGTATGGAATTATTTGAATCCCTATATAGTCGGCGATGCTATTTTCCGTAGAGCTAGACTGGGGTTGGAGAGATAGAAATTCTCCGACCGAAACTAGTGCAGAATACAACAGAGAAGGATGAGGTGATTAATGAGAGGATAAAGACACACCTGATCATCAGAAATCATTTTAAAGGATGATACCCTTTGAGTTTGATGTTGGGTATCAATTGTTTTTGAAGGTGACTCCTCGTAGTGTGTAGCAGTGTTTTGGTCATGAGAGTAACCATCCTCCCCAATTTTTTGGGCTTTTTGTGTTGTTATCTCGTGTTGGATCTATGGATTACCGAGTAGAACTTCCCCCATATATGAATCGGATACATGATTTTTTCCATGTATCAAATCTCCGTCTCTATCTTTATAATGACTCTCACATCACCGATTGGGGAGAGATCGATAATGATGATGATGCGACCTTTAAGGGGAAACATGTGGAGATAAAAGGCCACAAAGAGAAGTTATTTAGAATGATTTCTATCCCATCGGATCATGTCTTATGGAGACATGGTGGCATGGAGAAGAGTACCTGGGAATGTGAGACACAGATATGTGCTCAGTACCCAGAGTTTATTGATGTTTCACTCTTTACATGTAACGACATCCCTTTTGTGGTAATAGAACATTTGTGTTTATGAGATGTATTTTTCTGTTTCTTCTTGTGGCTTTATCTTTTTTGAAATGTATCTCGATGAGTGTTTTTTCACACTACTTTTCTGTTCCCATTTAGGTTGGTTTTGAAATCTTGACGACGAGAATGTTTTGAGAGGTATCTGATGTAATGGAATGGAAATATTAGGTCTATTCGTTTGTGAAAATATGACGACTGAGGTGTACCAGGAGGTCAAGGTGACTTATCCCCAACACATTTCCAAATTTCTAGTTTATTGAACAGTTCCAAAGGAAGACCTCTTTGAAAATTGCAATTGTAACCTTCTATAAATAGTGTCATCTATATCCTTAGGTGAAAAGTGAAATGGTAGCCTTATGTGAACAATGTCATTGGTAGGTTTATGTAAACATTATAATGGTAACCTTCTGTGAATAGTGCAATGGTAACCTCATGTGAACAGTGTCATAGATAGCCTAAGGTGAACAGTGCAATGGTGACCTTATGTGAATAGTGTCAGCTATAACCTTAAGTGAACAGTGAAATTATAACCTTATCTGAATAGTGTCATCAGTAGCCTTAGGTGAATAGTGCAAAAATATCCTTATGTGAACACTTTCATCGGTAACCATATGTGAATAATGCAATATTGAGGTTCTAACAGAGACCTCCTTTACCAAATTTTGAGTTCATGAACAGTGCTTTCCAGAACAATGTGGTTCAAACGATGACCACATTCCTTTGACAAATTTTGAGTTCATAAACTGTGTTTCTAGAATGGAGAAGTTCCAATGGTGAGGTTCCAACGGTGACCTCTTTCCTTTTCCAAATTTTGAGTTAATGAATTGTGTTTCCAGAATGGTGAGGTTCCAATGGTGACCTCATTCCTTTTCCATATTTTTTGTTCACAAATAGTGCTTCTAGAACGTTGAGGTTCTGATGGTGACCTTAGATCCTTTTCCAATTTTTGAGTTCATAAATAGTGTTTTTAGAATGGTGAGGTTCCAACAGTGACCTCTTTCTTTTACTAAATTTTGAGTTCATGAATAGTGTTCCCGAACGGTGAGGTTCCAACAGCAAGGATTCAACGGTGATGTTCATGAACTGTGTTTTTAGAACAGTGAGGTTCCAATTGTGGGGATTCAACGGTGAGGTTCAGAAACAGTTTTTTCAGAACGGTGAGGTTCCAATAGCGAGGTTTCAATGGTTAGTTTCTAGAACATTGTTTTTACTATTCAAAGTTTTGAGTTCCTGAGTAGTGTTTCTAGCTTCCTACAGTTCGTCACTTTAACATTTCCTTTGATTTAAAATGCATATAAAGCCTTGTTTTAAGCAATCTAAGGCTGATTCAAAGGCCATAACTCCTATATTAATTTTTCTAAGGATCAATATACTTTTAATTGGTCATACAACATGGTTTAATGCGATCCACTTTTAAGGTAATATTCAATGTATCATAAACCGCTCCTCTATTAAATATTCTAAAGGGACGAGATATCTTCATCCCTAATTCTAACCCTTTATTCTTTGGTGTGGGAAGCTCTAAACTTTCATTACACCCAATATGAGTTGTTCAATCAATATATTCTCCTTGGATTAGTTCTCCTATGTTTTTTGTGCAACCAAGAAGTATCGATCGATCTATGATATAATTTATATCCTATCATAATTCTTTGGGGCTCATCTTCTTCTTTTTCCCCTCACCCCCTAAAGAAATTATATCTCTATGTACCTAATGAAATTTTCTTAGGTGCTGACTAGTGTGGTGGTGTATCTAAATCCGTGAGTGGATACAGTTGTCATAGGGGGGATGATATCTTATCTCGTTGTGTGGAAAGTTCTCTTATAAATAACATCAAGAACTATTTGAGGCATGGGATTCATTGCTTCTATTTTATTTAAGTGGAATAATAGTGTTAGCATGTTTTATCCAACTAGGACATAATAGAATTGACATATTAAATATTTGAACAGAATTAATGAATTAATATCCATCTTTTGTTATTGCCTTTTTTTCTAGATAGTGTAATATCTATGCTTTATTTATTTTCTTTTTGTTCTTGATAGAAATTGGTAATGAATGTTTAGACGAAATTAATTGAAAACACTTTCTCTAAAGATAATGAGGAATATGAATGAATATTATGGTTGTTGTTGTAATTTGATTTTAATCAAATTGAAGGAGTAAGAATGTTAAATTATGTGTGATATCATACTGGTAAGGTTTCCCAAATTTGGAATCTACGAATAATAAATCAATTAATCCCAGATGGATTAATGATCTGGTTGTTTGATAAAAGATAATTCCTTGTAGGGTTCTATGTTACCCTCCTGTTTGTTTTAGGTTTATGATCTCTATTGATATGATGTTTATTTTCTTACTAATTTTGTTGTGACGTGGTCCAAGATAGTTGTTGTGATATATGGGGGTAGGGATGCCTTCTGGTTGTGGTAGCAGTTGACACCTATATTGGCAATATGCATCAGTTTATACATATGGGTATTAGGGAGGACACAAGGGATGATGAAATGGGTTTGATGTGAATGTTTAGATTATTAATGATTCTTTGGTTGCTAATATACTTTATATTCCCCAATCTTCAAGGCAGTTGGCCATGCTTAACCATCATCTGAAAGGGGAGACGACATGCGGGGTAGGCCACATATATTCCATTTTTACCTTCTCAAGGGATATTGGGTCTACTCTCTTGCTATAGGTGGAAAAGACTTGATTAGTAGTTCATTTACTCACAGTGGAGGTCGCTATTGTGTTTAATAGCATAGAATGTTTTTCTAGAATGCCTGGGAATATGGGAAAGTAATGCGGTAAATAAATAATTGAATAAATGATGTTAACCTAATGGGTTAGAGCTTGCTAGAACTCAATAGTGGGGTTACAATTTAAAGGGACAATGGACTTTGGGTGTGATTCTATTGAAATATAATGTTGAAATTGGTTATGTCTAATTAATGTTTAATGAATTAATTAATTTTATGTGAAATTTATAAAAATGGAATGTTGTAATGTAATTAATCTCATTATATAGTTGTGGGTTTATAGGATACCTAGTCTTAGATGTGGTAGCTGAGAGTCCGAGAGACGTTAGTAGCAGTTGTGTTTAAGACTAGGTTATGCCCAGAGTGTGGTTGTGAGCTATAATATATTCTATACTTTTTGTGTTTCAATACGTTACTCCACCCTATCAGTTAGGGAAACTGACACCCCAAGGATTATGAGTCTGGGGGTGTTTTTCAAACATTCCAGTGGGAGGATGGATGGATGACTACCCCATTTTTCCCTTCTCTCTACTCTTGGTAATTACTTGTGATGGTAGGGAAATAAGATAGTTTTCCCCATATAAGTGTGTAGAGGGTTGTAATGGCTTGTGGTTATTTACAAACATATATTCTGGATATAGTTTCCTATGGACTTCTATAGGTATAACATGTATAGGATGTGATGTCTTGAGGATCCTTACTCAGTGTATGGGATGTAATTTCTTGAGGTATAATAACATACATATGATACACGTTATGCGAGCTGTGGTGGATCCTTGAAACTACCTAATTACATTGATTATGTGGATATGGTGGTTTTGTTGTATGAGGTTCATATTGTGGTGCATCACCTTGGTGTCTGCGGGAAACCCATTTTGGAGAGAGAATCTTAGGATGTGGGACATAGGGGAAATGCAGAAAACTTTTGGGGAAGTAGTAGTAGGGTACCCTTTATATTCTTTGTTATATTATATACTATTGTATGAGATACTTGGTGGGAGTAGCTGTGGTGAGGCCGGGAACTTAGTATAACTCATTAGGTGATGAGTTAGTTTCTCTTGTTGTTCACTATGCTTTAGCAGGATTTATTTACTTTTTCACGTGTGGATTCTAGGAAGATCCTACTGAGTATAATATTATACTCACCCTATGTATAAATAATCTGTTTTTTTCATGTCACTTGAAGTATGTTGGATATCAAGCTGGTTACCACTAGCTTAGGGTTGCAGGAGCTGTTTGGGATTCATGACCACTTCTGTTTTTACTTTCTTTTGGGTACTTGAAATTTTCCCCTTTTAGTTTTAGTAGTTTTTAATGAAATTACAAGTTTGTAATTGGGTTTTATTTTATATTTCAATCTGATTTTGAGTTGGTTGTTGTCTATCTTATATCCATCTTCAGCATGTGTTATATTAAAGTGTAAAGCCTCCTATTTGTGTGTTTATATACTCTCGGTGCTAGTATTAAACTCAGGGCCTACTGGAGATAGGACTAAGGGTAAATTATATCACTTCTCACATTTCCAGACAAGGTGGGGTACATCTTGTGGGGAGGTGGTCGTGACACCCCACCTATTCCCTAGGCAGAGGTCGGCCCTCTAATCCTCCAGCATCATTCGATTTTGTATGTGCCTCAGGTGGCACGGGTTCTGTCTTTCTTGACAGTATATCCACAGTTCTCTCCATCATGGGGTACAAATCCTTCACAACCTTGGGTACCAGATCCATCACAGCATTGTGGTCTGGATCCATCATTTCTTTAGGGTCCATATCTATCGAAATCGTGGGGTGTAGCTCCATCACAGGCTTGGTTCCCCACTACGATGATGATAGGTCCTTCTACCTCCCTTGTGGTAGAAGGATCCAGAGGGCCATACGAGATTCAATAGAAATCCTTCTTCTGAATCATAGATAGTGGATGAGACATTAGACATTCCAGTTCATGAGGATCATTACTCTCCAGGTCATGATACTCAACTACACAGTCGACGCCGAAGTATTATTCATAGACCACCATGTGAGACATAATCTCCACGCCATAGACATAGGAATTGATTGTACGTGTTCATTTATAGGTTTTATGTCTATTGAAATGAAAATACTATAATTACTATCAGCCCTTATTTTATTTTTATCCCTTATTTTAGTTTTCATTTATATTTTTGGCACAAATTATATTTGACTTCTTTTAAAGTCATAGGATTTGTTATTAAATTTCAAGTAAATAACTTAAAATGATTATAAAATGTATAGTATAAAACAATGTAAATAAAATTTGAAAGATATCCAATACATCAAAAAAGTTGTTTAAAATAATGTTTTTCAAAAATAAAATAAATAAATAATAATGATTGGAATGTAAGAAAAGTAACTCAGAAGTGAGAGCGAAAATAATGAATGTCGAGGAGGATGTAAAGCCACTTACATGACATTTAAAGTCTATAAAATATTAACTATAAGATCCATATAAATAAAAATTAAAAATTAAACTACTAATTATATGTTTAATAAATGTTTATAATTTTATTCTAATAGGTCTTATAGTTTATATTACAAATGCAAGCAAAGACACATACTTGAAACATTTTTATGTTTCGAGTAGGTGGATTAGAAAGATTATAAATTATTATTCATCAATATTTATTAATAAATTCTCTCTATTTTTGACTAATATTCATATGTTTAAAAAATGTTTAAAATTTCATTCATATCATTATTATAATTTATATTATATAGGTTACCAAAGTAATGTACTTGATAATTTTTATGTTTCAGGTAGGTCAATTAGAAATCTTATAAATTATGTTTTCGTCATAATTTTTTAAGAAATAATTTTTATTTAGACTACTAATTATATGATTAATAAATGTTAAAAATATATTAATACTGGTCTTATATTTTATATTATATAGGCTAGAAAATGAGTATATTTTAAACATTTTTATGTTTTAAGTAGATGGATTAGATATATATATAAAAAAATTTCATCCACATTTTTTAAGAAATTATTATTATTATTTTCAAAAAATTATTATATGATTAACCAAATTTTAAAATTTCATTTATATAGGTCTTATAGTTGTTATTGTATAAGATAACAATATCACATACTTGAATCATTTTTAGGTTTCTAGTATGTGAATTAGAAATCTTCAAAATTATTTTTCATCGTCCATTTTTACGAAATTCTATTTATTTTAGACTACCATTTCTATGTTTAGTCAAAGAAACAATTGTCACAGCACTGATAGGATCCATTGCAAGTATGTGGGCCCCTGATCGATCCCTAAATTCACGGTGGGTTTCACTATGTCACCAACCCATTTTATCATTGGTTTTACAAGAATAAGGGAAGTGAGTACCACATAAATGTTGCCGAAACTAGGACCATGTCACTCCTCATCATCAATAAAACATCCCTTCATTTGAAACACAACCCCAATGGATCTTCCAAGTTGTTTTTCTGATGTTGAGTTTTTTGTTGGGAAGTTGCACTGTTTTTGAGGAGTCGATGGGTGAGGTGCTGGTGGTGGATAACTCCCGCAACTGTACCTACTACAACCCCAACTGACCCTGTACCATCTGCCCCTACTACCATTTCTGAGCGCTGGGTACCAATGAAGAAGCAGAACTATGTGGATTGTAGAGGTTATTAATATAATATGATATTGTTTTTTCTGGCGTTAGAATAATGGGTGCTTTTAGTTCCCTCTCTGTTTGTGTGTGGTTGCACGAGGGGTGGGGGAGAACGGTGTTCCTTGAAGGATGTCATGTGTATCCAAAACAATGTAATTCTAAGTACTGGGTACCTTTTATAATTGTTCACTTTTATATATCAAGCAGTGGTGGTGTGAAATAATGGCCCATTGTTGGTCCCAATTCAATCCTTATAAATTGGTTATAGATTACAATTTGATGTGCAACGTACCCTCTGAATTCTTAGTCTCATAAAATGTTGCATCTTTCACACCTCGGGATATATACCACATTATAACCCTCTGTGATCTTCTACACACCATCTGAAATGATTATACATAAAGCTAAATCATTAGGCTGACTAATAAAATTAACTTCTTCTCTAAACCTTGGATGTGGCGGATGCCCTGAAAATATGACAAGCATTTGTTCTTCATTTAAACATCAACATCACCAAATACAACAGTCTTGAGTGATTCCCATCATCAAGGATCACCTTGTTTGGGATTCCAAATACTTAATTACATATGAACCCCTGGTCATATGTTGAGTAAAATGATGTTCTGAAGTAAAGAATCTATGACATTATCGAACTCGTGACATACATAGAATCAAAATTCCAAACTCGCCTTCTACTGTACACTTTAAAAATAAAATATAAGTATGATTTATATAGTTCACTTATTTCCCTTGATAAAATTTTAATAAGCATTCATTATGTCCATATTGGTAACATATAGTGTCAATAGGATCAACAAATTTCCCATGGAACTTATCTATTTGATTAATTATTTTCTGTTGGTTGGGTAGCAGAATGAAACCGAACAACCACAATATAGAAAGAATCCAATATGGTGTCATGCATTGATTATTCAATAACCTAAAATAGTACAAAGATTGTATAGTAGTAAAGAGAAGATAGTATATAACATGCTTCATCCCCTTAGGGGACTTACTATATGATAGTAACACCACCTGCACCCATGCATGATTTTTATTAGTTACAATAGAAAATAATAGATTTAAAACATATGATGAACTTGAGAAAAATAAGTAGCAAAAAAATGAAAAAACCACAGACTAGAAATGTAGCATAAAATGAACAGAAACAAATACTATTGACGAAATTGGGAATTAAATAGGCTTACAACACCGGAATCGAATGTTCATCCATCTCGATCTCTTGGTGTAAGTTGTTTTTGCGCTAAAGAAGCTCGCATGAAGAGACGATCACCTGGTTTGGACTCGTATCTTTGGATCTTGTGGTCTCCCGCACAACTTTTCAGAGAAGGAATCCAACATGAACTCTACTGAAAATCGCACACAAACGATATATTCATGGGTCGATAGGCGCAACCAATCTAAAACCACCATAGGTTCAAAAATACAACATCAAAGATATTTATAACTAGTAAAGAAAAGAAGTTAAATGGTGAAGCAGACGAGGAATGTTATTCTAATTCATGTTTTCTTAGCACCTTGCATCCAGTGGCTATAGGGGTGAGGAATCCTCATGACAAGCCCTGAAAGACATAATAGATCGCCCCAATCAGAGGGCTCTATGAGGACAACCCCAAAAAAATTCACCCAACTATACATGGAGCTACTCAAAGAATAAAAATATCGAGGTAAAAAGGACAACCTCAAAAGATCAACTATCCAGAATGCAGAAAAAATAATGAGCGGATTAACTGCCTTCAAAAACAACAAATATTATTAATAATATTACCAAGAAAATTAATAACGCGCGTGTATTAAATGGAATGAAAATGGCTAAAAAAATAGAAACATATTTCAATATGAAAACACAAATTGAAGTGACTCAATTGTAAAAATCTCCACCATTTGAAATTGATATTTTGTGATGTTCTTACATATACCATATTAATTGAATTGGGAAATAATGCTAAACAACCAAAGTCAAAATGATAAGATACACTAAAAAGTGCTAGTAAAACTATGTACCACTTATGTATAACATGTGTATCAATGCGATACATATTTTCCCTCATCAATTCCATATATACAACATCATAAACATATTTAGAATTAAAACCTCTATACATAAATACATAAAATTGGTCTTCCCTTCATATATCTGAGCCAATATCCAAGATGATACTACCGCAGAATTTCAAAACTGCTTACTAGTACATGCACAACAGAAACAAACACTGAAATGTAAATTATCAAAGAATAACCACAATAAAAGGTATTAACATAAACAAAACAGTTCTTATGAAAATAATATAATGGAATAAAACATATCATGCAAATGAAAACAAACATGAAAACAAAAAACACAATTCTATGAGTAAGAAAATCACTTACACCACCTATATCTGGGACAGACCCAATGACTATCCACCCAAGGAGAGGACATTTCCTATAACTGTGAAATAGAAGAAACCAAATCCAAACCTATATTTTTGAATAACCCATACAACCTCAGTCATAATGTTCAACTCGTAACCATGAGGAAACAAACCTAGCTGGTTATAAATCCTTCTATCAGCCTAGGGAAACCCATACTTGTATATCCCACTAACAAAATCAAGAACGAAATTCCCTAGTACCCATCCAATGTCTTCAATGAGATACCAACTGCACTATCATGTATTCTGGTGAACATCTAGACTTCTCCCCATGAAACCACTACTCTATCAACTGCCCAACACGTTACTATCCTCACACTGGGTTACCTCCTGAGATGCTCAACCCTCATAGGACACGAAGAACGAAACAAAAAAAACCCAATTTGAACCGATAACTCTTCCCCCTGAAGCACAATAGACACACTACAAAACAAAAAATTATTGAAACCAGGATCACTAACATTAGATTGAGCCCCAATACTATTTGAAGAATTTATTACATGGAAATCCCTTTTAATGTGACCTGGTTTACCACACTGATAACACTTCAGACATGTACCTTTCCTCTAACCATTATAACTATTTTTCCCTTGACCCCTTTTATCTTCTCTACCCAAGACATTAAGCCCCTCTCCCTCTAATCATTACTCATTCATTGATATCATTTATTTTCCAAGAATATCATACATAACCTCTTCTTGGGTTAGGGAGTCCCTTCCACAAATCATGGTGTCAACCAATGACCTATAATTATTCTCAAGTGAAATTTGGAGGATGATTAATGGATCCTCATTGTCGACTGCTTCATTTATATTGGAATGACTTAACATCACTTTATTAAACTCATCAATATGTGGTTTGGTAAAACTACCAGGTTTCATCATAGATGTAATCATACAATGTTTTTATACAGTCTATCAACTAACGAAGAATTCATATATAATTTTCTAATTTCAAACAAATTCTGTTAGTAGTGGACTCGAAGGTAACCTACATAAGGGCCTCATCTCTTAGGGAGAGTAAAAGGGAGTTATGGGATTTGAAAAGCACCGCATGGGTTATATATTAGTATTATACAACAATCTAGCCAGTTTGATTAGTATTATTATTCAGTTTCTTGGACCCACATAGGGCATCAATCAAGCCTTATTGAAGAAGTAATTTCCCTTATTTTAATTCCCCATAAATTGATGATTTTTTCTCCATTGAGAATCTACATTTCATATTGAATTATTGAAATGTATATCCATATTAGTGGACGTCAAGTGGTTGGGGAAAACATTAGGAGTATGCTAATAAGAACTGACCAATCTCATTGGGTAAACATGTACAGAGAGATAAAAAAATTCAGAGATTTCTATTAATACAATTGTTCTATTAACAAATATAAATCAATTAAACATAATTATTAATAAAAAGGATTAAATGTGAAAAAATAAAGGTAGGAAACCCGAATTAATAAGGTGGTACAAAGACTACAATAGATTACAAATAGAATACGACAAGACAATTTGACAGAACTATAAGCAGGGAAAATTAAACAGAAACAAAAATTGTAATAGTGCTATAAATAGAATGAAGCAATGAAAAACAGGTCTAAAAAATTAAAATTTTAAGGTAAATAAAGATGATAATTGAAATCAAATAGTATAGTTTCCCAGGACACTCTAATACCTTTTTGTGGGTTGGTTAGGCTGTGGAATGAAACCGAAAAACAACAATATACAAAGAACTACATCTGGTGTGGTGAAATGATTATGCATGAACCCAAAATAGAACAAAAATTATAGAATTTTAAAGAGTAAATGGTATTTAATGTGCTTCAACCCCTAAGTGGGCCTATTGTATGGGAATAACACCAACAACACCAACACCAACTTTATATTAGTTTAAAAATAGAGAAAACAATTTACAACATATGATGAAACTGAGAAATAGAAGTTGAAAAACAATGAAAAAATAAGCAGTCATGAAATGTAGAAGAATTTCAAAGAAATGAAGAGAAATGAAGAAATTGGGAATAGAAATGGCTTAAACTACCAGAATCAAAGTTCTGGTCATCCCGATCTTTTGGAATGAGTTACTGTTGTGCTGATGAAGCTCATCAAAATAACTGGTCTCCTGGTTTGGAATAGTATCATAAGATCTAGTGGTTTTCCCCACATCTTCTCCAAGAAGGATGTCGACACTAACTATTCCACAAACCGCACACTGGTGATATATGTAGGGTTCGGAAGGTGAAACCAATCTTAAACCACCATATAGTTAATGATAACACTAGTGAAGTGATCCAAAATCAACAAAGAAGATAATATCAACAACGAAACAGATGAGGAATTTTATAAGGAATCATGTTTTCTCAATGCCTCGCATTCAGTGGATGTAGGGGTGATGAAGCCACCAAGAAACATTAAATAATGTAATATGTTTCCCCAATTAGAGGGATCCTTGAGTACATCCCCAAAAAAAATCACACAACGGCACATGGACCCACTCAAATGAACCAAACAACCAGATTAAAAGGATGACATCAAAGATCAACAATCAATAATGTAGACTAGAATAAAGAGAGGACTGACAACACTCAAACAACCAAAAATTATAAATAATATTGAGAAAACAATTAATAATGTGCAGGAATGAAAAATAAACTAAAATGAAAAAAAAATACATGCATATTTCAATATGAAAACACAAATTAAAATGCCCCAATTTCACATTAATAAAATTATCAATTATTGTTATGTTAGATTGACGTTTGGTTTCCAACATGTTAGAAATAAATATTCGATCCTTATCCAAATGTATGAAATCAATAAGGGTTCATTTGTTCGATTTTGGCTATGTGATACATGTTTAAAACTAAAATGACACTTTTATATTGAAACCACGTACATTGAGTTATACCGACCACATAATGTGTTGGATTGAATTATGGTACATTCCTACAAATCATGAATGAATTATTTAATGTTGTCGAAATATTGTAAAAAATATCATCTCTTTTGATTGGTTTTAAAAATTTTATTTGAGTTTGTAAAAAAATAGCACTTTTATATAGACAATATTAACATTGAGTCACACTAACCACATCATGTATTGGACCGGAATTCAGTCAATTCCAAAATTTCATAAATGAATTATGCATTGTTTTCCTAAATATTGATAACAATATGTGAATGTTTTCTTTTTTTTCTAGAGACATGTAATTTATACTAAAATGATATTTTTATAACCAAATCATGTATTTCAAATCATATTAGCCACATTGTGTGTCTGATTAATGTGAGGTTGATTCATCTATATAAAAAATGATATAGGGAATGTATTCCTTCAATTTGAAGACAATTTGGACATATTTCCTCGATTGGCTATGTGATTCACATTAATAACTACAATGAATCTTCTATATTGAAAACACACACTTTGGGTCATACTGGTCATATAATATGTTGAATTAACGTGTGATCTATTCTTACACATAAAAAATGAATTATGGAGTGTTTTCATTATGTTTAAAAACAATCCGAGTTTGTTTCCATAGTTTGGACTAGTGACATGAGCTATAAACCAAAATGACTCTTTTATATTACAATCACACACTTTTTAAATGTATAGTCATCATAGTGTTTATGATTAATTTATAATAAATTCCTACATATCAAAAATTAATTATAGATTGTTTTCCAAAATATATAAAATAATCTATCCACTTTTCTTGGTTTTTGTTATGGGATTCGTGTTTCAAACAAAAATGGAACTTTTATATTGAATAAAATTCCACTGAGTCATACTTATCACATCATGTATGATATTGATGTATGGTTTATTCTTATGTTTCAAAAAAGAATTATTGATCATTGACCAAATATTTGGAAACAATCTAAGAACGTTTTCATTATTTTTACCATGTAAAGGATGTTTTATAATAAAATGATACTTATATTATAATCATGAATTTCCATTATGAAAACATATAGATATATTTTGGGGTAGTAGAGGTTTGTGATAAAAAAGTAAACACAAATAGAAAGATAAATGATGAACACACCAGGAATTACATGGATCACCAATTGTTGTATATGACTATGTGAGAACAAGGTTAGTTCTATAATATTTCTCTCTTGAAGAACGTCTAAGGATCACACAGAGTCACATTGGGAATTTTTCTTGATTACAAATTCATGGGATTGAATGACATTTTATTGATAAAAGAAGACCAAAATATTCTTCCGCGGTTTGGGTAGTTCACCTACACAAGAAAACATCAGCACTGCCAGCTATTGTCCACTATGTCGGCTTCCCACCAAAGGAGAAAAATAGGCCAGCTATAATTGTTTTCAATGAAAGGAAACCAATCCCGAAGACATATGATTATCACTAATTTCTCCCTCGATTGGGTGTGACCCCCAAAAAATTTCCCCCTTATGACCATTTAGGGGTAGTAGCTAGACATGCAGTTTTGTTAAAGACATTTTACTTATCTTTTGGTAAAACCATTGGCATCATATATGCCACATTGTCATTGTTGTATATTTTCTCAACATTCATTAATCTTTCTTCCCACGAATTTAGGATCCAATGGTATTGCACGTTGATATTATTGGACATATAATGAAATGTTGGTTTTTTACAAAGATGAATAGTTCTATGACTATCACAATAGAGAACTTAAGGATCTCAACTCTGTCTTATGTCCTCTAAAAACATCTTCATCCAAAATATCCCCTTACATCCTTCAGTTTCTTAGATATACTCTACTTATCATATGGATATGGAAATAGACTACTGAAGTCATGATTTCCATGAGACTACCCCAATAAAAATGATATTGGGTATACCGATATGGATTTTCTCATGTCTATATCTCTAGACATATCATTGTATATGTATCCTTCTAAGAATAACTTAACAATTAAAACACCTATACAATGACTACATGTACCTTAGAGATACCTCATTATCCATTTCACCATTTTCCAATGCTACATTCCCAGATATGATAAAAATATCCTCACAAAGTCAAAAACGTGAGCTATATATAGTCTCATGCATACCATGATATACATAAGACTGTCAAATACTGACTGATAATGAACATTTTCAAAATCTACTTTCCAATCCTTAGTAATGGAATCTAACATTTTGTGAGCCTAAAGTGGCTAACATGTGGATTTCTTGTAACATGTTGAGTTTTAATAAATGTTTTATTTATTTTATTATTTGATTTTTTGTTTAATCAAAATTATGTATTATAAAAACATGAATAAATGAATTTTAAATTACAAATTAAGAATATAAATAAATAAGGAAATGATGAAATTATAATGAAAAGTTATTAAATTAAATTTTTACTTGTTAATTTTTTGATGTTGAAAATAGCTAAAAATTGTTTTATTATAATTGATTTTCTTTAATAATTAAATTATTGATACAAAATAATCTTTTTATTATAGAACCTTTGATTTATTAAATAAATTATAAGATTTATAATTTAACATTTAGTAATAATTATGAATGTTTTATTGAAACAAAATACAATTTAAATATATAAAATAAATTAAAAAATGAGAATATTAATAAATAAAATATGAATGTACAAAATTTTGAATATTTAAATAAATAGTTTTTTATAGATTATATATGAATAAAATTACTTAAAACAAAATAAATAATATAAAATTTTAAATTATGAAATATAATATAATATATAAATATAAATTTATGTGTTTTATTTTGAATTACAAAATTTATGTACATTATGATAACTATATTATTATTTCAAAATTAATATAATAATATTAATATTGACTTAAGTATTAAAATAACAAATCATTTTTATAAAATATATTAAATAATGATGTTATTTTTTTGAATTATGATAATTATGAACATATATAATGATATTAATTTATTTAATATTTATATATAATCAAACATAAATTAAATGATATTCAAGCTAATAAAAATAATTATAAATCATAAAAAGGGAGCCTAATCGAGATTATGGGTTTGAGGGTCTCGAATTTGAGTGATTTGTAGAAAAAAGTAGAGTATCAATTTTAGAGTACAGTCAGCTTAGAGAGATGTCGATGTGCAAGACAACATCTGGGAGAGCCAACTGAGGGTTCGAGTCATTCTGGACAAGCATGAAAATGATCAAGTTGATTCCAAAGGCCTTTATGTGAAATATAGAGTCCCCCAACAAATGTTGTTGGCCTGATCTTTTTAATTTCAGGGTTTTGAGTGGATAGAATATGAAATCGAGTGTGGATATGTGGTTCGAGGGTGAAGTCGGTTTCCAAAGACTGATAATATCTTAAAGGTTGGTGAATGATAATTTTTTGTGTCTAAATCATTTTATGGGAAATTTTTTTGGTATAATAGATACTCACTTATTGTTTTCTCTTGTTTTATCCATTTTTCATTGTTGATTATCTCCTATTGATGACAATATGGGTCATTTTTCTACATCCTATATTGAATTCTTTTATAAACCTGTCTATGAATAGAGTGAATTTTGATTGTGGTCTGTTGATTTATATTTAGATGAAATAAATATACATATTTATGTCACATTTTCTATACATTTTATATTAGAAAAATTTTAATCTTTGGTTCAATCTGACATTGCCAATATTCTGATTACGAATAGGCACCAATAATAAAATTCTCCATATCTCTCTCAACATGTGTTTCAGCTGAAACAAATATTAGGGTTTTTCAAATTCTTCCTTCCTTGAAACTCCATAGAAGCAAATTAATATATTCAAAACATTGAAATTAAGTGAAACGTGTATACAAATTATATATATATATATAATAGTAGAGTTATGAAATTGTTAATAAATAAATATTTTCCCCCTTTTCCATGGTTGATAATTTCTAAAGTGATATAAGACATGAGTAGAGTCCCGCCTTCCTTGTTTTTTTTGTCATTAAAGTGATACAATTATAGCATGTTGTATGTTCTTTATAAGCCAAATAAGATGGTCAAAAATTTATATTCTAGTTCATCCTTCAATTTTTTAGGTATGGGAGTCTATTATTATTATTTTTAAAAGTGTAATTTTAAAATGATTTTATTATTACATTAGAATTTTGACATTAATTAGAAGGTATTTCTTAATTTTATATGGTATGTTTTTTGAGTAAAAAATTGTCTTTTTCAAGAAATAAGATTATAATATAAGTTTTTATATGAATAATTTGAATTCCATATGGAAATAATTTCATTTAGAAAATTATTTTATTTAGGTCTAAATTCATAATAGTATTAAAAATTTAGCCATTTATTTATGTATTTTTTTGATAATAAATTACTGATTTTGAACTAAGGAATACAGAAAAATCAATGTTTTTATTTTTATTGTTATTTGATTTTTGAAAAATTTATGTTTTAATAAAATTTATTTTATAATTTTATGATTATAATTCTTAGTTATTAATAATAATGAAAAATATCATTTTTTGGAAATTTGAATGAATTTTATTTATTATATATGTTATATCCTTCATCATAACACATGACATATCATGCATTTATAATACGTGCACTAGTTTTATAATACATGCACTAGTTTTGAAATATACGTTATATTTTCATTAACATACCATGAGAAGATAAATTATATTGGGATTTGGATGTTCCAAATATTTAAAAAGTGTTCTTATGATGGTATATTGATATACACACACACAAATATATAATTATTAAATACATTATTATGTTTTTAAAGTAAAATGTATGGTGATATATATATATATATATATATAAGGATTTCTTAATTTTATTAATATATATGGCACTTGGGAATTTTAAATATAGTCCCGAATTGGGGAGTGAACTCTACCCTCACCATGTGGGTAGACTCAAGATAGCCTTCAAGGTATCATGTGGCCCCAATTTTTTGTTTTCTAATGTTTTATAATATTTTCTGAAATATCATTGGATTAATTTTAAATCGGGGTTGAGCTTAAATTCTTTCAATGTAATGTTTATTTTTCAATGTATATATAATTTCAATACTATTTTCAAAATGTAATTATAAAATTAATTTGAGGTATTATTAATAGATTGATAAAAAGTACTTTTCAAATGTTATTTTCATGGTTGATATCATAAAAGGGTTACAATGGTTTTAAAAACCCATATTGGGAAATATAATACTTATCCATTGATTTATAATGTTTTTCATAGGTTTTGAGTGGAACAACTTTTATTTTGGAGTTAGCAAACATGAAGAAAATCATTTTATTTAACTCTGATAATTTGTATGATGTGGTCTGATTCTCCAGAATATACACTAGAATTTTTTTTAAAATGTATTAAATTTTGTGAATTCGTTTAGTATCTTTATAAAAAAATACACAAAATTTTTATTTACTCAACCTAGACGCACTGGTTTGGGTATTTATACGTTGAATCGAATCATTGGCCTAGACAACATTGGAGTTTAAATGTTTTCATTTGTGGAATGTATAAAGGGTTACAAAATATATGATTAGTTATCCATGTTTTTCTTAATTTTGAAGACGAAAATTGATAATTATCTTTACTTCGGCACACGAATTTTGAGCTAGAAATTCAATTATGTGGGGAGAATGTAACATCCCAAGTTTTAAATAATGATTTATTTATTTTATTATAAGAATTTTTTAAAGCATTATTTAAGTATTAGTATTACAATATAGTGAATGAATATTAAATTATAAATTAAGAATATAAATAAACGAATGAATGAATAAGTTATAATGTCAATTTTTTAGATGATATTTTTACTGGTAAATTTAGTTATGTTGGAAATAGTTAAATAATGTTTTAACGTAATTTAGTATCATTAATTATTAAATTAATGACACAAAATTATATTTTGATTATAAGACTTTTGTTTTAGTAAATAAATTAATAGAAATATGATTTAACATTTTACGAATAAAGATGAAAATGATAATTAAAAAAAATATAAATATATGAAATAAATGAATGAATGATAATATAACAAAATAAAATTTGAGTATACATAATTGTGAATATTTTAATCATTATAGATTTAATGAATAAATATTAATAAAATTTCATAAATCAATTAAATAATATATACTACCAAATTATGAATTATATGATAATATATATACACATATTCTTATTATTTTGAATTATAAAATTTATGTACATTATGATAATCCTATTATTATATCAAAAATAAAAATATTATAAAAATATTATCGTTATTTTTAAAATAATAATTTTTTTACAAAATATTTGAATTAATTATGTTTATTTATTTTGAATCATGATAATTATTAATGTATAAATATATATTAATTACGAAATAATTTATATATGAATAAAATAAAATAAAATAATATAAATATATCACAAATAATAATAAATGTTAAAAATGGAGGCCTATTGGGATTATGGGTTTGAGGGTCTCAAATTTGAATGAGTAGTAGAAAAAAGGAGGGTTCTAGCTTCAGAGGAGAGGCTGATGCATGGATAATTCAACGTGCTGGAAAGATCGAGGGTGAGTCTACCAAGGGTTTAAGTCATTAAGTCTGAGCACAGAAGAGGTAGAGTCGAGTCTAATGGCCATAAAAATCTAGATGGAGGCTACTGATGAACGTCGTTAGGTAGATCTAAGTATTGTTAGTGTTTTTAGTAGATAGAAGAAAAAATCCTGCATAGATAAGTGATTTGAGGGAGAAATCAGTTTCCATAGTCTATAGATCTCTTCAATGTTGATGCGTGTTAATTTTTTGTGTCCAAATAATGTTTTCGGGACATTTGGGGATAACAACGACACGTTCATCATTTTCTTCTATATTCTCTATCAGTCATTGTAGGTTATCTCCTGTTACTAAAAATAAAAATATTTTTACTTCATACTACTTCGATTTTTGTTATAGATTTGTCTATGAAGATAGTGAATTTTGATTATGCTCCATTTATTTTTTTCGTAAGACTTTAATATACTTATTTTTGTCTCATTTCTGGTAAATTATTTATTATGAGAATATTAATATTTGTTTCATTCTTAATTTTTCAATATTCATATTACCAACATGCACCAATGATAAAATTATCAGTATCTTTCTCAATATGTGTTTGATCAGGACCACATATTCTGATTTTCAGAATATTCCTTCTATAATACTCTGGAAAATATAAACTTATATATTCAAATAATTTAATTTCTGTTCAACCTATATGAACAGAACTACATTGTATGTGTATATATTTAATAGTAGAGTAATGAAATTCTTTATAAATATAGATTTTAGTTCATCTTTTCTTTGGTGGTTTATTTATAATGCATTGTATGACCGGAGTGCAGTCCCGCCATCACCGTTTTATTTATTCATTTATGAGTTCCACAACTTGGGTGGTGCATGCCCTTTATAACACATATAAGATGGACCGAAAGATATTTTCTAGTTCATATTTCCAATTTTTAGGTATGGGGGTGTCTTGTTATTATTTTTAAGTGTTATTTTTAATAAATTTTATCTTTACATAAGAATTAAAATTTTAATTTTAAATTATTTATAACCATTATAATTATATATTTCAATCATTTTTCAATTTATTAAAGAAGTAATTGTTTCCCAAAACAATATTTTTGAAAGAGATTATTAATTTTAAAATATGGAATGTATTCTGAGTAAGGGATTGTATATATTTATAAAAATACAATTAAAATATATGTTTCTAAATGAATAAATTTAATTTCACAAGGAATTTATTTCATTTAAATTTTTTATTGAGTTTTCAATTCATACCACACAATCATTCTTTATTCGAACATTGACATCACACCTTCTAATAGTAACAAGTTGTTCCAATCATCAAGGTTAACCTTTCTCAAGCTTCCAAATATATAATTCCTCACTCACCCCTTATGTTATTTTAATTAAAACTAAGTGTTAGAGTCAACAATAGCTGACTCAATCAAACTCATGGCACTTAGAATCAAAATCTAATCCACCAATTTAGCTAAAAATTTTATAGTTAAAATAGAATCATTTTTATATAGTTTAACTCATTTATCATGAAAATATTTTTATAAGTGTTCCTTATTTTCATTATGACATAAGATATAGTATATTGGAACAACTAATTTACGATGGAACCTGTCTCGTTGATTAATGAAATTATTAATTATTGGTGTGTCAGATTGATTTTCTGTCAATTACCTAATGTCAAAAATAATTTAGGGATCACTATCCTAATGTTTAAAAATAATCTAAGAACATTTGTTTAGTTTTGGCTATGTTAAACATGTTCAAAACTAAAATGATGATTATATATTGAAAACATGAACTTTGAGTCATACCAAGCACATCATATATTATATTGACATATGTTTGATTCCTATACATCATAAACAAGTTACTGATAATTTTCATAAATATTGAAAACAAATTGATCTCTATTGATTGGTTTTGACTATATGACGTTAGTTTTAAACTAAAATGACACATTTTATTGAAAATAAGTGATTCATGTCATACTAACCACATTATGTATTAGATTGACGTTCAATAAATTCTTATATATAATAAATGAATTATGGATGGTTATCCTAAATTTTGAAAGCAAATAGATCTTCTTTTCCCTTTTTTGCTAGTAATGCATGTTTTATACTAAAATGACACTTTTTTGGTGGAAAAAATGTATTTCAAGGAATATAAACAAACATTGTGTGTTTTCTTGATGTGATTTCAATTTCTACACATCAAAAATGAAATATGGATTGTTTTCTTATAGTTTCAAGAGAATTTGGGCATGTTTCCTTGATTTTGGCCATGTGATACCTGTTTTAAACTGAAATAATGCTTTTTATATTGAAAACAGACAATATGAGTCATACTGGTCATATCATGTGTCGATATAATGTGTGGTACATTCACACATATTGTAAATAAATTATAGACTATTTTTTCTAATGATTAAATATAACACATTCTCAATTCGTTATTTTTGACTAGTGACACAAACTATAAACTAAAACGACCCGTATATTTTAAATCTCACATTTGAGTCATATGGACCCCATAGTTTGTCAGATAAATGTGAATACAACTCTTATGCATAAAAAATTTATTATGTATTATTTTAATAATGTTTAAAAGTTTTATGTACTATTTTACTCAGGTTTGGCTCTGTGTTCCATGTTTCAAACTAAATTGGAACTTCTACATAGAAAACACACACATTGATTCAAAATGATCATGTTGTGCATCAAATTGATGTGTGTGATGTAACTAAAAGTCACAAATGAATTATCGATTTTTTTCCAATTATTTGGAAATAATAAGTTATTGTTTTCTTTATTTTGAAAATGGGATTACTGCCTTTATTTAAAACAACACTTTTATTTTTGAAAACATGTATTTTGAGTAATACAAACCACATCATGTGTCATATTGACATGGGGTTGATTCATGTACATAAGAAGTGAATTATGGATAAATTTTTTAAATAAAAAATAATAATAAAACATTGTTTTCTTTGTTTTGGATATGTGACACACAATTTAAACTGAAATATCACTTATATATTGAAAACATGCACTTAATGTCATACCAGCCACATCAACTATCGAATGGATGTACAGTTAATCCCTACACATCACAATTGAATATTAATTCCTTATCCTATAGTTAAAAATCAATCGGAAGTAATTTCAGGGTTTTTAATAGGTCACATATGTTTTAAACTAAAATGAAAAAATTTATATTGAAAACATGAAATTATAGTCATACCAAACCCCTCATGCATTTTATTAACATGTTGTCAATTCTGACAAGTTAATGACGAATTGAGGATCGTTTTCCTAAATATTGAATACTATCATAACTCATTTTCATGTTTACTATATGTGATTGATAGATCCCCATTGTTTTATTATATAACAATTGCATAATTTTAAAGATAAACAACATAATATCATTACAAAACCATGGTCAAATGGTCTAGTATCTTGTAAATATTTGGACCATACATCACTTATTCATAATAAAACATAAAATACATTTAATGAAATATTATTTTTTATCCTGAAAAAGAAGAAGATCTCTTTTGAACATGTAGTCACATGATGATATATATGAAATAAAGGGGTGATCTAAATGCTATGTAAGAGGATTGATAAGGACACGAATCAATATAACATGGGTGACCATAATCATTATTATAATAATACATGTATTGTATCATCATCATAATTACGGGGGAAATAATAAGATTAATGATTGAAATGTGGAAATGCATCAAAATGAAAAATCATGTCTTAGTGGTCAAATACCACCCATAACTATAGAAAAAGATAATATCATGTTAACACATAACATATGTGAAGAATCATAACATTATAATTGTGATCAAATCTATCATCATGTTCATTAATATTACACATTACCTAAAGTGATACATCATATTTACCAATTCATTGTAGTACTATATAATTCTTGATGATACCATCCCATTATAAAATTTGTAAAATCAGGCATTCCACATATAACCCATATCAATTAACGTCATGAATTATCCTATATAAAGGAATGATTTTCATATGGATTTTATCAATGATGTGTTAAATTTATATGGGATATAATAATACAAATCATTAATGATATTTAGAGTAGTTTCCTTAATTTAAAAAATAACTCAAGCTCAATTCCTTGTTTTTTCCAGTGACACACGCTATAAGAAAAAATGACACATTAATATTAAATTAATTTATTTGACTCATACCAGCCACATAGTGTGTCAGATTATTGTGAGGAAAATTTGTATACATAAAAAATGAACAATGGATTGTCATCCAAATATTTATAAACAATATAAACTTATTTTCGTAGTTTTGGCTATGTGATGCATGTTTCAATCAAAAAATGGAAAATTTATAATGAAAAAACACACTTTGAGTCATACTGATCAAATCATGAATCTGATTGATGTGTGGACAATTCATAAAAGTTACAAATGAATTATAGATTAGTTATCTTATTTTTGGAAACAATCCAATCTTGTTTTCATTGTTTCGAAAATGTGACACATGTTTATATTAAAATGAAACTTTTTATTTTCAAAATAAGCATTTCGAGACATACTAAACACATCATGTGTTAGATTGATGTGTGGTGGATTTATACACACCAAAAAGGAATTGTAGATATGTTATATAAATTAAAATAAAATAATACTTTTTTTCTCCATTTTGTCTATATTACACAAGATTTAAACTAAAATGACACTTCTATGTTGAAAACACACACTTCAAGTCACACATGCGACAAAAATTGTCGACTAGACGTAAATTCAATTCCTACACATCAAAAATTAACTATGATTCATTATCCTAATTATTTAAAACAGTATAAACTATTTTTTTTGGTTTTGGATATGTGATTAATTTTTAAACTAAAATGACACATTTATATTGAAAATAGGAAATTCTAGTCCTACAAACAACATCATGTGTCAGATCAACATTTGTTCTATTCCTACATGTTAAAAATTCATTATGTATCATTTTCATAATTTTGGAAAACAATCCAAACTCATTTTATTTGTATTTCTATTTGACGTATAGCGAACCTACTTTTTGTTACATAACAACTTCGTAAATTTAAAGATAAAAACATACCACAGTTACAATAATAGTATCATATGGTTTAGTATCTCTGAAGAATTTTAACAATACATCACTTATGCATAATTAAACAAAATATTTTATTTAAAAAAAATATATTCTTCTTTATCTTTATAAAGAAAACGATCTCTTTTGAACATGTAGAAACCTAAGGATACACATAAAAGGAATGGTGTGCGTAATCATCATATTCTATCATAAGAAAAGGATTATCATCATAATCATGAGAGAAATAATTAGATAAAATAATTAAATATGGTAATTAAAAAAAATAAACATCATGTCTTAATGATTAATACCACACATAGTTGTGGAAAAAGCTAGCAGCATGTCCAAGCATATCATATGTGAATAATCAGAATATCATCATTTTGAACAAATATAGCAGCTGTTTCATGAATATTTCACATTATATCATGAGATACATCATATTAAACAATGGATTTAATCACCATATAATTCTAAGAACTCCCGTCACATCACAACATATTCATAATCTTGAAGGTTACAATGAACACATATTAATCAATGTTATAAATTTACCCATATAAAGGAAAGTGTTTTCTATGGATTTCAACAGTCCTAAATAAACATGTATATCTTGAATAAAAATGGATAAAACACATTGGTTATAAGATTTATCTTTCCTGAACGAAGAATAAACAATTCAAGATAAGTGAATTTTTTTTGCATAAAAAATATCTGTTTTGTAAATTCATTGTCTTATTCCAAAAAATATATTTTAAACATTATTATCATAGAAAAGACAAGATATATAGAAATTAATTATACTTAATGAACATTAGAGAAATATTTATACCAAAAAAATCATGAAATCAGAATAACACATTGAGAAAGAGTTGGGTTCGAGAATCCCCTTACATTTTGTCAGAATGATTTGTTCACACTAATTTCTTAGATAATCAAATTAGATTAATTAATTAAAAAATCCATAAATAATTATACATGTATTGGATTTTTTATAATTTTATTTATTTCATTTATGTTCATATTGTCTAGTTATAGTGTTCAATCTTCTAGTTACGAGAGTGTTCATTTTCATGTGACCCATGATCGGTTCCCTTGTATACATGTCTGAAAGTTCATCTAAAATGATAATAATTATAATAAAATATGTTATTAATGTACATAATTAATATTAAATGATATTATATATCATTTTGTTTCAATATTTTGGGATTATTCATTAGATAAAATGTTAACGATAACCATTTATATTATTTTGGTGGGTTTTCAGTCATTATGAACTAGTTATGTTTGATTATTTGATATTATGTATATATGTTATTTACAGAACATAAAATATGTTATAAAAAAAATTAAATTTTTAACCATTATAATGGGTTTATGACCATCCTTGAACAGATTAATTTAAAATGAAAACTCTTCATCCAAGAATGCGGTGAATCGACATGTCACATATGATGTTTACATTTTTAGAAAAAAAGAGGGAGATAAGAGATTTGGTGATGGATATTAAATTAAAATAATTCAATTATAGTATATATATGATACTAATGTTATCATTCATCCTTGTATAATGGAGTTTAAGATATTATAAGAAAATAAATAAAATTAAAAGAGAACAGATGATGATTTTAACTCTTGAATTTATTCTCTTTGAGAACATCCTTAAGGTAATTGGGTTTGGGCTTTCGATGATACTATAATATATTGAATATATGAATGTGGATTGGGAAGTCAATTTAGAAAAATTTAGAAAATATTCAGGGCCTGGACAGTGTGAGGAGAATAAGTTGTGCGGTGTGGTATTTATCGGAGTGGAAAGAAGTGTTTTATGTTTATTTTATTCCTTAGAATATTATTTTGGATAAAGACTATAAATTTTGTTGATTATTATGAATAAATATAGTAAAAAGTTTAATATATTTTAATCCAATGTATTCTTACCTCATTCATACTCCATCCATGACTCAATAAATCATATATTTATCTTATATATTATATTATCATATCTCACTATTCCCCAGAACATCTATTATTTTAGAAAAATCCCAAAAACTCACCAAAATCATTTTTTAATGTATAGATTTATCACATGCATGACCTTTAATGAAAATAATTTTCAAAATATGATAAATTTAATCTTTTTTATTAAAATGATCCTTTATATAAAAATATAATTTTTTAAATTATAACTGATTTTATGACACATTGAAAATTAATAAAATATCATAAAATTTTATTATAATTATATTATTAAAAAATATTAATTTATGATTATGTCTTAAGAAAATATTTCTTCTTTTCAATAATTATATTAACTAAAAAATTTTAAATAAACATTTACTGTTAATAAAAATTCCAACACTTAATTTATCATTTAAAACAATTATTTACTTATAAAGTGATATAATTATATGATATTTTCATTTATATGATACATAAATTTTATTTACTCATTCATAGGTGAGGTGACTACTCTTTTCGATAGATTACAATTTCTAATGGTCATGTTACTATTCCAAGGGACAAGTTACTATTCTATCAGTATAGGTTCATTAATTTCTATGACTATCACTTATTTTATTGTTTATTTACGCTAATAACATTTTTATTGGTCTCTATATTTGATATATGTATTTAATAAGAAGTTAACTTCCATTAATAATTTTTTGGGTCGTTACATTGTTCCCGCCATTTTCAATTTCTCCCCAAAAATTTAATTGTACATAATAAAGTGAAAACAAGTGAAGGTACTTATCATACATTCCTTCATCTGGTTTCCATGATGCCTATTCAAACATATGGTTCCTCCACAACACATTAACCAGTTGATTTGTCTTATTTCGTATGACTTTAACTCTGTGGTCCATGATCATCAACTTCTCTTCATATGAGAGGTCTTTCTCTAGTTGTACCACCTCTAGATTCAGTACATGTGAGGGTTCAAGTATGTGCTTCTTCAAGGGATATATGTGGAAAAAATCATGAACATAATCCATATTTGGTGGTGGTAATTTCCAATCTGCTACTCTTTCTATGAGACCAAGGATCTAAAAGTGGCCAATATACCTTGGGTGAATATTCCCTTTCTTTCCAAACCACATAAGAATATTCTGTGGTGATATTTGAATGAAGACGTTGTCTCCAACATAGGACTCCATGACCATTAGATGGTTGTCAACATAGCTAATGTTTTTGACTCTGTGTATCTTTTATGTGTTGTAGTATGTATGGAACCTTATCTGTCATCTCTTGCTCAATATGATGTCCAATTATCTTTTTTCACCAACTTTATCACAAAAATTTAGATTTATACATCACTTCCCATATTCTATTTCATATGGATCCATCTAAATACTACAGTGGAACATGTTGCTATATGAGAACTCAAATGATTTTTCATGTTGATCCAATACAATGTTGAATTACATTGATAATTATCTTAGTACATCATCGAGTGTTTGAATAGTGTTTTTAGATTGGCCATCAGATTGGGGGTGATATGCCATGTTAAAATTTAATTCAGTACTCATATATTGTTGATGTATTGTATAAGATTTAGATTTCATCCTGGATCATTATCAGAGATTGTTGAAACCAGAACTCCATGTATCCTTAAAACATTCATAACATATAACTCAATATGTTTTTCAAATGATAGATCTTCTCGAATAGTGATAAAGTTGGAATTCTAGGTGATTCAATCCACCCTGAATCAAATTATACTTGTTAATTTGGATGTCTTTGGGATTTGAGTATGATGTACATAGTGAAATTTTCCCATTTCCACATGGGCATAGGAAATGGTTACTTCATATCTTTGGACTTCTATCATTATAATATAACTTTCTTACATATCAAGAACTTTGAGATATATTCCACAATATTCTTCTTCATGTAATCCCACTAGAAATAGTCTCAAAGATCATGATATATCAAAGTACTTATATGATGGATAGTGAAAGGTGATCTTGGTGAATTAACCATTATCTACATCATTATCCCGAGTGAAGAAGGTAACCAAATACTCAATCTAATCCAAATAACAGCGTTATCATCGATGTGGAAATCATGTATCTTTCCTTACTATACAACATTCACCTTGTTTCTGTTTGTCAATGTCATTGCTTTGTTCCTTCCTGATATTCTCTTGGATTGATAATTGGTAAATCATTTGGAAAAGGTAAGATATATTATTTTATGTTATGATTTCTGAATAAATAATTTTCATATCCATTAATATATGGTCCTTCTGAATCCGAATCATGTATAGAGTAATAGGTTCCTTTATACTAAGAGCATCATCTACCTTGTTCACCATTCATGTATGGTAGTAAATAGGGGAATCACAGTCCATGATTAGCTCTAACCGTCTTCTATGATTCAGGTTGAGATCCTTTTATGTGAATATATACTTTAGACTCTTGTGATCAATTTATATCACGCTTATCACCAGAGAGGCAATGTAGCTATATTCTTAAGGAAAAAATCACAAATACTAGCTCTAGATCATTAATTGGGTAGTTCTTCCCATGGATATTCAACTACCATGAGGTGTATGCTGTCACTTTATTTTTATGCAAGAGTACAGAACCCAAGCCCTTCTTTGAAGAATCACTTTATTTAGAAAAACATTCTACACTTATTGGTATTGTGAGTACAGGTGTAGGCATTATCCTCTTATTTACCTTCCAGAATATTTCATCACACTCTTCCATCTTGAAATACATTACCACTTTCCTTGTTATGTATTTAGATGGAGAGAAAATAATGAGAATTTTCTATGAAAACATTAGTAGCACCCTTATAATCGATGCGATAAATGGATTTCCATGAAACTTATCCATATGTTCCAATCATCAATTTCCTTTTTTTCTAATGGGTCCATATAAATTCCCTCACTTGTGACTACTTTTATCAGTAATGTGACTTGCTGGACCAAAAAATCACACTTGATGAACTTGGCGTAAAATTTATCATTTCGTAATGTCACAAGAACAATCCATATATGTTCATAATCTTCATAATTCCTCATGGAGTTGATGATAATATCAGCGAAAAACACTACCCAAATGTTGAAAATGTAATGTCTATATACACTATTCATATAATCCAGAAATATTGTAGTGTTATTAGTAAGTATGAACGACATCAATAGAAACTCATAGTCCCCATAACATAAACAGAAATTTGTCTTCTAAATAACTTATTTCTTAACCATCAGTTGCATTGTCCTTTAAATAACTTATTGGTCAATTTTATCCTCTTTCTCACTATTTTATAAAATAAATTTTATTTGAACCAAATATAAGTCAACAAGTAATGAATATATAATTTATTCCTCTGTGAAATTAAATACAATGGAATATATTTTCGTATCCTTATGTTTAGAATTTTTATAAAAAAATATTATTGGCCGAATGCATATATTTAGTCTCATACTAGTGGTCCACACTATGGTTCTCTAATTCTAATTAAAAAAATCAATAGAACCATTTTATTATTCCAACTATAGTGACCATACTTTTTATTACATTATATTTACGTCATTTTAAATAGAAAATAATATCATTATAAAACTAGGATAAAAAAGATTAGTATCTTTGAAAAAATAGGACCATACATCACTTATTAATAGTTAAATAACAAAATTTATTTTAAAAAAATAATCTTTTTTGAGTTTGTAATTAATTTTTATTATTTTATTGTGATTTCAATGAAATTTCATCATATTTGATTTATTGAATTGGATAAAAAATGAATATGAATAGTCGAGGATGTTATTAAATTTATTTCAAAAGGGGTTTGTTGATTAAATGGATAAATGGTCATTTTTTTGTGAAAATATACATTGAATAATTTTTTTAGAGTAAAAAATAATAATATGATGTTTTAAATGTAAACACATTGTTTTGATTAATCATATATACGATTTGAGATACATTTTAAATGGGTATCTTATCGGGGTTTACCTGGTTTTTTAGTTTTTGTTTTCAGTATATGTTTATGTTAATATATAAGGTTTGAGGTGTAGAATTTATGATATTATACTCTAAGGTGTATTTCATGTTTCGATTGAGTGCTCTATTTTTTTCTACTTGAATATGAATCCTATGATCGAAGGTGCTGTGAGATATCCCTGGTCAATATAGATGTTATGAAAATTATTTTCCAGATTCACATTCTTATATAGTGACCCTATATATGAGGGGTGGCCAAGGAAAAATTTATTCACTGTTTGAGGTGTGTGGATATGTACGAGTTTCATGTTCTTATTCATAATATTATTTATTCTTATTATGAAATGTACATTAATGTATCATTATTTTTATATGTTATTTATCATTATGAATGGTTTGTGTGTTACACATAAAAACATGTAATATAAATCATATTTATTGTCACGGCCCCCTCCCACCAAAGATGCCCCTCCTGAGCTAGAAATGGAGAATGGGAGATAATGACCCCCCGAGTCCCACCTCCAGTAGGCCCTGGGGTGGCGACTAGAACCAAGGGTATGAGTTTTTCACAAATATGGGAGGCATTACACTTTTTATTTATAAAGATCGGGAAATACGACAAGTCAACCACCCAAAAGGAAAAAGGGAAAGTGTATAGAAATAAACACAATCCATTCCCACATGCATGTTTAAACAATTTTATAACAAGGTACAAGTACAAGAAAACTCAAAGTACAATACCAAAAGAAAACAAAGGTACAACAATAGCAAAAACTCCAACGGTCTAACTAGTAGGGTCCTCCATGGCCCTAGTAGTCCTCCTGGAAACCTGAAAGTAATCATAGTTTGGTCATACAAGTATACTCTGTAGGGAAACCTAAAGCTCTCGTTCACAAGTGGGGAGACATCCTAATGTCCCGTGAGATCAACTGAGGAAACCTAGCAAGGAATTCTGTCCACCCAAACTCAACAGCCACACTCACCAAAACACAAGCACAACAGGTATTAGTATATAAGAAACAAGAGTATTGGGTTCCCCGCACCATTTACCTTTAGTTAGATGCTCTTCCTAATGACGAACGTCCTGATAATGCCACACTCTCCCTGCCCGCACACACCTGGGCCTCACAACCACGTAACCTGCATGCACACACCCGGGCCTCACAACCATGTATCCCGCCTTCACACACTAGGGCCTCACAACCACGCATCCCACTCGCACACACCTGGGCCTCATCCCAAAGATGTTTGGGAAATAGTAGAACCTGCCCGAAGAGTCTTGGGCTAAAACCACCCCAATCGAAACCTACCCGAAGAGTCTTAGGTGTGAGGTCTCCACAAGCCATCACAACCTAGGGGAGAAGGAGCAGGAAGGAGCTAGCAACTAAGGGAAAAACACCCTCTCCCATAAAACGGGAGTGTTCGGCACTAAGTGTTCAACATGGGTGGGGTGCGATAAAACACAAAATATATAGACATATATATAAATATACCAACCACACAGCCCAACCTATGGCTTCTAAAAAGAGAACATAGCACGTGCCTCGGCACTGCTACTACGAAGCATGCATACAACAAACAAACCCAACCCCCTTTAGTTTTTCATACCTCAGTAGAAATAGTTAATTATTTCCTTAACTACTGGGCAACTATCCATAACCAAACACATCAATCGTTCATAAAAACATATCCCTGCCATCCACAGATCATGTTAGGAAAACACAAGCAACACAACCAAGCCCTTCTTATGAACCAACCAACCCATGATTATTAAACCTGTTCAATTTCCACGCCCCACCATTTATTAACTCTTCCAATTTAAATTAATATTAACAACCCACTATCATCCACAAACAATCCCATTCCTGAAGCCCTGTTTCCAACCACTATAACCACAACCACACCGAAGCCACACATCCACATCCCTTTAACACCATTTATTGCAGCCCCACTTCCCATTACCAACATAACATTCATACCAAACCACAACCAAGTCAACCACAACCCCACTGCTCACCCGATCCACAGCAACCCACAAATCACCCCCATCACATTCCATGTAACCAAGACAACACACACATGTTCATTATTCCATTTTGTTTAACCGGGGTGATCACACAAGGGT
The DNA here is from genome assembly GCA_963277665.1 of Viscum album. NCBI lineage: Eukaryota > Viridiplantae > Streptophyta > Magnoliopsida > Santalales > Viscaceae > Viscum > Viscum album. The sequence goes on from OY728156.1 coordinate 963,060,374, forward strand.
TCCAGATTTTCATATAATCAGCCATATTTCTGTGATTATCCAATTTCCACATTCCACAAGCTTCCATCCAGAAGCAAATACAGAAGGAGAGGGAAACATTTAATTGCGCAATCAAAGGCCCCCAACGACCGTGATTTTCAGTAGGTAGAAGCTCATTCAATTCACATCATAATAACAAAGGATATAAAGTAACAACAATCACAACTTCCGATCCCTGTTATATAATCCAGTTATTATCTTTATTAAACAGGTTCAAAATTGTTTCACATAAACAATATAACACCCACCCCACATGATGCACAAATTAAATAGACGAAGGTAAGACCCCTACTTCAACAGGTTCTGATCGCAACGCTCCCCCGTATCAACCTTAGAAGACGTCTGTCGGCGTCCATCACTTCTGTAGGGTCCTGACAAAACCCCCTTGGGTGGAATTCAGAAAGGAAAGGCTGATGGAAATACAATGGATCCAAGCTCGGAAGCTCCTCCTCGTCATTACGATCACGTGGCCGCTGACGGATCGTAAATCAGAGCTCGGACGAAGAAGTTATGGAAGGAAGAGCCTTTGAGTCTCTTGAGAGAGCTCTGCTCAGAAGAGAGGAGAGGAGAGGAGTGAGTTGAAAGGAGGAGGGGACCCCTCCTTTTATAGATGTGAAAAGCAAATGTACACGGCGTGTACTTTATGGTACATGGCATGTACTCGGTTCTTTCACACGGTCTCCACGCGGCTTCCAACACGGCCCTGCGGCCGTTGACTGGTCAACAAACCGTTTGAGGGTAACACATATATGGGGAAGGACTACACGGCATGTAGTTTGGACACATGGCATGTACTCATTCATTGCACACGACAAGGACACGACTCCTACACGGTACACGACCATTGACTGGTAATGCGTACGCGGGGAAGGACAACACGGTGTGTAGAACTGGTCACACGGCGTGCACCCATTATTCCACATAGCAAGGACACGGATTACAACATGGGGTGTACCTGGAAAAGGGACTACATGGTGTGTACCCAAACTACACGGCGTGTAGTTTCAAATTTCTGGAAAGTGTGGGAAAAGTCCATTTTACCATCCAGAACACTTCTTCACCTTCTTTTTGACAAAGGAATGGGCTGGAGAGGTCCGGTCCATTACATCAGATACCTCTGAAAACATTCTCGTCCCCGAGAATTCAAAAACCAACCTAGAGGATCCCAACAAGATACCTCTTAGGGTTCTAATTATAACAGGAACACAACCAAAAACCCTAATCATATGTGTTAGGAATTCCTTCTCATATGTCGAGATATTATCCACTTTAGTCGGCACTGACTCGCCTGCATGGGTTTAATCGCATCCTCATTAATGCGTCTCGATTAAGAATTGGGTCTTCCCACTTTCATACATTAGTATTTTTTAACTCGCACTAACCCAAACACCACACAACCAACACACTGCCTGAACACGTGGGTTTGGGAAATTACTTCACCTATGTCCAGATATTATCCGCTTTAGGCGGCACTGACTCACCCACACTGGTTCAATCGCATCCGTGTTAATGCGTCTCGATTAAGGGTCAGGTTTTTCCGTTTCCCACGCATCCGGACATGTCACACATTACCAGGGAACAAAGAAACAAAAGGTCTCACAACTGACTGGCCATGAATTCCATATATCAAAGTTACAGAGTACAACATCATCACAAGCTCATAAGAACAAGGGAGAAACACAAGTCAAAACAACTCCGGGTAATGAGCGTGCAACTGGGTATCCTACTCCCAAGTGCTCTCCTTGAGGCCGCCATGTCTCCACAACACACGAACCAAGGGAGAGGTTCGTCCACAGAGCCCCTTCACTTTACGATACTTGATTTTGACTGGTCGTTCCTCGATGGTCACGTCGTCTCCCATATCTAACTCTCCCCAGTCAATAACATGGGAGTCATCATGTAAGTACCGACGAAGCTGGGAGGTGTAGAAGACATCATGAACCTTCTCCAAATGAGGTGGCAGGGCCAGCTGATATGCCACATCTCCGACTCGCCTCAACACCTCAAAAGGTCTGATGAACCTGGGTGAGAGCTTGCTCCCTTTACCAAACCTATGATGCCCCCGTCGAGGGGAAACCTTCAAGAACACATGATCCCCCACATCTAACTCCAAGGGCCTCCTCCGACAATTATTATAAGTCTTCTGTCGGTCCTGAGCTACTTTCATCCTCTCACGTACAAGCTGGACATTCTCTGTGGTGCTCTACACTACCTCTGGCCCAAGTGCACCTGTCTCACCAACCTCTGCCTAGAACATGGGTGAACGACATGGCCTTCCACACAAAGCCTAAAACGGTTCCATGACAATAGTAGAGTGGAAGCTATTGTTGTAGGCGAACTCACCTAAAGGAAAGTGTCGTACCCATGATCCTTAGAAATCCAGAACGCATGCTCGCAGCAAGTCCTCCAATGTCTTGATAGTCCGCTCTGTCTGCCCCTCGGTCTGGGGGTGGAAGGCAGTGCTAAGGCGTAGCTGGGTGCTAAAAGTATGTTGTAACCCCCTCCAGACTCATGAGGTAAACCGAGTATCCCGATCTATGGTGATAGTCTTTGGAACTTCATGAAAACGCACCACCTAGTCTACATACCTCTGTGCTAAGGTACTCACCAGGCCCGACTCATTGATTGCTAAGAAGTGAGCCGATTTCGTCAGACGATCCAACACAACCCAGATAGCATCATAACCACCCTGAGCTCTGGGTAGTCCTGTGATAAAGTCCATTGAGATAGAATCCCACTTCCACTCGGGGACATCTATAGGATGAAAAAAACCACCGGGAACACGATGTTCTGCCTTCACTTGCTGACACACTAGGCATTAATCCTCAAACTCCGCCACTACCCGTTTCACCCCGAGCCACCAAAACTATTCCCTCAGGCCTCAATACATTTTTGAAACTCCTGGATATACTGCCAAGGATGAGCTATGGAACTCACGGAGAACTTCCTCATCGCATCGCCTCCAGAACAAACAACCTTCCATGGAAAAGCATTCGTTGTCGACTGTCCCCTAACCATCCCTCTGGAGCATTCCCCTGATCGACATGACCCCGCATCACTTTCAACTCGGAGTACCCCCACTGAGACTCTTCCACCTGCTGTAACAAGGAAGACTGCACTGTCATCTGAAAAAAATAGCCTCTAACACCTTCTGTCCTGGCATATAAGTGCAAGGCATCCAACTCTCCCATTTCCTTCCAAGAAGAAGCAGATTCCCTAACCACTTCCTGATGCGACTTCCTGCTCAGGGCATCAGCCACAACGTTGCTATTACCTTCAGTGTAAGAGATCTCAAAGACATAGTCTTGGAGAAACTCGACCCATCTCCACTGCCGTATGTTCAGGTCATACTGGGAGAAGATATAACGTAGGCTCTTGTGATCTGAGAAGACCACAAAGCGCTCCCCTATGAGGTAATGTCGCCACAACTTCAGTGCGAACACTACTGCCGCAAGCTCCAGGTAATGGGTGGCATAGTTACGCTCGTGAGGGCGCAATTTCCAAGACCCATAACAAATCACTCCCTTCTTCAGCATCAGTACGCACCCCAGACCATGGCCAGAAGCATCAAAAAACACATCATACAACAACCCCTCCTCTGGAAACTTGAGTACGGGGGTACTGACCAACTTCTCCTTCAGGTAGTCAAATGATTTCTAGCACTACTCGCTCCATAGGAAGACCTGGTTCATCCTCGTCAAAGCTGTCAAAGGAGCAGCAACTCGAGAGAAGTCCAAAAAGAACCTCCGATAGTAACCTGCGAACCCTAGGAAACTATGAACTTCTGCCACACTCTTGGGTTCTTCGCAATAAACAACTCCCTCCACCTTCGACGGGTCCACTGGCACTCCATGTCGAGACACCACGTGCCCAAGGAAGTGTACTTCCTGTTTCAAGAACTTACACTTCGATAATTTCCTGTAATGCTGGTTGTGTCGAAGGACTTCCAAGACTTCCCTTAGATGCACAACATGCTCCTCTTCTGATCTTGAGTAGATCAGGATGTCGTCGTTAAACACAACGACGAACCGGTCCAGAAACTCTCGGAAGACAAATTTCATGAGTCCCATGAACACATCCGGTGCATTCGTAACTCCAAACGGCATCACTACAAACTCGAAGTGCCCATTCATACACCTAAAAGCCACCTTTGAGATGCCATTGACCTTCACCCTCAGCTGATGATATCTAGATCGTAGATCATTCTTGGAAAACCAAGCTTCTCCCCTCAGCTGGTCGAAGAGATCATCTATCCTTGGAAGGGGGTAGTGGTTCTTGACCGTTACCTAGTTCAACCTTCGGTAGTATATGCATAGCCTAAGACTACCATTTTACTTCTTCATGAACAAAACTAGAGCACCCCATGGCGACACACTGGGTCGAAAAAAACCCCTCTCCATCAGATCTTCAATCTAAATCCTCAACTCCCGCAACTCCGAAGGTGCCATCCGATAAGGGGCCAACGAAATCGGACGGGCACCAAGCTGTAAGACTATCCTGAACAAAACGTCACGTCGAGGGGGGGGGGGGTAGAGTCACAAAATCCTCAGGAAAAACATTGGGGAACTCCCCAACAACCTCTGGGACATCCATCATCTCTGTATCAGTTGGAACCACTGATAACCCGCTCAACAAGGAAAGGAGAAGCTCCACATGCCAGCTTCCCACCTGATAGATCCTCTCGCCAACAAAAGATATGTGCCGCCCATCCTTGTCAGAGAATAAGACTCTTCAACGGGAGAATTAGATAATGGAACTAATAGAGAACAACCAGTCTATGCCTAGGATGACATCGTATGGCTGCATCTGTAATAGAATAAGGACCCCACTAGATCGATGTGGTCCCAACATCAAACCACATCCCCAGAAAACACAAGATACCCTTGTCTGGCCTCCAACTGGTGTAATTCACACCAGTCGTATGAAAAGTCTCTCTAAGTCTAGTCCCAAAGCATGGGCTAGACCAGGTGCAACGAAGGAGTGTGAGGCTCCCGAATCGAACAAAGCAGAAACAAGAGTGCTGAAAAAACAAATCGTACCTCGTACCACCTATTGTCCCGCTGGAGCTGCCAACTCTGCTGCATGCAACTGTCCACTCCCAGATCCTATGCCTCTCTGATTTCGTCCACCTCCCCGTCCACACCCGGGTCGAGGTCCCTGAGGAGCACCCTGAGGTCGGCCTCCTCCCGCAAAGTCTGCCCTCGGAGGAGCATGGTCCTGCTGCTGCTGGAAGGGCCTCGCCGACAATTGGTGCTGCTGAGGTGGGCGCTGAACCTTCCCACCTCCACCGTGCTGATCTCGGGTTGAGCACCAACTATGAAAGTGCCCGAAAACTCCACAAGAAAAACACCTCGGTCTTAGGCTCGTGAAAAAGGGATGAGGACCCGAAGATCTGAACTAGAACTGCTGGTGCCTGCTCCCCACTGGCCTGAACCTGGAAGGTCCCGTCGTAGGAGACCTGTTGCTGACTACTTTCCCCATCGACGAGCCTTTCTGGTTCCCCTCACGGGGTGCACCTCCTAGTGAGTGCATCCTCTCTACAACATATTCCTTCTTCTGCACTACCATGTACGTCAGAAGGGTGATGGGGGTGACAACATACTAGAGTGAAGGACGAAGCGACTCCTCCAAACGTCTCGCCCAAGACTCCTCATCCGGAAAGAGATCCGGAGAAAAGCGCAAGAGATCCTTGAACTTGATTTCCATCTCTCGTACTGACATACTCCCATGCTGAAGGGAGATTAAATCATGCTGCTTCTCCACCTTTATCATGGAATAAAAGAATTCCTCTTAGAATTCCTTCTCAAAGTCAGCCCATGGAACCTCTACCTCTATCCTCTCTCCGAGGTACAGCATCTACCACTGTCGCGCTACACCTCTCAGCTGACTGAATGCTAGGGGGACCCAGTACTCCCTCAGAGAACAGATCAAGGTAAAAGCGATCCCTTTCTCCTCAAGCCACCCCTCCATCTCCGTATCGGATGTACTACCCTCGTAGTTCTTGAGGGTTTTCTGCTGGAATGATCGGAGAGTCTTCTGCAACTGGCTATCTTCCTACTCTCGGTCAATCCTTAACTGATTGACCTCCTGAATCTGATGGGCCTCGGCCGTCTGAGCCACCCGGGGACGACGTACAGGTGCCATAGCTATATGGTAAACAAGGATCTCCTAATCCCAATTAGTAAGTACAAAATCAAGGTTTTATCTCATCATTTTATTTCAATTTATTTCCCAGAACACCCAAATAAAGTAAAACACAATCATGATGATGTATATACCTTCCCTAGGGTCTCTGCCATGCAATAAATGTTCTCACTTAGTCGTTTGGTAGGCTTAGAGTCCTTGAATCGGATCACGAGGGCCCTAAAATCTCGTGTTCTAGTCGGTCTTCCCTAGCCTATGTCACACACCAAGATTAACTAACACTGTTTCCCTACCATCCCATGCAATCCTCACTGTGCCAAACTACAAACATCATCCTATCTATCAATCATCACCTCAGATACCATTCTGTCATGACCCCCTCCCACCAAAGATGCCCCTCCTGAGCTGGCAATGGAGAAAGGGAGATAATTACCCCCGAATCCCGCCTCCAGTAGGCCCCGGGGTGGCGACTAGCACCAAGGGTATGAGTTTTTCACAAATATGAGAGGCATTACCCTTTTTATTTTTAAAGATCAGGAAATAGGAAAAGTCAACCACCAAAATGGAAAAAGGGAATGTGTATAGAAATAAACCCAAACCATTCCCACATGCATGTTTAAACAATTTTATAATAAGTTACAAGTACAAGAAAACTCAAAGTACAATACCAAAAGAAAACAAAGGTACAAAAATAGCAAAAACTCCAACTGACTAACTAGTAGGGTCCCGCACGACCCTGGTTTTCCTCTGGGAAACCTGAAAGTAAACATAGGGTGAGCATACAAGTATACTCAGTAGGGAATCCTAAAGCTCTCGTTCACAAGTGGGGAGACATCCTAATGTCCCGTGAGAACAACAGAAGAAACCTAGCAAGGAATTCTATCCCCCCAACCTCACCAGCCACACACACCAAAACACAAGCACAACAGGTAGTAGTATATAAGAAACAAGAGTATTTGGTACCTCGCACCATTTCCCTTTATTTACCTACTCTTCCTAATGATGAACGTCCTGACGCTGCCACACTCTCCTCGCCTACACACACCTGGGCCTCACAACCACCTATCCTGCCCGTACACACATGGGCCTCATAACCATGTATCCCACCCACACACACCTGGGCCTCACAACCATGTATCCTGCCTGCACACACCTAGGCCTCACAACCACGTATCCCGCCCGCACACACCTGGGCCTCATCCCAAAGATTCTTGGGAAACAATAGAACCTGCCCGAAGATTCTTGGGCCAAAACCACCCCAATAGAAACCTAACCGAAGAGTCTTAGGTGTAAGGTCGCCTCAAGCCATCACAACCTAGGGGAGAAGGAGCAGGAAGGAGCTAGTAACTAAGGGAAAAACACACTCTTCCATAATATGGGAGTGTTCAGAACTAAGTTCTCAACATGGGTGTGGTGCGATAAAACACAAAAGATACCGATATATATATAAATATACCAACCACACATCCCAACCTATGAATTTTAAAAAGATAAATGAGAACGTTCCTCGACACTGCTACTACAAAGCATGCATACAACAAAAAAACCCAACCCCCTTTAGGTTTTCATACTTCAGTAGAAATAGTTATTTAGTTCCTTAACTATTGGGAAACTGTCCAAAACCAACCACATTAATCATTCGTAAAAACATATCCCTTCCATCCACAGATCAAGCTAGGAAAACAAAAGCAACACAACCATGCCCTTATTATCAACCAACCAACCCATGATTATTAAACCCGTTCCATTTCCACAGCCCACCTTTTATTAACTCATCCACTTTAATTTATTATTCACAACCCATTATCATTCACAAACATGCCCATCCCTATAGCCCCGCTGCCAACCACCATAACCACAACCACACCGAATCCACACATCCCCATCCCATTAATACCATTAATTGTAGCCCTATTGCTCAACTGATCCACAACAACCCACAAAACACCCCCATCACATGCCACGTAACCAAGCCAACACCCACATGTTCATTATTACATTTTTTAACCGGGGTGATCACACAAGGGTCCCATATTTTCAATTAATCATCCAACTTTACGTGATTATCCAATTTACACATTCCACAAGCTTCCATCTATAAGAAAATATAGAAGTAGAGGGAAACATTTAATTTTGTAATCAAAGTCCCCAAATGACCGTGATTTTCAGTAGGTAGAAGCTCATTCAATTCACAGCATAATATCACAGGATATAAAGTAACAACAATCACAACATCCCATCCCCGTTATATAATTGAGTTATTATCTTTATTAAACTAGTTTAAAAGTGTTTCACATCAACAATAGAACACCCACCCCACATGATGCACAAATTAAAGAGATGATGGCACGATCCGTACTTCAACAGGTTCCGATCGCAATGCTCCCCCCGGATCAACCATTGAAGATGTCTGTCGGCGTCTGTAACTTCTGTCGGGTCCTGGAAGGATCGTAAATCGGAGCTCGAACGAAGAAGTTACGGAAGGAAGAGCCTTCGAGTCTCTTGAGAGAGCTCTGCTCAGAGGAGAGGAGAGGAGAGGAGTGAGTTGAAAGGATGAGGGGACCCCTCCTTTTATAGGCGTGAAAAGAAAAAGTACACGGCGTGTACTCGGTTCTTTCACACGGTCTCCACGCGGCTTACAACACAGCTCTGCGCCCGTTGACTGGTTAACACACGGTTTGAGGGTAATGCATACATCAGGAAGGACTACACAGAGTGTAGTTTGGACACACGACATGTACTCATTCATTGCAAACGGCAAGGACACGGCTCCTACACGATACACGGCCGTTGACTGGTAATGCATATGTGGGGATGGACTACACAGCATGTAGAACTGGTCACACGGCGTGCACCCATTATTCCACACAACAAGGACACGGCTTGAAACATGGGTTGTACCCAGAAAAGTGAGTACATGGCGTGTACCCAAACTACACGACGTGTAGTTTCAAAATTCTGGAAAGTGTGGGAAAAGTCTATTTTACCCTCCAGAACACTTCTTGACCTTCTTTTTGACAAAGGAATGGGCCGGAGAGGTCTGGGCCATTACATTTATCTTGGACACGAATAGGATTATAAGATAGTGGATGAATTATATAATGTTTATCATAATCTTCCATAATTATACATGTGGTACATATTTTATTAAGATGGGTATACTCTTTTAGATGTAATTGTATTTTTATTGACTATTAGATGTGGGTGATAGCTTATAGATATATATTTCATTGTTAGAGGTGGAATGAGAAGGTTTTGGATCTCGATGATTCAGAATCCATGCTACCTAAATTTTTTGGATTTTTTAATGGATATTATTTATGTTGTTTTAATGAAAATGATATTTTTTTATTTGTGAAATACTCTTATGATCTATAAATATACTATTTGTGAAGCAAGTTGTTCTTCTGTGGGTTATAATATAAATATATTTTTTGTTATTCCTATAATATATGGTCTAGAATAATCTACAAAAAATGAGTAACATGGAATCCAACTTCACTTGTAACATCAATAATATTTTCTTCAATTTATTAAATGAAATTCAGAGCTCCTTGACTCTATGTCAAAATATGATGATTAAATGACCTTGTATGTTATGAGGAAATGTAATTTGACACAAATTTAAATATTAATGTCATAATTAAATGAAAATAATAAAAAATATTTTTCAAGTTATTTATACCATTAAATAATAAATAAACTTTTATTTATAACAAATTTATTAACACCTTTTGTCCGACACTACATAAAATCAATAACCTAAACCAATAATATTTTATATTTCATAATCTATAGATGGAATAAATCCTTTAGCCTTATAGTGTAGTATTCATAGTTCATGTTCAATAATGTTAGTAATTTATAACTATCCACTATGGTTATACATTAAGTGTCGATACATTATGTTGAATCTCCATATATCTAGACCAAAAAACTAGGAAAGTATATCAATGCCTATTTGGATCCATTTATTAGACATTAGGAATAGATGTAGGATATAGGTGATATAATGTATGATTGTCATTTAAGTGAAGAATTAATATTGAGGGACATGTTGTATGTGATGATAAGTGACATTCTTGATTGTGGAAAGTTTTCTAGATATAGAATTAATGGAATGTGGTGGTGTCCCATTTGAGAAGAATTAACACCCTCATTTTGTCTAAAAAATTCCTTTAAGACAGTATTTCTAAGACCTCAGTTTTTTTACCTCAATTCCATAAATAATTATCTTCAGCACCAAAATTTGATTGAGATACCAAAAAAGGTACAACATTGCCTCTGCTAATGGGTGATGAACTATTAGATAATGTAAAATATATTGAAACAATTTCAGGAAAACCATTTAAAAAAACAATATACTATCTTTGAATTATTATACTTAAATCATTTGTATGTTATAAATTTTCATGATGACATGTACGTAGAATAAAAAATATCATATATTGTCACTGAAAAGATACATAATATTCAATGAATAAAAAAAGATGTCATGAAGGCTTGGTTGGACATGATTGATATATGGATAAGGGAAGAGTTAGAACTGATGAAGGGTAAAAGGTGACCACTTCTTCATCTAGCTGCTTACACTCTATCCAGACAAGAAAATTATCAATTTTTCATTTTTCATAATGGTGTAAATGTTCCATAAGGTTATTCATCAAATAAATATAATTTCATTTCAATGAATAATTTGATGTCATATAGAATAAAATCTCATGACTTTCATATTGTAAAACAATATTTGAGGAATGTTTCATTACATTACATTCTTCATTAAAATGTATTCCATACATTAACTAGACTCTTTCTCATTTTGAAATATATATTCAATAACTCTATATACATGTTGATGTTATAAATCATGAATATGCAGGTTTCAATCAGATTATGAAACATAGAGATTTTCATCCCACCATCATTCATTGAAATAATGGTACACCTAATGGATCCATTGGTTAGAGAGGTTCATATTTGTGGTCCTATCCATAACAGATGCACGAACCCCACTAAATTGTAGATAAATAATTTGAAAGGGACGTAATAAATAAAAGTTGGATAGAAGGTTTTATTATAGAATAATTTATTGATAAATAAACTATTGAATTATATACTAATTACTTTTCTGATGATGATAGCCTCAAACTGCTAATGTATCGTCACAAAAGACTTCTTAAGGGATAAATGATTTTCAGAAGTGATGTTGTTACAATTACCATCATAGAGTCGAAGAAATCATGCCTTTATGTTTTACATACTATTAAAGAGTTTTATCCCTATATTAAATCACATAAATACATTCATTAACATTTGAATATATAATGTGCTAAAGGATGGATATCAAATATGCACAATAAATAGATTATAGGATGGTATCAAGATCATATTTACATGGATTTCTCTAAAAATAAAAATTCATCTTAAAAAAAGGTAAACCGAGGACCATATGAAAATGTTATATCATACATGAGTTTTTTAATTTATGGAATTATATTCTACACAATAGAACATTTTAAATATAGTATAAAAAAATGAATTACGATTATGGTGGAAGCCATGCACATATCTGGTTCCAAGAATAGAAATACAATTTATGAGGATATTTCATACTTCACCATCATCAAACATATATATGAGTTGGATTATTCAACATTTCAAGTGATTATTTCCATTGAAAATTGGTTGCCAACAAGAGTGCAATGAGAGTTGATGAAATGGGCTTCAAAAATGTGAATTTTAGAGTGGATGGGTATAAGGATGAGAAAATCATAATGGAATCTAAAATCAATTTTTTATTTATTGTCTTAGATCCAATAAAAGATAATAGGTAAATTTTACTATATATAACTAAAACATCTATAGGATTAAATGAAAATTCAATCAAGTATGACCCTGTAATTGGTATAACAACAACATATTTTGGGAGTCCCAATGAAAAAAAGTAGTTTACATTAGAGGGGGCCACAAAGAGGGGATTTGGATTCTTGATAGTTGATCCAAATCCCTTCAATAATTTAATAAAATAATTATTGTCCTATGTATAGGATAATGTGTTTTTTAATATATTTTAATTTTCCTCAGAATATTATGTTCCCTCTACAGTATTTCAATAATATGAATTAAATTTTTGACTACTAATATAGAAAATGACTTCTGCACATGATGATGTCTCCAATATTATGGAAACAAGATGATTGATGTTGAAATTTTATAATTATTAGGTGATCAAAAAACATGTTTATAATAAAGATAATAAAAAAACATTATATAAGGCCCCTACCTTATAAATTAATTAATCTAATGAGAAGTCATTAATTTAACTGTAATTCACATAGAGGATCTTTTCATGTCAAGTGATTTAGATAATTAGGTCATAAATCATATATAAAAACATTAATATTACAATTATACACATCTACTCACCATATATTGTTTCCATAAAACAAAAAACATTTAAAAGGAAACATTGTTTTGTTTCATGTTTTAATGGTGTACATTTTTCTTGACCACATAATTGACTCTAATATTATTTAAGTCCTGTGAAAATCATTTACAAACACGCTGTGAGCATTAAAAGATCAGTAAGGGAAACCCATATATGGAAAACTGTTATTCATGGAAAAACATGAAAACCATGAATACTTTACCATAATGGAATACTTTTCATTTTTAAGAAGTTCTAAATATATGTCCATAAATATAAACTAATTTATTTTTCTCTTTGTGTCCAAAATATTACCATAATCCCATAAAAAGAAACATATAACACGTAAAGGTTACATGGGACATAAAAATACTTAAATGGGATAACCATATTGTTCACTTCCACACATATCACTAAATAGAAGCCATACAACTGACTTCCCAGACCAATAAATTGGAGGTTCTAAAATTACCACCCATCAGTGGTTTATAATAGAACCACCCATAATTGGTTTATCATATAACCACCTATATTTGGTTTATCATGTAACCACTTCTCAAATGTCCATGTAACATTATATAATCATCACTCATAAAATATTGAAAATATCAATATTTCAGTAATAAATTTACATTTTAAATCACATGAAATCATTTCAAGACATTGAAATAGTAAATCCACATTTTAAATCATTTTCAATACAAAAACACTAAATTTTGAATATAGTATTTCTTTTCTATTTATATAAACATTAAGGATTACAGAGGAAGCAAAATATCGAATAATTGTTTGGGTAGTGGAGAGGTTGTTGTCTCCGCATATGTTAAAAACATTATTTTTATAATTTAGTAACGTGATTCGTAGAGAAAATATTCCATTTGAATGAAATTTATGGACATTGGGTTTTATTATACACTTTATAATATAATGAGGTGTATGTTATCGAAATACTCCTCAATGAATTGATATCAAGATGACACCCCTTACAAATATCATGTAGTTAGATCCGTGTAAAATAAATGACATAAATATGTATGAAAAATATTAATGAACCAAATATAAGTGGATATTAATTGTAATAAAATAATAGGTCATTCACACATATTATTATAGAAACAAAACCAATGTCTAGGATCTTTAACACAATGAATGAAGATTGAGTTATGATTTCCGTTACAAAATTCGTATCAATGATGTAAGAATTTATCAATGGAGGTGATTATGTGTATCAACAGTATATCCAAATAAAGGAAAGTGTATATTACAACAAAAATATATATATTTTGATTCTACACAAAATCATGGCATTAAATAATCAATGAATTATGCATAAAACCCAAAAAGTTGAAATTGGGGTAATAAGTTTCCTTACCTCGAATCCAACTTGTCTTGTTTATTCTTCATATTAATGAATGATAAAAATATTATAATTTTAGATTTCATGAGAAATGTTTTCAATTTTTTTTTATTTTTATATCACTTATTACCAAGTTAAAAAATTACATAACTTTTTATGTTTATATTGGTTGTTTTGTCGATATTCAGTGCTTGAGTAGAAAATTATCTTGTTTGATGAAAATTGTCCATGTGATATAAAGAATGTCATCTCCAGAATATTATTCATTATTTAAATATCAATAATATCCAGTATATATTTATTTATAATAGTCTATAACATTTGGAGATAATAAATTAAATGCATCATTCATGGAGATGGTAGGCCGTACGTATGCATGAACGCTAATTTCATTTCATTTTCATTTTAATGGAACTAAAAGAAAATGATATATATGAATATTATAAATAAATTGTAACATATATGTCATATATGTTACATAATTCCATTAAATCCATCTTTTATAAGTTCCATATATGGCATGAACGAGTCATATCACTTTGAGGGAGTGGTAGTACACAATTCCACAAATGAAATTATCATATTTAAACATTTTGGAAAGCCTAAAGGTATGTTGTAAATAAAAATTACAGAAGCATATAGACAATAATAATATAATATATATCGTATTTATCTCTTCCATCTATGTATATATTCGTTTTAAATGAATATTAGGTAGAATGTAGCAGATCTCATCATGGAGACGGTAGTTCGTACGTACGAACAAGCGATGATATAATTCTATTAATTATTAAACAATTTATAATTGGGTGGTAGATTAATTATAATTAATAATTATCATGTTATATTAATTATTTACAACCATTATACTAATAATTATACTCATCCAAATTAATTCTTGTTTAATAACAAATTACACCTCTATGTGGAGACGGTAAGACATACGTAGAGACACATGATGATATTATTATTCCTAATATGTATAAAAAGAGGTATAAGGTTATACAAAAATTATTATAACATATCAAAAAGGGTAATATAATTTATTTATTTCTTTATTAGGGAAACGAAAAAATAATATGAAGTAGAAGAAGAAAAGAATTTTGAAAGAGGTGATAAATCTAATGACCCATTCTCGAGTATCTCCATTTGATTTTCACAAAATGTCTCCTAAGGATGGATTTATGTCAAAAGTGTGACCACTAAGATGAATGGAGGTATTTTGGGAGATTATTTATGTATATTTATGATGATCCAATTGGGTTGAGAGGTGCGAGTAAGTGGGTTGAGTTGGTGACCTTTTATATAAGGGAGTAGGGGCACTTTAAAAATGACTTCAAATATTATTTTATTCATTTTTTTAAATAATAATATTTCCAAAATTATAATTGTATAGAATAAGAGGAGTATGTGTCTAAATCCTTTCAAAAAATAGGTTTAATACAAGTTTAGGTCACATAAATAACCTTATCATTTAGGTTCAACCCTTAGTTAAAAACATTAACTCTTACCATGACTTCTTGTATATTCATAATATATTGTTACTATAGTTACTATAAAATGAAAATCAAACCCCAAGTGGATAATTGATGATATTTTTTAACATTATATAATTCATTTGGAGGAATATTATATTTTATGGACTATTATATCATATAATAAAATAGTTATTTTTTTAAAAAAATGAATTTATGTCAAATTTGATATAATTTAGTAATTGATTTTTGTTAATGTCATAAAAACCAGATACTTTGGAACCAATGGAATTAATAAAAACAATAATTCATTATAATCCATAAAATTTTGGGAGGGAATAAAAATGTTATAATAGTATTTATTTATTATTTATTATATCTATTATTTGAATCATTCAGTAAAAAGGTAATCACTACATCATCATTATGTCACAAATAAATTAATTTCATTTATGTCTAAAAATTATAAATAATATACCATGTTGTAGAAAATAAATTTATATTTCCAATTAATAATTATTAGTAAATACTATTAGTTGTATAACACTATATTAAACGTTTTTATTAAAAGATATATGTTTATGATATATCTTCATTTTCATTAAATTAAATATTATAAAATGTCATTTTCACTCCCATGTGGCTCCAAAATGACAACAGTTTTTCCTAACAATGTTCATTGTCGTACTTATCTCATAAAATAGTATTTTGAAACATTTTATTATAGTATTATATAATTATAATATTATTTTTTACCCTTATTTAATTGATTTACCCTTTAACCATGGTAAATAAAAATAATTACTCAAGTTACTATTCATAATATCAAAAAATAAAGGGTACCTATTTATATAATTTGGACAGTCTAATTCCAAATATGGAATCCACTTTTCAAAATTCATGACTCATAGCTAGCATAAATTAATTAAAAACTATTTCCCGTTATCAAAACCAGAAAATAGGTTTTTAAGAAGTAAAAACTATCAAAAGGTTGACATGTCTTTATGTCCAATTAAAATGTAAAATTAAATAAAAATACCAATATTGAATTAAGTTACAGTATCATAATCCAATTACACTTCAAAACCAATTAAAATGACAATGTAACTATATAAATAAATTAAATTAAAATACTCTTTTTAAATTAAAAACCTTTATTTTTCACTATTCATTAAAATATAAATATAATTAGAAAAATATGAAAAGAAAAATTTGATATTCTGCTTCTAAAAAAGTATTTTATTTTATTATATATAACATTTAAAAGCGAAAAAAAACTATTTTAAAAAAGTTGTTTCAATCAAAATGTGGTAAAATGACCTTTTAAAAATATTAGTGTGTTTTATACTTAAAATTGAATTCATTATCATTTTAAACCTCTATCATTTATTTGATAAATGTATAAAAATTTATAAAATATATAAATCATAATATAGTTTATTTTTTGGATATCGTCCAATACAATGTCTAGGCATTAACTAACAATTAAAATAATAATAATATTATTGTATTATTTTTCGGTATAACTCACTATTGTGTGTAACATAAGATTACAAAGAAACCTGTTGTTGAATGTCAGGTATTCTATTGTAGAATGTCCCCTTTAATATAAAATTAATATATTATTTATAAATAATAATATATATGGAAATATAGTATTCTATAAATACCTAGGTTGTTACACCATTCACCCCTTTTGTTAATTCTGTCCTCAAAAGTTTAAAATTGTGCTCCAAAAAGTCGTTGAAAATCCCACATCGGAAAAAGAGTCAATAAAAAAATCACTTTAAAAGATAGAACGTGAAGTAAAAAGGTTAAAAAATATAACACATACTAGGATTTCATGTAGGAAACATTGACATGGAAGAGAAAGTAACCCTATTTTTCTCATGGAGAGTGATAAAAAATGATTAGGGGAAATTTAAAACTAAAAAACCATAATATTGTGAGGGGTTAAATGGTGCAAGATATACTAAAAGGAAAAGTAAATAGATTTATTTTGTTTGAATCTTATTTTAATAAATTTGAGGAATCTATTTATGAGATTGACTAATAATATAATTAAACATACTTACTTTTCAAGTAAAGGTTCATTCTTTAATAAATATCTAACACGAACTCATCTTTTCTCTAAATAAAGTGTATACAAGATGACTTGGTCATACCTGAAGCACTCGAATAATCTTATTGATAGTCACATAATCCACCAAATATGAACTATATATTTCCCCAATCATTAGAAATTAACAAAAAAAAATTGTTGGGAGAGGATCAGATAATACAAAAAAAAGGATAATCCTTTATAAAAATAAATAATACTCTTAATCTCCAAAATTCAACCAAAAACACCCGAAGTTAAAAAAATACTATTAAATAAACAATTTTACATAAAATTATTCTAATTAATCGAAACTATTATTGAAACCCAAAATTTTAAAGGATTTTATCACCTAGTCTTCCATGATAAACCTTATCATTTATCTCCAAATAACATCGACTTCTCTAAAAGTATGATTCATAAATGTAATTGATCTAATAAATTATTCTCTAGGATATGAAAATAATTTCCCTAAATAACCCAAATAACCACATGTCCACAATAAAGCATAAAACTAAACCATTACTTATCAAATGAAATGCCATAGTATTCTCTATTATTTAGACATATAGTGTTCCAAAAAGAGAGAATGTCTTCCAAAATAACATTTATCAATTAATCACCAAATCATTTTTCCATAATATGGAAATCAATTTGATAAAACATATGTTCCAAAAAATTATTCTTGATCCATAAAATCATTTTAAAAAAAATAATTAGTTATAATAACCAGGTACATATTGTAGGTTAGTGGTAGGTGATAAAGCCTTGTCACACTTCAGTTGTGGGTTCAATTCCCACGTCCTTGCCCGATGCGATGGGTTGTCACCCTTACCACAGGTGGTCCATTTTCTAACACTATATAATTATTAAAACATTAAAAAATGAGGCAAAATATTTAATAATAACCATAACATAATATAACCTATTGTTTACCTCTTGCATTTCTTTTTTCATCTCAAAAGGTAATAAACCATAATTACGTCAAAATCATGGATCATAAAAACCCTAAAGATTCTTTAAAATTATATCCATAAAAGAAAAATTAATCCATCCTCAAATATAATTTACATATAAAAAACATCATGGTTACACATACTAGAGAAAATTCTTCCAATGTAATCGCATCAACAAAAGAAAATTATTACTTTTAAACAGTTCATCACCCATAAATTTAACATAACAGTCAAATTTCTATACTGTAGACATATTAATCATCCAGATTTTCTCATGATCCCTTATACATGTTTTTCCATGTTATTCTATAATACTTATTTCCTATAAAAAACATGAATCTTCTCCTAGTATTCAATAACTTCAAAACACGAGACAAGATATAATACGTACCTTTCATATGTCATTTACAGTTTCTTCATCTTAAATTTGAATTGCATTAGATTTTTCTAATCATATATTTTAGGGTCTTACTGATCCCATTCCCAAACATTATTTGTTTGAAAACTATTTTCATAATGAACATACTTTCCACATTTAAAACATTCAATTGATAACTCATAAAAAACATCATTCCATTTCCTAATGTTAACAGAATGCTTCCTTTTTCTATGGCGTGTTATTGCTTTATGACCTTCATTATCACATCTATAACATATTCCCATACCCTTGAAACATTTTCCAAGTTTTTTATATTCACATCCTTGACACATACTTTCTTTAATATACTTACCTTTATTATTTTTACCTAATCATCTATAGGGATTTGTTTCTCGAAAAAATGATGCCTTGTATAATTAACCACGGATCAAGTGTTCAATCATGACACCAGATAGTTGGGTAAAAATTACCACAAGAGTTCTCATTTCACATCCCATTTCATTTGATAACATATTTAGAAAACCATCACAGTTCCTTAGCATCCAATGTTACATTGGTGCCATCAATATCCAGCCATTTAGTAAAACCAAAATGGGTTAGTGAATATATATCAATAAAATCATCATATACTATCATATGAGGATAGTAAACATCAAGATATACTTATTCATGTTATCTTAAACACATTAAAATTATATAAAATAGAAATGACTGTTTATCATGTTATAACAATTTTGTTTATATATAACTTTATGCTTATGATTAAATAACACCCTTATCTCTAAAGGTATCTAAGTTGAAATCTAATACAAACTTTAAGGAGCATTCCATAAAAATTACTTAACCTTGATACAAGTCATTAATTTGAAATTAATTCACATCAAGGATCTTTTCATGTTTATAGCATTAGATAATTATGTCATAACTCATACATAACAACTTTAATATTACAAGAAGAAACTTCTACTCACTATCTATATTTCCAAAAAACAAAAAATATTTAAATAGAAGCATTGTATTATTTTATGTTTTAATGGAGTAACATTTCTTTGATCCCATCCTTGAATCTATTATTCATTTTTCTATATGAAAAACATTAAAAAACATGGGATGAGAATAAAAACATCATTAATGGGTACACAAATAAGTAAAACTTCAACTCTTGGGAAAACATGAAAAAAATGAATAATTTATCCTAATGTAATCATTTTCACCTTTAATATGTAGTAAATATACTTCACAAAATATAATCTCATTTCTTTCCTTAGTTTTAACAAAAAATACTACCATAATACCACTAAAATGAAACATATAACATATAAAGGTCACTTGGGATATAAACACGCTTAAAGGGAAAAACCGTACAGTTGGCTTCCACATATATCACTAAATTGAATAGCCATACGTCTGATTTCCATACCCAATGCATTTGATTTTAAAACGTAACCTCCCATCCTTGGTTTATCATGGAACAACATATCATTGGTTTATCATGTAACCACTGGACTTTGTTTTATAACATAACCAACTATAAAATTTACAAGTAACATTATATAATCATTTCACCAAAAAGTAGGAAATATCAACATTTCACACATAAAACTTTATTTGTAATCAAAAGAAATAATTTCAAGATATTGAAATTTTAAATCCATATTCTAAAAAATTTTCATTACAAAAACCCCCAAAAGGAAAATAATGGACTTTTTTCCTTTCAAAAAACATTAAGTCTTATACAGGAATACAAATATCAAATAATGGTTATGGAGGTACAGAGGTCATTGTCACTGCATACGTTAAAAACATACATTTTGTCATCTGTCAAAATTATTCGATGATAAAATATTCCCTTTTAATGAAATTAAAATTCAAAGGAATTAAATATAAACTGTATAAAACAATGAGTTTTATATTATTCCCACGATCCTATAACCAAGTGGTAAAGGTTCTGACTTTGCATCCAAAAGACCGATGATCAAATATGGGTAGAGATTATTTTCAGGGTACTGTAGTAGTGCTGTAGTATGTCAGTACATAAATATTTTAATAGTGGTGGAACTGTAGAAGTGGGGACACTCTAATGTTGAGGCACTATAGTAGGTATTGTTGCAGAAACTGTATTGTAGCAGCTTGAGTATTGTAGTGTACTATTCACAAAAGGGCACTTTGGGCCAAAAAATGGGCATTCATGACTTGTATTTAGAACACATAGTAGTGGGACTTAAAACTATGTAATGGGTATTTATCTACCTATTAAAAAGTAATCCTTTTAATTAATAATAAAATGAGGCTTTAGACCCATCCTTAATCAAATAAAGAAGTGTATATTATCATAATATGCCTCAATGATAGAAGATTGAGATGAAGTACCTTAAAAATATCATGTCATTAGATTATAGATAAATAAATGAAATAAATATGTGTGACAAATATAAATACACCTCATATAAGAGGATATTTATTGTAATAAAATAAGAAGTCATTCACACATAATCTTTGAAAAACAAAACCACTGACATGGATATTTAACTCAATGAATGCCGATTGAGGTAAGATTTTCCTTACAAAATTCATTTCAATGACGTATGAATTTACCAATGGGGTGATAAGTTATATCAAAAATATATCCACACAAAGTAAAGTATAAATTTCAACATATATAAATAAGTATTGACTCCACACTTAATCATGGAATTATATAATCAATGAAGCATGCATAAAACCCAACGAGTGGAAATTGGGTTAAGAAGTTCTCTTACATCGAATCAGACGTGTCTTGTTCATTATTTAAGTTGATTAATAATTAAACTAGTGTAATTTATACTTTATTTAGAACATTTTTCATTTTTATTATTCCTTTTAAATCACTTATTAGCACATTATAAAAATTACAAAATTATTAATGTTTATATTGGTTGTTTTGTCGATATTCGATACTTGAGTAGAAAATGAACTTGCTTGATGTAAATTATCAATGTGGTAAAAATAAATCATCTCTATAATATTATTCATTATTTAAATATCATATATATCAAGTATATATGTATTTATAATATTTCATTATCATTTTTAGATTATAAATAAATCGCCCTTCTCATGGAGATGGTAGGTCGTACGTCTGAAAAAACGCTACTTTTTTTCCACGTCATATTAAAGGAATGAAAAATAAATGATACATAGGTATATTGTAATTAAATTATAATATTTATGCTATATATGTTACATAATTTCATTAAAACCATCATTTATACGTTCAATGTATGTAATGAACGAGTCATCTCACTTTGAGGGGGTGGTAGTCCACACATCCAGAAATGAAATTATCATATTTACACATTATAGAAAGAATAATGATATTTTTGTAAATAAATATTATAAAATAATATATAAAATATAATAATATAATAATATATATCATTTTTATTCATTCCATTCATGTATATAATAATGGTTTAAATACAATCATGTAGAATGAATCACATCTCATCACGGAGGTGCTGAGTCGTACGTATTCAGAAGCGACGATATCATTCACATAATGGTTAAAAGAAATAGAATTAGATGTAATATTAATAATAAATAATAATAATAATTTTATATTTATTATTTAAATCCATTAAAATCATTATTATACAAATCCAAGTTATATATTGTGGATTTACAAATTACACCACGACGTGGAGAAGATAATCTTTACGTACACATTCATGGTGATATTGTAATTCATAGGATGGATAAAAGGAGGTATGAGGTTGTACCATTATTATAATAAAATATCATCATGTATAATATACTGTATTTATTACTTTATTATAGAAATGAAATAATAATAAGATGTACAAGAATAGAAGAATTTTGGAAGTGGTGATAAAACAAATACCTCATTTTTGAGAATCTAATTTTGATTTTTTACACAAGGTCTCCTGTAGATGAATTTATTACAAAATTTTGGACTATATGAAGAATACAGGGATGTTGGGATATAATTTTAGAATAACTTGGATAATCCAATGGCCTTCAGTGGTGTCATAACGTGGGTAGAGGTGGTGGCCTTTTATAATAGCGAGGAGGGGCACATTATGAATGTATTGAAATATTATTTTATTATAAAATGATTTCCTAATTATAGTAGTTCCAACGTGATAAATTTGTAAGATAAGATGAGGATGGCTGTAAATACTCTCAAACAAGTAGATTGAAAAATGTTTATATGAAAAAATTAACCTTAACTTTTATATTTAACCCTTATTTAAAAACATTAATTCATACCATATCCTGTATCTTCATAATATATGGTTATTATAGTTATGATAAAATGAAAGTATATCCACAAGTGCATCATTAATTATATTTTCAACATTATATATGTAATTTTTCTGAATCATCGATTTTTTGGAAAACTATATAATTTAATAAAATTGTATTTTTTTAAAAACACATTTATGTCAATTTTTACAATATATAGTAATTGTTTTTTGTTAAAGTCAAAAAAAATGATTCCAAAGGAAAAAAATAAATTAACAAAAAGATTTTATGTTATAATCATCCCATAAATTATATTATGGAATTTATAAATTCAAATTATATTTATTTTAATTTTTATAATATCATTTATTTTAATCTATCATTAATAAGCTAATCAATTCACCATCATTCTATCACAAGTAATTTTTTTTATTTAATTTATTATTATTATAAAAAAATACCATGATGTAGGAAATATTTTTATCAAACCAATTAATATTTATATTAAACGATATAATTTTTATAACCATATATAATTTTTTTTTATAAAAATATACATGATTATGTTATATTTCCCTTTTTATTTAACTGAAGGTTATAAAATTTCATTTTCACACCCAAGTGGCTCCCAAATGTAAAAATTTCATCCTAAGGATTCTAATGGTATGAAATATCCCACTAAATATTATTAGGACATGTTTTTGGGTAGTTTTATATTATTATAATGTTATTTTTCCCCTTATTTACCTGATTTACCCTTTAACCATGATAAATAAAAATAATTACTGAATTTAAAATTCATAATGTCAAAAAATTAAGGGAACATATTTAAATAATTTGGAAATTTTTATTATATATATTGAATAAAATTTTTTAAAATCAAGACATAGAATTGGATGAAATTAATTTAAAATTTATTCCTCTTTTCAAAAATAGAGAACAAGTTTTTTAAAAAGAAAAAAAATCAAAAGATTAACATTTGTTTATGTACAATTAAAATAATTAAATCGATCCAATGACCATAATTGAATTAAAATAAAATAAAATACATCTATTACACTTTAATACAACTAAAATGAAAATATTACAATATAAATAAATTAAATGATAATGATGTTTTGAATTAAAATCCATTAATTTTAACTATTCATTAAAAATTTAATTTTATCAGAAAAATACAAAAATTAAATATTGATGTCCCACATCTAAACAAGAAATTTATTTTTTCATATAAAACATATAAATTTGAAAAATATATATTTTTTAAAAATTTCCTCCTTAAAAGGTGGTAAAACATTCTTTTAGAAATATTAGAGTATTATATGATTAAAATTGGATTCATTATCATTTTAAACCGCTACAATTCATTTAATAGATGTATAAAAATATATCAAATATGTATAATTATAATATATTTAATTATGTTCATTCTTTCTAATACAAATAATTGGTGTTAAATACCATTTAAAATAATACTATTTTGGTATTATTTGTCATTATATCTCAGTATTGTGTGCAACGTAATATTTCCGAGAAACTCATTGGAAAGTGTCAGATACTCTATCGAACATAGTGTCCCATTTTATGTAAAATTATTATCACATTCTTAAATAATAATACATATAAAAATTTATTATTCTATAAATACATGGGTTGTTACATTGCATCACCATATTGACTATTATTATCCATGCTAGAAGCAATGGTATAAACACTGAATATAGATAGAATCAACACATTGAACCTATGGACCACAACATGTCAATGATTATTTTTAATTTTTTTGTATAAAAAAGAATTAATTTACCTATTGATATATATTCATGGTTCTCTGTCCTGCCTATAACAAATGAATCCCTCTAAGAAGACATGAAGGTAGTTTTATGACATAAACTATCTATTTTATAGAAAAATTATTTAATGATACTTTGATTCAATTTTTATTATCCAATATGGTATTTGTTTATTTGATATGATATCCATAAAAAAATATGTCTCAATAGATACTATAAAATACCATAGTCTTTCAGAATCTTCTTACCATGTTTCCTCCACGGGACACTGAAGGGAAAGTAAAGCCCCACCAACTAGTTATGTATACACACATTATAAATAAAGAAACATGAAATTACTTCCTCATTTGCAGTGATTATAAATCATTTTAGATCTATTATTTTCAATGATTTTTTTGAGATTATTTATTTAAACTAATTTGATATAAAAATTTTTATTTCGGAAAGAAGAAAAGGAGTGCATAAAATATAAAACGTGAATAAAAGCCAGTGTACCCCTATGACAATGTAAGGATGGTGTACACTTAAAAAAAACAAGAAAAAATTATTTATATTAATTCTATAATAAATGATTTATATAATATAAAACAACAAATGTGACTTTTTTTATATATACAGATGAATAAAAATCTAAATCCACTTCCATCACATGTCATCTATTATTGAAGGATACCCACATATATGAAGATGGTAAACTAGTTAAGGAAAACCTAGAAGAGGAATGGGGAAAATGTGTATATATGATAGAATAGTAATTAATTATGATTTAAAATAATATTATATAAAAATATATATTTCTATTAGTATGTTTTTTATGTGGCCTAAATACAAGAAGCAGAGGTTATTGTACCTAACGAAAAATAATAATTTTCATTATATTTGAATTGGTGAGAAAAATATGTCCACATTAGATGGGTAGTTTTTTAAGTTTGACCATATACACATTTAATTAATAAAAACCAATAAGATGAAATATATTATACTATGAAACGATTTTAGGTACAAATAGAATCTTTACAATATATTATTTTTTGTTCCAATTTGACATACTGATGTATGGGAAAGGATTATAGTGAATCTACAGTGGAAAAACTATTAGCACCTGAGAAAACAAATGACCCCACTAACATTGAGGCTAGTCATTTCCCTCAACAACATACGTTACCAGAGGTAATTAATTTTTTAGTACTATTTATTTGAAATACGAATCAAACAACTAATGATAACATTATATTAATAAAATAATGTATGGTAATTTTGTATATGATATATATCTATAAACACCCACACAACACCGAATTTTCTGAGATACAGTGTATTGTATCTTGTGAGAGATGGTACACAAAAAATAACTCCCAAAAGATCAAATAAGTGTTGGGATTGATCTAGCTCATGATTCGAGAGCTGATTTTCATTTTTCACTTGTTGATATATATAACAATGGTCAATGAAGCTATTTAAACATTCATAGAATAATAGTCTTGTAACATACCAAGTAAGTAATGAATAATATATATTTTTATATATGTCTATTAATGAATTAGATAGTGTTTTAGAGGCTTAAAATGAAAATAAATCCAATCTTAAGCATGGAAGACACTAATATTCTTAAAAGATTGTTTTACTACCTTATGATGGAAAACCATTTTTTAATCTATATTTTGACAATTTTATAAACTATTTTTGTCAAAATAAACTTATTCTTTATGATTGGGACATCAAAATTTACATTGTGTGAATTTTTGGTATTTTTCTGACAATGTTCATTTTTAATGAATAATGAAAAATACTGCATTTTACATCAAAACTGCTTTTTAATCTAATTTATTTATATGATTATATTATCTTTTGAATTGGGTTTGAAGTAAAATTAGAATATATATTTACCATTTAATCGAATGGTGGTCATTGGAATCAATTTCACTTTGAAATTGGACTTAAATTGGTGCCAATCTTTTGATACGTATTGTTTCATAAAAACACGCTATTTCCTCTGACAGCGGGAATTAATTATTAAATTATTTAATGTGACTTATATGTTTTGAATTTTGTAAAATAGACTTCATTTTTTAATTCAGAATATCAAATATATCTTATGGTGGATTTTTGGTAATATTTTGAAAAACATCAATTTTTGATGAATAGTGAAACCACTAAGTGGTACATATAAAAACTGATTTTTCTGTTTAAATGAAAATTTTCCATCATTGTGTTTTGAATTTCAAAAATCCGACATACATGGTTGTCATTAAGAAGTAAAACGTGGTTCAATGAGATTAATATAATTTTTTGGTGAATAGTAACTTATTAAGTTTTAATCGCGATTAGTGGTAATTAGTGAAGTTTAAGGTAAAAATAATGCTTTAATAAATTATGATGAGCTTGAAACATGTACTACCCTAATTGGTTGTGTCATTTCCGACCAAGACAAGCCATGGGTCAACTTGGGGACCCCATGGATCCACTTTGGTTGGGAAATGACATAAATAACTTTTTATTTAATGTAAAAGTAAAAATGACACAAACATAATATGTTTTACAAAAACAATTTTTACATGGGGTTATAAAGATTAGATTTTTGATTATAAATAGTCCTTGGGAAGCTAACAAGATTTCCTACATCATAGTATTTTTTTTAAATTTTTAGACTTTATATAAATTAAATTATTTATGACATCATGATGATGCACCGATGACCTCATTATTTAACGATTTAAATAAAATGGAAAGATAATGAAAAATATAAAACCTACACATGGCCAAAACCAATTGGATGAGTGGATATAGAAGACTTATCACCTTATCCTCGAATTATAGCAACGTGGGACCTTTTGAATCCGAAACTATTTTTAAAATAAAGTAACTTATCTTTACTTTCCAAAAGTGCCCTTCCTCTTCTCTTATAAAAGGCCCCCACCTCTACCTCATTTCACACACTCCTCAAGCCTTTGGCTCGGCCAACCCCTGAGAATTTACTCTCTCCACATCCCTCTACTCATCCTAGAGGATTCCCTTTGGGCAGAATCTTTTCAAAGGAAGCCTTTAGGCTCAAATCAAAAGGAGTTACACTTTTAAAGGTAATTCATTCTCTCATGTCCATT
Source organism: Viscum album (assembly GCA_963277665.1). Lineage (NCBI taxonomy): Eukaryota > Viridiplantae > Streptophyta > Magnoliopsida > Santalales > Viscaceae > Viscum > Viscum album. The sequence continues at coordinate 963,088,388 of OY728156.1, forward strand.
TGTTTTATTTTGCTTCTCCAACCCCCTAAACTCTTTTTATTTACTTATTTTGTAACAAAACAAGTATATTCAATATAATATTATGTTGTTATAAGATTTATTTGAGCTGAACTCCCACACAACTACATTAAATGGTTAAAGAACATACAGTTTTCGTGGATGGTGAAATTCTGCATCCCGAAATGATGATTTTTCAATACTCATTTAACACCTTCAAAGGTGGCCATTATGATGTCACTATTTTTATATATGATATATAATATGTTTATGGTTTCCTTAAGCTTCTTTTTTTTTCATTTTTGGCATACCTTTATGGTTTCTATTATGGGTAAACACGATATCTTCATTTTAGGAAGTACAGACTACCGCCCCCTGAAAGTGATTTGATTCGTTAATACCATATGTGGGATGTGTAAAGGATAAAGTTAATGATATTATATATGTTATTATACTGGAATTATAATATACTATTATATCATTATGATTCCATTCCAGAAAATACGAAATAGAAATGGAAGTAGCGTTCATGTGTACGTACGGCTTACCGTCTCCATGGACGGTGCATTTCATTTCTTACCTCTAAATGTGATGTAATATTTTAAATACAAGTATATGCTGAATATATATGATATATATGTTATCCAAATCATTAATATCATTCTGGATATAATGAACCTTTGACCAAATTAACAACATGTAAGTGTAAGAAGTCTATTTTTGACTTAAGAACCAAATACCGACAAAATGAACATTATTAACTTAAATGATTACATGATGTTCATAACATTGTATAAAAGGAATAATGAACTTGAAAAAGGATCATAAGAAAGTAGAGATTAACTCATGTTTATTATTCAGGAGATTAAAGAACGGTCGGGTCAAGTCGGATACGAGGTATGGGACTTCATCTCAATCTCCTTTCATTGAGGCATATTTTGTTTTATACACAACCTTCTTTTATACGATGTATAAACCCCTTTGACTTTTACATTTATTCAAAAGGAATATTTTTTATACGAAGCGTTTACTAAACGACAAAAGGGAATGTTTTTTTCGTACGTATGCGGCGACAACGACTTCTCCGCCGTCGTGACCGTTTTTTGAGTTTCATCTTCCTCTACAAGCCATACCTTCTTTTTAAAAGAAAAATAAATACCATGTTTTACTTTTCTTTTATTTTGGTATTGAAAATGGTTTACATAAATTTTTTATATCAATGTGTTGTATTGATATCTTGTGATTGAAAGGTGGAAATGTTATGTTTCCTTTATGCATGTTTTATGTGATACGATTATGTTGAGGTTCTTGGGCATTATTATGAAGAAGAGTGGTTCCGTGATAAACTAAGGGCGGGTGAGCCCGATATATCTCCCCAATGCATTGGGTAATGCGAAGGAGTGAAACGTTAAGGTTTATCCGAAGATATTTAGGGAATATACTGTGATGGGTATTCCAAACGTAACCAAGAGGGTTACTCCCTACGTAAGAATGTTATGAATTCCTCTAGTTACCTTTATGTATTATGATTTCCATGATTTATTCATGGTTTGATGAGGTAAGTTAAATTGCCTTTGTTTTATGGGTAAAGTGTGATTTCATTCTTATGTATATTTGAACTCATGTTACCTTTCAATATTTTTTGTAACCCTTACTGAGATTTTTATGCTCATCCCAAGTTTTTGAAATGTTTTTCACAGGTCAAGGGAAAGGTACATGATGTGATGATAGTGTAAAGGATGTGTCAAGAAAGAATCCATGTTTTATTTTCAATATGTTTCCATTGATGGGAAGAATGAATACTATATTTTATGTAACCACTTTGTTTAAATGTGGAAAGTAATTCAAGTTTCATGATCTAATTCTCTAAAACTCTAAACCTGAAAAGATCCTCAATGTGTAATCTTGTGATAACTCAAGATTATGTAAGGTTTAAGGCTGGGGCCTTATAGTTGGTATCAAAGGTCGATTTAGATAACTTTAGGAGTTAGAATTATATTAAATGATTATCCAAATATATATATATATATATATTTATGGTCAAATTGAAGTGATATATCATTTAAAGATTACCATGTTGCTTCATCTAAGACATGTTTGTTCAGAATGGTTTTCCACCGAGGAAACAGGGAAGCAGTGCTAGGAAGGCATACAGAAGGAAATAACAATCCGAATCAGCATCCAGAAATGGTCGTAATTGGAACTGAACAGTTTGTTGCAGTAATGGCGTAGTTGACTCAAGCGATAAATGGTTGTGGTATCCATGCACGAGATCAGCCAGATCAAGCACAGTGGAACATGACAGTGGTGGAACATTTCATGAGGAAACATCCACCATCATTCAGAGGATCATCTGACCCTGTGCTAGCTGAAGGGTGGATTGAAGCACTGGAGAAGATTTTTGATGTCATGGGGTGTTCAGACAAACAAAAGGTCAGTATTTCTATTTACCGTTTGGACGGTGAAGCAGATCAGTGGTGGTCTATGGTTAAAAATATCAGGGACGCCGATGAGATTGATGCTCTTGACTGGGATGAATTCAAAGGTATGTTTCTTGAGAAGTATTTTTCTAAGGTTGTTCGACTTAGGAAGGAAAAACAATTCTTGGAATTAAGGCAAGAGGAAGACTCAGTGGCTACCTATGAAGAATGGTTCACTCGATTGGCAAGGTATGCTCCAAATTTTATCTGAGACCTTGATAGTAAAATCAATTGTTTTTACTCAAGATTAAAGCCAAAATATCGAAGGGAATTAGCTTCTTGTGATTTAAAAAGTTATGAAACGCTTGTTCGATGTGCTGAGAAGGTGGAAATGGAGTTTGCCGATGACCAAGTGCTCTATAACAACCAGCAGAAGAAGAGACCGAGGTGGTAGGAGAAAGGTAAGAATTCTTCAAAAAAAGTCTGATGGTAAGAGAACTAAGTTTCCAGTTTGTGATAAATGTGGCAAAAGGCATGCTGGGGAATGTCTTCTAAATTCAGGAAAGTGCTAACGATGTGGTATGATGGGACATAAGGCTCGTGATTACACTGAAAAGAATCAATGTGAAGGTAATAACAAATTTGATTTACAGTTAGTGAAATGTTATAAGTACAATGAGATGGGTCACTATGCAATCGAGTGTCCGATAAAGAGCTTGAGTGATGGGAAGTAGTTAGACTACAAGCAGAAAGGGGTGGTGAAATCCTTTGCAACTACTTCAGCAGATGTCGGGCCATCAAATGAAGTTGTATCAGGTACTTTGTTTGTTTTTTCAGATTATGCCAGTGTGTTGTTTGATTCGGGGTCTACACATTCTTTCATCTCTGAAACCTTTTCTAGTAAAATCGGAATACCATCTCAAGAAATGACTCCTAAACTTTTGGTAAAAATACCTGGGGGAAATGTTGAGGCAAAAAGAATTTATAAGAATCTTCCTATCCTTATCTTTGGAAAGAACCTACATGAAAACCTTATTGTTCTACATCTAGTAGAGTTTGATGTTATCCTTGGTATAGATTGGCTCTCTATTTACCATGCTAAGATTGACTGTATATCTAAAGAAGTTTCTTTTTAGAAAGATTTTCAATTTGTTTACAATAATGAACCCTTACTTTTGATAACATATCAAGAGGCCGAGAAACTTGTAAAAGATGGAAATGAATGTTACCTTGCACACGTCGTTGAAAATAAAGGAACTATTCAGATTAATGATGTGCTAGTGGTAAATGAGTATCCTGATGTTTTTCCTGATGAGTTGCCTGGAATAATACCAGATCGGGATGTTGAGTTTACTGTTGACTTAGTTCCTGATGCTAAGCCAATTTCAAAACCCCCTTATCGAATGGCACAAATTGAACTTTTAGAGTTGAAGGAGCAATTGCAAGATTTATTAGAGAAAGGTTTCATTAGACCTAGAACATCACCATGGGGTGCTCCTGTTTTATTTGTTAAAAAGAAATATGGTTATATGATACTTTTCATTGATTATAGAGCCTTGAATAACATCACTGTTAAGAACAAATATCCATAGCCTCATATCGATGATTTGTTTGATCAGCTCCAGGGAGCTCAGTTTTTTTTCAAAGATTGACCTGAGATCGGGGTACCATCAGCTGAAGGTAAAGGAGAAAGATATTCCGAAGACCGCATTCCGTATGAGATATGGCCATTATGAATTTGTAGTAATTCCATTTGGGCTAACCAATGCACCTGCTGTATTCATGGACTTAATGAATAGAATTTTCCAAGAGTTCTTGCATAAGTTTGTGGTGGTTTTCATTGATGATATTTTGGTGTTTTCTAAAAGTAAAGAGGAGCATGAAAGACATTTAAGGGTTATCTTGAAAACCTTAAAAGAAAAGAAACTGTATGGGAAATTCAGAAAGTGTGAGTTTTGGTTGCAACAAATTTCTTTCCTTGGTCACGTTGTTTCTAAATATGGAATAACTGTTGATCCTGCAAAAACAAAATTTGTGGATGAATGGCCAAGACCCACAAATGTAACCGAGATTCGTAGCTTCCTTGCTTTGGAGGGCTATTACCGAAGGTTTGTTACAAATTTTTCACGGTTATCTAGTCCAATGACTAAGCTAACTCAGAAGGGTGTTAAGTTTATATGGACAAAAGAATGTGATGATTGTTTTCCGGAATTTAAAAGAAGATTGGTGAATGCTCCAGTTTTGGAACTACCTTCCAGGAATGGCGAGTTTGTTATATAAAATGATGCTTTATTGAAAGGACTTGGTTGTGTCCTAATGCAGAATGATCAGGTAATTGCTTATGCTTCACGACAGTTGAAAACTCATGAAGTAAATTACCCTACACATGATTTGGAATTAGCTGCTATTGTTTTTGCTTTAAAAATTTGGAAGCATCATTTGTATGGAGTAATGTGTGAAATATATACTGATCACAAAAGTTTAAATTATATATTCACTCAGAAATAATTGAACATGAGACAGTATAACGACCCATACTTTACATACATTGTTAATACTTCAAAATTGAAGCACACTTATTACAACATATGACAAAACCACAAAGGACCGTATAGGTATAGTGTCTTTAGAAACTGGGAAACATAAACAAATGGTTCATAAATCTTCTACAGTGTCTCCCATTTATTTCATCATATATAGGGTCCCTTTTAGCATATTCTACTTAATATCCATCTTCCTGACCTGGGGAAAAGAAAACATAAAAGGGTGAGCTCAAATGCTCAGCAAGGGCAAATAAAGGAAATAAAAATCATATCATATCTTTTTGAAAATCAAAACCTGTAAAAGAGATCATAATATCTTAACATGGAATAAATCATAGAAGTGAAAATGAGATCCCCATAATCATAACATAAAACTTGAAACTTTGTGGCATGCACACATAATCATGGAAAATCATTTCTTGTTAGTCATGACTCATTGCCAAGACTATCTTAGTGGACAAAGTCCCTTTCTGAACCGAGTTCACTCCTCGTTTCAGTCCTGTATCACTGAACCGAAATAACCTTCCGTTCCAGCTATGTCTATCTCATGAGATATAAAATCTTTACCCAATGCATTGGAGGGAGATATAGGTCCCACCCATCTTATAATGAATCCTTTCTTATGTGTGCCACATAATCATAAATCATACATCATCGCATAACCCATGTAATAAAAAATGGGATTCTTAAACAACATGACATCATAAAACAATTCATATAAGATAAAGGAATTCATAAAAATGTTTCCATCACAATCAAATCCATGTAATAATAGGGATAAAAACAGAACCCTTTTATTATCTTAGATGGAAAATAATTTTGATAAAATACATGAACTTCATTCTTGAGTAAAATATCCTTTCTACTTCAAAAACACTTTTCCTCTCTTAACATGTCATACAATTTTAAAATAAAAGAAGTTGATTAAAAATAAACTTGAATACTTGTAAAGGAAGCTTCTTGGAAATAATGTTTTAAAAATCCATTCATGCCGTATAAGTTAAAAAAACATTCTTCGTACTTTTTTCGGAAAAGTCAAAAAGTACCTCATACGACAAAAGATTCCTTTCATAGATATTACTAAAAACTCACCGAAGGGTAAAAATGGATTTAAACAAATGTAGGTGGATTGAAATAATATTACATATTTATGAATCATGGATTTGGATGATAAAATACACCCATGTAAATACTTACGAATAAACAATCTCGGATAAAAATGAGATTGTGATATTTCCCTTACCTTAGGTCCGGTTTGCTTTTTACGTGTCAGAAGCTCCTGTATAATGGTTTAAATAATGTTATTGACTTATTCCAGAATCATACATATTGATATGATATCATATATGGTCATATTCTTAGATTCTTGTTAGTAATATTTCATTGTTACTTGTTACTCGGGTCTTTATTGCCTTTTGTTCTTATGCATGTTTTGTCGAATAAATTCTTATTCTTCATTTAAGGTTATAGATACCTTATATCCAGAATGTTATTAGTGTAACATATATCATATTTATTCATTCAATTCATTTATATAATTACTATGTAATGATGATCATGTAGAACGAGTCGCATCACATCGTGGAGACGGTATTCCGTACGTACGCACGAGTGATGATATCATTCCTATGAACGTGGAATTGTATTGGAGTATATGTATATTATTTCAGTATCAATATTACTTTATAATAATCCTAAATAGTTACTCATTACACCATTATACCCATCCTTGTATGGTGGTGGTGGAAAATAGATTACACCACGGCGTGGAGACGGTATTCCGTACGTACGCACGCGCGGTGATTTCATTTTTCCGTAGGATGGATAGAAGGTGAATTAGGGTTGTTTCATATTTATAATAACATATCAGTATGTAAGTAATACTGATGTTTTTACTTTATCATGAAACAACTAAATAAGAAGAAGTTGAAGAAGAATGAAATTGAAAAGATCGGTAATAGATATTACCTCTTCTTTGGAACGCCTCTTTGAATTCTCCACATAGGGAACTTAGATTGGTCTTTGAAGAAGACCAGGACCTCTAGTATTATTCTAGGGAAGTGAAGAGGAGAAAATGGCAGGGTTTGGCCGAGATTGAGTTCTCAAAATTGGTGTGAGGAGGAGGGGGAGGAGGTGCCCTTTTATAAGGGAGGAGAGGGGCACCTTAGGAATATCTCAAAATATTATTTTATATTAAGGTCAAAATCGGTTTATAATGGTTCCAAAGGGTCTTATTTAGAAGCTAAAGTGGGGAAGGGTCGAAATCCTATCAACCAATAGGATTTAGACAAGATTAGGGTATTATTTTAACCTTATCAATTAGATTTAACTCTAAGTTAAATAATTTAACTTTTACCGTGTCTTTTTGTTTTCTTTCACTATATGGTTAATACAATTACTATAACATGCCAAACGAACCCCAAATTGTTTATTATTAATATATATATCCTTATCTAAGTCATTTGGCCGAACCTCAGATTTTTAGGAAAAAAATAACAATTAATAATATTATATTTGATTTAAAAACTATTTTGTGTCAATTTTGATACTATTTGATATATGATTTTTGTGAAAGTCATAACAGAATTATATGTTCGAAAAAAGTGGATTAAATCCACACTAATATATCATAGAAACCTATAAAATTAGTGGAATTCATAAAAAGTCTCAAATTACATTTATTTTGGTGTTTATAACATCAATTATGTCAATATTTCCTTAAAAAGGGTAATTACTGCATCATCGTTCTGTCATAAATAAATTAATTTATTTAAAGTCTAAAAATTATAAATAAAATATCATTATGTAGGAAATCTGTTTAGATTTCTAATGAATATTTACAATCGAATTTATCTTATGTATAACCCAATATAAAAAATGTTTTAGTAAATAAACTTCGATTTTAACTCTTTTAACTCTTCTTTGAATTAAATAATAATAAATGTCCTAATCTAATCCAAGTGGGTCTAAATGATAATATTTTACACCTAAGTTTGTTTTTTTGTCGAGATACACTTGTCAAATAGAATTAGGACATGTGTTAGGATAATATTAATATCATTCTTACCCTTAATTACCTTATTTACTTTTAACCGTGAAAAATAAAAGTAAAAAGTTACTATTTACCAAAAATTATTTTCATCTCATTGAACCCCATTTTACTTACTGACATCAACCGTGTCTCTAGGATTTTTGAAATTCCATTCACAGAAGTGGTAAAATTAATTTTTATGAAAAATTCAGTTTTTAACCTACCACTTAGTGGTTTCACTATTCATCAAAAATTGAAAGTTTTCAGAAAAATACCAAAATTTCATCCTAAGATATATTTCATATTCCGAATTCAAAAATGAAGTCTATTTTACCAAATTCATAACATAGAAGTTGAATTAATTAATTTTATAATTAAATCCCGCTGTTAAAACAAATAGCGTGTTTTTAAGAAACAATATCTACCAAAAGATTGACACTTGATTATGTCTGGTTTAAATGTAAAATTACATCCAATGACCAACATCGTATTAAATTGTAAAAATATATTCTAAATATACTTTAAAACCACTAAAATTAATAATTTATCACTATTAATTATTTCGATCAAAAAAAGTTGTTTTTAATTATAATTTAGTAATTTTTACTATTCATCAGAATATGAAAGTTATCCGAAAAGTACCAAAATTTCACCTTAGGCTAAATTCGATACACCGAATCCAAAAATAAACTCCATTTTGAGAGCTAAATTTTCTAAAATTTAATAAGTGGTTATTACTATTCATAACGGCTAGTTTTAATATTATTTTAATAGCATATCATTGTTTCGTGAAACTCAGTATTACGTACTACACACGATATCGAGGAAGGTTGCGATTGCGTGTAATGCAAGGAAAGTCAATGATGCGTGTTGTGCACGATCCTTTTTGTGTTGCGTACAACACAAGACATTAATGAAATTAAAAAGAATATTTTTCATAAATTCTTGGGCTGTTACATTCTACCCCCCTTAAAATGAATTTCGCCCTCGAAATTCGTCGGGGTTATAAATGGTTTACTATTCGAAAGTTTCTTTAATAGAAACCCACATCGTAAAAAGGAATATCAAAACCAATCTTTAAAAACGAATGTATGAAATGTAACGGTTACCCAAATAAACTAATCACTGGGATTCCACATAGGTGAAAATATGGATATGGAAGAAAAATCTAACCATCATGTTCTGATGGAGAGTGGTAGAGAACATGTCTATGGAAAAGCCAAAAATCACAAATCCATAAATTTGTGACGATCTAAGGTAAATCTGATTCATCATGTATAAGATCACTAGGACAACATTTTTGGTTTTCAAGATCATTTCCCTAAAGTTGATGAAATTGGAATTAGAAGAAATACTTTCGTGATTTTGGTATAGTCTCACCGTTTGTCGTTATTTGGACAATTTCCACTTCATCTCTTAAAGAAATGAAGTTGAATTTGTCATTCATGATGTGTTAGCAGATCATGTGATAGAATGATGGGTCATTCCATCTGTCTCAAACAAAAGGTTAGAAAAGTTATCAAAAAAATACACAAGTCCATCTATAGTGAGATTAATCATATATGGTTCCTAAAATGAACTTATACATTACATATCATACTTATTAATATAATAAAACTAGTTTCTACTAAACAGGGACTTCCTGTAGGTTAGTGGTAGGCGATAAAGGCCAGTCGCACTTCGGTTGTGGGTTCGATTCCCACAGCCTTGTCCGAAGCGATGGGCTGTCGCCCGTCCTGCAGGTTGTCCTTTTTCGACAACTATATTACTATAAAATCCGATCAATAATATCGAAAAAACTTCTATCCCTAAACAATACTAACTTATGTCCAATATAATCCATTCCAATCTTTAGGCTTATCCATAATACTGCAGTCCATTCTCATAACATAGTGAAAACGATTACCAGAGATTTAATACCATCGTTGAACCCCATATATCATAAGATATGTTTTGTTGGTCACATTACAAACATTCAAAGTCCTTAATCATGTATTCTATTGAATACCCATTGAAACTTATTGAAAACATGAATTATATTAAAAGTTAACTCTTTTCACATACCAAAATCCTCAAAATTCTATATACTCAAACCATGATATCACTTAGTCCTTATATCAATCATGAGCTCATGAATACTATCAAACATTTAATTTTCTCCTTATCCCTTCATTATGCGCATATCATCTACATTCCAAAAATATCTGAATAACCTTTCATGGATACTGGTAACATTAATCAGACAACAGTGTAACAATCCTTACATGTCTCTTTATTCTACAGTACCATGAGATTACTTATACAACATTACACATGATAAACATGTAATCATTCCACTACATTCTTAAACCATTGACCGAGCTTCAACAATTCTTTAATCTCACATATCATTTGTAGTCCCTTCATCATCATCCACATAAATACTTCCCATATGACCATACTGATTATCTTCATGAGACTTTCCCTTAGGGCATTGGTTTTCATAATGCCCGCACATTCCACATTTAAAACATTTAACCATTGTTGATGTCGTAGCAATACCATTATCCTCATCCATGTTGTTAACTGAAACTTTTCCTTTGCATTTACTTGCTTTGTGTCCTTCTTTTCCACACCCAAAGCATCTTCCAGTTCCTTTGAAACATTCTCCTTGATGCCTCTTCCCACATGATTTACATATGGGAAATTGAACTTTCTTCCCTCTATGATCATCATGAAACTACATCTTTCTCTTATTAGCCGAGTCATGAAACTTACCAAATTTTACTTTATTGATCATATTATGAGATTGCTGATTCGGCATAATAATGATGTTTGGACTTCCAAATCCCATTTCATTATGAAGAATATCATTCCATTGTCCATCATATCCTCCATTATTGTGAATCATCTTGTTTCCAGCCATTTTCTAAAACCCAAAAAGAATAGTGTGAGAGGAAAAAATCATGCTAGGGAAAACAACATAATAAAGGGGGAGTACCCTCAATATCTAACATCTTATGTTAAATTCTATGATCGTTACCGTAGTTCTAGGACTGTATCCTATACGTATACTTATCCTTAGGGACATCCCTAGACATACCTTATAAATATCTCTAGGGATCTCACTAAAGTTCTCGCATCCTAGTTTCCAAAGGTTGACTAAAACTTTCCTCTGATACCAACTGTAGAGACCCGAAGCCTGACTTACATGGACTTTACATTACTTTTGCGGAATACTTAGTACATAACAAAAACACACACACAAGGATCGTAATAGTTTAGTGTCTTTGGAAACTCGGAATAAAATCTTCTAATCGTGGTGAAAGATCTTCAACATCTCCCATAAAGATCTTCTTCTTTTTTTTACCTAAAACCTTTCTTTATATCCTGGGGAAAAGAAAACATAAAATGGTGATCTCAAATGCTCAGCAAGGGTAAATAAAGGAAACAAAAATCATATCATATCTTTTTGAAAATCAAAACCTGCAAAAGAGATCATAATATCTTAACATGGAATAAATCATAGAAGTGAAAATTAGATCCCCATAATCATAACATAAAACTTGAAACTTTGTGGCATGCACACATAATCATGGAAAATCATTTCTTGTTAGTCATGACTCATTGCCAAGACTATCTTAGTGGACAAAGTCCCTTTCTGAACCGAGTTCACTCCTCATTTCAGTCCTGTATCACTGAACTGAAATAACCTTCTGTTCCAGCCATGTCTATCTCATGAGATATAAAATCTTTACCCAATGCATTGGAGGGAGATATAGGTCCCACCCATCTTATAATGAATCCTTTCTTATGTGTGCCACATAATCATAAATCATACATCATCGCATAACCCATGTAATAAAAATGGGATTCTTAAACAACATGACATCATAAAACAATTCATATAAGATAAAGGAATTCATAAAAATGTTTCCATCACAATCAAATACATGTAATAATAGGGATAAAAACAGAACCCTTTTATTATCTTAGATGGAAAATAATTTTGATAAAATACTTGAACTTCATTCTTGAGGAAAATATCCTTTCTACTTCAAAAACACTTTTCCTCTCTTAACATGTAATACAATTTTAAAATAAAAGAAGTTGATTAAAAATAAACTTGAATACTTGTAAAGGAAGCTTCTTGTAAATAATGTTTTAAAAATCCATTCATGCCGTATAAGTTAAAAAAAACATTCTTCGTACTTTTTTTCGGAAAAGTCAAAAAGTTCCTCGTACGACAAAAGATTCCTTTCATAGATATTACTAAAAACTCACCGAAGGGTAAAAATGGATTTAAACAATTTTAGGTGGATGGAAATAATATTACATATTGATGAATCATGGATGTGGATGATAAAATACACCCCAGTAAATACTTACGAATAAACAATCTCGGATAAAAATGAGATTGTGATATTTCCCTTACCTTATGTCCGATTTTCATTGTACGTGTCCGAAGCTCCTTTATAATGGTTTATATAATGTTATTGACTTATTCCAGAATCATACATATTGATATGATATCATATATGGTCATATTCTTAGATTCTTGTTAGTAATATTTCATTGTTACTTGTTACTCAGGTCTTTATTGCCTTTTGTTCTTATGCGTGTTTTGTCGAATAAATTCTTATTCTTCTTTTAAGGTTATAGATAACTTATATCCAGAATGGTATTAGTGTAACATATATCATATTTATTCATTCAATTCATTTATATAATTACTATTTAATGAAGATCATGTAGAACGAGTCGCATCACATCGTGGAGACGGTATTCCGTACGTACGCACGAGTGATGATATCATTCCTATGAACGTGGAATTGTATTGGAGTATATGTATATTATTTCAGTATCAATATTACTTTATAATAATCATAAATAGTTACTCATTACACCATTATACCCATCCTTGTAAGGTGGTGGTGGAAAATAGATTACACCACGGCGTGGAGACGGTATTCCGTACGTACGCACGCGCGGTGATTTCATTTTTCCGTAGGATGGATAGAAGGTTAATTAGGGTTGTTTCATATTTATAATAACATATCAGTATGTAAGTAATACTGATGTTATTACTTTATCATGAAACAACTAAATAAGAAGAAGTTGAAGAAGAAAGAAATTGAAAAGATCGGTAATAGATATTACCTCTTCTTTGGAACGCCTCTTTGAATTCTCCACTTAGGGAACTAAGATTGGTCTTTGAAGAAGACCAGGACCTCTAGGATTATTCTAGGGAAGTGGAGAGGAGAAAATGGCAGGGGTTGGCCCAGCTTGAGTGCTCAAAATTGGTGTGAGGAGGAGGGGGAGGAGGTGCCCTTTTATAAGGGAGGAGAGGGGCACCTTAGGAATATCTCAAAATATTATTTTATATTAAAGTCAAAATCGATTTATAATGGTTCCAAAGGGTCTTCTTTCGAAGCTAAAGTGGATAAGGGTCGAAATACTATCAACCAATAGGATTTAGACAAGTTTAGGGTATTATTTTAACCTTATCAATTAGATTTAACTCTAAGTTAAATAATTTAACTTTTACCGTGTCTTTTTGTTTTCTTTCACTATATGGTTAATACACTTACTATAACATGCCAAACGAACCCCAAATTGTTTATTATTAATATATATATCCTTATCTATGTCATTTGGCCGAACCTTAGATTTTTTGGAATAAAATAACAATTAATAATATAATATTTGATTTAAAAACTATTTTCTGTCAATTTTGACACTATTTGATATATGATTTTTGTGAAAGTCATAACTGAATTATATGTTCGAACCAAGTTGATTAAATCAACACTAATATATCATAGTAGTCTATAAAATTAGTGGAATTCATAAAAAGTCTCAAATTACATTTATTTTGGTGTTTATAACATCAATTATGTCAATATTTCCTTAAAAAGGTTAATTACTACATCATCGTTGTGTCATAAATAAATAAATTTATTTAAAGTCTAAAAATTATAAACAAAATATGATTATGTAGGAAATCTTTTTATATTTCTAATGAATATTTACAATCTAATTTATCTTATGTATAACCCTATATTAAAAATGTTTTAGTATATAAACTTCGATTTTAACTCTTTTAACTCATCTTTGAATTAAATAATAATAAATGTCCTAATCTAATCCAAGTGGGCCTAAATGATAATATTTTACACCTAAGGTTGTTTTTGGTCGAGATACACTTGTCCAATAGAATTAGGACATGTGTTAGGGTAATATTAATATCATTCTTTCCCTTAGTTACCTTATTTACTTTTAACCGTGGTAAATAAAAGTAAAAAGTTACTATTTACCAAAAATTATTTTCATCTCATTGAACCACATTTTACTTACTGACATCAACCGTGTCTCTCGGATTTTTGAAATTCCATTCACAGAAGCGGTAAAATTAATTTTTATGAAAAATTCGGTTTTTAACCTACCACTTAGTGGTTTCACTATTCATCAAAAATTGAATGTTTTCAGAAAAATACCAAAAATTTCATCCTAAGCTATATTTCATATTCCGAATTCAAAAATGAAGTCTATTTTACCAAATTCATAACATAGAAGTTGAATTAATTAATTTTATAATTAAATCCCGTTGTTAAAACAAATAGCGTGTTTTTAAGAAACAATATCTACCAAAAGATTGACACTTGATTATGTCTGGTTAAAATGTAAAATTACATCCAATGACCAACATCGTATTAAATTGTAAAAATAAAATCTAAATATACTTTAAAACCACTAAAATTAATAATTTATCACTATTAATTATTTCGATTAAAAAAGTTATTTTTAATTATAATTTAGTAATATTCACTATTCATCAGAATATGAAAGTTATCCGAAAAGTACCAAAATTTCACCTTAGGCTAAATTCGATACACCGAATCCAAAAATAAATTCCATTTTGAGACCTAAATTTTTTAAAATTTAAAAAGTGGTTATTACTATTCATAACAGCTAGTTTTAATAATATTTTAATAGCATATCGTTGTTTCGTGAAACTCAGTATTACGTACTACACACGATATCGAGGAAGGTTGCGATTGCGTGTAATGCAAGGAAAGTCAAGGATGCGTGTTGTGCAAGATCCTTTTTGTGTTGCGTACAACACAAGACATTAATGAAATTAAAAAGAATATTTTTCATAAATTCTTGGGCTGTTACAGACAGAGGAGATGGCTAGAATTAATCAAGGATTATGATTGTACAATTCATTACCATCCGGGAAAAGAAAATAAAGTGGCTGATGCTTTGAGTCGAAAAAGTAATGCTTCATTAACAATATTGTATTTGGAACGTGATCCTTTTGTTAAAGATTTGATGAACTTTGGCATAGAAGTTGTTGGTGCAGGAAGTCCTTCTGTTTTGTTTTAGGTATCCGTGATATCATCTCTATCAGATAGAATCAAGCAAACACATAAGCAAGACAGTGAGTTGCAGAAAAAGGTAGAGCTGGTTCAGAAAGGTAAGTTTCCTGAATTCAACATTGATAATGATTGTGTTTTGAGATTTGGGAAGAGATTGTGTGTGCCTTGTGATTCATAGTTGAAGAGAGAGTTGTTATGTGAAGCTCATAGTTCTCCGTTTTCAGTTCATCCGGGAAAGTACTAAGATGTATAGAGATCTGCGGGAGTATTACTAGTGGGATGGAATGAAAAGAGATATTGCTGATTTTATTGTGAAGTGTTTGACTTGTCAGCAGGTTAAAGCAGAGCAGAAGTTACCGAAAGGGATTCTTAAGCCTTTACCAGTGCCAGAGTAGAAATGGGAGAATATATCCATGGACATTGTTGTTGGAATACCGAAGACATCTCGAGGTAATAATGCAATATGGGTTATTATTGATCGCTTGACCAAATATGCTCATTTCCTTGCTATACGAGATACTTTCTCTCTTGATCAACTTTCCCGTTTGTATCTTAAAGAGATAGTTAGGTTACATGGAGTCCCTATCTCCATTATATCGGATCGTGATCCAAGGTTTACTTCTAACTTTTGGAAAGGCCTTCAAAAGTCGTTGGGTACTGAATTAAATTTTAGTACAGCTTTTCATCCTCAATCAGATGGGCAGTCAGAACGAACAATTCAGACATTGGAGGATATGCTACGAGCTTGTTCTATGGATTATGAAGGACGTTGGGACCAACATCTTTCTTTGGTTAAATTTTCATATAATAACAGTTTTCATTCCAGTAAACAGATGGCACCATTTCAGGCATTATATGGGAAGCGGTGTCGAACTCCAGATTTCTGGGATGGCGTGGATGAAAGGAAGTTGATGGGACCAGAATTGGTAGAAGAGTTGGCAGAAAAAGTTCAGCTAATTCAGAAGCACATGAGAACAGCTCAGAGTAGGCAGAAGAGTTATGCAGACAACAGGAGGAAGGATCTCTCTTTCGAGGTAGGTGATCATGTTTTTCTCAAGGTTTCTCCATGGAAAAGTGTGATGAGATTTGGAAAGAAAGGAAAGCCAAGTCCAATGTTCATTGGACCATACGAAATTCTGGAGAGAGTTGGATCTGTTGCATACTGAGTGGCTTTACCTCCGAGTTTATCTCAGGTACACAATGTTTTTCACGTTTCGATGTTGAGAAAGTATATGCCAGATCCATCTCAGGTTTTGAGTCCAGAGGTAGTTTAGTTGGAAGAGAACCTATCTTATGAGGAACAACTGGTCCAGATTCTTGACCACAGGGAGCAAGTGTTACAGAATAAGGTGATTAAGCAGGTAAAGGTTTTGCGGAAAAACCACATGATGGAAGAGGCAACATGGGAATCTGAAAATGCAATGAGGGATAAGTACCCCCATTTATTCGATAAGTAAATAAATTGCGGGGACGCAATTTTCAAAAGGGGGGAAGGATGTAACATCCCATGTAATTAATGAATAATAGATATTTTTATCTATGTCTATTAATGAATTAGATAGTGTTTTAGAGGCTTAAAATGAAAATAAATCCAATCTTAAGCATGGAATACACTAATATTTCTAAAAGATTGTTTTACTGCCTTATGATGGAAAACACTTTTTTAATATATCTTTTGAAAATTTTATAAACTATTTCTGTCAAAATAAACTTATTCTTTATGATTGGGACATCAAAATTTACTTTGTGTGAATTTTTGGTATTTTTCTGAGAATGTTCATTTTTTAATGAATAATGAAAAATACAGCATTTTACATCAAAACTGATTTTTAATATAATTTATTTATATGATTATATTATCTTTTGAATTGGTTTTGAAGTAAAATTAGAATATATTTTTACCATTTAATCCAATGGTGGTCATTGGAATTAATTTCACTTTGAAATTGGACTTAAATTGGTGTCAATCTTTTGATACTTATTGTTTCATAAAAACACGCTATTTGCTCTGACAGCGGGAATTAATTATTAAATTAATTAATGTGACTAATATGTTTTGAATTTTGTAAAATAGACTTCATTTTTGAATTCGGAATATTAAATATATCTTAGGGTGGATGTTTGGTAATTTTCTGAAAAACTTCAATTTTTGATGAATAGTGAAACCACTAAGTGATACTTATAAAAACTGGTTTTTCCGTTTAAATGAAATTTTTCCATCATTGTGTTTTGAATTTCAAAAATCTGACATACATGGTTGTCATTAAGAAGTAAAATGTGGTTCAATGAGATTAAAATAACTTTTTGGTAAATAGTAACTTATTAAGTTTTAATCGCGATTAGTGGTAATTAGTATAGTTTAAGGTAAAAATAATGCTTTAATAAAATAAGATGATCTTGACATATGTCCTACCCTATTGGTTGTGTCATGACCGACCAAGACAAGCCATGGGTCAACTTGGGGACCCCATGGATCTACTTTGGTTGGGAAATGACATAAATAACTTTTTATTTAATGTAAAAGTAAACATCACACAAACATAATATGTTTTACAAAAAAAATTTTTACATGGGGTTATAAAGATCAGATTTTATATTATAAATAGTAATTGGAAAGATAAAAATATTTCCTACATCATAGTATTTGTTTTATAATTTTTAGATTTTAAATAAATTAAATTATTTATGACATCATGATGATGCAGCGATGACCTCATTATTTAACGATTTAAATAAAATGGAAAGATAATGAAAAATCTAAAACCTACACAAGGCCAAAACCAATTGGATGAGTGTATTTCGAATACTTATCACCTTATCCCTGAATTATAGCAATGTGGGACCTTTTGAATCCGAAACTCTTTTTAAAATAAAGTAACTTATCTTTACTTTCTAAAAGTGCCCCTCCTCTCCTCTTATAAAAGTCCCCCACCTCTACCTCATTTCACACACTCCTCAAGACTTTGGCTCGGTCAAACCCTACCCATTTACTCTCTCCAAATCCCTCTCCTCATCCTAGAGGATTACCTTTGGGAGTAATCCTTTCAAAGGAAGCCTTTAGGCTGAAATCAAAAGGAGTTACACTTTTAATGGTAATTCATTCTCTCATGTTCATTTGTTTTATTTTGCTTCTCCAACCCCATAAACTCATTTTATTTACTTCTTTTGTGACAACACCAGTATCTTAAATATACTAGGATGTTTTTATAATATTTATTTGAGCTAAAATCTCAAACAACTACATCAAATGGTTATAGAACATACTGTTTCCGTGGATGGCGAAATTCTGCCTCCCGAAACGATGATTGTTCAATACTCATTTAACACATTCAAAGGTGGCCATTATGATGTCACTATTTTTATATATGATATATGATATGTTTATGTTTTCCTTAATCTTCTGTTTTTTTCATTTTGGGCATAACCTTATGGTTTCAATTATGGGTAAACACGATATCTTCATTTTAGGAAGTGCGGACTACCGCCCCCTGAAAGTGATTTGATTCGTTAATACCATATGTGGGATGTGTAAAGGATAAATTTAATGATATTATATATGTTATTATACTGGAATTATAGTATAATCTTATATAATTATTATTCCATTCCAGACAATACGAAATATAAATGGAAGTAGCGTTCATGCGTACGTACGGCTTACCGTCTCCATGAACGGTGCATTTCATTTCTTACCTCTAAATGTGATGTAATATTAGAAATACATGTATATTCTGAATATATATGATATATATGTTATAAAAATCATTAATATCATTCTGGATATAACGAACCTTTGACCAAATTAACAACATGTAAGTGTAAGAATTCTATTTTTGACTGAAGATCCAAATACCGACAAAATGAACACTATTAACTTAAATGAATACATGATGTTCATAACATGGTATAAAAGGAATAATGAACTTGAAAAAGGTTCATAAGAAATTATATATTAAATCAATTTTATTATTCAGGAGATTAAAAAACGGTCGAGTCAAGTTGGATACGAAGTATGGGACTTCGCCTCAATCTCCTTTCATTGAGGCATATTTTGTTTTATACACAACCTTCTTTTATACGGTGTATAAACCCCTTTGACTTTTACGTTTATTCAAAAGGAATCTTTTTTATACGAAGCGTTTACTAAACGACAAAATGGAATGTTTTTGTTGTACGTATGCGGCGACAATGACTTCTCCACCGTCATGACCGTTATTAGAGTTTCAGCCTCCTCTAGAAGCCATAACTTCTTTTTAAAAGAAAAATAAATACCATGTTTTACTTTCTTTTATTTTGGTATTGAAAATGGTTTTCAAAATATTTTTATATCAATGTGTTGTATTGATATCTTGTGATTGAAAGGTGGAAAAGTTATGTTTCCTTTATGCATGTTTTATGTGATACGATTATGTTGAGGTTCTTGAGAATTATTATGAAGACGGGTGGTTCCGTGATAAACTAAAGGTGGGTGATCCCGATATAGCTCTCCAATGCATTGGGTAACGTGAAGGAGTGAAACGTTAAGGTTTCTCCTATGTGATTTAGGGAATATACTATGATGGGTAATTCAAACGTAACCAAGAGGGTTACTCCCTACGTAAGAATGTTATGAATGCATCAAGTTACCTTTATGTCTTATGATTTCTATGATTTATTCATGGTTTGATGAGATAAGTTAAAGTGCCTTTGTTTTATGGGTAAAGTGTGATTTCATTATTATGTATATATGAACTCATGTTACCTTTCCATATATTTTATAACCCTTACTGATCTTTTTATGCTCATCCCATGTTTTTGAAATTTTTTTCACATGTCAAGGGAAAGGTACATGATGTGATGATAGTGTCAAGGATGTATCAAGAAAGAATCCATGTTTTATTTTCAATATGTTTCCATTGATGGGAAGAATTAATACTATCTTTTATGTAACAACTTTGTTTAAATGTGGAATGTAATGAAAGTTTCATGATCTAATTCTCTAAAACTCTAAACCTGAAAAGATCCTCAACGTGTAATCTTGTGATAACTCAAGATTATGTAAGGTTTAAGGCTGGGGCCTTATAAGTATAATCTAATTAATATACATGAGGTGTACCCTTAAAAAAATCTTAAACTAAATATCTTTTAATATTTGATGCAAAAAGGACAGAAGGAAGGTATAGTATTACAAACATATAAACCAATGGGAGAATGGAAGGCCAAATCATGAAAATCCATTAATTCAACCAAGAAACCAAAGGTCCTTCTAGGAGTATCTTCTCCCTTCCAGTTCCACATAGAATCCAAATGAAATACTTCCCTTCATCTAAAGAGTTTATGGATAAAATAGAATCATGATTTTGATAGTTAAATCATTTTTCAT
Source organism: Viscum album (assembly GCA_963277665.1). Lineage (NCBI taxonomy): Eukaryota > Viridiplantae > Streptophyta > Magnoliopsida > Santalales > Viscaceae > Viscum > Viscum album. Next base: position 963,109,102 of record OY728156.1, read on the forward strand.
GAAATTACTTTTATATGTGTTCCTCATTTCCATTATGACAAAACAAGACCAACTAATTTCCCATTACACTTGTCTCTTGGATATCGCCCATATTCTTCTGACTTATTTAAAAGAATATCTCATTCTTAACACACGATATGTAGTCCCAATGGAACATCATTCATATTTATTATAGATATATTAACATAAAATCATATCATCTATCTTGTTGAATACTAAGTCATTCTTACCAGCAGAATTATTCACAATCATAATCATCTTATTCCAGGATTATTTTAAGGTTGAATTAAGTATCAATCACTAAAATGGATGAAGTATTTTAAAACTCTATAAAAGAGATTTCTTAGAGAAAAAAATTGGCAATCCAAGAACCATTAAAAGCGTGTGGCCTTCATTTTCAATAGAAAAATCTCTGATAAATGGTTACATTATCAGTTCTTTTTTAGTGAAGATAATGGGGTCCTTCTGTAGATCATTCTTTTTAGAACTAATAATGGAACTATTTATAAACACTTTCTCTAGAACTGATAATGATACCCTTTATTAGTTCTTTTTATAGCACTGATAAAGGCCATAACAGCCGCTACAAAGCTGTATCCCTTAATCATCTACACAAACACCTTATAAAAACAAACCAAATTAGAATTCATAAATTGTAAAATAAATATGTATAAAAATGGGTCTGAATAAAATAATCCCAATAATAAATCATTTCAATTGAAAATTAACATAAAAAATATTTTTATTAATGAAATATTTAAAATTAATAAAATCAATTACAATCCATATACAAAATGTTAAAAGAAATATTTTTTAAATGATCGACCTCTATGGGAAATCTTATCAATACAGTAAAAAAATTATTATTTTAGTAATATTAAGAAAACAAAATAATCAAATTATTATTTAAATGTTGTACAATAATCTTATGTTAAAGTATATTGTTAATTTATGTATATATTAATGTCATTATCAATTAATTTCTTTTTAGATTGATGTGTGTTCAATTCCTACATGTCACAAATGAAATATGGATTGGTTTATATGGTTTGAAAATAATATGATATTGTTTGTCGGTTTTTCCTATGAGATACACATTTTTGATTAAAATTAATATTCTTTATTGAAAAAATGAACCTCAAGTCATACCAACCACATAATCTGTCCGATTGATGTGTTGTCTGTTACTAAAAATCATCAATGAATTATGTAACATTATTATAATGTTTGGCAACAATATATGAATTTTTTATTTTTAGGACTATGTGACACATGTTTTACACTATAACACATTTATATTGAAAATATGCACTTCAAGTCACACCAACTACATCGTGTGTTGGATTGATGTGTGGTCAGTTTCTACATGTCAGAAATGAATTCTGGAATATTTTCACGACATTATAAAATAAAATGATCATGTTTGATAATTATTTGATAATAAGAGAGATTTTAAAGAAAAAATTTTTTTTATTGAAAAAATGTATATAAACACATCGGGATTATTATGTATCTAATTGATGTGCATTCAATTCATACACATTGAAAATTAATTATGGATCATTTTGATAAATTTTAAAGACAATTTGAGATCATTTCTACTGTATTGAATTTTTGACACATGTTTTAAAATAAAATGATAAAATTTATATTTAATACAAAAAATCGAATCATAATGGACATATTATGTCTCAGATAAATGTGAGATCCATTCCTACTCATCTTAAATTAATTACAGGGTATTTTCCTATCATATTAAAACAATATATAATTTGTATTATTTTTTCTGGAAAACGAGTATTGAAGACACCACAGATATTTTCAGAACTAAGACCATGTGCCCATTATCATAACCAGAAAGTCCATTTATTTAACATTCAAGTGAAACTGGTCTGCCAAGTGATTATTTGGATTTTAATTTTTTGGGATGTTGTGATGGTACCAAGCTATAGCATGGGTTTTCTACCAGTGGTAGAGAACCTCAATAGTTACACTTATTAAACCCCCAACTAGCCATTCCCCAATTTAATCCAATATTATCATTAAACATTAGTTGATGATGAATATGTGTGAACTATAGTGAATACACACCATATTAATATAATATGTGGCATGGTTTCCTGACACAAGAGTAATGTGTGATTGTCATTCCCAGTTTATGTGTCTTGTTATATGATATAAAAATTAAGGTGTTGCAACATATATGTGAAGTGTATAAAAAACCATTTAATCCAACATATTGGGTCCCTTCTATAAATCAAACCCTTTTGGTGTGAATTGATGGCCCAGTAGCCATAATAGATCACTGCTATTTCCCTTTTTCTTTTTCCAGTAGTAAAGAAGACCAACCAAACAACTGATGCATCCAGTTCAATTATATCTCACACAATGTGATGTTCATATTTATATATACACACAGACACACATATTCCCATAACCTACCTATGTACAATATAATATCATTATTTATATAAATATATTTCAAGACACACAAATATATAATTATAAATATTTTTTTTTGGACCCATCCCAATTTTTACCTAGCCTATACTAAAAATAATAATCAGAGTGACCCCTTGAATCCCACCATTAATAGGACACTGATTCATGAATAGTACGAACACACCCATATTTAAAACATTACCATTAAAATTCATAGAATAAATTATAAAATCCACTAATATACTCCATAAAAATAAATAAACCAAAACCAATTCATGTGATTTCATACAATGATTGACCAGTATGAGGAATACATTGAGGAAAAACAAAAAAAAAGCATTACTACATGGTTTATAAATATTTATGAAAACCACATCATATTTCATTGTCCGAAATCATTTGTTGATAGTTTTTTAGAGGTTGTTTCAGTTTTTTTCATTTTTGGAGCATTGGGATGATATTTTGATTTCATTTTGTAGTGGTATGATTTTTTGAAAAAGAATCCAGATATAAAATAGAGGAAATGTCCATAACCATGACTACATAAATTATTGTAGCTTATGTTTAGAGGTTATTTATGAATACCACCAATGAATATAATCATTATTTTTTCAGTGATTATAAAAACATTGATATTCAATAAACTAAACATAAATGAATAATAATATCATGACAGAGAAACCATCAAACATCCTCATTCATATATATATAACATCTATGTTCTAATTTCCCCTTTCAACCCACATAATCAATCATCTTTTATATATATATATATATATATATATATAAAATATGTACACCAACAACAACCAATGGACAATATATGTCCATCCAATGATCAGAGCATCATCAATATACCACCACATCATGCAAAAAATTTGAACCAACCACATAATGTCATAAACTAGAAAATAATAATAATATTGAAATTTGGATTTAACACAATTAATCAGAATTATTGTAAAATCATTGATAATATTAAAACATACCAAGAAAACTAATAACCATCACCACTGACTTCAGAAGAATGTTTTAGACAAAAAATAACTATTCTTTATACTACTAAAATCTTTCACATACAATAAAAACAAGAATATTATACATACGAAATGAAAAAGATAATAGACAAAAAATATATTTCAAATTATATGAAATACATTTTTTATTATCTTATCATTTAATTTGTTTAGTAAAAACAAATAATATATCTAGCATCACACTTTTAAAGCATAAATATACATATTTTAGATATGATTCAACACATGAAACTGAAAAAGTATAAGTATATAACAATACAATAAATTTATAAATTAACAATTATTGTGCATGAAAAATAATTAATAAAAAAAATCAATGAATCTGATATGGATAATTATATTATATTTCAATTATTATTAATAGTGTTTGATTAATTCTGAGAATAACCCCGATTATATGGATATTTTGTCTATGTGTACATGTCAAAAATAATTTAATAGTGGTTTTCCCATGATATCACATCAATATTAGGTTGTTTTACAGAATTTTTACCATTAAAAATATGTTTTAGTGTTTAAAATGATGAAAAAACATTTACAAACATCCTGGTTAAACTCTAACCTAAAATAGTGTAATTCCATTTCATATATTTCCAAAATCATTCTATGTTCATTATAATATGATTTTATGGAAACACATTGTAATTTTTTATCTTTTGACTTCCCTAATACTTTTTTAAAACACATTGGTATTTTAAATAACGATTTATTGGGTAATTCCAGGAAAACTGCACAAACGATGGACAAGTTCCTTACACATTAAATTAAAAAACAATTCAATGGTAATTATCCCATGTATTCAAATAAATTTTAGATTATTTTCTAGTATTTAAACTATTACTATATAATTTTAGTATTTAGAACCCTAAAACATGTTTACATGCATCCTAGGAAAACCATAACATTGAATTATGTGATCTTATTTCCTATATTTCACATGTCATTCTACAATCATTTTTTCTATGATTTCAGGGACATCCAATATTTTTTAAATTTTTTTGACACCATGAAAAACATTAATAAATAATTTGATATCTTTATAAATGGATTACCGATTAATTTCAAGAACACCACAACTTTCAATAATATATAGTAATTTACAACATTTCAAAAATAAATATATGGTAATATTTCTATGATTTCACACCCATCTGAGGATGTTTTTATGGTTTTGACCCCCTACCACAAGTTTATGATGAATATAATGACTTTTAAAACTATTTATTGAGTCATTAAAATCACATCAAATGTAGGATTGAATTATTTTATATGTATACACATTATAAATTATTCAACAATAGTTTTCTTATGATTTCATTTTATTTTATGGTCTTTATATAGGGTTTTTACCATTAAACACAAGTTTTAGTGTCTTAAAACAATAACAATGTATTTACAAGAATCGTTAAAAACTATGACTGGGAATAACTTTATTTAGATTACTACATTTTAATAACAAATCCATGTCCATTATACTATGATTTTACATATATTAGATATCATTTTCTAAATTTATACTCCATGAAACACATTTTTAAAGACTTTAATGTCTTGAAAAACTATTTATTGATTCATCTAGAGAATACCGCTCATTGGATGGATGGGGTTTCTCTAAAAACACATGAAAAATAATCAATAATAGTTCTTCAACAATTTCATGTCAAACTAAATTAGTTTACTATGTTTTTTTATTATTACATGATTGTTATTGTATTTTAAATCATTAAAATATTTTTTTAATAGAGTCCAATCCAAATCATAACATATAATGTTTATTCTCAATTTCTATATTTTTAAAATCAATCTATGGTCATTTTCCTATGCTTTTCTAGATATCCAACATCATTTTCATAGTTTTGACCCATTATAGATGTTTTTAAATACAATGGTATCTTTAAAAAATGATTATTGAGTCATTCCATGCACACATGATGTCAAATAGACGTGTTGTATATGTGTACAAAAAAAAATAATTCAAAAGTTTTTGTCTCATAAATTTGCTTCTTTTTAGGTTGTTTTCTAGGGTTTTGACCATTACATGAACGTTTTAGTGTTTCAAAACACTATAAAATCATTTACACGAATCATGGGAAATCTAAAAATTTGAATCATATTTATTCAATTACTATATTTCAAAAATAAAACTTTTTTAATTTTCATATGATTTTACAGTTATCTAACATCATTATTCAAGGTTTAACACCCTCACGAGCATTTTTAAAAACTTATATCGTTAACAACTATTTTTTAATACATTATGTGTACACCAAACATATAATTTACATGTTTTCTTTGAATACAAATAACAAATAATCCAATTACGGTTTTCCTATGATTTAATGTATATACGAGGTAATTTTCTTAGTTTTGGACTGTTACATGAATGTTTTAGTGGTTCAAAACAATTAATTTTTTTACTAAAATACCAAGAAATACATAATAATTAATGAAATTTTATAGATTCCTAAATTCAAAAAAATATACAGTCACTATCCTAGGATTTCACCATTATATGATTTCTTTGAGTTTTTACCCCATTGACACTCATTTTTAAGACTTTGGAATCTTTAAAATCTGTTTATTATGTCATTTTAAGTACAAAACAAGTTGAATGAATATGTTGTCAATGATTAATTGCCAAAAATAATTCAGTGGTGGGTTTCTTTTGATTTCACATCAAAATGAAGTCTCTTCTTTGACTTTGACTGTTACAAACCATTTTAGTGTTTTAAAACACGAAAAATGCATATATGGGAATGTTGGGCTGACCGTAACATGGATTGACATTCCATCAGTTCATATATTACCAAAATTATTCTACATTAATTTATTATAATTTAACTATAATTAGACTCATGGATTAGTCACTATAACTCAAAAGTGTCTGTTTTCTATATAAAACTGCTATTTTTTACATTAAAAACTCTGTCAGATTTCCCAAAGGGAGAAAATTATATCTTAATATTCATATACATTTGTAAAATGTCTCATAATTCATTTTTTATATATTAATGTAAAAAATTACTATATGACACATTATGTGGTCAGTATGACTATAAGTGAATTTTTTTAATATAAAAGTGTCATTTAAAAAAAATGCTTGTCACATTATCAAAGCCTTGAAAACGAGAAAATGTTTTTTTTTCAAACATTAGGAAATTAATAAAAAATTCATTTTTAATTTGTAGGAATCTATTTCATGTAAATATTACACATGAACTAGGCTAATTACATGAAGTTCATGTTTTCAATATAAGTGATATTTTACTTTAAAATTCCTATCACATAGCCAAAACCATGAAAAAAGATCAAATTGTTTTCAATAATAATTATAATTATCCAAAAAAAAATTGTGTATATATCCCCCACACATCAATATAATGAACTATGTAGTCGGTATAACTCGATTTGTGTGTTTTCAAAATAACTAACATTTTTGTTTTATCATGGATGTTATTTTTGTTCTTTACTAATATCTGAATGACCTATGATGAGTAGAATTTAACTCAACATGATGAACTAAAAGGCTATAAATTTTCATGTCAATCATTCCAATTATCATTTGAAATTAATACACTAAATCATTCTCCATTGGAAACAACCACAGATCCCATGTTTTCATATAATTGTCATGTTCTTGTAGCTTTTTTAACCATGCACATTTTCATTGTGATTCTTAATCAATGACACTTTTAAAACCAGAATTATCTATATCCATAAATTATTACGATGCACTAGAAAATAAAATTGATGGCACAAGCCTAGAAGCAATCCCATGTACCTTCTCGGGATTCTCCTTCTGTAAAACAATTACAGCTTCATCGCTCTTGAATATTGATAATTTTTGTGAAGGGTTTGTATAACATAATTCTATAATTTTAACATATTGATAAAAAATGTCTAAAAATTAATTTTTAAATTATATTTACTTCATAATATTATATAATTCAAAAAATAATTAATATTTAATGTTATTATATTATTATAAAAACCTAACAATGAAAAATAAATTATGACAAAAAAAAATTCAAACCCAATTAAATGTGGTTGGTTACATGGAGCAAATTACACTAATAGAGCTAATTAGCGGTGTTTGATCCATACATCCATCTCTATTGTATTGGGATTAAGCTAAATTTTTTGGTTATTATTTATTTTTTGGTAATATTATTTTATAGTAATGATATAATATTAAATAGAAATGAAAATTACTTGCTCAAACATGTCTAGTAGGTTTATTCAAAAAATATCCATCATGTTTTATATATAAATTATGAAACATTTATATTATTCCATTTGAGTGTCCCAATTCATTATATTTTATGAAATAATGGATATATAATTAGAAAAAAACCTTAACATATAACAAAATAATATATATACTAATGGATAATATACAACCAGTGCTATTATTATCCTTTAAAAACTATAAAACCTAACAATATTTATAATGAATTGTTTCTCATAACTGATTTTATTTTTCAGATAATTCTAAAAAAAATATCAACATTAATAAAAGATCTAACTTTATTTTTTTTATGTAACTATGATAATGTAAAAAATGTATTTAAATAATGAGTTAATCTCTATTAATATTGAAAAACATCTTCTTCAGATCATGAGAAATTAATTTAACCACATTCCCAAACATTTTTAATGAGGTCAGAGATGTGTTATTAAATTTATACCATAAACTAAATTTAAAATCTCTCAATTTTTTACTGTATGTTTTTAGAGTCTATGGGTGTGAAATAGATCTAGGGGCATCAAAAATGAAAAACATCCAGAGATATACCTTTTTATAAGTATATTAATAATTTTACTCATGTATCATAAATTATTTATCATTCTTTGTGAGATTAATATATTCTTTACATGGTTATCAGATAAATCATTTTGTTAATATGTGGTGATATGCCTCAAATTTTTATAAATAATGAGAAATTTCATTGTCTCACAAGAAACCTACCCAATAATCTATTCATAAATTCAAGAATTATCTCTGATAAGAACCCAAAAATCATTAAATTGAATGTTAATCGACAAGTATATATGGTCTTATACATCCAATAAATTTGTATTTATATCACGTCTATTTTTATCTTTTTTGGTTGAAAAATTCCTAAAAAATTAATAAATTATATAGTTTTTTTGTATAATTACATATATTCGAGTAATGGTATATCTCCAATATATCCTAGATGGAGGGAGGACCAAATGAACCATAACCAAATGTTTATTGGATGGTGGGATAACAATAATATTTGGGGAAATTTCTAACTTACATGAAGTAACCAGTACAGTGGAATCACATGCATCCACTAATGTTGATGGTAGTAGTGGTGTGCACTAAGAAGATGATCATCCTGGAAATACAAATTTTCCTACTCTATTACTTCAATTTCACCCACTATTACAAATTTAATTGTTTAATTATTGTGAGGAAAAATTGCTCATTTTTTTGTGGTTGATGAGTTTCACTATAAAAAACCAATTGACCATCATCTGACATGCAATACAAGCATCATTTTATTATTTTTACATAAACACACCAACAATAATTTATTTCATAATCCATATAATAAACAATCTTCACCGAGGAATCCATGATAAAAGGATAATTCTCCATACATTCACCGATATGGATCCCGAGGGAGAAGTTAATTGAAGTAAAATGTTATAATTCATTCATTATGTCCCTATCATTGTTGAACCACAATAATTTTAATAATATAAATGAAAATTGAGAATTACAGTTTAATAATATTATATCAATCAAATTTCCATATTATCCCACCATTTGGAGTGTAAAACACGATTATATTGGGTTTACAATTCTTCTTCATGATAAATTGTTTGGAATATGAATCCATAATATTATAAGAATCAAATATCATAGCATGACTAAAAGAACCTCAAGACAAAAAATTAAATCATTGGATATTTTAGGTTGATTATAAACACTCATTATGTAGATAGTAATATATAAGGAGTTACTTTTAATATAGAACATTAAGTAATTGTCAATATTGTAAATATGAGTATATACATACACTATAGTAGAACCATTAGACAATCTTCTTATTAACATATTTTGTTAATTTCAACTCATTTTGAGCTCAGCCCTTTAGTAACCTCTTTGTTTTCAATATTAATTAGTAAAATAATTGATCTAATAGAAGGAAATTGAGTATCACATATATATATTCTTGTTTCAACTCCAATTAATTTAGTTTTATATTTGAACCTTTTTCAATTTGTCATTTTGTAGTTTCAAATTACGATGACTGGTTTTCAGAATGATAATTAGTGTAGATGACATAAATTGGAGAAAAGGATATAGTCTGGTATCAAACCCTTCCAAATACCCTGGAAAAAAGGACAAGAAATATTTTACTATGTAACATTCGTAAAAAGTTCCTTCTATTTGGGGTTTATTCATCACATATGATTTTAAATTACCTAAGTGCATGATAAAAAAATTTAGAAAAATATTAATTATATTTTTCATTTATTTGATAAAAATGTATTCACTAATGAAAATGAAAACAATATCAATTTACCTTTCATTTGGATACATCCATCTATAGTGGAATAGTTTACTAAGATTATCTTCTTGTTCCATATGAATAGTCAAATGTTTCATGACTATGAATAAATATTGGGGAAAAAAATAATTATATGATAATATGTGAGAACCAATATTTATTAATGTATATCCTACCTAGTTGGATTTAGTGTTTTCCCACAAAGCTCCCTAAAATATCTAAAAAACTAAAATAAAACTATAGAAAAATTTTCATGTAAATTATTTCACAATTCCAATAAAAAAACTATTCCATTAAAAAATTAGAGTCATGTCTTTTTAATTCATGAAACATCTGATATTTTATGTAACCTGACATTGAAATGTTATTAGATTATCACTCTTCCACTTTTACTTTCTATAATGTTTTAAGTAATACATAATTATCATGATTTCACATTGAAAAATATCCAAATAGAAATTTACATTATCATTTTCACACAAACCATTCTTTCTTTTAATTAATTCTAAATCATTACATGCATTAATGCAATACTTCAATTTTCCCTCCACATTAGGAAATGAAAAATATACATTGTAATAGATGTTATTATCAATATGAATTATTCATAGATTATGATGTAACAATGTAAAATCCATTTTTTTGAAAAATATACAAATTTTATTCTTTGGTAGTGTCCTAGAAACATGGAATATTGTACATCATACTTATTCCCCACCTTCTTAAAACTGATTACATTTTCCAAATTCAATAGTGAAATTCATTATTTTTCCTAAGATTAATAAACCATATAATAACTCAACTACATTTCTTAATTCAATATCTTTATTGAATTATATTTGAAAAAGAATTTATGATAATAATAAAGAAATAAGTAATGAAACAAAAACAAAATTTCCTACTACCAGGTATTCATTGAGGTTCAAAGTCCAAATAATAAACTAGACAAGCCCAACCATTATGAGTGTTCCCATAATATATGTTCCCAAGTATATGATGGAAACTAATGGGCCACATTATATAAGCATGAATTTTTAAAATTAATCTCATGGAATAATCATAGGATTCCATGGCATTATCCATAATTCACACAATTCATCGATTTGAGGTTGAAGATATAAATCAATTTCATTTCATGGAATTTTCCATTCTTGAATAATCATCATAGTAATAAAAGAAATATTCTTTATAGACATCCGTGGAAGGAATTATAAAGGGGTTAAAAAAACTATCCAAATTCTTTAATTAGTAATTAAAAATCCAAATGGGTTAAAACCATCAGATTCCATTCCTAAACATACATTCTTGTGATTTAAAAAATGTTTTGATATAATGAATCAAACACCTTATGTGATGCTGAATATTTTGGATGTCTCAGCTTGTCATCGTAGTTACTATCCTGAGATTTCAACCTTATGTCACATTCATTATTAGACGACAATGATAATAATTTCTAGAGAGGTTTCAAATGCAAAAAATGTCATACATTTGTGGTAATTTTCATATTTTGTTTATTATTTAAGATTATTTTATTTTTTACTATCATTTTTCATCATTCTATTATATATGATTGTATGAATTCATTTGAATTATTTTTTATCAGACTCTTATCCTCAGTAATTCATGAAAGTCCTTAGGAAATGGAAGTGTCTTTTTAAAATAATGACCTTGTTTATTAATAATTTTCTTAATCTCATAGAATGCTGAATGGTTAATAGAATCAATAAATGCATCACGAAAAACTCTAAAATCAAGGACATTACTTTTTCAATAATTCCACAGAGACAAATGACATGATATAACATAATTAAGAAAGAAACAAAAATCAAAAACATTAAAAAATCTTCATATAATTCTCGTTTTCATAAAATAACTAATAAAAAAATACACTCATTTTGTTTTCACAATGGTTATTAGAACAATTATGTTTCTCATTATCAAAGGAATGTTCTATTGATATAATAAAACCATATACATTTTATATAGAAAATCCAATTTCATCATTTATTATGATTCAAACCAAATTCTCCGCTAGTGAGTCACTCTATATCTCATTAACAAGAAAATATTTTTTTTTCAATTTCCATAACATTAAATTCACCATGCCAAATCAAACATATATATCAATAATAGAACTATTTCAATGTCATAAAATTTTATATGTTGTTTCTTGTCAACCATTTCTTGAATTTACAACCAAGATAAGGAAATTTAATTATACTATCCAATGACTGGTTTGCAATTATATAGTCAAAAAATTATTCCAGACCCTTGGTATATCGAGGAGTGTTTCATGGTAAATTAATCGATCATTTATCCATAGATATTTTATTTTCCCTGTTCTCCCAATATATTTAAATATAAAGATATAAATATTTAATCAAACCATTCTAATTAATTTTTAACATCATTTGATTTCATTAATGAATAGGGCAGTGTATTGATTTCTATTAACACAAATTTAAAATGAAAATTATTTAATTATACCGGAAAATGTAATCATACCTAAACAATTATAAACCCTCACATCAATAGGGTTACATTTCATTGAAAATGTCACTAAAACAAAGAGATGGGAACACACACAGTGGAGGTCAGGGAAATGATCCCAAAAACAGCCAACTAAGATAGAATTATGTGGAATGAAGGAGAGAGGAATGAGTAAAGGGTTAGGAATAAATATCCATTGGAGGTGGTGACCACTATGAAATATAAAAGTGGGGATGAAATCTATGAAAAATAACTATAAGGAGACTTCACTACAGTAGACGTCGAGGGATGTAGGGTTGGGGGTCAAAAATTGTCGTTAAGGGATGGGGGTCGTGGGGTAGTGGTTGGAATAGATGGTTGGTGATTAGAAGCTACTGTAAGGCATTGATAAATGGGGTCGGTATTGAGGGTATGAGATTCATTGGATGGTAGTTGAGGGATAGAGGTCGATGTCGATAAAGTGGGAGTCGACCGGGTGATCGAGGGGGGAGGTCACAGTGATGGGGCCATAAGGGTCAGAGTGGGGTTGGAGAGGAGTTGGGTAAAGTAGGTTTTTATGTATTTTGTGGCATTTTTAGGAAACCACAACTATATATTAAATAATAATAAAAAAGGTTTAATTAGTAGTGTTTTCAGAGATACTTGTGATAAATTGCTACAAAGACTCCATTTTTTGCAGTGAACTCCCACACAAGTACCTGAAACACACGCAGACACACACAGAGAAATCAATTGTTATACGATATGAACACCCTAAAACTAGATCCCATGGTCATTCATTTTGTAAATATTTCAGCGAAGATTCCTCTAAAATATATTTATATATTTATTTTTACATTATCTTTTGAACTTTATGAGTGTTATAAATCTTACTCAACCATGAATGTAAATTAAGAAAATCCTTTTTATCTTCATAACATGGTTAGTCAGACCTCTACTATAGATTTGGGTTCATTTAGTGCTAGTGAAAAGCACTGATAAAAAATAACTTTATAAGTGATAAAAAGAGATAAAAATGGTACCTTTTATTATCATTTTTTAGCACTGATAATGTTAATATTTATCTACATTAGATAATGTGATGATAAAACTAAATCGATCGCACATTAGTGTGACATCTAAGTTCTATACATTCGGCCACCTTTATTTTGTATTATTCTTTAGCAAGACCCACGATAAGCTTCTTGTGGGCATGAGCTACCGCATACACTCTTCACACATATATTGAGGCCCATGGGTACATGTACTAGTCCTCATAGGCCTTCGTAAACCCTATGTCTACAACTATTTTGGCCTACACTCTACTCAGTAGGCCTTCCTAGTTGGGCAGCCTAAATGGTCGACCCTTGAGGTTGAGGGATAAGTAAATTAATTTTTTTTGCAATTAAATTATAATTTCATATATAAAAATATATATTGATAATCATATATGAGTATTATATTCTTATATATACATAATAAATGTGTTTTTAATTTTTTATTTTTTAAATATTGTTAAAATTTTATTTTTTTCATATATATTTTTATTTATTCATTTTTTATAATTAAATTATTAAGTCATATATAATAATTTATACTTATGTTTATAAAAATATATTGTTATATATATATATTAATATATATTAACATATATCAATAAATAATATATAAATTATTTAAATAAATATCTATAAATTTTTATACATTTAATATATAAATGGTAATAAATTATATATTAATTATTTAATCACAAATCAATGAACTATGAAAATTATATGTATAATTAAATAAGTAAAAATATCTTCACTATTAAAAAAATTTCTTAAAATAAAAAAATAAATAATATACTAATTAAATAATTAATATACATTTTAATACATAGTTAAAATAAAATACTTAATATATATATATAAATATATAATGATATATATGAATATATTAAAGATTAATAATTTTTTATAATTTTTTTTTATTTTATGAATTTTTATTTCTTTAATATTTTTTACAATTTATTCATTTTTAATATTTTATCATATGTATTCAGTTTGTTTAATTAAATTACATTATCATATATAGAAATTTATATTCAAAAAAATAAAAATATATTGATAGTTATATTTATTAATATATATTTACATATATTAAAAAATATAGTATTAATTAATAATTAAAAATTGTTAAATTTTCAAAATATTATAGATATAGTTAAATAGGTAATAAAAAATTCATAATTAATAAAAATATAAAAATATATAAATTTATAATATAATAATTAAATTAATAATATACTATTTATTGATGTATATATTAAATTTATTCATTTTTGTTCAAGTGGCAGTGATTCAGAGGTGGTTGTCTCTCATAGGCGGTGGTGATTGTGGATAAGGTGATTACTTGGTTTTCTTTAGATGATGGTGTTTAGTATTCATGAATCAGGTGGCAGTAGGGGATCATGTGAAGTGTGATATGGTGAACTAGATGACGATGATAGGGGGATCACATGGATGGATGTGTGTGGGGAAATGAATCCCATGGTGTGGCTTGTGATTGGGTCATTCCTATATTCTAGGGGTATTTGATAGGTCTAACTAGATCTATTCTGGTTTTCGTGGTTCTGTTTGCGTATTGGGGTCTATATTTCTTCTTGTGCAGTAGTTTCTTCCTTGTTTAATTTGGATAATTGTGTACCATTTTGTAGGTTTTGATTGGTTGGAAACGTCTAACGAGAGATGGGTGTTATAAAACCCATCATCCATCCATCCATTATCACTTTTTATGGATGGTTGGGTACCATTCCTTTGACTATTTCTTAGTGTTTTTAGTTCATTTTTTGTTGCATTTGGTTGACATTACAATGAGTTTCATGCATGCTCTGTCGAGTGGGTAACTTGAAAGAGGGAAGGGTGCACTGAAACCTTTCATCTGACTCTCATCCACCTATTTTTTATGGGTGGGTAGGATCTCTTCCACGTTGTTCTACCAGTACAATGAAATATCTTAGTACAGGGACTGACACATCATTTAAATTGAACTAAAATTTTCATTGTATAGCAAGGGGTGATGGGGCATTTTCATGTGATTTCATTTTTCTTTTATTTCCTTTGGACATTCAGGATCATTATGACCATTGTGTCTTGTTTCTTTTAATGATTTTTACATTTCTCTTTATGGGTCTCTCCTTTTCCCGGTTTGTATTGGAGTCCTATTCTTTTGTTCAATAAAGGGTTCTTGAACCTCATCATTTTCAAAAATATATATTTATTCATTTAATATTTTTATAATTCATTAATTTTTATTTATTTTTATACTTAATTAATCATTCATATTTTTAATATTTATTTAATTTAATCATTTATCATATTTTCATTTTTCATCATTTTTCTAATTTTAATCATTTTCTAATATTAATTTATAAATTTCAATTCATTTAAATTTAATGTTTTTAATATGATTGTAATTTAAATAATTAATATGAATTCATTTACATTTTACTGTATATACATCATACATCCTTAGGGATACAATTATATTCATACACAAACACACCTCGTACAGAAGCTTAAAGAGCAAGTCATAGCCCCAAAGGGATAACCCAGCCAACGGACCAAGTTATTACTTTGTAAATTTTTCCAATAGTCCCAATTCCCATGAAGACCATTACATGTCCCAAATTCTATTACTATATGCCATGTAGGGCCACCATTGAAAGGAAAAATTCCTTTCTTATGGAATGCTTGCACCACTTGTTGCCCACATCATTCATGCATCCCTGTACCCTTGAGGGCATGAAGGCCTAGCATCTCGAAGGCCCATTTTGGAAGAATGGTATTAATACTAAAGTACAATTCTTCAGTACCTGCGCTACTAAAATGATACATTTCCACTACAAGACCTATGAAAATTTGTACCCACCAGGATTTGAACCCGAGTTTGATTTAGGAATAGAGGAGTCTTTACCACTCGTGAGAGCCCCCAACTACTTTTTATATATATAAATTTTCATTTTTAACATTTTAAAATTTTCTATAAAATTAGTAAAAGATATTCATATTTAAATTTATTCCTTATTATTATTATTTATCTAATTAATAGAAACTCATATTATTACATTTCATTGTTCAATTTAACAGATATAAAACAAATATATATATATTCAAACAACTTGATTTCACTCACACAGATTTTTTTTATTTATAAAATTTCCATCATTTTTAATATTCATGAATTTCATTTTATAATTAAATTGGTTTTTCTGAAATTATATTTTTAAATAAATATTTATATAAATATAATTATATATTTATGAAAAAAGTTTTTACATAATTATAAATAAAAAATTATACATTTAAATAATTATATAATTATAATAAATATACTTAGATAATGAATATATTTACTATATTTATAATAATATACATATTAAATATATTTAATTACATAAATAAATACACTTATTGAAATATATATAATTATATAAATATATAGAAACATATTTATAATTACATAAAAATACTTATAGCACTGATAGGGATACACCTTTTTTACTCTTTCTTAACATAAATAAAGATGTATCTTTATCAATACGTAAAAATCATGAATAAGGAGCTATGTTATCAATTCTTATCGTCTTAGAACTAATAAAACCTCTCTTAATTAGTGTTTTTTAGAAATCATTGATAAAACCCTTCCTGATATTTTAAATAGTACCCTATCCAATGTGATTTCACTTGCGATGTTCAAGCTCGCATGGAAGTTCATCTCAGCCGCCGCCCCCTCTAGACCTTCTATCAGACGAACTATCTCAAATCTAAGGTTTGCTATTATTTCTCTCCATATCTATCTTTATTAGTTTTATCGATCACATATTTCATGCATACCAAATCCAAACCACACTATATTTTGGTGTGACTTATATCTAGCTTTATATTGTTTTTCCTTTCTGTCTTCATCCTAGGAAGACCAAACACTGTTGCTAAGAATCCCTTTATTGACTACCCTTTATCTATATTCCACTCCCACTACCAATTGATGCACAAGGCCTTCCCCCTCTTTTTTGGAGGAGTTTTGTTTTTATATGTATTATTTTATTGTAGATTTCATACTTTATATAATTATAAATTTTTCTTCTCTAGATAAAAAAATCAAGATAGTTTTTTACTATTGATTTTGAATATCTTCAAAAAGGAAGAAGGATTTTTTGGGTTTTAAAATTGAAAAATATATTGGTATTTAAATTTTATTTTTATAGTGATTCCTATATAATGGTTTAGTTTTTGATTTAGTGATTTGGTTACGAAAATAAATATGAATAGTGAATGATTTAATTAAAATGATATATAAATGGATTAATTTATAAAATAGTAAAATGATCATTTTTTTAGAAAAAAGATAAAGAATTTTGATAGATTTAAAATTTAGAATCTGTTGTTTTAATATTAAACACATGATATTGATTATGATTATCTATGATTTGAGATACCAGTTTAATGGGGTTCTCATAGTGATTTATCATATTTCAATTTTTGGTATTTATGATATTATAATATTAATATATAATGTTTGAGGAGTAAAACATTTGTTATTAGACATTCAATTTTATGTCATGTTCCGATAGATATTTATATTTTTTATATTAAAATAGGACACCATGGATGGAAGGTGTAGTGATTTTTCCTTGTTTAATATAGAAGGTGATAAAATTATTTTATAGATTTAGTTTTTTATCTAGTTGCCTTAAATATGATAGGTGGACAAGGAAAGATTAATTCACAGTTTGTGGTGTGTTTGTATCTATAAGTTCCATCTTCTTATTTAAAATATTATTATTTTTTATTATGTAACTTACTAAATATTATTATCATTTTTTTCTAATGTGTATTGTTACGAATGGTTAGTGATTTACCCATAAAAATCATTAATTTAAAACACATTTCTCCTGAAAGCATGAAAGATTAGAATGTAATGATTTTTTTAAAAGTTTTACTATAATATCACCTAACCATAAAAGTGATATGAATTTTATTAAGAATGGGTATAATCATTTAGGATATAACTTTGAGGGTTTTGACTACTATATCTGGGAGATAAAATAACGTTATATATGTCATTGTTTGATGTGGAATCAAAATCCTTTTGATCTTAATGATATGTAATCCATGTAAAATATTTTTTTTGATTTTTTATCAATGGAATGATTTTTTGGTGTATTTATTGAACTTGATATTTTAGGATATGTGAAATATTCAAAAGATTGATAAGTCTACTTTTTTTGAAATATATGTTCATCAGTGGATTATAGTATGAATATATTTCTTGGTATTCTTATAATACCTTGTTTTAATGATCTAAAAATGAGATATTAACATAGAAGAAAACATAACTTCTACCATCAATAACAATTTCACCCATTCATTTTGTAAAAAATCAATATTCTCAAAAAAACATTAGAAATGGATGATACAATTAAATGAAATTAATTAACAATAATTTCAATGGGATTTATACAATCCAATAACAAATAAATTTAGTTTTCTCAATAATTTATTACCACATTTTCTCCTAGAGAACATAAAATCAATAATATATTCCCAAAAATAAATTTATACCCTATTTTGTTTCATTTCATGCCCCCCTTATATAAAAGGATAACTTTTTAGGAATCATAACTGATAACATTCAAATTTTGGTTTCCTCTTATAAAAATTCCCTATTACTATCTCCATTTATTATAAATATCTTATTTCTATTTATTTATTTTCTTATATAAAATAAATATTTTGTGAACCCAATTGGATGGATATGAATTGAAATTGGATGCATGATAATTTTATGACAAAAGAGTATGAGAGTGAAGATAATGAATT
Organism: Viscum album; assembly: GCA_963277665.1. Lineage (NCBI taxonomy): Eukaryota > Viridiplantae > Streptophyta > Magnoliopsida > Santalales > Viscaceae > Viscum > Viscum album. The sequence goes on from OY728156.1 coordinate 963,128,461, forward strand.
ATTAAATTTTATAATAGAGAATGAAATTTACCCTTCTCAAATACTTTTACATGTTTATGTAGCTGTTATTGAAGATGACTTAGTATTTAATATTAGGAAGAACAATTTATTTTTTGGAGAATAGAATAGAACTATAAATTATATAATAATCGTGGGGAAAAAAATACATGCTGATTGGGATGATACTGTGGTTTATGGATCATTTGTGATGAATACCACTGTAAATGATTATTGAGATCATATAGAAGAAATGATAATTAATGTTTATGATAAATATTGCGATGGTTAATTTTTTTTTAAGAATATAAATAGTACTTATAAGTGAAATTTTATACTGATTATACTAAATACTCATCATTATTTGGTGAATTAATGATATACAGTTTAAAATATGGTAGTGGATGGAGTGGAACCATCAATTCCGACAGACATGGACTCATGAATGATACGATATCAAGATAATTAAAACCTATTTTTCAAAAAAATAATTCAATGTGAATGGAATGTTCAATGGGTATGATCTCTAAAAAAATATTTTCATTTATATCTGATTTGATCTTTTTTCACGGACCATGAATCACTCACAAAATTCCTTATGTGTGGCATGAATCTATAACAAAATATTAATCAAGTACATCAAAATATGTAACATAAATTCCAATCATTCCACAGTCTAAGAGAATATATTGATTTTAGGAAACCATGAGATAATTTATGTGACACACAAATATAAGAATTAAATATGAAAAACTATTTCATCTAGTTGACTCTAATCTCTTAATGAAAATTTATTATGTGTATCCTAAATTTAGAAATAAACCAATAATAAGTTTTATTTCCTTATATATAAATGAAATAAATCTTGTTTTTCATAGAGTAGTACTCATAGTACATGGGTTTTTATGTTAGTAAATCATACCTTTCCCCCATGGTTATCCACTAAGCGCAAATAAATTGTGTAGTCTTTTCTAATAACTACACCAAAACAACCCTGAAATGATATCAATGTCTATTTTGTTCCATTGAAAAAATATCTGGAATATATTTAATATATAGGAATTATAATGTATGATTCTTATAGAAGTAAATAATTCTCTTTGGGGGTCATGATATATGGGATAATAAATGAGTGTCCAAATTTTTCTAATTTATCCTGAATTAGAATTAATGGAATGTGTTGGTGTCTCATTTGGGAATAATGCATACACTGAGTATGGTTAAAACCTTTCTCGCCGACTGTGTTTTTAGGATAGAATCATTTTTTAACTCATTAAAATAAATACTAATACTAGACTACCACATTTTATAGGGATACTGGAAATGGGAAAAAACTTTCTTCAATAATGAATGAGGAACTATATTAAAATATATTATATATTTAAACAATTTTTGGAGAACAATTTTTAAAAATTATTATGATATTAGGTTTGAAATTGAGTACAACTTTCTTTGAATTACTATACTAGAAATTTATGTACATTTGACATTTTTTTGATGTCATTTTATAGAAATAAAATTTATTTTTTTGTGTTATTATAATGTTCCTAAATGATCATGTAAAAAAAGATGGATTTAAGGGTTAAAAGATTTGATTGTAATGGGGAAAAGGTAAGATGTGAAACTAGTGTAGGGTAAAAGGTTTAATTTTATTCCCCCAGTTTCTTAAAAGTTTTCTGGACAACATTAATAGTGTAAAAGTTCAAGAGTATTTATCAATAAATATAAATAATTTCATTTCAATGAATAATTTGAATTTAAGGGGACCAAAATCAAATTTACTACCATATCTTGGTACAAGATTTGATTCTTGTTTCTTTACAGTAAATTCTTCATAATTGTTTTTGGAAAATACTAACAATAATTTATTTCTTTTTTATATCCATATGCATTAATTTTATAGGCCCAATGAAGTTACCACTCCTCAATAATGGGCTTATGGTCATATTATATGAATTATATATGTTCTTCCCACAATTTGTATTTGATATAAAAGTCAAACTGAGGGTTCAATTATTTTTAGAGGTTCAACTTTGTGTTCATAACCATTATATATGGGTGAACCCCACTGAACAACAAATATTGATTTTGAAAGGGTACATTATGAATTGAATTTTGACATAATCTTGAATTAAAAAATGGTGTATTGCGTGAAAGATGTTTTATTCTATACTGACTACATATCTGATGTTGATAGCACCAATCTATTTAAGTATCATTATAGAAGATTCTTTATGGGTAAAGGGATTTCAAAAAGGGATCTTGATATAATTACCATCACAAAGTGGGAACAAGTTCACCTCAACATTTTATATACTAGTAAGAATGTTGATCTATTTATTGAAGCCCAGAAATAAATTCTTACATATTTTAATACACAAAGGTCTAATTGATGGAAATCAAATATACATAATCAATAATTTATATTATGGTTATGAGATCAAATTTATAAAGAGATATATAAAAATATGAATTAAAATATGAAATGAATTTTATGGATAGCCAAGGGATCAAAGGTAAATGTTATATCTTATACTAGTTTTGTAACTAAGGGTTATACATTATATAAAATATTAAATTATAATAACATTATGATTCGAAAAACTGAGATACATTAGTTCTGAAAGTGATGAACATATCTAGTTCTAAGGATATAAAAACAATTTATGAGAATATTTCATATTTCGGCATTATCAAATAGATATATGAGTGGGATTATGCAAAATTTGAAATGATGATTTTCTATTGAAAATGGGTTAACAACAAGTGTGAAGTGAAATTTAATGAAATTATATTTTCAAAGGTTATCTTCAATGTATAAGAGAATTAGTATGAGGCATTTATAATAGAACAACAATAAGATCATGAAGTTTTTGTCTTAGATCCCAATAACAAGAATTGGTCAATTTTCATAATGAGGATGAAAAATACTATAGTGAAGTTGAAAATTCAATTGTGGATGACAATTTTATTGGGAGATCACTATAATTTCATGGAAGTCTACATTTAGTAACTGTATTTTATGTTATAGGGGCTCACAAAGAGGGGATTTGGATTCATGATAAAGGATCAAAATTAATTTAACTATGAATGAAATTAACGAGTGTTCATGGGAAGGATAATGTGTTTTTAATATAAAATACTTTTCTCATAATATTATGTTCTGTACACATTATTAACATAATATATATAATTTTTTTGACTACTCATATGTATAGAATCATCTACACCAGATGATGTTACCAATATCGAGGAGGAATAGACAATTGATGCTGAAACTATATAATTATTATGGGATTGAAAACTTTTTGATCAAAAAACAAGAACAACATAGCATCACCACATTGATTAAAATTATCCATGTAAGAAGTGAGGGCATAAATTTTGAGGTTGGCTAGAATCAACATGAAAAACCTATTGAACTCAATAAGATAATTTTAATTAGCTAGGTTAGGGAAATAATGATAATTATTTTTACAATTGATATAGATTCATGGTTCCTAGTTCATCATGTAACAAAAGAATCTTATTAGGAAAATATTAATTTAATTTCATGATATACATTCTCTATTTTATTGAAAAGCTATATATTGAATCATTTATTTAAATTTTATTATCAATTAAAGAGTTCATTTATTTTAGATCATTACCACATGAAAAATGTCTTTAATGTATCCAGAAAAACCCATAGTGGATTTTAGGTACTTTTTTCCACATTTCAACATAGGGAAAATGAGGGAAAAGTAAATACACAGACACCAATAACTCATTCAGTCATTATAATAAAGGAAATATATAATTATTCCATCATTTTTTCTGATGAGAAATCATTATAGGTTCATTTTGGTTAATATTATATTATTATATATTATTTATTCTATCAAATTTGATAAACAATTGTTAACTTTTGAATATAGAAAATTGATTTAAAAATACTTGTTTAAAAACCAATGTACCATTATCCAAATGTAAGGATAGGGTACACATCACTATATAATAAGATAGTATGTATTTTAAATCTATAATAAATGTTTTTTTGATATAAAAATATTTATTTTAGTTTGTATTTACGTTGATTGAAGAATCAAAATTTGAATCCACCTTCATCCCACATCAAGTGTAATGGAAGGAGGCACATATATTTAAAAGTGATAAACTAGTTAATGGAAACCCAAATGAATTATGGAAAACATATACCTATGTAATATATAATATAAAATCATTATTATTTATAAAAATATTACATAAAAATTTATATTTATGTTAATATGTTTTTTATGTGGTATGAACATAAGAATTAGGATAGACTATAACTGATGAAAAAAATTCCTTCAATGGAATTGTAGTGGATGGAACTATATTGTCGTGTTAGAAGTATATGTTTCGGAGTGTCTCTTCAAACATATTTCAATTAGAAAAAAAGAACGAATATATATATATATATATATATATATATTAGGTGATGCACATATTTCAAGTGAAAAATGTGATTTTTAAGATATTATTTTTTGGTCCAGTTTGAAAGACCAATATACGTGAAAGGATAAAAGTGAACCAGTTGTACAAAAAATTCAGCACATGAATAACCAAATGAACTCACTAGATTAGAGGCTATTCATTCCCCTTAACTATGAACCTTACACATGATAAATAATTTTATCATTACCATTTCTCCAAAATATGTATAATAAACTTCTTGTAATAATATATTACTAATTGTCTATAGGGAAGAGTTGTATGTGATTTATATCTATCAATGCCAAAAAACAACCATATTGTAATTAGAAAAATGTATAAAATATCAGGAAAAAATATAGATAAAAAACAACTCCCAAAATATCACCTGATAGTGGGGATCGTTGTAGCTCAGGATCCCAACATAGTGTTTCCAATTTCACTTGGTGATATAGATTTTACAATGGTCAATTATCATACATGAAAATTAATAGCATGGCTATTTAATCTAATAAATATACATAAAGATTTTCGTTAAGAATTTTTTTAAATTTAAAACATATAATAGTTGATGAAAAAGGTATAATGTGATGTATAGTATTACCAACATATAAAATTATGGATAAATGGAATGTTGGACCAAGAAAATATAGTGATTCGACTAAAAAACGAAAAGATCATCTGGGAATACGTTCTCCGCACCAGTTCCACTAAAATATATATTATAATTTCTTGTTCATGAAGTCATGGAATTAAAATACAGATATATGACCAACATTTAAAAAGAAAATGAAATATTTGTAAATTTTATTGCAGATGTGATTGGTCTCGAGTATACAACTATGATTCTCATGTTTGAATTGATATGACTGTCAGTTGTGAATACATACATGAGATATAATTTTATAATATATATTTCATAAAATTTATGTACTATATTTATTCAAGTTAATTACTATTTATATTTTCTACTAGTGTTTATTTTTCCACTATATAAAGGAAAAAACATGTGAATAATGATTTGGATTCATTAATCCCAATATACATTTTTATAAAATATGTTTATTTTGAAGTGATTGAAATTGATATAAAAAAATATGAACTAAGAAAAGAATTTTATAAGAAGAAAATAGGCAAAAAAATATTATTTATGACTATAATGTAGGTGTATATCCCTACAATCTAATCATATAAAATGTATTTTATTTTTCATAATTTATTTGATCTTGGTTTTTTGAAATAACTGGATGTGTATAAAAATCAATTTTCGTACCCAAAATAATTATTTTTTGGATCCTATGCATTGATTTATACAATCCAACAGTACATAATGTCTTTTTATTTTTTAATGAACAAAAATCAATGTTTTACAGATAATCACTAAATTATATTTTTGTGTTTTTATTTTAATGATAATTTTTTTAGATAGAGTGATATATAAATATTTTCTATGTCATGGTATATGGTTTTTCACTAAACAAAAGAAGCCTATTAATTTCATAAAGTTGAAATAGAATAAAGTATATATACAATTATTAACTAAGAAAACATATTTCAATACAATTTACTTATTTTTCTCACAGTTTTCAATGTATGATAGTGGAAATAATTTTTGAAATTACATTTGCAAACTTATGAATGATATTATATAGCATAAAATGACTAGAATCTCTAAACATTTACTTTATTAATGTAATTACAATTTCATTAACAATATTTCATAATTATTTTGCCCATAATTTCATAGTACTACCACCATTTATAACAATCTACATTCTCTAAAGAATAAGTAATGTTATTTTGATATGAGTGGGCCTAGTAAAAGGTGTTATATTCTTTTCACCACATATTTTGAAAATAACCTAATATGTTTGTGATCTAGTTTGATCTATGTCTGTCGAAATATATTTTTCATGTGATGTATAAATTTAAAATTTATTATATATTATTTTTATCTATTTCCAAAGGATAATTATTATAGTTAAAATAATTATTTTTAGAAATGAATGGGAGGAATACATGGTGTTAGAATTTATACATCCATCATGAAGTGGTGACTTCATACTGCATTTCTAGTTAATTTTTTGATCATTTTATCTAAATTTTTTAGTTAATTTCAATATAATTTTTATCTAATAATTATTTTTTCCAATTTTCACATTAGTTCAAAACACATGTCACAAACTAATAAAAAAACCCAATTTTTTTTGATACATTTGATTAGTGATCTATAATTTATTTCGGAATTCTATATATTGACCATAAATCAATCTTACACATGATGTGTTTGGTATGGCGCAAAATATTAATTTTTAATTAAAAAGTATCATATAAGTTCGAAACATGTTTCAAATTACCAAAACCATTAAAATGAGATTGGATTATCTTTAAACGTTTCTGAAAAATAATAAATAATTAATTTGTGATGTGTCGGAATAAACCACACATCATTACAATACATGATGTGGTCATTATTACTCTAATTATTATTTTTCAATAAAAAAGTATCATTTTATTTTAAAGCAAATGTCTCATAGCCAAAAACTAATCAAATAAGTGCATGAAATTTTTATTCTTTTTTTAATATAATCAATAATTAATTTTTTACAAATAGGAATTGACCGTACATCAATTTTGCACCCTATGTTATTGTTATTACACAAATTTCATTTTTTTCAATATGAAAGTGTCTTTTTAGTTTAAAAAATCCTAAAATAGCCAAAATTTAGTAAAAGATGTCATTTTTCATTCACAAAATATGTAGAATATTTAATTACTTTTTATGCATAAAAATATAACGTGTGTCAATCTGACCCCCAATCCAGTCGGTAAAACATGATGTGCATGTTTTTAGTATAAAATATCCATTTTAGTTTATAATGTGTGTGAAATAAATTTAACTGAGAAAAAATATCATATATATATATTTTAAAATTTATGAAAATGATCCATAATTTAGTTTTCACATATAGTAATTGGATGTACACCAATCTAGAACACGATGTCGTCGGTTTGACTTAAAGTATAGGTTTTTAATATAAAAGTGTTATTTTAGTTTAAAACATGCATGAAATTGATAAAACTGGGGGAACATGATCTAATTTTTTTAAAAAAAATTGAAAATACTTTTTAATTGATTTTTGATGTGAATGAATCGTCCAGCGAAACAATATAACACATGATGTTACAAATATAACTCAATGTGCGTGTTTTCAATATAAACTTGACAATTTATTTTAAAAAACACATATATTTCCAAAACCAAGAAGAAAAGTTCATATTTTTTTTCAATATTTAGGACAATGATCCCTTATTCATTTTTGACATATAAAAAATGACAGCACGTTAATCTAGTTTCAAATATGGTTTTACGACTCGAAGTGTGTGGTTTAAATATAAATGTTACATTCATATTTAACTTCATGTCACATCATCAAATTAGATGATTTTTTTTTTATTTTTCTTTCAATCACTATAAAAAGGATCCATAATTTATTTTTCACAGTTATGAATTTATAGAATGAATGACCATCATTTGATGTGGTCGGTATGACTCAATGATTTTTCTCAAAATAAAAGTGTCATTGTAAATTAAAACACACATCAAATTTAAAAAACTAAACAAAACATTATCATATTGATTTCTAACTTTTCAGAAATGATCCGTAATTATTTTATTACATATAATAAGCATCCCCACATCAATCTAAAATTATATGTGATTGATATGTCTCAAAGTGTTTTTTATATAACAGTTCCATTTTTGTTTCAAATTCATGTCACTATCCAAAAATTTAAAAAAATATCATATTTTTAAACATTAGAAAAATGATCCATAATTTATTTTTATGTGTAGAAATATATTTCACATCAATATGACACCCAATATGGTATATGAGACTTGAAGTTCTTGTTTTCAATATAAAGGTCGCATTTTATATTAACACATAGATTTCATCACAAAAATTGAGAAAATGAGAAAGGTTTTTTTTCAAACATTAAGAAAATTATTATTAGGTCATTTTTATTGTGTAGTAATTTACCACATTCCAGTCCAGCATAGGATTTTTCAATGGGACTTGAAGAACATGTTTTCAATATAAAGTGTCATTTTCCTTTAAAAAACACATCATATAGCCAAAAATGAAAAAATGAGCATAAATTGGGTTTTAAATTTTGGGAAATGATCCATAATTAATTTGTGACATGTAAGAATCAAATGTGCTTCAATCTGACACATGCTATGAATGTTATGTTTCAAAGTGTGCATTTATAATATAAAGGTGTTATTTTAGTTTAAAATGCATATTATTATCCAAAACAGATCAAACATGATTAATGTGTTTTAAAAAATTTAAAAAACAATCCATAATTAATTTTTAAATTTTCGAAATCTAATTCACATAATTTTGAATCCAATGTGGTTAGTAAGACTGAATGTTCATGTTTATAATATAAGGTTCCCATTTTAGTTTAAAAGGTGTGTACCATCACTAAATCCAATACAATAGGATCAGAATATTTTCAAACATTACGAAAAAGATCCATAATTCGTTTTTTATTTTTACGAATTGAGGAAACACCTATTTGGCACATGATGTTCTTGGTATGATTCAAAAACATGTATTCAACATAATAATGTCATTTTAGATTAAAACATGCATCAGATAGTGCTCACCACTTCATTGAATCATATAATGAATCCATCAATAGATTCTTCTTCATGCATTAAAATCTATTCACACATAATACATGTAATCTATAATTAAGATACTTCACATTAACATTCCCTTTCATATATGTACCCCAACTGATATTGAATTTACTTTTTTTTCATAATCACCCAAAATTTGATAAAAAATTATTTCAATGATGTGGTATAATTTTATTACTATCATAATCATCATTTTCAAATTTTTTAAATTAATAGTCACCATCACAAAATCATTCAAAAAAATATAATTATTCTTTAAAAACTCAAAAAAATAAAAAATAAAATATAATTGGTAAACAAGTATTTTATCCTTATAAAATGGAAATATAGTCCAATAAAATATCAGAATCCCCATTTCATTCACTAAATGGATGTTATCAATTATGGACCAAAATCTCATGACCAAAAATTATTTTAAAGTAGACACTACTTGAAACGTCTAAACATAAAACTTCTTATCAAAATTCTCGTAAACCTTACACTTTGATATAATAACATTTATGGATACCTATATGCCGTTATGTATTAGAGACCTCGTAGGGTCTTTACGGGAGAATCAGTGGATCTATTAATTTTATGTTCCACCAATTAGCACCATTTTTAACCCATTATAACAGTCAACATTCTTATGCTTATATAATTGATTAAACTTTATCATTTATGTTAAAAGACGTTAAACACTTAATAATGTGACCACACAACAAAATGAAAACAATCATTGTAAAAAAATTAATTTATCATGTTTAATATAAAAAATGTATATCTATATCCTTATAATTATCCAAAAAACCCATGATCACGCAATCAAATTATCATTATTGATATAAATGAGAAAGTTTTATCTTTTAAAAATCATAAAAAATATATATCATGACTAATATAATTCTCCAATAAATTATCAAAACTATATTCTTCATGAAATTAATGAATTTCAGTCTTTGTCCCCAAAATGTGACTTCCATTTGGTTTAAGAAATCCTCACCATCACTTTACTTCTTCATATATTGATTTTGTTTTCAAATAGATAGTAGAATAAATTAATAACTATTTCATTAAAAAGTTTTGATGAAATAAAAATTCTTTTATCTTAAATAAATTAGAATATTTAGAAATCATCATTTTATATTCCATTTCATATCACCAACCCTTTAACAGTAACATAAAACATAAAATTCCAAGTGAATCAATTTCATGAATTGAATGGATTAATATTCCCTAAAAAAATTATTCTATTTATTTTTTCAACTTATTATTTAAATGTTACACTCTACCATTTTTTTTAAATAACTCTCTATATAATCTCCATTATTCACTATACAATTACCACAATATCTCTTTCTATAATTATGATATGAATTTACTACATTGTTAATCTATCAATTAATAATTTTTTAAAATACTATTTTTTATTAATTATATAATTATTAATTAATTAGTTTCACATGAGTGATATTGTTTCACACCCTTTTAAATCATACTAAAAACTAACTACATTATAATCTCATTGAATCATAATTTATTACATTTATACAACATGAAAATAGAAGATATAGGCGAATTAATAATGGTATTAGTGGGTTATCGGTTCGAGGTGTGGTGTAGGCCTTTTTTATCCACCCCACCAACACTCTCACCCCATCCAAACCCTATCTACCATGTGAACCATCTATATAATATCACACCTTTATCACCATACATTTATCCAACCTTAAAAAAAGATCACACATCAATTTCTCTCCCTCGACCATGTCATTTTTGAAATGCAGCAGTTGTGATTGCATTGACAACAGCCAGTGTGTGTATGTGTGTCCTAAATGAATACCTAATTTCATGGGAGTTTTCTTTGTCTCACCAAAATTTTTTACATCAGTTTTGAAGTAAGATGGGTAGAATTTACTGTACAAATCATTCTAGAACTAGTACTAGGTTACTCCTCATCCTCACCACCACGTAACATCATTTAATAGTCATAAAAAACATATCCTCAGAGTGGTTTTTCTAATGATTAATTTGTTAGCAGCATTCTTACATGAATGGTGGCCACCCCAATTTATAAAATGATGAAAGGAGTGCAGAAGATATGGAGGTTCGATTATGGGTGGTCAACCCCACCTAACCACCAGTGTAGGAAGAGCAGTAAGGGATGTCAATGGCCTATAAAAGGAGGATATCTCCCATCAATTTTGGTGTATCATCGGTTCAACGATAGTCTAATCCCTACAAAATCCCATTTGGGTGTGGAATTTTCTAATTTGGTTTCCACATTATTCATGAGAGATTTTATAATGCTAGTCTATTTATAATATCAAGGTAGTGTATACACTATTTTACCCATAGTGATCCTTCCATTTGACTATGATTTTTAACACATTAATTCTGTGGGTTTCTTATACTATATCTGGTGTCAATTTAATTATTTATATTTCAATTTATTTGATATCACTATTGTTGCTTCACATTTGGGATAATCATTTACAACCCAATAAGCAATATCATAGTTCAGTTATTGTTCGGTGTTTTTCATGATGTCAAGAATTAATAATTCTTTTAAATTTGAGTATGTTATGTGATTATGACTCATGTTGATCTCTCACATCCAAAGAAAATTACTTATATTATTAAAAACACTGTTTTGAAATAGAGGATGTTCTAGACTAATAGTGTGTCTAGATGGTGGAGGAATTAATTATAAAAAAATTTAATAGAAATAATTTTCCACTATGGAAAATTAAGATACAGGTAGTGTTACAGAAGGATAATTCCCTATGGGAAATTTGAGAAAGGCTTGTAGATGTAAAAATGAAGTATTTTTATGATGGGATCTAGAAACATGACGTGGATTGAAATTTTTTGATTAGTTTTTGATGTTGAAATATATTGGTCAGTGAATCATTGACTACTGATGGAAGCATGCAACATCTCAATAATTCATGGGTAATAAACTTGGGAGAAATAAGGAACATGACATCTCAATGATAATTTTTTGATCAATATGAATCCTTACCACATGGACTTGTGTACCACAAGTATTAGAACAACATGATTATTGTTGGAGTTGGTACAAAAAAATGAATATCCCTGATGGAATTGATGAAACCATCTATGGATTATTCCATGCAAAGGTCCAGAAGAATAACATAGTCTTTTGGATGATTTAATGTCATAAGACGAAAAAATCACATCGATAATAGAGTGATGAAAATTTTGAATGTTGTTTTTTGATGATTAAGATCATGAATATATCAATGAACATGTAAATTATTATAAAAAACATACAATGATGTGAATATAGTTATTGCATCAACTACATAGATGAAAGCATTGATGACATTATGGAATCAAAAGATTTTCCATATATTAGAATGCAACCTAATGATTCATAAGGACCAAAAGTTTTTTTCTAGGATTAAAAAGTTATCCTTACAATTTTTTGATCATTTTGTAATTTGAAATCAACATAGGTAAATGTTTAAGAGGTCAATAACACAAATCAACGAGATCGTATAGATAATCCACTCTAATATTTGGAAAACATCAATTATATAATTGAGAGGAGAAAGGTACTATACATCCTTCATTAATGATTATTATTAGAGTTTTTTGGTGTAGAAAATCAAGATGAAGGTGTGAGTTTTGGATGTCTTAAGCATATTTTACGTGGATGGAACTTGAATCTGAAAACAAGATCAATCGTACATGGAATAAAATGGTGGTTAATATACAATCAAGTTGATTGATTCTTTTTATTCACAAAAGGCCCTCAAGATATAGTTCACTAAAAATATCATCACCAATAGATCCTATTTTATTATGGTATTTTTGATGTTGTTTCCCCAAAATTCAAGAGATATATTAGATGCGTTTTATCATTATAATAGTTAGGTAGTGTGTATGCACTTTTACCCACTGTGATTATTCAATTTGACAAAGGTTTTTACCTATATAATTTTTTGAGTTTTTCAATGTTACTTCTACTGTCCATTTTCTCATTATCACTTTATATCATCTCACCATTATTCATTCATTAGTGGACCAATAATTTATGGTCATAATAGAATTTTTGGACAGCTGCACTTTGCATCAAGGAGTTCATGGATGAGCTATTGATGATGATAAACCTCCCTAGTTGCACATTTTGTGGCACAAACATCTCCTACACCCTATGCATATATTTTTTCCACTGAGACCTGTATGGAAGAAAGTAGGAAAATTGGGAACAATGGAACTTATTAATATAATATGTGGTTGGTTTTCCCACCCCCATAATAATGGATTCTTTTGGTTCCCACTATATTTGTGTGTTGTTGCACGAGGTGGAATGAATGGATTTCCAACATCGATGGCCTCTATTTCAAAAACCAAGTAATACTAAATATTTGGAACCTATTATAAATTAATAATTTGTGGGGTGAAATGATGGCTAGCTAACCACTTTATGTCTTTACTCTTAACCTTTTTCTTTTTTATTAGTAATAAGGAAAAACAAAGAAATTGATGCATGGAATTCAATAATATATCACACAATGTGATGTTCACACCCACAGACAGACACACACACATATACATATATATATACAGGAAAGTACACATAATATACTAAAATACATTATAATACAATTTAATAAATAATAAACGTAAAGACACGCACACACACAAATAATTATAAATATATTTTCCATGACACGCCCCTATTAGTGACAAACATATGTCAACAATATGTATAGGATTGACCCCAGAATCCGTATCTAATAGAAAAAAGTAGGAAAATGGTGATGGAAAAACAGATATGGAATACATTAAACTTAAAATTCCTATAAAAAGGTAAATAATACATCAATTCCATATAATAATAGAAAAACCAGTCCTAAAACATGTGATGTCATAAAATGATATACTAAAATGAGGAATAACATGATAATTACCTATGAAAACCGCCCCTAGATACATTTATATCTATTTTTGATAATCAATACACAATAAGTTCAAAAAAATATAATTATAAGTAATTAAAAAAATATGAATATATAACCTCTATAATAAAATAAACTAAAACATAAATGCACAATAAACTCATCAAGCATACACTATACATCCACAACAACATATATACAACCTTAGTCACCATAACCTTAGTCAACCCATAGCTTCAGTGATCAATATATATATATATATATATATAATAGGACAAACACAAACAATAACCCATGGCCAATATACATCCATTCTATGACCTATGTTACATCAATCTAGCTCGAAACCATATCATCAATGAAACCTATTGCATCATGTTATCAACTGAAATCAAGAAGAATTAAAAAATTAGAATATAACATATTAAATAAAAATTATTATAGAATCATTAATAATAAGAAAAAAATACCACATAAATGATGAACAATCATGAATGCCTTCTAATGAATGTTGTGGATCAGAATGGTCTATATCCTCCCTACTGTATGAATTTTTCTTATACAATAAAAACTATAGCATTTAATAAATGAAATTCAAAAGATAATATACTGAAGAAATATTCTGAACATTGCACATAATTTTTTTAATTTTTTTCAATAAAATAAAAAACAATTTAAAATAAAAAATTCACATATATTGTAGCACACTCTGAAAAAATAAACATATCTATTTAAGATATGATTAAACACTCAAAAATCAAATGTGACAAGTATATAAGAACTTAATCAATTTTTAAATCAACTTGTGGTTTATTTGAAATTTAACGAATAAAAAACATTTAAATTATTTTATATGGAATATTGTATTATATTCTAAAAAATAATTCATATGTGGTTTTCTCATGATTTAAAATCAATATTTGTTTGATTAATTTTGATTTGAACCTTACACACACATTTTAGTGTTTTAAAACTCAAAAAAAAATTTACATACATTCTAGAAAAACTATAACACGTAATGATGAGACATCAATGTATAAATTTCACAAATCAATATATAGTTATTTCTCAATGATTCCGCAACCATCTTTTGTAATTTTCATGGTTTTAACCAACTAAATGATGTTTATAAATACTTTTGTATCTTTGAAAACTATTTATTAGTTATTCCAAGGACACAACATGTCAGATGTGTGTTTTGACTACATGTACATCTAAAAATAATTCAAAAATAGTTTTCAAATGAATTCACATCAGTATTTGGTTTTTTTTCTGTGGGTTTGAATGTTACATTCATATTTTAGTCTTTAAAAACATTGAAAACATGTTTACTAAAAACTAGAGAAAACCATAACATGGAATGATGTAAGGTCTGTTATTAAATTTCAAAAATGAATATAAGGTTATTTTCATACGATTTCATGACATTCCAATTTTATTTTCATGGGTTTGACCCAGTAACACATATTTTTAATGACTTCAAATTTTTTTTAAAATAAATTTGAATCATTCCAAGCACACTGCAAGTCAGATGGTCAAGTTGTCTAGGTATACACATAATAAATAACCCAGCAGAGGTTTTAATATGTTTTTACATCAATATGGGATTTTTTTATATCTTATCATTACATGAATCTTTTATTTTTTAAAACAATTAGAAATGTTCTCCGAGATACCAAAAAAATGATTACTGTGAATGATGTATTATCAGTTTCAAAATATTAGAAATCTATCTAGTGTAATTTTCATTGGATTTAATGGTTATACAATATAATATTCTTCATTATTACCCCATAAATAATTTGTTTAAATACCTTCACTACTTGAAATTAGACATTTAGAATCCGCCAAAGAAGTCGCTAAAGGTCTTTAGCCGCTTCTAACATGCTGCTTTGGTCTGTTATAGTAAAATTGATGCAAAAGGGAAATATCAACATCTAATAGAAGTCAATATATGGATAACAATCAATAGTAATAGGAGTAGAGACCAATATAAGAGGTCTCTAATTCTCCATGAAATTAATACCATTATCAACTTCCATAGGGGACTATAAATTCAAATCTTATAGTGACCACTATAAGTGGTCTCTAATGCTTCCAGAAATTTATAGAATTAGAAACCACCTAATTCTATATCTATGTTGGATATTTTTAGAAAAAAATTAATATTTTTTACATCAAACAAATACTAAAATGAAATAAAAATTTCAAAAGAACATGAAAAAGATTATAAAAATAGTGATCCAGACAAAACCATGGATCCTAAAAAGTATAGAACCTTCTACTCTCCTATCCCCCTCAATTTATGTTATAATATGCACAAAAAGATTAAACCAATTGAATAAAAATTAATATATATAACATTATTCTAATTATTTTGTTAATATTTATTTAAATAATAATAAAAAATGTTATATAGTGTTTTATAGAGAAATAATAACAAATACAAAAATAGGAAAAGATAATCTGAAATATCTATTTATACAATTTATCAGTTATAGAATGACTGTTAAAATGTAAAAACCATATTTAACATTTATAAATAAATATGAGGAATGGATTGAAACACAATTAATTCTAATAGATTATATATTATATTCGTAATGTTCTCCTAGATTAACATGTGAATCAAAATTTATTTTCTTGTTTTTTGACCCTATGGGAGAAGATATGGCATTTTAATAACATAGGACAATGTTAACCATTGTTTTCCACCATATAGAATGAAATAATCCTCTGATGGATATGGATTTGACTCAAAAACAAAATAAAAAAATGCCTTGGTAAATTTTGTCCGACTATTCCTTGTCTATCTAAGTGTTTTTTCTAGGTACTGAACCCCTTTACAATATTTTTCATTAAATCTTAATATGAGAGTCAAACAAAAATTTTTATCATTCCTATCAATTAAGGTATCTGATATATATTTCGATGTTCCAAATTAAATTAAAATAACTCAAATATCATTTTTTAATATTTCATGTAAACTACAACATATTTGGTAAATTTTGATCCCTACACCACTAATTTTCCAATTATTAAAATAGTGTAATAAATATAAAAATAAACATTTAATTTTATCGACCAATCTGGTCATTAGATTGACATAGGATTGATTATAATATATCAAATACACTTATAGGAATTTATCCTAGATTCACACATTAATCTGATGTTGTTTTCTCATTTTGACCCCCTAATAGGAGACATTTCATTATAATAACATAAGAAAATGTTACCTATAATTTTAAATCATAATGTTGGAAATGAGAATCTGATAGAAGTATCATTGATTACTATAGATAAAAAATTATCATTAATCATTCTACAATAATTTAATTTCAAATTAATAGTGGTATCTTGGTACTTAAAACTTTTCTATAATTTTTTACATAACACAAAATCTGTGAGACAGGTATTAATACTGATCACACTGATGAATTCAGGTATCTTATCAATTTTTTAATGCTTCCAACACATATTAAATGACATAAAATACATTTTCCCAAGATTTCATTTTAAATGGGATTTTTTTTTGTCATATTTGAAACCAATAGACATGGTTTTTTATTATTGATATATTGTAATAAATATGAAATTAAAATATTAATTGTACTAACCAATCAAGGAATTTGATTGACACACGTTTTATTCTAATAGATCACATATTATTTCATGAATATTCTTATTTATTTTTACATTATTCATATATTTGTTACACATTTATGACCCCAGGAATGGATATATATTCTTTTAATGACCATAGAAAATGTTACCTATCATTTTCAATCATTTAATGTGACCTGATCATATGATGAATGTGGTGTTGAAAACTATAGATAAAACATTTATAGGTGGTCATTATTCGATTATTTCAATAAAATCCAAGAGTATTTTCTTTGCACTGAACCCTTTTACAAGATTTCTCACATATCTATAAATCTGTGAGATAAAGGTAACTTTTTGTTATATAAATTAATTCTGATATCTAATCCACATGCCACTACATCCAATAGATTTTAATTGACATAAATAATAACAACCCATCCCTAATGGGTCCATTGACTAACCCACGATAGCCTCCAACAGGCTAGGGGTTGGGGACTAGCACCGAGAAGGCATATCCAATAATTGGGAGGCACTTCCCTTAATACCTATATTCACGCACATGTATCAATTCCCAAAATGATGTAATGTAAAAAAAAGTATAAAAATGCACACATACACTATGATACCAACCGGAGAGTATGAAAATAAAGAAAATTTGGGTGTAAATTGTGCCAGAATTCCAGCCCACCAATAGAAAAGTATGCCACGGTGAATGAATGAGTTTCATGAAAGTAATTTAAATAAAACACTACCTGAATGGTAGGTGAAGGAAAACTGTCTATAGCAATAGGAGTAAACCTCGCATGTCTGGTCCCTCTTAAAACCACCTCGTTCTGGTCCACCTATAATTCTATCAATGCATTGATCATCTTCACAAGACATGACACATAAAGAAAAATCCCATTTAGGGATGAGTAAAACAATACTATGTATGAAACCCCAAACCCATAATGTTAATACAACTAATAAATAAATTATGTAAACCAAAATGGGAAAACATGAATTTCACATAAATAGAAAAAAATGAAGTACATAACAAAGGAAACACATGAAGTAGAGTCTATAGGCTCTTCTCACAAAATTATAAGTCTAAAGAACTTTGATAAGGATTTATAGTTTTAGTCTAATAATCTCTTAGTATCCTGGATAATATAATATTCAATGATTCAAAAAGCTTCGATGGCACATAGTGTGTCGATGACGCATGGAGCATCAATGGAGCACATAGTGTATGTGGCGCCTGGATTAGCGATAGTGCTTGGGGCATCACTATTTCATATATAATCGATTGTACATGGGGAATCAATGGAACACTATTGGACTAATGGGTCAAACAACCACCAAAGTCACATAGTCACTAAGATCCAATAGTCACAACCAACCACAAGAATCTCTTGTAGCATGCTTATTCTTGGATAACCTCCAATTCAAGCCATTAGGTTGCAAAGAAACATTAAAAAACAAAATTAGATTATCTCAAAAGGACCTTCCCATCGCAAGGGTCCCAAAGTCACACATGGCTCATCAAACAGACCCCCACTTGAAAGATATTGAAAATTTTGTAAAAAGGGTTTGGTCTGGTCCGGGTCCGACCCGGCCTAGTCTGACTATCCCAACCTAACCCAGTTTAGTCTAGGATGGCTTGAACCCGCTTGATCCAGTGGGCCACCAGAGCAGACCAGTTCCCCAACCCCATTTTCTTCATGTGGGCTAGATTTTCTCCACTAGATGTGGCCCTCCCAGGCCTTGTCCCTCTACGTATTCACTCAACTGCATGGACAACCAACTCCCCCAATCGACACGACACCAGACTGTGTTTAACACTACCATACCACCTCCTCTTCCTCTGTCATGGACTCACCACAACTATAGGGTTCTCCATATGGAATTGCTCTGAGCTGCATCCTATCTTCGGATTTTAAGGCTCCTGGTCATCGACCACGAACTACACTACAACATTCACTCTCTATAATGTGGTCCCGTCTGGACTGCATTCTATCAATAACAATGAACACTCTGATGGAAGACTATTCATTTAGTTCCCTATGGCATGGCTACCCCTATCAGGCTTGTACTACCTTAGAGCCAACATCCCTACGGGCGGCCTTGCCATGTCGTGCTCCACTAGAATCGGCCAGAGTCGCTACCTCTTCCCACCACAATGTGCCGCTATAGGATCAGATACATTCTCTTCAACTATTTCACCATATATCAATTACACAACAATAATTTGATAATTAATCATGAGGAATAATGAGTGAGGAACGCAGAATCATGGGGGAATGAGACAAAGAGAATGAATTCCCAAATGGATGAATCTTGTCACTATTCTAGTCATCCTTGATATATTCATGTTTCTAGGGTTAATGAATAAAAATATTCCTATATTCAAGAAGGATTGAAATCTATATAATCCCCATAATAAAATACATCCCACAGTAATAATTGAACTACAGATCAACCTATTTGTGGGTTGGTCTGCGTTCATCATCTAAATATATAATGGGACAATAAATCATAAATATATCAACTTCCTACCTCATGGATAGAATAGTATTTGATAAATAATGGGGTTCTGTGTCTTCATAGATCATTGGTTCACCGACGTTCTTTATCATTCATCATATATGTTTCCATCTCCTTTCCTCAAAAGAATTTCTAGTGTTATGGAGATAACACTTTATTCATGACAATAGGACTTAACTAAAAGAAAAAAAAACACAACATCAAATAAAAAATTTTGTTTCAAATATTTCAATTATGGTTATTTCGAATATCTAACGTTCATAGTCAACCCACACCAGTCAATGTTAGGCCCCACATAAGGTAAAGTCATTACTCTATACCCAACATTTCCCTCTGATTTCTGATCTGGGGACCCATTTAATGGTTATTCGCATTTAAAGATGAAATCACCAATTTTCTTTATTAAAAACATATCTATTTTCAGTTTTCCATTCTAGGAACACTATGCATTAGAATCTCATGCTATCATAGTACATCGTTTCTATATTTTCCCAATTAAGTTATAAAACAATTGAGAAAATTAGAGTCATTACATTCTCTACACCTTAGGTCTTAACAGGTGAAAAATCCAAAAAAAGTTCTACCCCAAAAAAATCGAGGGTGCTAAGTAGGAATATGAGTGTACCACTCCCTACTGTTCCCCTAGAGATTACCATGATGCTACCAAATGCACACAAGATGAATCAACTACCCATGAAGGATCTACTCTTATCAATCCTCTCCATCGGGTACATCCAAAAAGTCCCACCATCTTGAATGTCATGGTCACCCCAATGGACGATGTGCAACAGATAATTCATGTACCTTATCAGCTAGGAAACGTAGAAGACATAATGCACCTGGTGAAACTTTAGGGGTATAGCTAGGAAGTGCTCCACCTAGCCAACTCAACTATGAATCTTAAAAAAAGACAATGTATCTCATATCTACCTTTCTGCCGAAGCCAAAACTCTGAATATCCATTTAGGGTGAGGACTAAAAAAACACATGGTCCTCACACTTGAATTCTAGAGGCCTCTATATCCTATCATCATATGATTTACACTGGATCACTGATGTCATCATCCTTTCATTGACGATCTGCACCTTCTCGGTGTTATCCCAAATCAACTCTGGACCTATGAGTGCTAAATCACATGGGACTATATAGCACAGTGGTGACCTGCATGGTCAATCATATAGATCCTCAAATGGTGCCATACCAATGGATAAATTATATATCTTATTGTAAGTGAAACCCAGCTATGGTTTGTGATCCTCTCAAATGTGGAAAATATTTAGGATGCAAGCCTGTAACTTGTCCTCAAGAAACATGATGGCCTACTCCGTATATCCATCTGTTTGGGGATGAAACCCTATGGTCAAGTGTAGTTTAGTACCAAAAACCTCTCTCAATCCCTTCTACAATTAGAATGTAATGTGAACATCATAGTACAAGACTATCATCGATGGAGTCTAACTATCACCTACATGTAGAGGCATCCCAAGATCATTACTCAGATCTTCTTATGGATCAGAAAGAAGTGGTCTGACATGATGAGTCAATAAAATATCACCCATATGGTATCATGCCCCCTGGAAGTGTGTGGTAATATTTCCATGAAGTCCATCGATATCTCATCTCACTTAAAATCTACCACCTCAAGAGGCTGGGGCCATCCCGATAGAACGTGGTGTTAAGAATTCACTTACTAGAATGTGAGACATCGAGAAATGAACTCTTCCACAACATTCTTCATCCCAAGACACCAGGACTGATGTCGGAGGCCTTGATATGTCTTCTCCACTCCTATCTAAACCATGAAAGGGGATGAAGGGAACAACTTCAACTAATCCTCCCGTATGGTCACTGGTACTACTATGCTCCCTTGGAAGATAAATATATTCTCCCCAAATATAGAATATACATCAGAGGAATGCCTCATGGAAAACTAAGCACATCAGGTCTAATAGTCGATATCCCCATGCTATGCCTCCCTGACTCATTTTATGTGCATAGAGGTGAAAACCAATGACTAGAGGTAAGAGGCTCCATCTCCATCATCTAATTATATAATTAACATGGAAAAAATATCAGAAAACCAACTTAGAAACTACAAGGTAGTTCAATTGATGAGAGAGTCCACCACTATGTTCTCCTTCCCAGGATTATTGAAAATATCAAATTCATATTCCTAGAGAAACTTTATCCATTATCTCTTTCTCATGATCAGATCCTAATAAGAGAAGATATACTGGAGATACTTGTGGTCAGAGTAGACAACAAAATGCTCACCCATTAGTTAGTGTCTCCACATCATCAATCTGAAAACTACCACTGCTATATCAAGATCATGGTTCACCTAGTTCTTTTCATGACTCTTTAACTGACATGAACTATAATTAATCAACTCTTTCCCCTGAATTAGGTAACAACCAATCCTAGTCCCTGATAAATCATATAACACCATGTAATCAACACCCTCCACTGGTAATATTAATATGGGTGCAATCGTCAATATCAACCTAATCTCTTGAAAGCACTTCGAGAACTTCTCTATCCACAGGAAATGATTCCCCTTCCATGTCAATTCCATAAAGGGTGAAACAAATCTAGAAATTCCATGTAAAAAGAACCTATAATACTCATCCATGTCAATGAAACTATAATACTTGTTAACACTCATGAGTGGCTCCCATGTAATCACCACATAAATCATCACTGGATCTTCTGTAACTCCATCCTATGAAATAACGTGTCCTATAAATTTAACCTACCGAATCTATAACTAACACCATGATATTTTACAATAATGATGGCGCTCTTAGAGTGTCTCTAGGACCATCTTCAAGTGTCCCTTGTGCTCCACCTAAGATTCTGAGTAAACTAGGATGTCATCATTGAAGACCAGACTGAACTGATCTATGTAGGATAGAAGATCATATTCAGGAGTCTCATGAACACTTCTGGGAAACTGCCCACAACAAAAAAAATCAATATGTACTTGTAGTGGTCATACTGACATCTGAAGACTTTCATTGGGATGCCATCATCCTGTATATGAAGCTAGTGATTTCCCAATCTAAGGCCTATCATTGATGACCACCTCTCTCCCTTTAGCAGTTCAAAGAGTTTTTCAATCCTTGGTTGGGGATACTTATTCTTCTCATTCAACTTGTTCAAGAGTTTTAGGTACACACATAATCTCAAGCTCCCATCTTCCTTCTAGAAAACAAAACTAAGGCATCCCATGGTGAAACACTAGGTCTCACAAAGTCCTTACACTTCAAACCCTCTAGTTGTACCCTCAACTCATGATGCTCCGCATGATCCATCTGATATGAAGGTGTAGATATTGGTGCCATCCTATGGAGGAGATCAATGTAAATGATAACCAACTTATTGGGAGTCAATCCAAGGACATCGCTAAAAATGGTTTCCTCATACACTACCACCACTTACGGAAACTGAGGAATCAACTCATCTATTGGGTCATTGGACAGGCTAGCCAACTAATTTTGGATAGAATGCACCCTCTTTTGGGTGATTCCATCCTATTTTTATTTGGTTTCTTTTTCCTTGACAATGGAATAACTGGTCACATGTACACATACACACCACACTGTGCACCTAAAATAGTAAATATGGGTATGAAATTTGGATAACAAGTCCATACTGTGAATAAATTTATAAGGCCTTGATGCTTTCACCTAGAGATCCCAACCAAAACTCTCACCCCCTAGAGTAAGGGTACACATCTGTAACATGATGGTTATTTTTGAATGTCCCCCCATAAGATTCTCTTATCATAGGGATAGGTTCAATGGTTCCACAAGAATCTCAATGTCTAAAAAAATGTCATGGATAGAAACGAAAATAAAGATGATATGCCTATAAAAAAATTATATAGGGAGGAAAATAAAATTATAATAACTCTAGTAATATCTGGGTCATCGAGGTCATAAGACTCAATCACCTGAAGCCGGTCGAATTTTTATACACCATCTCCTTGTGCTCGTGGTGGACATCCTAGGGGTGGTGGTGGTAGTATATCAAACCTTTTTCCACCTCCTACTTTCTGACCCACTCATCTTCCATGCCCACTACCATGTAGGACACTATTTTCTTGCCTCCTCCTATAACCCTACAGTCTCTCGACCATCGGCTGATAATACTTATGACGAGTTGGGTAATCTCTAGATATATTTACCTGACCACCACATGAGTAATGAAACCTATCTTTCAACTGGATCTATCTTCCCTGGGAGGTTGACACCACTAATCCCATATCATGGGGTCAACATCTAGAGTTATTGGAACTGTTAGGCCTCTACATCTACTATCAGCTACCCACCAATGAAGCCTTAGCTACCTAACGCTTGAAGGTAGCTCCTACTGCTACTGTTTACTCTCAAATAAATCTCTCTACTAGTAGGGTTCTCTCCATTTCCCCAGTATTTGTATAGATGATAAGGCATATCATTTATTCCATAATCTCCTAGAATTAACCCTTTTAGAAGGTTAAACCCTTGAAGAATATTTCATGCACCAAATCCATGGAGTAGTGAGAAAGCTCTGAAAATATTGCTGAGTACCCCGCTATTGTCTTACTACCCTACCATAGATGCAATAGATCTTGTATAGGAATATAGAATAACGTCGATAGAATGAACTCCTCCCTGATGAGATGCTCAATGTCTGTCCATGTGAGGCTCACCACTTCATATTTCAGGATCATTATGCTCCACCATCTCCCCACTAATACTCGTATAATACTTGCAACTAGGGATGAAATTTTTTCGAGAGGTGTTCTCACTATGAGTAAGACACACATAACCCCCACAATCAAATCATTAGCTTCCCAGGGGTCTGGATCACCCCTAAACATGGGAGGTCATTTATTCTAGAAATTAGACAATGCACTTAGCCAACGTGAATCCTTTAATAGTTTTGAATATAGTATCTGCTTCTCTCCAGGTGGTGGTATCACTAATAAACCACCCTAGGGTATTATCTTAGTTACTTGTCCTTGTACCGATTTCTCATCATAGGGAGGATCATCCTTGTGATCGTGCATTGGAATCCTTACTGGATATACACATAGAGGCATCCTAAAATAGATCAATATGTACCATATTACATAAATTATACTTGGTGTGTTGATTCTAGAAGCACATGAGGGAAAATTCAAAATCTTAGATGATGCATATAACATTTTTTATCCATGAAGAAATAGTTTTCATATATAGAGTCATAAAGAAAAATTTAGAGTCTTGGAGTATGGATATGTCTGCTTCCGCACTAACACTGGAGTCCTCGGTCAGAAAGGTGAACTTGAATCTATTAAAATTAATTCCACAAACAAATATCATAGGATCTTGGTTCATTAATTAGAACCAATCCCCTTTGATTCCACTATTTCATGACCCGTCCCAGAGGGGTATGTTACATGACTACCCCAAGCCCAACTTTGATAGGCTAGAGGATGTTTACTTGAACCAAATTGGCATATCCCACAAATGTGAGTTATTTTTATTAAGTACCTACAAACACACAAAGACACACATGAACACACACATCTCCAAGCCAATAATTATGAAATATAAAAACAATAAGTAAAATATTTGTGCATAAACTATGATACCATCCAGTATTTATGATAATAGGAAAACTAGATAGTAAAAATTTCCAGAATACAATCCCACCGACAAAAAGGTCTTCCAATGCAAATACACAAGTCCCTGAAACTCATTAGCATAAAACCCTACCATAAGGGTAGGTGTAGGAAACAGTTTGAATCTATAAGAGTACACCTATAATATCTTATTTATCTAATCAACACCTGGTCCTGGTCCACCAAGGAATCCATCAATGTGTTTTTTATTTTCAGAAGACATGAACTGTAGGGGAAAATCCCCTATAAGGGTGAGTAAAAATATACTATGATGGACACCCCAAAACTACAAAGGTAATTCCACTATGAAATACTAGAATCACAAAAAAATGAAATTCAAAAATTACACCATAATATGATCACATGAAGTAAACCACAATGGAAAAAAATGACGTACTGTCAACTGATATTTAAAAATATGTATCCCCCCATTGATCCTGATAATAAAATCTATCCCATAAGAATGATCAAACCACAAATCAACCTGTTCATGGGATGTTCCATGTTCATCATTAGAATCTATTAATGGAAAATAAATCACAAAGAGTGAAACATCCTCCCTCTATATTTGATTAGTCATTGATGAAGAAATTAGTTTCTTGTTGTCATCAATCCTCAGTCATCCAACATTTTTCATAATCCATCAGAGATATTTCTCTCTCCATTCCTCAATAGAATTTCTAGGGTTATAGAGATGTCCCTGTATTCCAAACTATAGGACATAATTAACAACAAATGGATGGTGAAGCCCTTCAAAGAGATTGTCCTTGGTGGTTCATCTACGGGTGCATATGGGCGGTGCAATATCCCGCTGATACCGATCGAGCACAGAAGCATCTTACCTGTAGACGATGTCCTAGTCATTGTGGTTTAAAAAAGGAGGTCCATGAGGCTTTGTAGTTAAATAATCTCTCAATGATATGCCATTTTGGTCTGGTGAAACCCTCGATAGCGGCATTCAAGTGATTAATGGAATCATGGTGTTTGCAACACTTAGCGGGGGTTTCAGAACTCTCCGAATTTGCATTTTTCATTTATCTTTTCAAAAAAGAAAATTTTGTCCATGCATGTGAGTGGGAGGAAAGGTTTAGTGCTTCCTACCAGTTTACTCTCTCACATTGGTCTTGGTAGTGTCACTATGGATGAGAATCTTCCCTGTCCATAGTTTGGATCAAAATTTTGGGGATCTTCCTTCCTTTCCACAATCCTTCAATATTGGAGGTGGTGGGGGATTCCTTGGAGAGTTGACTTTGTTCTGATTTGAAAATGGATTTATGGTGGGGCTAACCTTGACATCTGTTTTGAGATAAACCTATTAGGGACATTCCATTATCTTCTTATCATAATGTCCCCTGAGGGGTTTCATTGGTGGAAACGGTTGGTGTCCAAGCTGCACCCTGATTTAGCTCAGTTTTTGGTTTTCAATGTGATTCAGTGAAGATCTGTAGAAAGGTCAAGGAAATGCCTTGTCATTAAGGGTCATTGCATGGTCATAGTGTTTATTTCAGATTATCCTAGTTGAATTATGCAGTTGTATCTCGTGTTATGATTCCATTATAGGGATTTGTTACTGTGTCTTCATTTTCACGGGAAAAACCGTCGTCTTCCTCAGAAGGGGCTGTAAAAGTCAATGGGATAGCAGATATTTATTAATTTTCGAGTACTCTCAGACTCACATCAGAAAATATTTTCAATTCTGAGGTGGGGGGAAAAGGTGGGAAGATTTTTTTCAGAGAAAATGGCATTTTCTATCCTGTTATCAATACAATCTAGGGGACCATTTTGGAGTTCTCAGAGGCGGGTTTGACGGAACTAAATCTGAAAAAAATCAATTTCTTCTGCTTATGATGGATGGGCTTCCCCATTATAATCATTGTTGAAGGAATACCGAGGGAGCTATCTACACCATATATAGGTGCACATATACCTTCTCCTATTCTTTCCAAATCACTTAAATCAACCTTTTGGCCATGATGGTTTACCTCACTGATGATAACAACTATCATTTGAGGTTCACATTACTAGATTGGGTGGTGAGGGAAATTGTTGCATCCCATAGGTCACCTGATCAGTTGGTGTTGGATAGCGTACATATGAAGGGGGTGAATCCAGTGCATCTACAATCATCTATGAGGAATAGGATATCCATGTTGTAAGAAGGGGATAGTTCGTTAAAAAAAGAAGAATCTCGTTTTAATAAGGGTTCCTGGTCAAAAGGAACTTCTTAGCCAATTACTCATTCGATGTCCATGGAATAGTGTTATATAACGTAGTTTTTCCTGAGTCTAGGTAATAATGGTCATAGGTCCAATAATTCTATTTGTTAATGGAATATTTGGTTATAAATAATGCTCAGGGTCTCAGAGTACATTTAAAATGTGCCTTCTTGGCTTTTGAGTCTCAAAGATATAGTGTTTCCTTGAATGTTATTCTAGAACCTAAAAATGATGTCAGTAAAATCATCTATTTTTTGAATAATATGGGTTTCAGTTAGTTCATCCATGGACATAAAATGAATAAAAACATTTTCTTATTTTAGAAATAGAACATTTAGGTGGAGTTAATTTCGACAATGAAATAGTGTATAATGGTGTATATCAGGTTCAATGGTATTAGGTTATGTTTTTCTACCATTTAAGCTAGAAACGATATGCAGGAAAGAAGAATCAGGTGTGATGATCTGGAATATATTGATACAATGGGATTAACTTGGTTTATAATTGGGGAATTCAATATGATTGTTGATGTTTCAGATAAGTGAGGTGGATTAGAGAGTTCCATCAACGGCATTCTCGACTTCAGGTATTTTATTTCTAGTAAAGGACATCAGGATAGAGGGTTAAAAGTGTGCAAGAATACCTGGTGTAACAATCACAAAGTGACGATCCACATTTGGTGTTATCTGGACAGATTTATTTCCAACATCCAAGTGTTATATTCCTTTGATCTTTCTTCTATCGTGCACTTATCTCAAGCTTTATCAGACAATGTCCCACTGATGGTTGATCTCAAATGTGGGGGCCAGGGGAATAAGACATTCATATATGAATCAAACAAGCACAGTTTGGTGGATTTTTTTAAAAAAAATTAAGAACTACTGGGAGAATGTGGTTAATGGTAGTGCCTGAGAGGGGATAGTTGGGCGGTTGAAGTGGCTTATGTATGATATTTATCATTGGATTATTAGTAACACAATTGGAGATATTTCTAGGGATTCCATTCAAGTGAAAATAGATAATTTAGAGGACCAACTACAATGGATATGGGATGAAGGTATCTTCGTCATATTATGTGATAAAAATGCCTCCCTGGCCAAGAGGATACTTGAGATTGAAAGTCGCTTCAGGCCGCATTCAAGAGTCAGATTGGTTAAAGATGGTGATCAAAATACTGATTTCATCCATGCATTATTGAAGGAACAACCAAATATTAAAATCATCATTAACATAAGGTTGACTCCAACACATTTGATGACAATGTAGAAGGAAGGTTGGCCTTGGAGTACTTTCAAATGTTACTTATAGGTGATAACCTGGGAAACCTGGTGAATAGTGTTTTAATGGGGGAGAAAGAGTCATTCATGGGGGAAATTTCTATCAGTCTTGAAGTAGAGGATAACAATTCAGTTATGGTATTTCCGTCTGGTAATGAAGTTTGGGACATAGTCCATAACATGTCCTTGGAGAGTGCACCAGGCCGAGATGGCTTTCCATGGATTTTCATTGTGGCGGCGTGGGATTTATTTTTGGATTCTTCTGAATGAGGATATCCATGAATTTTTTAGGGGAGGGGTCAAAAATAGGTGCATTTTTTCATCTAGAGTGGTTTAGTTTCCAAAAATCAAAGACCCTTCCTCTATCGATCATTTTAGAACCATTTTTTAATGTAATGTATATTACAGGATTTTTCCAAGTCTTTTTGCTAGGAGGTTGAACAAGGTGATCTCCAAAGTGATTTCCCAGGAGAAGCACATATTTATTAAGGGTAGAGGGATCCAGGGTGTGATTGGAATTACGAATGAGTTTGTGGAAGATGTTAATAAAAGGGTGAGAAGGTCCAAAATTATCATCCATGTGGATATGAAAAAGGCATATGACAATCTGAATTGGAGATTTATTATCCAAGTAATGAGGAAACTGGGATTTACCAAATAGGTGTGTGATATTTTATTACATTGTTATTCATCACTATGTATTACCATCTATATTATGGGTATGGTCATTAGTTATTTAAAAATTGTGAATGGGTGAGGAAGGGGGATCCCTTGTATCTCATCATGTTTATCATTGCCCAAGAGGATCTTTCACAGAATTAACATAGAGAAATTGAGGAAAGGAGGATCCATCCTTATCACACCAAATCATCAGATGGTTCCCTTTAAAATATTCTATTTGATGATGATATTATGATTTTCTTTATTGAAAGGATTTATTTTATTCTTAGACTTCTGTGAATTAGGTAAGTCAATGGGAGGTCAATAAGACAACATACCAATGTGTGGAAGAGCAGTGTTATCATTTCAAATAAATGATCCAGAAGAAGGGCTCAGGACATCCAAGACATTCTGGGAGTTCACTGGAAGTAGTTTCTAATGATTTACCTTGGGGAACCTATTTCTAATAGGCATGTTATAAATGTACTCTTTTATGAACTCATAAATAGAATTATTGGGAGGATTTTTATCTTTAAGAGTAGATTCCTTTTTTTTCGGTGGTCATGTGTCATTGAGCAACAATGTTCTATCTTCAATTATGATGCATGTAAGGTATGTAATTTCCACACCAAAATTTATTTAACCGATGGAAAGAACTATGTATTTTTTATTTTGGGATGCCAACTCCATGGGTAGGGCACATTGAGCTTCCTGGATTCGTCTTGAAAAATCTACCGGGGAGGGAGTAATTGGTCTCAGGGATATCTCATTAACAATGCAGTCCATGCAGGCTCATATGGCATGGTATTTTATTATTGGTAAATTTTAGTAGGATAAGGATATTAAAAAAAATATGTACAACTTTGGGGAGTGTGGGATAGATATAAGATGTCCATTATCAAAACAACCATCCTATAACATTTATAGATTCCTTAGGTCTTCTCATGTTTGGTGGTGGGGAGAGGAGAGATCAATTTATGGCATGATAAAAGGGTCGATGAGAGGCTATTCATCTATTCTGTCTTATGCCTATTATGATGTTTAGGGAGGTTCTAATTATTCCAGACATATGGAATATATTTAGAGTGAAAAGAAGATGGAAACTTGCAAGGATATTATGTTAAATGATCAGGATGATCGAGTTTGTTTTATAGGATCTGCTTCAAGAATGTTCAGTAGGAATGATTATATGATGCTGCTTCGGAATGGAGGGGATCTTGATGAATGAGATGAGCAGTTATGGTGGAAAAAGGTTCAAACAAAAATGATTTATTGGTATTAAGGGAATAGATTCAAGCACTGCCAACTGAGTATAATGAATAGAAGAAGAGGATTTCCATCGCCTCACATTACTATTGTTGTACAAACCCATAGTTGAAGTCAACCATTCACCTTTTTATTACAAGGGAATGGGCCAACGACATGTGGTCAATTATTGTAATCTGGGGTCATTTTAATCCATATTGTTCATCCATGTAGAACTACATTAGTAGCTTGTACTTTGGATGAGGAAATGAATAAAATTGAATAAAATATCCACAACATCATTATTAGTTATATTTTATGGATGTTATTGGAGGCATGGAACAAGGTAAGGATAGAGGTGTCACCTTTGGTCGCCTTTATTCATGATAGAATAAAGGGGATGATTCACGAACTGGGTTCTCTGGTTAAATGTAACAACCCGAGAAAATAATGTTTTGTTTTGATTTTGACAAGTTTTCTTTTCAATGTCACTCGTTAAGTGAACAAACAAACAACTAATAATGTATTAATAATAAAATGCATCAAATGGATGAAAAATTCCTTTTATTAAAATAAGAAACCTATTGGCTACAACATCCACTGACCAAACAAGAAGGTAAACTAACCAAAAATCCCAACTAAGAACCCAATTACAATGATGGGAATACCGCTTAAAACTACTAAGGGCCCGAGAATGCGGTAGGGGTTTCGAGCATCCATCATAAGGAACATGAGGATGGCTGAAGCCACCACGATCGTTCTCAGCACCAAGGGGATCACACGAACCATCCTTCCTTTTCTCCTTCAGTCACTTGGATTATGGGACACCCCGAGACTAGACCCTTTTTATAAGCACCCTAATCTGACCATTGAACCTCAAACGACCACAAATTAGACCGTTGGTTTCCCCAAGAATCCAATGTTTTATTTTGACCGTTGGGTCTTCTTATCCTCTATGTTTTATTTTGACCGTTGGAAATAAGATGATTTACCCCAAAAGGATCGGCATGATAATTGTGTATTTTTCTTTAATATTTTAAAGTGTCATCAATGTTAATTTTGTTTTCCCAAAATGATAATTATATTTTATGTTTCTAAATGGAAAAAATTAATATTATTGTTTTTCTTCCATTATACATATTAATTTGAACAATTGAACTTTTATTTTCTATTTATATCAAACTTGATGGATTTTATGAGATATATATATATTACATCAAATTAGATATATTATTTCTCTTATAATTCGACCTTTATTAACTATTTTGGAAACTTTGTCAAATTATGGATTTATTTACAAATTTCACATCTTCAAGCTTACACAAATACTTTTAAGCAACCTATTTCTTTTTTTTTCTTTTCTTAAAGGAGTTTATCCAAATGTTTGAATGAAATTATAAATTAACATCATTATTATGTAATTCAGCAAAGGAAAAAAATAAATAAATAAATAAACAAATAAATATATAATATGATGAATAAATCGATGCTTTCTTTAATTGATTAAATGAACCTTTAATTTTCCAAAATATAATAATTATGGTTTAAAAATTATATACATAATATAATAAGGCTAATAAAAATTATTGGTATTTTAAAATAAAAAAAATATATATACATATGTTTATATAATAACATGTTTTGATTAAATCAATTTTTAATTATTATTAACCAATGATTTTTTTTATTAAAATAATAAAGGTGGTTTAATAATTGAATTCATTAATAATAATAAGAAAATTAATGAATTAATAAATTAATAAGAATATTAACAGAGTTTTTTTTAAACCTGTTGAAGACCCACGTTTCTTGCTTCTTCTTTTTTTGCATCGCGTTACACCCCAGCCGTCTAATCCTCTCCCCTTGATCGCAGCCGTTGAGTTCTTTAAATGCCCCGCCAATTTTGGGCCACCCGATCCAGCATCCTCTAATCTCGGCCGTCCACTGTTTTCATGTTTTTCCTCCTCCGCAACTTCTTCTTCCCCGCATACTCCTCTACTTATTCATTTCGTCGTTGTACCAGTAGACTAGGGGGTCCCATTTTTCTCCTCTAGGACAGTGAGTAGCCTGGCTGTCTCCTCCTTTCTTCAAGTCGACACCGACCCCTCTCCCCTGATTCCTCGACCGACGACTCCCCCGAAGTCCATCTTCTTTTTTTTAAAGAACCCTTGTTGCACCGAAGGGCTTGCACCAGCTCTTTTGATCTCTCCGACCTCTAGACGTCGTCGCTGCTCCATTCTCCTCTCCTCCCCTCCGTACTAGTAAGGGTCGGACCATTTTTTAGTTTATGCAAGCTTCGTTTGTCACTTATATAAATATATACGTTTTATATTTATATGTGTATACCTTCTTCATTCTATGCCTTCAGTTTCTTTTGCCTCAACTACATCTTCTCTCTAAGAAAGTTAAGGGTCACGTTCGGTTTCTCTTAAGTTTGCTTAAGTTTCAAGTTATGTATATATATATAAATATGTATATAAATGTTATATGTATATGTATAACTTCTGCATTTGTTCTTTCGGATCCCCTTGACTCGTCCAATTCTCCTCTCAGAGCAAGGTAAGAAGTAGGTTATTATTTTGGTACGGTTTGGTCATGTTTCGGTTTGTATAAATGTGTAAATATATATGTACTTGTTATATATGATTATTGTGTATGTGTGAAACCGGTGCAAACCTGGACCGTGAGATCTCCCATTCGGCTTAAAGAATCAGTTGGGAGTAAGGGAGAAAAATCCTCTTCTTTGTTTCCTACCATTTATGTATGTTCTATATAGTTATACACTTGTTGTATAATTTTGTATAAAAAAATATATAGGACCATATGAACCGGTTTTAACTATTCCTAGAACCGATCTGGTCGGCCTCTTTGTGAAAACCTAAAATTTGGGAGTAAGGGTTTGAAGGTTCTGTTTTTATTTGGCCGTGGGTTCTTATTTTTCACACCTTGTGATTATATATGTGTATATATATACATTTATATATACACATATTTATAAGATGATAAATGCAAGTATACAACCTTTCCTCAGTGTTATACCCCTGATTTTTATTTTTGCCTATAAAAAAAATGGAGATATTGAGTAATTGAAGGAATAGGTAAAATTATGCAAGTGAATGAAGTATATTGTTGTTGTATATGCATACACCTATGTGTATATACATTAATATGAACTTAGTGTCCATGTTTGCAATTTATCACAATATAGCATGATGAAGTTTATGGGTTGGTTTGATTTCAAAATCATTCTTGAAACTGAAATTTTCATTTATCACTGATCTGGATAAATCAGGATTTTTGTTTTGTAAAAATGGTTAGTATGGACTTCTTGAACATTTACAATTGAATACATGTATTCATAGGTAGGTACTCATGTTTATTTAATTTTCTAATAAAAGAGTTTACACAATTATATACATGATTTCCCCAAGATGGACTTGATTATGCACATTGTAACCTCAACTGCCTGTTTTAAATGCCTATGATATCCATTTATCATAATATGTATAAGTTATGAACGACCATGCATTAATTGGGTATTATGATGTAGGGAATGTTAAGTGTTATGTTTACTTTCTTAAAATCCATGTTTTCAAATGTTAAGATAACTTTTTATGAGCACGATGCTTTAGCATGCATGTCATAATGTTTTTAATGATTAAACTGTTTTCATGTTATGAACACGTATGTGAAAATGGGGTTTAATTAAGAATGTATGAAACCCCATGAATGAATGACGATGTCAAGATATGTGAGGGATGTATAGGACTTACATCTGACGGGTGCGCTCAGAATTATATAGCGCTCCAATGCATTGGGTAAAGCAGGAGTCTCCTGAGACGAACATGTGCGACGGTCTTGGCAGTTAGCCTTGACTTGAGCTAAGGAAATAGGGTGGGCAGTGAGCCTTGAACTGTTAAGTATGTTTTATGGTCTTGACGAAAGGTATTGACAATGTCTAGTATTATACATTCCCTCTGCATGTAATGATAAAGGTTAACCAGGGGCTAGTTCAACTAACAGGACAATCCCAAGTTGAAAGCTCCCAAGATCATGAAAATGTACTTTATGTAACAAGAACTGTTCGTCATATGGTAAACTGTTAGATGATCTGCATTTTACTCATGAACCATGATATGCATGTTTTCCCTTATTAGCCATAGAATTCTTTTAGAATTAAAGTAACCTTGTTTTAAACATTATTCATTGTTTATTTTTCTTATATTGTGAACTCTGATCATGTTTACATTAAATCTCATTTCAAGTACGTGCTTCTTTGTGCAAGTGGTTTTCAAAGAATGATGGATTTCATGTTTTAAGAAAAGATAGTGTTTTGTTTTAGCAAAGAGATTTATTCTCTTCAAAAGAACTTATTTGAGAAATTATTTTCTTAAAATGTTTTGAAACCCCTTACTAGGCATTTTTTCTCACCCTACGTTTTGTTAAAAATTTTCAGGCATGGTTGATACCTATGAAGTTAATCGTTAGCAGCTGGTTTCCCAGAATCCTGAGCCTTGGGATATTCTATAGTAATGAGACATGTTATTTAATTTGTAATGATGTAATGTTAAGTATATCATGTCTCATTAAGCACCCTGGGTTTGGGGGTCGCTACAGTTGGTATCAGAGGATGGGTTCAGGAACACTGGAAAACCAGGTGATATAAATATATTGCTAAGACTAACTAAGTAAAAATGTTATAACTTTCAGATGGTTGATGTACCTACTGACCTTTTTTCACTTCCCACTGAGGCTCTAGAGAACATTATATCTCTAGCTAGTAGCGATATCTTTCTAAATTATTCCCAAATTCGCATGACGTGTAAGCACATGTACGATGTGTAAAACTCATCTAGGGTTCTTAGTCTCCACCGGGGATTGGGGATGGATTATCTCCTAATGTTTATAACCCAATTTCCCTATTATGCACGTCGAGGAAGGTATCACGAAGGACTCTTCCGAGTGTTTACAACTGGCGAGGAATTTGGAACAATGCTAGATAACCCCTTTCAAGAAGCTGCTCCTGCTGGAGACCTCCGAGCGTCTTA
Source organism: Viscum album (assembly GCA_963277665.1). Taxonomy (NCBI): domain Eukaryota; kingdom Viridiplantae; phylum Streptophyta; class Magnoliopsida; order Santalales; family Viscaceae; genus Viscum; species Viscum album. Next base: position 963,164,772 of record OY728156.1, read on the forward strand.
CCTGTGCTAGATCATGCACTACGGCTTCTGGGGCCAGTTAATGTACTTTGGAGCATTGGAAAATGAGTCCACTCACGTGTCTCTTTGGCACGAAGTGTACACCGATGTTTCCCAACTCCATACCCCTCACGCTAAACTCAAGAGGCGTTATAAATGTTAGCATGAGTTTAGTCCTGTCTATTAATCTTGTGTGTGGTTTGAAGAGTTAGGATGTTTTTCTACTCTTTGTGGCATACGTCTTGTAAACTCAGACTTTTCCGTGTAAACTTTTCATAAATGGAAGTTTCTGGTTTCCTTTCATGTCTTCACCTTATCAATGATGCTAAGAGTTTCCCTTTGATGTTTCCTTTCAGATGGCTGGTCGAAAGAACTTCTCATCCCAACCCGATGAGCTAGTAGAAGTCATCTTGATCAAGGAATGCATGGTGGATTACCCGTCCTTCCTCCACATGTGAGGGTCCTTCCAGCGTTTGCTGGATTTAGCAAATAGTCCAGAGATTCTTCGGTTATGTCAAGAGAATGATCGCGTCTTTCACCTCATCGCCACTGCTCAACTCCCCTAATATAGGCGAAGGGGAATGTACTTTGAGGGACTGTTCCAGTGTTTCACTCTGGCACAAAACTTTTCTGCCAGAGCGTGTTTCCTTGTGGCCGCCCAGGATGGCCAGCTCAGTGCAGCCAACATGTTCCATGTCTTGAACCTCAGTCTCCTCAACTGCATCATCCCTCTAAACTACCTCAAGAACGAGGTAGCCAGAGGATTCATCAAGGAGTTTATCTACTCGTACGTTTCCGAGCTTTGCATCGCACAATCCTCCCTTTGGAAGCCCGTGTGCATTACACACGAACAGGAGTTCAGTGAGCACTGTTCGAGGTGCATATGGACTAGGGAAGCGGAAGATCTGTGTTCCAACATTGTTGTCACGTTAACTGAGCCAGATCAGGTGTTTCAGTAGAGTTGTACATATGGGGTTTTCAGTTTTTTTTATGATAGAATTGTGAGGGAGCAATTCTTTGAAGGGGGAAGTAATGTAACAACCCGAGAAAACCATGTTTTGTTTTGATTTTGAAAAGTTTTCTTTTCAATGTCACTCGTTAAGTGATCCAACAAACTACTAATAAGGTATTAATAATAAAATGCATCAAATGGATGAAAAATTCCTTTTATTCAAATAAGAAACCTTTCGGCTACAACATCCACTGACCAAACAAGAAGGTAAACTAACCGAAAATCCAAACTAAGAACCCGATTACAATGATGGGAACACCGCTTAAAACTACTAAGAGCCCGATAATGCAGTAGGGGTTTCGAGCGTCCATCATAAGGAACATGAGGATGGCTGAAGCCACCGCGACGGTGATCAGCACTATGGGGATCACACGAACCATCCTTCCTTTTCTCCTTCGTTCACTTGGAGTAAGGGAGACCCCAAGACTAGACCCTTTTTATAAGCACCCTAATCTGACCGTTGAACCTCAAATGACCACAAATTCGACCGTTGGTTTCCCCAAGAATCCAATGTTTTATTTTGACCGTTGGGTCTTCTTATCCTCTATGTTTTATTTTGACCCTTGGAAATAAGATGATTTACCCCAAAAGGATCGGAATGATAATTGTGTATTTTTCTTTTATATTTTAAAGTGTCATCAATGTTAATTTAGTTTTCCCAAAATGATAATTTTATTTTATGTTTCTAAATGGATAAAATTAATATTATTGTTTTTCTTCCATTATACATATTAATTTGAACAAATGAACTTTTATTTTCAATTTATATCAAACTTGATGGATTTTATGTGTTATATATATATTACATCAAATTAGATATATTATTTCTCTTATAATTCGACCTTTATTAACTATTTTGGAAACATTGTCAAATTATGGTTTTATTTACAAATTTCGCATCTTTAAGCTTACACAAATACTTTTAAGCAACATATTTCTTTTTTTTCTTAAAGGAGTGTATCCAAATGTTTGCATTAAATTATAAATTAACATAATTATTATGTAATTCAGCAAAGGAAAAATAAATAAATAAATAAATAAAATATATATATATTGTGATGAATAAATCAATGCTTTCTTTAATTGATTAAATGAACATTTAATTTTCCAAAATATAATAATTATGGTTTAAAAATAATATACTTAATATAATAAGGCCAATAAAAATTATTGTTATTTTAAAATAGAATATATATATATATATATATATATGTTTATATAATAACATGTTTTGATTAAATCAATTTATAATTATTTTTAACCAATGATTTTTTTTATTAAAATAACAAAGGTGGTTTAATAATTTAAATCATTAATAATAATAAGAAAATCAATGAATTAATAAATTAATAAGAATATTAAGAAAGTTTTTTTTAAAACCTGTTGAAGACACGCATTTCTTCCTTCTTTTTTTTGCACCGCATCGCACCCCAGCGGTCTGATCTTCTCCCCTTGACTACAACCTTTGAGTTCTTTAAATTCCCCGCCAATTTTGGGCCACCCAATCCAGCTTCCTATAATCCCGACCGTCCACTATTTTCGCGTTTTTCCTCCTCTGAAGCTTCTTCTTCCCCGCGCCCTCCTCTTCTTCTTCATTTCATTGTTGTACCAGTAGACTAGGGGGTCCCGTTTTTCTCCTCTAGGCCGGTGAGTAGCCCGGCTATCTCCTCCTTTCTTCAAGTCGACACCGACCCCTCTCCCTGGATGCCTCGACCGACGACTCCCCCGAAGTCCATCTTTTTTTTTAAAAAACTCGTGTTGCACCTAAGGGCTTGCACCAGCACCTTTGATCTCTCCGACCTCCAAACGCCATCGCTGATCTATTCTCCTCTCCTCCTCTCCGTACTGGTAATGGTTGGACCTTTTTTTTAGTTTATGCATGCTTCGGTTTTCACTTATATAAATATATACGTTTTATATTTATATGTGTATACCTTCTGCATTCTATGCCTTCGATTTCTATTTCCTCGACTACATATTCTCTCCAAGTAAGGTAAGTGTCGTGTTCTGTTTATCTTAAGTTTTTTTAAGTTTCGGGTTATGTATATATATATATAAATATGTATATACATGTTATATGTATATGTATAACTTCTGCGTTTGTTCTTTCAGATCCCCTTGACTCGTCCAATTCTCCTCTCCGAGCAAGGTAAGAAGCAGGTTTTTATTTTGGTATAGTTTGGTCAAGTTTCGGTTTGTATAAATGTGTAAATATATATGTACATGTTATATATGTTTATGGTGTATGTGTGAAACCGGTGCAAGCTTGGACCGTGAGATCTCCCTTTCGGCTTAAAGAATCGGTTTGGAGTAAGGGAGAAAAATCATCTTATTTGTTTCCTACCATTTATGTAAGTTCTATATAGTTATACACTTGTTGTATAATTTTGTATAAACAAAAATATAAAGGACCATATAAACCGGTTTTAACTATTCCTAGTACCGATCTGGTCGGCCTCTTTGTGAAAACCTAAAATTTGGGAGTAAGGGGTTGATGGTTCTGTTTTTATTTGGGCACGGGTTCTTATTTTTCACACCTTGTGTTTATATATGTGTATATATATACATTTATATATACACATATGTATAAGATGATAAATGCAATTATACAACCTTTCCTCAGTGTTATACCCCTGATTTTTATTTTCGCCTATAAAAAAATGGAGATTTTGAGTAATTGAATGAATAGGTAAAATTATGCAAGTGAATGAACAATATTGTTGTTGTATATGCATACACGTATGTGTATATAAATTAATATGAACTTAGTGTCCATGTTTTCAATTTATCACAATATAGCATGATGAAGTTTATGGGTTGGTTTGATTTCAAAATCATTCTTGAAACTGAAATTTTCATTTATCACTAATCTGGATAAATCAGGATTTTTGATTTGTGAAAATGGTTATTATGGACTTCTTGAACATTTACAAATGCATACATGTATTCATAGGTAGGTACTCATGTTTATTTAATTTTCTAATAAAAGAGTTTACACAATTATATACATGATTTCCCCAAGATGGACTTCATTATGCACATTGTAACCTCAACTGCCTGTTTTAAATGCCTATGATATCCATTTATCATCATATGTATAAGTTATGAACGACCATGCATTAATTGGGTATTATGATGTAGGGAATGTTAAGTGTTATGTTTACTTTCTTAAAATCCATGTTTTCAAATGTTAAGATAACTTTTTATGAGCACGATGCTTTAGTATGCATGTCATAATGTTTTTAATGATTAAACTGTTTTCATGTTATGAACACGTATGTGAAAATGGGGTTTAATTAAGAATGTATGAAACCCCATGAATGAATGACGATGTCAAGATATGTGAGGGATGTATAGGACGTACATGTGACGGGTGCGCTCGGAATTATATAGCGCTCCAATGCATTGGGTAAAGCAGGAGTCTCATGAGACGAACATGTGCGACGGTCTTGGCAGTTAGCCTTGACTTGAGCTAAGGAAATAGGGTGGGCAGTGAGCCTTGAACTGTTAAGTATGTTTTATGGTCTTGACGAAAGGTATTGACAATGTCTAGTATTATACATTCCCTCTGCATGTAATGATAAAGGTTAACCAGGGGTTAGTTCAACTAACAGGACAATCCCAAGTTGAAAGCTCCCATGATCATGAAAATGTACTTTATGTAACAAGAACTATTCTTCACATGGTAAACTGTTAGATGATCTGCATTTTACTCATGAACCATGATATGCATGTTTTCCCTTCTTATCCATAGAATTCTTTTAGAATTAATGTAACCTTGTTTTAAACATTATGCATTGTTTATTTTTCTTATATTGTGAACTCTGATCATGTTTACATTAAATCTCATTTCAAGTACGTGCTTCATTGTGCAAGTGGTTTTCAATGAAATATGGATTTCATGTTTTAATAAAAGATAGTGTTTTGTTTTAGCAAAGAGTTTTATTCACTTCAAAAGAACTTCTTTGAGAAAGTATTTTCTAAAAATGTTTTAAAACCCCTTACTAGGCATTTTTTTTCACCCTACGTTTTGTTAAAAATTTTCAGGCATGGTTTATACCTATGAAGTTAATCGTTAGCAGCTGGTTTACCAGAATCTTGAGCCTTTCGATCTTCTGTAGTAATGAGACATGTTATTTAATTTGTAATGATGTAATGTTGAGTATATCATGTCTCATTAAGCACCCTGCGTTTGGGGGTCGCTACAGTTGGTATCAGGGGATGGGTTTAGGAACTCTGGAAAACCAGGTGATATAAATATATTGCTAAGACTAACTAAGTAAAAATGTTATAACATTCAGATGGCTGATGTACCTACTGACCTTTTTTCACTTCCCACTGAGGCTCTAGAGAACATTATATCTCTATCTAGTCGCGATATCTTTCTAAATTATGCCCAAATTCGCATGACGTGTAAGCACCTGTACGTTGTGTAAAACTCATCTAGGGTTCTTAGTATCCACCGGGTATTGGGGATGGATTATCTCCTAATGATGATAACTTAATTTCCCTCTTATGCACGCCGAGGAAGGTATCACGAAGGACTCTTTCGAGTGTTTACAACTGGCGAGGAATTTGGAACAATGCTAGATAACCCCTTTCAAGAAGATGCTTCTGTTGGAGACTTCCGAGTGGCTTACCTGTGATAGATCATGCACTACGGATTCTGGGGCCAGTTAATGTACTTTGGAGCGTTGGAAAATGAGTCCACTCATGTGTCTCTTTGGCATGAAGTGTACACCGATGTTTCCCAACTCCATACCCCTCACGCTAAACCTAAGTGGCATTATAAATGTTCCCATGAGTTTAGTCCTGTCTATTCATCTTGTGTGTGGTTTGAAGAGTTAGGATGTTTTGCTACGCTTTATGGCATACGTCTTGTAAACTCAGACTTTTCCGTGTAAGCTTTTCATAAATGGAAGTTTCTGGTTTCCTTTCATGTTTTCACCTTATCAATGATGCTAAGAGTTTCCCTTTGATGTTTCCTTTCAGATGGCTTGTCGAAAGAACTTCTCATCCCAACCCGATGATCTAGTAGAAGTTATCTTGATCAAGGCATGCATGGTGGATTACCCGTCCTTTCTCCACATGCGAGGGTCCTTCCAGCGTTTGCTCGATTTAGCAAACGGTCCATAGATTCTTCAGTTATTTCAAGAGAATGATCACGTCTTTCACCTCATCGCCACTGCTCAACTCCGCTAATATAGGCGAAGGGGAATGTACTTTGAGGGCATAATCCAGTGTTTCACTCTGGCACAAAACTTTTCTTCCAGAGCGTGTTTCCTTGTGGCCGCCCAGGATGGACAGCTTAGTGCAGCCTACATGTTCCATGTCTTGAACCTCAGTATCCTCAACCGCATCATCCCTCTAAACTACCTCGAGCATGAGGTGGCCAGAAGATTCATCAAGGAGTTTATCTACTCGGACGTTTCTGAGCTTTGCATCACACAATCCTCCCTTTGGAAGCCCGTGTGCAGTACACACGAACAGGAGTTCTGTGAGCACTGTTCGAGGTGCATCTGGACTAGGGAAACGGAAGAGCTGTGTTCCAACTTTGGTGTCCCATTAACTGAGCCAGATCAGCTGTTTCAGTAGAGTTGTACGTATGGGGTTTTAAGTTTTTCTTTTTTTTTATGATAGAATTGTGAGGGAGCAATTCTTTGTAGGGGGAAGTAATGTAACAACCCGAGAAATCCATGTTTTGTTTTGATTTTGACAAGTTTTCTTTTCAATGTCACTCGTTAAGTGAACCAAAAAACTACTAATAAGGTATTAATAATAAAATGCATCAAATGGATGAAAAATTCCTTTTATTCAAATAAGAAACTTTTCGGCTACAACATCCACTGACCAAACAAGAAGGTAAACTAACCAAAAATCCAAACTAAGAACCGGATTACAATGATGGGAAGACCGCATAAAACTACTAAGAGCCCGAGAATGCGGTAGGGGTTTCGAGTGTCCATCATAAGGAACATGAGGATGGCTGAATCCCCCGCGACCGTGATCAGCACTATGGGGATCACACGAACCATCCTTCATTTTCTCCTTCGTTCACTTGGAGTAAGGGAGACCCCAAGACTAGACCCTTTTTATAAGCACCCTAATCTGACCGTTGAACCTCAAATGACCACAAATTCGACCGTTGGTTTCCCCAAGAATCCAATGTTTTATTTTGACCGTTGGGTCTTCTTATCATCTATGTTTTATTTTGACCGTTGGAAATAAGATGATTTACCCCAAAAGGATCGGCATGATAATTGTGTACTTTTCTTTAATATTTTAAAGTTTCATCAATGTTAATTTAGTTTTCCCAAAATGATAATTATATTTTATGTTTCTAAATGGATAAAATTAATATTATTGTTTTTCTTCCATTATACATATTAATTTGAACAATTGAACTTTTATTTTCTATTTATATCAAACTTGATGGATTTTATGTGTTATATATATATTACATCAAATTAGATATATTATTTCTCTTATAATTCGACCTATATTAACTATTTTGGAAACATTGTCAAATTATGGTTTTATTTACAAATTTTTCATCTTTAAGCTTACACAAATAATTTTAAGCAACCTATTTCTTTTTTTTTCTTAAATGAGTGTATCCAAATGTTTGCATGAAATTATAAATTAACGTAATTATTATTTAATTCAGCAAAGGAAAAATAAATACATAAATAAATAAAATATATATATATATTATGATGAATAAATAAATGCTTTCATTAATTGATTAAATGAACATTTAATTTTCCAAAATATAATAATTATGGTTTAAAAATAATATACTTAATATAATAAGGCCAATAAAAATTATTGTTATTTTAAAATAGAATATATATATATATATATGTTTATATAATAACATGTTTTGATTAAATCAATTTATAATTATTTTTAACCAATGATTTTTTTTATTAAAATAATAAAGGTGGTTTAATAATTTAATTCATTAATAATAATAAGAAAATCAATGAATTAATAAATTAATAAGAATATTAACAATTTTTTTTAAAACCTGTTGAAGACCTGCGTTTCTTCCTTCTTTTTTTGCACCGCATCGCACCCCAGCGGTCTGATCTTCTCCCCTTGACCGAAACCTTTGAGTTCTTTAAATGCCCCGCCAATTTTGGGCCACCCAATCCAGCTTCCTATAATCCCGACCATCCACTATTTTCGTGTTTTCCTCCTCCGATGCTTCTTCTTCCCTGCGCCCTCCTCTTCTTCTTCATTTCATTGCTGTACCAGTAAACTAGGGGGTCCCGTTTTTCTCCTCTAGGCCGGTGAGTAGCCCGGCTATCTCCTCCTTTCTTCAAGTCGACACCGACCCCTCTCCCTGGATGCCTCGACCGACGACTCCCCCGAAGTCCATCTTCTTCTTCTTTTTTTAAAAACCCGTGTTGCACCTTAGGGCTTGCACCAGCACCTTTGATCTCTCCGACCTCTAAACGCCATCGCTGATCCGTTCTCCTCTCCTCCTCTCCGTACTGGTAATGATCGGACCTTGTTTTTAGTTTATGCATGCTTCAGTTTTCACTTATATAAATATATACGTTTTATATTTATATGTTTATACCTTCGGCATTCTATGCCTTCGGTTTCTGTTGCCTCGACTACATCTTCTCTCCAAGAAAGGTAAGTGTCGCGTTCTGTTTATCTTAAGTTTTCTTAAGTTTCGGGTTATGTATATATATATAAATATGTATATACATGTTATATGTATATGTATAACTTCTGTGTTTGTTCTTTCGGATCCCCTTGACTCGTCCAATTCTCCTCTCTGAGCAAGGTAAGAAGCAGGTTTTTATTTTGGTATGGTTTGGTCAAGTTTCGTTTTGTATAAATGTGGAAATATATATGTCCATGTTATATATGTTTATGGTTTATGTGTGAAACCGGTGCAAACTTGGACCGTGAGATCTCCCTTTCGGCTTAAAGAATCGGTTGGGAGTAAGGGAGAAAAATCCTCTAATTTGTTTCCTACCATTTATGTAAGTTCCATATTGTTATACACATGTTGTATAATTGTGTATAAACAAAAATATACAGGACCATATAAACCGGTTTTAACTATTCCTAGTACCGATCTGGTCGGCCTCTTTGTGAAAACCTAAAAATTGGGAGTAAGGGTTTGAAGGTTCTGTTTTTATTTGGGCGCGGGTTCTTATTTTTCACACCTTGTGTTTATATATGTGTATATATATACATTTATATATACAAATATGTATAAGATGATAAATGCAAGTATACAACCTTTCCTCAGTGTTATACCCCTGATTTTTATTTTCGCCTATAAAAAATGGAGATTTTGAGTAATTGAATGAATAAGTAAAATTATGCAAGTGAATGAAGTATATTATTGTTGTATATTCATACACTTATGTGTATATACATTAATATGAACATAGTGTCCATGTTTTCAATTTATCACAATATAGCATGATGAAGTTTATGGGTTGGTTTGATTTCAAAATCATTCTTGAAACTGAAATTTTCATTTATCACTGATCTGGATAAATCAGGATTTTTGTTTTGTGAAAATGGTTAGTATGGACTTCTTGAACATTTACAAATGTATACATGTATTCATAGGTAGGTACTCATGTTTTTTTAATTTTCTAATAAAAGAGTTTACACAATTATATACATGATTTCCCCAAGATGGACTTGATTATGCACATTGAATCCTCAACTGCCTGTTTTAAATGCCTATGATATCCATTTATCATCATATGTGTATGTTATAAACGACCATGCATTAATTGGGTATTATGATGTATGGAATTTTAAGTGTTATGTTTACTTTCTTAAAATCCATGTTTTCAAATGTTAAGATAACTTTTTATGAGCATGAAGCTTTAGCATGCATGTCATAATGTTTTTAATGATTAAACTATTTTCATGTTATGAACATATATGTGAAAATGGGGTTTAATTAAGAATGTATGAAACCCCATGAATGAATGACCATGTCAAGATATGTGAGGGATGTATAGGACTTACATGTCACGGGTGTGCCCAGAATTATTTAGCGCTCCAATGCATTGGGTAAAGCAGGAGTCTCATGAGACAAACATGTGCGACGGTCTTGGCAGTTAGCCTTGACTTGAGCTAAGGAAACAGGGTGGTCAGTGAGCCTTGACCTGTTAAGTATGTTTTACGGTCATGACGAAAGGTCTTGAAAAAGTCCAGTATTATACATTCCCTCTTAATGTAATGATAATGGTTAACCAGGGGTTAGTTCAACTAACAGGACAATCCCTAGTTGAAAGCTCCCAAGATCATGAAAATGTACATTATGTAACAAGAACTGTTCTTCATATGGTAAACTGTTAGATGATCTGCATTTTACTCATGAACCCTGATATGCATGTTTTCCCTGCTTAGCCATTGAATTATTTTAGAAATAAAGTAATCTTGTTTTAAACATTATGCATTGTTTATTTTTCTTATATTGCGCACTCTGATCATGTATACATTAAATCTCATTTCAAGTACGTGCTTCTTTGTGCAAGTGGTTTTCAAAGAAAGATGGATTTCATGTTATAAGAAAAGACAGTGTTATGTTTTAACATATTGTTTTATTCTCTTCAAAAGATTTTCTTTGAGAAAGTATTTTATAAAAATGTTTTAAAACCCCTTACTGGGCATTTTTGCTCACCCTACGTTTTGTTAAAATTTTTCAGGCATGGTTGATACCTATGAAGTTAATCGTTAGCCGCTGGTTTCCCAGAATCCTGAGCCTCACGATCTTCTGTAGTGATGAGACATGTTATTTAATTTGTAATGATGTAATGTTAAGTATATCATGTCTCATTAAGCACCCTGGGTTTGGGGGTCACTACATTAAAGGTGGAAAAGAGTCTCATGAAATAAGCATCTTACTCACTAAACCACATTCTCAATCTAGTTCTCTAGGATGTTGGATTAGATGGAGACTACAGCTTTATGGATATAAACATAACATTGATGGATCATTTATGAATGGGAAAAATCATGTGGGCAGTTTACTACGGTATATGTATGGTTCAAAGATGTTCACATTCAAAAGATCTTATGGTCCGGTGAGTTCGTTGGGTATAGAAATGAGAGCGATTCATTCTGGTATCTTGATTTGAAGAAACATAGTTTTGATTTTTCCCGAGGTAATTTCAGATTCTGAAAATGATGTACGAGCCTTAAAAGATTAGGTGGAACCTCTTTGGTTCCTGAATTACATTGTTCTTCATTGCTACTTGGAGCTTAGACGTGGTTTCTTAGTTCGACATGTCCATAGAGAAACCAATTTTCCTATAGATTCCATCTCTAGGGGGAGTAGTCTGGAGGATCCATTGATCATGTTCTCTAGTTTGGGATCATTACCTCAGAAATGAAATAATTTTGTGCAAGGGGATGCCCTGGGACTACATCATTTGAGACCCCCATGAAAATTTCATCAATGAATGGGATGTTAGCCCATATTTTAATATTTAAGAAATAAAATTTTATCAATATAGGATGTAATTAAAAAAACTAACATAGAATCAAATAAAATATTTTTATTAATATATTTTAACGATGGCTATGTACAATTTCGAACATTCACAGTCGACCCACACTGGCCAATTTTAGGCCCCATATAAGGTAACCTCACTACTCTAGATGGAACAGGGCTATTTAATTTCTGATCAGGACACTCATTTATAATTTATTCCTGTTTTAATAAGATTTAGGCCGTTTGGTTTATTAAAAACCTAACATTTTCACTGTGTCATTCTGGGAACACCAAGCCTCAGAATATCCAACCGTCTTAATGGATGGCATAATAATTTTCTTAATTAATTTATAAAAATAAAACTATAGAAAACATGAGCCATTATATATGTATCATTATCATAATATTTCACGCCAATCAAAACTAATTTGTTCTATTTTTAACCCTACACACATAACATACCGAATATTAAAAAATTTGTAATGAATAGGAAAATTAACTTTTAATATTGCTGACTAATCCATGTATCAAATTGATGTTTTTTTGATTTCAATAGATCAGTTATGAATCGATGAATATTCTCCTAGATTTTAACATAAATCCAAAGTAATTTCCCATTTTGACCCATTGATGGTAGATCTGTCATTTTAATAACACAGGGAAAATTACACTTCATTTTCCATCATATCGATTGATACGAGCATCCAATGAATTCATTGCTGAATCACGAAAATAAAAAATGGATTTGTGATTGTTCCTCTATCATTTCTTTTCAATCCATGTGATTATTCATGGTATATTGATCAATTTTACATTATTTATCTTTTAACTCCAAATCGGAGGGAAGAAAGCTATTTTAAATTGTATTGATCAATTCATTTTTAGATACATGTTTTGGGGACTCTTATATAATTTAAATGACTATAGATCATTTTTCCTATATTTGAGGTCAATTGAAGCTCTTTCGGTAGGTTTTGACACTTACACACATGAGTTTCCTATTATGAAAAAATTCATATAAATATGAAAATTTAATTTTAACTATGCCAAACAATATGTGCATAATATTGAATTGTGGAACATTTCAAGAGGTAAAAATGATTTGAGAAATTTTCTCTTATATTTTCACGTCAATCATAACTATTTGTTAAAATTTTAAGCTTTTATAAGAGATATTCTATTTTAAACACTATATGATTTTAGATGTTTTTCCCATCGTATCGGGCGAGTAATGTGTCATAGATGAAAAGGGGGATTGAATTTTGTGTGGGTTGTGTGATGAGTTTATTAAAACTATGTTGTTTAGAAATGAGGAAGTTTTTTATGTGTTGAATTGAATTAGAGGATTTGAATACTTGATGACCATCGTAGAAGCATGATATATGTTATATTACTATTATATTCACCAGGTAATTTATATTAGTGGTATATTTGACTAGGAATTGGTTGTACAAGTAGATTTTTTAGGGATAACCATTTAGAGAGATAACTACTTTTATGGAAATGTACTTATCATGTTTCTTGTGAATGAATATGTAGTAGACAATAGTGATGAATTCAATGAGTTCCTTATAAGGGAATATGTTCTTGAGGATATTTAAATATAGTATGATTCAATTGGGAAAAAAATATACTTAGATAATATAGTTGGATACCTATGATTGGACAATTTTTCAGTTTTTAGAAGTAGTTGGATTATATAATGACAGCTATACAACTATAAATGTTGAGAAATGTGTTTTGTTTAAAATTTGGATGTTAACGTGGTATGAAAGGAAAGAGGATCAATGATTTATTTTTGGGAGATTATTTTTATTGATTTTTTTATTTTATTTTTTCTATCCATGGATGAATTTTTATATTGAATTCACATTGACATATTAGAGTTCCACAAGGGGAAATATTGATTATTTTCATATACATACCCTTTCAAAATATATTCTGATGACATTAAATTTCTAATAAATGTTTTTGAAGAAAAGATAATTCCCTAATAGATTAACAATTAATGGATAAAGTATTAATGCTTTAGAAAAATTTATTGCATCTCATTATTAAAAACCATATAATCGAAATAACCACAATAGTTCAACGACAACATTTTTGAAGTTTACATATCCCATATTAGAGTTTTTCGACTAATAGATGTGACATGACCACCACTTCAAGAAACAAACACCCCTGCTATATGTTGTAACATACCATAAGAGACACTCAATCCAACAAATTACTAAATCATTCACCCATCCAATAGTCGACATCATTTTAGAAAACATATCGATCCAATTGAATATCTATTAAGATATTGTATTCATCAAAAAAATTTCCATAATCATGAGAAGAATATAGTTTCAAAATAGTTAATTATATTCCCAACCCCAACAAACCATAATTCTAATGACACTAGAAACATCAATCCATTAATGATGGAACCTCACACAACTGCATTCAACCAAGAACATTATCAAGGTGACTAAAAAATAAAATCCACACATATCACATATTAGATGAACTAAATGAACCACCCATTCATCTTTAAAATCATCAAATTAAAATATATTATTCAACCATCAAACATTATGAAGCTTAAAACTAATAGTGTATCTAGTTGGAGGGTAATATGCTCTGTTTGTTTGCTCATCCCCTTAGAAAGGACCTGAATGTCCAGGTCTATGAATAAGGTAATTTGAGATACCATGGAATTAAAGATAGTGAGTATGATCATGTTGACTGTGAAGGTTAATATGACCTTCTAAAAACCAATTCACTGGAATATTAGGAATATTATTTTCATCACTCACTTTCTAGAAGAGGTGATAATTATCCTTTGATTGTATCTATTTTATCTGTTCAACTCATTGATCCCAAGTATATGAAGTTGAATGAGCATGTACATTCCCTCAACTATAACTGGTCCCCTCTTTTGACCACTTCGAATAGGTGCATTTTCCCCACAGAATAGTACGGGGTTGGTAATGGATGTAGCATGTACGATTTTACTCCATTGTATGATAGTATAGTTGTGGATGTTGACGAGACAGATAAATATGACAATGAAAAACCCATGAGTGTAGTTTATGGGGATTATAAAATGTCCCATACAATGGTAATTATTTAAAAAATGATTAAATTGTTTCTTTAAGTGGTACGTAAAACTAATGGAGTCATCAGACATATCAAGACACTTGATACTGAAATAATAATAAACTAGGGACCCCTTCATCCTCATCCCATCAAAAAAATCAAGTTTACATAGTGAATCATTGTCCTCTAAAAAATTTAAGGGATGTTGACTGGTAATCAAGGATAGTATTGTATGTGTTTCATCTCGATGAAATTAGCATGTTCTTGTTTATTTAATACATATTTTATCATATCTTATTTGAATGGTACATACAATTACTTTTCCACAAGGCACCTAAGAAATGTTTTTCCACTCTAAAAATGAGGTGGAACATGTTGGGAAGCTTTGGAAGTTTGGTGATATGTTTTTTCATTCAATTATGCCAATTTCTAAACTGGGGATGCATTCTAAATAAATGATCTAATAAGACCTAACCATCCCACATTCTATACAACAACAATATGCGATGTCACATCCCTTAAAATTTCTACATGTTGAGTGATGAATTTAAGAACCAATTTAAAAATATTTTAAAAAGGATGAATTATATCACATTGGTGTACCACCAGTAGGTAAATCCATGAATAAGTGTTAAAAGAAATATTTTAATTTGTTATTATTTATAGATTACTTACCCTTGGTACTAAATTTATCCTCAAAGGGATGTTTTATGATTTTAATTGTTTAATTCTTCATCTTAATAAACTCATTGCATTATTAATTTTTATTTTTAATAAATGGATTAATATTTATATATTAATGTTGAAAGTGTTCCTCATTATTAAAGGACATTTTATTGAGGTGGAATACTAAAATATGATGTCTAACAGAAAAATGAATGCATTTGGTTTGTTCATTAATGAAGAATCATTGATTATGGGAAATTGCAGTGGGGTGAGAAGAATGAATGATAATAAATTGTAAATGTGTTGTTATATTAACATTATAATTAAAAAAATATTTTTAATTAACATTTGATGACCCCGTCCTCATAGACGTGATGAAATGACTTCTAAATGGATATTTTTATTGCAAGAAATAATGTGAAGCTATGTAGTCTATCAATTGTGGCGAGACACAGTTAAAATTATTTTATTATCATTTATTTATAATAGTTTGTATATATATTATTTTTTCAATGTTTTATTATATATAATAGGTTTTTTTATATTATTATGAAAATTATTCATAACCATTACTTGTAATCTAATTCCATTAATTTTTTATAAATATATATATATAAGATAGTGACCATAAATACATAAAATGTTAAATAGTTTATAAAAATTGAAAAATTAAAAAAAAACTATTTTAATAAAAGAGCTATAAAAATTGATACCTTGCATTAAACATGAAAATGGATCATTTACAATTAAATGGTCCCTATATCCATATTATTATATTCTTCATGTTTAACTATGGTGTGTTGATCAAGATATTGTGCAACAAAGGAAATATTATAGAGATTATCTCAATCCATTAATAATTCTCTCACCTTGATATCTTCATAGAAACATGACAATTCATATTATAAGTCAAGGTAAAGAAGAAAAATTATTAGTCATGTGAGGCCAAAATGAAAGGATCATTACAAACTCATTTATCTTTATATAACATACTGTTATAATTCACCAATGAAAACTGATATCAATCAACATTACTTATGTATTTAGGATCATCCCAGTTACTCATTAACAATATATAATTAAGATGGTTCAAATATAAAACATAAATAAAGTTTTTCAGTTGACTATAGTAACTACCATATTCGATAGATGGACAACCAATTCCACTATTTGTTGTTTCTCATTTTTCATAAAATAATTTATTGAAAAAACTAAATCCCTTATCATATAAATATATTCAATAAAAGGATATTATAGATGGAACCTAATCTAGTAGATTAAATTATTTATTAAATGATGGGTTACCTAAATATCATAGGTTCCAGACATATATATATCACAAAATTCAAAAAACATTTGGAAAAAAGAAAATAATATTATACTTCAATGATATTGGAAAAAAATTGATAGAAAAAAAATCATTGAACCAATCATGAAATGATTCCTAATGGTATTTTTGAATTTGACATTCACCCACATGGTAAATATAAACTTTTAAATTATTAATTTTATTACATAATATGATAATTCCAAGTTTATATGACTGAATTATATATAGAAAACCATAAAAGATAAATAATAAAATAGAGAATACATTTAATCCATCAATTGTGAAACTACTGGAGAATTGAACAATATATATCAATGAGATTATACCCACTCGATGAATTCCATATTAAATATAGTTCCATCTCTATCTTGACTATTAGGAATCTGAAATTGATTATCCAATTTGGTTTTAAAATCTATAACATATTATAAATAAGTATGACACTCATCTTTCAAATTACCATTGGCTATTTACACTTATAGATGAGATATGTAACATATAAATCATTTTAACATATTTATATAAAACTCAATATGATACATCCATCTAAATTTCACTGGAAAAACATCCATTACATTATTAGTTTTTTCTAATTTTATGTGAACTATAACATTAAAAAAATGAGGGAGGAAATAGTTTCTCAACATTATATAGCATATATAAAAATCTATAATGAAAATTTTTATATCACCCATTCATTTATTTCATAAAGAATGATATCTGGAAAAATTACTCATCTCAATCAATAATTCAACAACATTTAGTGATAAAAAATAATAAAATGTGACTGGAATCAACAACTAAAGTTGTGTGTGATTTTCAGGAATTGTTATCACTAACAATGACCTACACTTCACATTCACACTCTTGAAAATATTATAAGAGTAACCCTTGGGAACCCATAAAATCTTAAAAAAAGTAATAAGTATCTCCTTCTCTTTTCTAGAACATAATTTATTATGGACTCATCATGTATGTCTTGTTTAACTCACCCAATTATAAATACAATTGTTTCCTCAAATCTATTTATTCTAAATTACTCTATTCATTGACACGATTCATTGATTTTTCTATGAACCCTAAATTAGTCTACATTATATTTTCACTAAAAAAATAATTGTGCATGACATCGATATTATTCACCATAATATTCATTTTCCAACAAGGTATATAAGAAAATACATTTATTATTTCAATTAAAACTGCACTATCTACAAGCACATTGAATATTGTGTAATGGACGAGGAAGATAATCATAAATTTCATACACCATGTGGATGTTTTATTCGTTATTATATGATAATATTTATAATTATTTCATGGTCTTTATTGATGGGTTGAATTATCTAAAACCTTCAAATGCCACTCTTTCCTTTCTAAACCAATGCTGAGGGGAAATAAATCCTCTATGAACCTTGTATGAATATTCTTTATAATGTTTAATTCTTATATTGTTTTCAAAATTTTTTGTATCCAGGGAAATAAAATTACCCTTTCATACTCCAACCTAATAAATTTTTATTATTAAAGATGTTGATAATTTTCGATAATAAAGAATCATATAGTTTGAACATTTCGTTCATTTCCCTGTCATAAGTCATCACACCATCACCCCAACATACATTCAACTAATCAATCAATATTTGAAGCTAAATATGAATCTAAGGCCTTGAACATCATGGTCCTTCAATAAGTGTGGAATGTAAATGAAAATGTTGTTTCATACAGAGCGGTAGAGGAAGAGATATTGAAACAACAACACATGCCTTGTGCTATCTATTTCATCAACCATAGACTTAAATGGATTAAAACCATCGTCTGACAACCCTAATTATGCATTAAGACTATATTTATTAATGAAAAGTTTTCTATGATTCCCATACTTCCCTAAAAAAGAGTTTCTCAGTTGGTTTAGCATATAACATTTATTATTTCTTTCTAAATTACACCTAATTAATTTAAAATCATAAAATAAATATATAATCGTTTTAACCATAGATTAAGTTGAAATTAACACATTTTCTTTATGAAAATTAGTTTACCCAGTTTCTTAGTTTGACATTGATGATTATGATTTACCCCATTATCATTTCCCCAGGTTGTGTCATTGACCAAAAAAATATCCAAATAGATAGTTTTATTTCTAAACAACATACTGTTTTTTTTCACATTTATATATAGTCTAATATGTAAAACCTTTTTTCACATTTAAATTATGAGAATGGAAATATGAATCCAGAATCATAGCATCAGTAGAGAGTAATTTTTTCAACAATACCAATTACATTTTGAAGAATGTATCTAAACACCGATTAAAAGAATAGAAGGTAAAATTTTCTAATATAAATGAAAATTTTCAATAATAAGTACACTTATTATATAGTTCATTTTGTGTGTCATTATTTATTTACTAAAAAAATGACGAAACAAGATCTGCACCATTGAGGATTGTCTCACAGGTCTTAATATTCTATATGTTAATGCTTTTAAGAGCCAGCCTACATACCATTTTTGTATTCAATTAGAGAATCAAACCTATCTTCCTTACATCAATATTAATTTCAACTATTTCCTAATGATGAAAAGAAATATATTATACCCTATGAGGAGTCCAAATCCTATAATTTTTAAAAACCCTTTCTTGAATAGGTTCTCCCTTATAGTACCTTTTATAAATTGATATTTTATTTCACATTTTCTACATGGAAAACTAATACTGTCACTTAGAAACCCTTTGGGGAAATTTATAAAAAACATAATACCCTAAAAATATTCTCTAGATATTCTATTTGGAATATTAATAAAACTCTTATACATATTCATATATACACAACAAGCAGTAACTTTTACACAAAACAACACATTCATTGCATTTTCATAATTTCATATCCTAAGATGTATTTAAAATAATAACAAACCAATTTCATGTGGACATTAATTCAAACTCATCTAAAATAATAAAACCATTCCTAAATGACACAATCATGGCATATTGGGTTATATTTAATTATTTATTAATTTTTTTAAAATGTTCCTTTGTACGTGACTTAAAATTTTGTAGAGAAGAGGTTTTAAAATATGAAAGAATAAAACCAATATTTATAAGAGAATGAAAATTTTGATCAAAAATATTTATATAATAAAACTCAACTCAGATATATTTCTATTATGAAATTATAATTTCATTAAAATTCATAACAGATATATAAATCACAATAGTCTATCAAAGTACATGGAAATATAAATAAAACAATAAGTCGCCAACAAAATATATGAATATATTATCAAAATAATTATTTTTAACAACATAAGAATTAGAAATAAATATATTTTTGTGGGTAATCAATTAGGTCTAGATCAATAAATAAATCCACACAACTGAAACCATAAATTATAGACATTTTATCCTTTGGGAAAACAATGAGTTCAACGTGTCACCCATATCATCCCACACATCCATAATTAACCCATTTCTTTTTTTACATCCATGTAATAAATAATAATCAATCCCTATCTAGATTGCATGATATATTCGTTATTAAAATTCAGGAATATATAAATACATAAAATAATTGAAAAATTTTAATATAAATTTTATCTATTCAATGGTTCAAGATAAAATAATGGGCTAATTGTTTCAATTTACATATTTATAAAAAAAATATTAATAAGTAAACCATAATTTACTATTTTAAATTGATAGAATTATGATAGAAAACAATACTTATAGATCAACCCTAATTAATTTGGTATCCAATATATAAGATTACAATATATTAATAAATTTAAAATAACACACACCAAAATAATGTATCACTCATTAATATCAAATCCATGAATATATTCCTATAAAAATTGGTTGACTGAAACTCTTACTAGAGGGAAAAATTAATGAGTATTAATCTTTTTCTTGAATGTAATAAACAAAATTATATATCATTTTATATTAGAAAACCTTAAATAACTTCTCAAGAGATAAGTATGGACCATTCATAGACTAAAATAGATGATTCAATCCTTCACATATCATTCAAATCAAACCCACTATTTAATTTACATAAATGTGCATTATATGATGCATAAATGAATCAATCCATATGTCTGTTAGACATTGATACATTAAGGTTTAAAAATGAAAATTTTAATTGATACATTATATTTATTTACCAATTAAATATATTAATGAAAATCCATAATTTTTTTCATCGTTCATACACTTGAATTTCATTAATAAATAAATTGTTAAATTAAAAAAATAAATCACATTTTAATTATTTACCAATTTATTGTACTCCTCATCTATTAAACTTGTTTTAATGATCACAAATCCTATACATTTAGTACATATGTATAATCATATTTAATATAACTTAAATCATGTGTACATATGACTAGATTCATTATTATTTAAATAATCCTATCCAGGATTATAAGTTCTAGGTTTAATGATTGTAAACTATTTCAAGTTTGTGTAATAATGGATTTCCTTGATAAATGATTAAGTCTCTGATATTATATGTAAAATCGGACGACATCTTGCTACATGGAAGGGTATGTCCCTTTCCCTGGTAGGTCAGGTTTTCTTGGTTAGGGCTATGATCATTTCTAAGTTTGGGTATTATTTCATGGTCTATAAGTGGTTGATCTCTCTTATTCATAGCATTAATGTTTCTATTAAAAATTTTATTTGGATCAGTAATATTTTAGAGAGAAAATTTGTTACGGTCTCTTGGAATAATTATTGCAATACCCTATGATGATGGGGGTCTTGGTATTAAAAATCTTGAGCTGTTTAATGATTCTTTACAGTCTTCGTTCATTTGGAGGCTTGTCAATAATAATTTGAAGTCTCTGGACTTTCTCAGTATTAAATTCAGGGACATGCTCAGGAATGGAGTTTTTAAATATCTGGATTCATTTATTTGGCCTGCTTTTAAATCCATCTTCTCTTCTATTGATTCTCATGCCAGATGTCTTGTTTCAAGGAACTCATCTTTATCCTCTTGGAAGGACAATTGGACTGGATGTCCTTTAGCTGATTCCTTGATAAATGACGACATTAATGTTGATCTCGATGCTACGACTAAATATCATCTTGATAATATGGGGGGTCTCCCTATTCATATTTTTACTATTATCAATTGTTAATGTTTCTCTAACAGAGAGGATTTTTGGGCTTGGGAACCTACTATTAATGGCCTACTGACTTTTAAATTTTTTATAGTCATTATCTATCTTTCAATATAGGGAGTAAATGGATGAGGGATCTTCATATGAACTTTATTAGGCCATCTCTAACATCTTTTTCCTGGAGACTGGCTCATAGGAAGCTGTGTACTGATTTTTTCCTTTAGAAATGTGGCATCTCTCTCTGCTCTTCGTGTGTGTTTTTCAATCAATATAGGGAAGATATTGATCATTTTATTATTAGTTGTGTCAATGACTGTAGAGACCCGAAGCATGACGTACATGGAAATTACATTACTTTTGCGGAATACTTAGTAAATAAAAACACACACACACAAGGACCGTAATAGTTTAGTGTCTTTGGAAACTCGGAATATAATCTTCGAATCGTGGTGAAAGATCTTCAATATCACCCATAAAGATCATCTTTTTTTACCTAAAACCATTCTTTATATCCTGGGGAAAAGAAAACATAAAAGGGTGAGCTCAAATGCTCAGAAAGGGTAAACGAAAGAAATATCAATTACATCATATACATGAGAACATAACTTTTGGAAATCTTAACCTGCAAAAGAGATCATAATTACATAACATGGGATAAATCATAGCAGTGAAATGTAATCCCAATAATCATAACATAAAACATGAAGCTTTGTGACATACACACATAATCATAGAGAATCATTTATTATTAGTCAAGACTCATTTCCAAGACTATCTTAGTGGAAAAAGTCTATTTCTGAACCGAGTTCGATCCCCGTTTGAGTCATGTTTCACTGAACCAGTATAACCTACCGTTTCGGCCATGTCTATCTCATGAGATATAAAATCTTTACCCAATGAATTGGAGGGAGATATAGGTCCCACCCATCTCATAATGATACCATTCTTATGTGTTCCACAAAATCTTAAATCATACATCATTGCATAACCCATGTAATAAAAATGGGATTCTAAAACAACATGTCATCATAAAACAATTCATATAAGATAAAGGAAAATAATTCCATCACAAAATAATCAAATCAAACTAATAATAGGGATAGAAACAGAACCCTATATTATCTTAGATTGAAAATAAATTTGATAAAACACTTGAAATCCATTCTTGAGGAAAATATCCTTTCTACTTCAAAAACACTTTTCCATTCTTAACATGTCATACAATTCTAAACTAAAAGAAGTTGATTAAAAATAAACTTGAAAACATGTAAAGGATGCTTCTTGGAAATAATGTTTTAAAAATCCATTCATGTCGTATAATTTAAAAAAAAAATTCTTCTCATACTTTTGTCGGAAAAGTAAAAAAGTACATCGTACGTAAAACGACAAAAGATTCCTTTCATATCTTTTACTAAAAACTCACCGAAGGGTCAAATTGGATTTAAACAATTGTAGGTGGATGGAAATAATATTAAATATTGAGTAAACATGGATGTGGATGATAAAATACACCCCAGTAAATTCCAAAGTATAAACAATCTCAGATAAAAATGAGATTGTGATATTTCCCTTACCTTAGGTCATATTTGCTTGTTAAGTGTCCGAACCTCCTCTACTTTGAAGCGCCTTTTCGAGACCTCCTCTTAGGGAACTAAAATTGGTCTTTGAGGAAGACCAAAACCTCTAAAATGTTACTAGGGAAGTGGAGAAGAGAATTTGAAAGAGGTTGGCTGAGCTTGAAGGCTCAAAGTGGTGTGAGGAAGAGAGGGAGGGGGTGCCTTTTTATAAGGGAGGAGAGGGGCACCATTGGAATAACAAAAAATATTATTTTATTATAAATCCAAATTCGGTTTTAAATTGCTCCAAATTGACTTATTTCGAAGCTAAGGTGGGGATGGGTCGAAATCCTCTCATCCAATAGAATTTAGGCAAGTTTAGGTTCCTATTTTGACCTTATCATTTAGATTTAACATTAAGTTAAATAATTTTACTTTTACCGTGTCTTCTTGTGTTCTTACACTATAAGGATAATAAAATTACTATAACAAGACAAACGAACCCCAAGTTGATTATTATTAATATATATAACCTTATCTAAATCATTTGGCCGAGCCATAGATTTTTAGGAATAAAGTAACAATTTATAATATAATATTTGTTTTAAAAACTATTTTATGTCAATTTTGACACTAATTAGTAATTGATTTTTGTGAAAATCATAAAAGAATGATTAGTTCTAAAAAGGTTAATTAAATCCATAATAACATGTCATATTAACTTATAAAATTAGTGTAATTCATAAAAATTCTCAAATTATATTTATTTGGGTATTTATAATATCAATTATTATAATTTGTCACTATTATGGTAATTACTGCATCATCATTGTGTCATAAATAAATTAATATATTTAATGTCAAAAAATTATTAACAAAATATCATTATGTAGGAAATATTTTTATATTTCTAATGTGTATTTATAGTCGAATTTATCTTATGTATAACCATATATTAAAAATGATTTACTTATTAAACTTTGATTTTAACTATTTTAACCCTTCTTTAAATAAATTAATAATAATTGTCCAAATCTAATCCATGTGGGCCTAAATGATCATATTTTATTCCTAAGGTTGTTTTTGGTCGAATTACACTTATACAATAGAATTAGGAAATGTGTTAGGGTAATAATAATATCATTTTGACCCTTAATTAACCAATTTACTTTTAACCGTGGTAAAAAAAGTAAAAAGTTACTATTCACCAAAAAATTATTTTCATCTCATTGAACCTCATTATACTTACTGACATCGACCATGTCTCATGGATTTTTTAAATTCCACTCACAGAAGCGGTAAAATGATGTTTTATGATAAATTCATTTTTTAACTACCACTTAGTGGTTTCACAATTCATCAAAAAAATTAATGTTTCCAGAAAAATACCAAAAATTAGGCCTTAGATATATTTGATATTATGAACTCAAAAATGATGTCTATTTTACCAAATTAAAAAAATATCAGTTGCATTAATTAATTTAAAAATTAATTCCCGTCGTCAACACAAATAGCATGTTCTTAAGAGATAATAACTATGAAAAGATTGACACTTGTTTATAACTGGTTTAAATGTGAAATTACATGGAATGACCAATATTGTATTAAATTGTAAAAATATATTCTAAATATACTTTAAAACCACTAAAATTAATAATTTATCACAATAAATTATTTCTATTAAAAAATTAGTTTTTAATTAAAATTTAGTAATTTTCACTATTATTCAGAATATGAATGTTCTCCGAAAATTACCAAAATTTTACATTAGGCTAAATTTGATACTCCGAATCCAAAAAAATGAAGTCCATTTTGAGAGATAAAATTTCTATAATTTTAAAAGGTGGTTATTACTATTCATAACGGCTAGTTTTAATAATATTTTAATAGCATATCGTTGTTTAGTGAAACTCGGTATTGCGTACTACACATGCTATCGAGGAAGGTCGTGATTGAGTGTAATGCAAGGCAAGTCAAGGATGCGTGTTGTGAAAGCTCTTTTTGGTGTATCTTACAACACAAGACATTATTGAAATTAAAATGAATATTTTTCATAAAATCTTGGGGTGTTACATTCTACCCCCCCTTAAAATGAATTTCGTCCTCGAAATTCGTTGGGGTTATAAATGGTTTACTATTCGAAAGTTTCTTTGATAGAAACCCACATTTTAATAAGGAATACCAAAACCAATCTTTAATAACAAATGTATGAAATGTAACGGTTACACAAATAAACTAATCACTGGGTTTCCACATAGGTGAAAATATGGTTATGGAAGAGAAATCTAACCATCATGTTCTGATGGAGAGTGGTAGATAACATGGCTATGGAAAAGCTAGTAATCACAAAGACATAAATTTGTGATGATCTAGGGTACCATCTGATTCATCAGATATAAGGGCACTAGGAAAACATTTTTGGTTTTCAATATCATTTCCCTAAAGTTGAAAATTTTGAATTAGAAGAAATAATTGCTTGATTTTGGTATAATCTCACTGTTGTTCATGAATTGAATAATTTACACTTCATACCTTAATGAAATGACGTTGAATTTATTATTCGTGATGTGTTAGCAGATCTTGTGATAGAATGATGGGTCATTCCATCTCTTTCAAAGAAAAGGTTAGCAAAAGTTATAAGTCCATCATATGGTTAGATTAATCGTATATGGTTACAAAAAATGAACTTATACTTCATATATCATACCACTTAATAAAATTAAACTATTTTCTACTAACTAGGGACTTCTTGTAGGCCAGTGGTAGGCGATAAAGGCCAGTCGCACTTCGATTGTGGGTTTGATTCCCACAGCCTTGTCTGACTCGATGGGCTGTCGCCCGTCCTGAAGGTTTTCCTTTTTCTAAAACTATATTACTATAACATCCCATCAATAATATCGAAAGCAAAATTCTATCCTTAAACAATACTAACTTATGTCCAACATAATCCATTCCAATCTTTAGGATTATCGATAATACTGCAGTCCACTCTGATAATATAGTGAAAATGATTACCAGATATTTAATACCATCATTGATCCCCATATATCATAAGATATGTCTTGTTGGTCAAATTACAAACATGTGAATACCTTAATCATTTATTCTCTTGAAGAATGAATACCCATTGAACCTTAGTGAAAACATGAATGCAGTCAAAAGTTAACCCTTTCTACATACCAAAAACAAAAAATTATATATACTCAATCCTTTACATAACCTTCTCCATATATCAATCATGAGCTCATGAATGCTATCAAACATTTAATTTTATCCTTATCCCATCATTATGCACATATCATCTATATTCCAAAAATATCTGAATATCCTTTAATGGATACTGGTACCATTAATCATACACTTTCAAAACTCAAGGAAATACAACAGTGTAACAATCCTTAGATGTCTCTTTATTCCATAGTACCATGAGATTACTTATACAACATTACACATGATAAACATGTAATCATTCCACTACCTTCTTAAACCATTGACTGAGCATCAACAATTCTTTCAACTCACATATCATTTGTATTCTCTTCCTCATGATCAACATAAATACTACTCATACGGCCGTACTGATTCTCTTCATGAGACTTTCCTATGGGGAATTGGTTTGCATAATGCACGTACATTCCAAATTTAAAACATTTAACCATTTTTGTTGTCGTAGCAATACCATTATCCTCATCCATAGTGTTAACTGAACCATTTCCTTTGCACTTACTGGCTTTGTGTCCTTCTTTTCCACACCCAAAGTATCTTCCAGTTCCCTTGAAACATTCTCCTCAATGCCTCTTCCCACATGATTTACAAAGGGGAAATTGAACTTTCTTTCCTCTATGATCATCATGAAACTCCATCTTTCTCTGATTAGCCGAGTCAGGAAACTTACCAAATTTGATTTTATTGATAATATTATGAGATTTCTGATTCGGCATAATAATGATGGTTGGACTTCCAAATCCCATTTCATTTGGTTTCTCATGAATAATATCATTCCATTCTCCTTAATATCCTCTATTATAGTGAATCATCTTGTTTCCAGCCATTTTCTAAAACCCAAAAAGAATAGTGTTAGAGGCAAAAAGCATAATAAAGGGGGAGTAACTTCAATATATAACATCTTTGGTTAAATTATAAGATCGTTACCATAGTTCTAGGACTATATCCTATACGTATACTTATCCTTAGGGACATCCCTAGACATATCTTAGAAATATCTCTAGGGATTTCACTAACGTTTTCGCATCCTAGTTTGCAAAGGTTGACTAAACCATTCCTCTGATACCAAATGTAGAGACCCGAAGCATGAATTACATGGAAATTACATAACTTTTGTGGAATACTTATTACATAACAAAAACACACACAAAAGGACCTTAATAGTTTAGTGTCTTTGGAAACTCGGAATATAATCTTCTAATCGTGGTGAATGATCTTCAACATCTCCCATAAAGATCTTCTTTTTTTATACCTAAAACCTTTCTTTATATCCTGGGGAAAAGAAAACATAAAAGGGTGAGCTCAAATGCTCAGTAAAGGTAAACAAAAGAAATATCAATCACATCATATACATGAGAACATAACTTTTGGAAATCTTATCCTAAAAAAGAGATCATAATTACATAACATGGGATAAATCATAGCAGTGAAATGTAATCCCAATAATCATAACATAAAACATGAAACTTTGTGGCATACACACATAATCATAGGGAACCATTTCTTATTAGTAAAGACTCATTGACAAGACTATCTTAGTGGACAAAGTCCATTTCTGAACAGAGTTCGCTCCCCGTTTC
Organism: Viscum album; assembly: GCA_963277665.1. NCBI lineage: Eukaryota > Viridiplantae > Streptophyta > Magnoliopsida > Santalales > Viscaceae > Viscum > Viscum album. The sequence goes on from OY728156.1 coordinate 963,192,838, forward strand.
AGTCCTGTTTCACTGAACCGGTATAACCTACCGTTCCAGCCATGTCTATCTCATGAGATATAAAATCTTTACCCAATGAATTGGGGGGATATATAGGTCCCACCCATCTCATAATGATACCATTCTTATGTGTTCCAAAAAATCTTAAATCATACATCATTGCATAACCCATGTAATAAAAATGGGATTCTTAAACCACATGACATCAGAAAACAATTCATATAAGATAAAGGAAAATAATTACATCACAACATAATCAAATCAAAGTAATAATAGGGATAGAAACAGAACCCTATATTATCTTAGATGGAAAATAATTTTGATAAAACACTTGAAATCCATTCTTGAGGAAAATATCCTTTCTACTTCAACAACACTTTTCCTTTCTTAACATGTCATCAAATTCTAAACTAAAAAAGTCGATTAAAAATAAACTTGAATACTTGTAAAGGATGATTCTTGGAAATAACGTTTTAAAAATCCATTCATGCTTTATAAGATAAAAAAACATTTTTCTCATACTTTTGTTAGAAAAGTCAAAATGTACCTCGTACAAAAAATAACAAAAGATTCCTTTCATATCTTTTACTAAAAACACACCGAAGGGTAAAATTGGATTTAATAAATTGTAGGTGGATTGAAATAATATTACATATTGATTAAACCTGGATGTGGATGATAAAACACACCCCAGTAAATTCCAAAGTATAAACAATCTTGGATAAAAATGAGATTGTGATATTTCCCTTACCTTAGTCCGATTTTCTTCGTAAGTGTCTGAACCTCCTCTACTTTGAAGCGCCTCTTTGAGACCTCCACTTAGGGAACTAAAATTAGTCTTTGAGGAAGACCAGAACCTCTAGGATGTTACTAGGGAATTGGAGAAGATAATTTTATAGAGTTTGGCCGAGCTTGAAGGCTCAAAGTGGTGTGAGGAAGAGAGGGAGGGGGTGCCTTTTTATAAGGAAGGAGAGGGGCACCTTTGGAATAACAAAAAATATTATTTTATTATAAAGCCAAATTCGGTTTTAAATAGCTCCAAATTGATTTATTTCGAATCTTAGGTGGGGATGGGTCGAAATCCTCTCATCCAATAGAATTTAGACATGTTTAGGTTCCTATCATAACCTTATCATTTTGATTTAACATTAAGTTAAATAATTTTACTTTTACCGTGTCTTCTTGTGTTCTTACACTATAAGGTTAATAAGCTTACTATAAAAAGCCAAAATAACCCCAAGTTGTTTATTATTAAAATATATAACCTTATCTAAGTCATTTGGCCAATCCTCCGATTTTTAGGAATAAAATAACTATTAATAATATAATATTTGTTTTAAAAACTATTTTTTGTCAATTTTGACACTATTTAGTAATTGATTTTTTTGAAAATAATAACAGAATGATTAGTTAGAAAGAAGTTAATTAAATCAATAATAACATGTCATATTAACCTAGAAAATTATTTTAATTCATTAAAAGTTTCAAATTATATTTATTTGGGTATTTATAATATCAATTATTTTAATTTTTCACTATTATGGTAATTACTGCATCATAATTGTGTCATAAATAAATAAATATATTTAATGTCTAAAAATTATAAATAAAATATCATTATGTATTAAATCTTTTTATCTTTCTAATTAGTATTTATAGTTGAATTTATCTTATGTATAACCCTATAATAAAAATGATTTACTTATTAAACTTTGATTTTAACTATTTTAACCCTTCTTTAAATAAATTAATAATAAATGTCCTAATCTAATCCATGTGGGCCTAAATGACCATATTTTATTGCTAAGGTTGTTTTTTTGTTGAATTACACTTATCCAATAGAATTAGGACATGTGTTAGGGTAATAATGATATCATTTTTACCCTTAATTACCCAATTTACTTTTAACTGTGGTAAAAAAAAGAAAAAAGTTAGTATTCACCAAAAAATTATTTTCATCTCATTGAACCACATTTTACTTACTGACATCAACCGTTTCTCTAGGATTTTTGAAATTCCACTCATAGAAGCGGTAAAATTATGTTTTATGAAAAATTCATTTTTTTAACTACCACTTAGTGGTTTCACTATTCATCAAAAAAATGAAAGTTTCCAGAATAATACCAAAAATTAGGCCTAAGCTATATTTTAAATTATGAACTCAAAAATGATGTTTATTTTACCAAATTCAAAACATATCAGTTGCATTAATTAATTTAAAAATTAATTCCCGTCTTCAACACAAATAGCTTGTCCTTAAGAGATAATAACTATGAAAAGATTGACACTTGTTTATAACTGGTTTTAATGTAAAATTACATCCAATGACCAATATTGTATTAAATTTTAAAAATGTATTCTAAATATACTTTAAAACCACTAAAATTAATAATTTATCACTATAAATTATTTCTATTAAAAAAGTTGTTTTTAAATAAAATTTAGTAATTTCCACTATTCATCAGAATATGAAAGTTATCCGAAAAGTACCAAAATTTCACCTTAGGCTAAATTTGATTCTTCGAATCAAAAAAATGAAGTCCATTTTGAGAGATAAAATTTCTAAAATTTTTAAAGGTGTTTATTATTATTCATAATGGCTAGTTTTAATAATATTTTAATAGCATATCATTGTTTAGTGAAACTCGGTATTGCGTACTACACACGCTATTGAGGAAGGTCGGGATTGCGTGTAATGCAAGGCAAGTCAAGGATGCGTGTTGTGCAAGATCCTTTTGGTGTAGCGTACAACACAAGACATTAATGAAATTAAAAAGAATATTTTTCATAAAATCTCGTGGTGTGACAATGCCTCTTCAATGTGGAAGGCTATTTTTGATATTTTTGAAATCCCCTTGCCTAATATGTCTTCAATTCATCATTTTCTTCAAGGATGGAATTCTATTTCGCTCTCTCCCCAATTGATGGATTTTTTAGAGTTTCTTATTTTGAACTACTTCATTTTTTTTGGTTATCTTGGAATAAGATGATTCATGATAGATATACCTTCTCGGTAGGTGGGGTTTTATCAGCTATTCTTAGTGCTGTGCGTAATGATGATATTCCAAAGAAGCATTTTTGCTTCAACTCGGTTCATGATTTGTCCGTTCTGAAGAGGATAGGTGTGAAGGGAAATTTCAGGCCCCCGTGTGGTACTTTAGAAGTTCTATGGAAAGAACCTCTTTTTTGTTGGTTAAATGTAAATTCAGATGGTGCTTCTAGAGGTAATCTGGGGCGTTCTAGTTATGGTGCTATTTTCAAGAATCATAATGGGGATGTCATTGGTTGTTTTCATGGTTCTTGTGGATTTTCCTCTTCACTTGAGGCTGAAATTCTTGGCATTATCTTTGCTGTTGATCAAGCTATGAAGCGAGGTTGGGATAATTTATGGTTTGAGAGTGACTCTTATGTTGTTGTTTCTACCGTAAGGATGGGTTTTCATCACTTGTCATGGAAGCTTACTAATCGATGTATTAATTGTTTAGAGACTCTATTTTATTGGAATCATATTATCACTCATATTTATAGGTAAGACAATTCTATTACTGATGGTCTGGCTAATAAAGGTGTTAATGGAGTTGATTTGGTTTGGTATGATCAAGTTCCAGATGATCTTTTTCCTTTTCATAAAAAGGATCATGACAAGTCTCTCATTTTTAGATTTTTTGTAAGATTTCCCTTTCTATTTGTTAGCTTTCTTTTGGTTGGAAGTTGAGCCTGCTTGCCCCATCATTATTGAGGGGAATATATTGAGGCGTTGGGTTCTGTTGGGCTGCCCTGGGAATGAGGAGCTTTGTCCAAATTTTGAGCAAAGGAGCATTCCTTTAGGGAATAATCAATCAGGTCGGCCAGCTAATGAGGAACAAGAGTTGAAATTATTCATGATTTCACATTCCTAGGAAATTTTTGTTATCCAAAAATTCCCCATGCTTTCTTTCTTTTTATTTCTTGTCTTTTTTTTGTGTTGCATTGTGTTGCAGCGGTTTCCCAATTTCTGGTCAGTTGCAGCGGTCTTCCCAAATTCTGATGAGCCTGCTGTAATATCCTTGGTCCTGAAGGTGTTTTTTCAGGCCTGGTCTGCTGGAGCTTCCTCTGTAGGCTGATCATTAGAGATAAATGATTCTTTGGAGTGGTTTGAATTTATTTTTGTAATGGTATATAGTAGTAGGCCTTTGTTCCCTATTTTTTCTGCTCTGTTTTCTTTTTTGATGCAGTTTTTTTCGGGGATTCATTCGTGGAGTGTTGTCCTGGAGTGGTTTTCATTGATTGATTTTTTTTGAAGGTACATAATATTGTGGGAGTAGTGATGATCTGAAGAAGTTGGTTGCTGCCATTGATGGGGGCTTGTAGGTGTCTTCATTGTTGGGTCTTTGGTGATGAAGTGATGATGCTCTTACAGAGGGTAATTGAAGACTTATGTTGTTGGATTCTTTATGCAGCAACTTCTTCTTGTCTTAGATATCACACCCTATTTCATTGGGTGTTTTTTTGATTTGGTTTCCTTTTCACCATAGCCATACTTTATGGTTATTTGGTGTTTTTTGTTTGTATTTTTTCCTGTATTGTTTTAATTTTTTCTTTAATAAAATTCCACTTAATATTACTATGACCATCCAGACACCGTGACTGTCAAAACACCTTGATAGTCATGTCATCGTGACTAGACACTGTGATCAAACACCACATCAGAGCTACTAATTTTCGATCTATACAAAAATGTTCCATCATATCTCTATCACCACTCAAAGAAAAAACAAGAGATACTATTTTGAGGAGACCTAGTTTCAAGGAGACACAATTTCATAGAGAAATTGTATCCAGAAAAACTGCGACACTGTTTCGTAATCTATTTTGTCGTTTTTTCAATTTAACTTCTAATAGTCATATATGATAATTTAAAATGCACTGATATAATTAATTTTTCTTTTCTGACATGTCACCTGATAGTACGAGGTACGGGGTGCAAAATACATGAATCTTTTTGGCTCCAACACATGTATTCTATGAATAAAAAGAACAACGTGGGCAGAAGGGATGTTTGAGAATAGAGGAAAAAGAGAAAAATTGTGTGCATGATAACGAAGAAGAATGAGCATTCTTTAAAGAAGAACCGACACACGGAACCCAGCACTGATGTAGAACACACAAATCATATTTAATTCCTTGAGTTGAGAAATTTTTTTCACTATCAACTCCATGAAGAACCTGAGCCAGATCTAGCTGACTTTTGATACTCTTTTTTCAACAAGAGGAATTGATTTCTTCATCTACATCATCCTAGAAGTCCAGAGCTTCATATAATAACACTCATAGCACTTCAAACCTTACCTCATCATTTTATCCCTATTGCATATTATTTTTATATTAAATATAGTTAGTGTGTGTGTCTGTATAAAAACATGCATTTTCTCCAACATTAAACTAAATGATACAAGATATACCTTCTCATACATCTTTTTGCACTTGTTTATTCCCACAGATTAGTGTAGAAGAGGTCCATATTTGACATGGTAGTACTAACCAATGAAGAACTCTAGAAGTGGTCGTGTGACCTGGATAGTCATGTGTACTATTGTTATCCCCGATGTAGGGTGTGGATCACCTTTATTTATATAAAATTCTTTGAGGCAGGTGATCACCAAGTGAAGTGGATTAGGTCTTGACTTGTGACTAAACCGCATGTTTTATATCTGCTGGGCTGTTTAATTTATTTTTCGATGTTTTACTATATAATTCAAAAATCACTAAATGATTATTGATAGTTATTCTTAGAAAGAATTTATAGTTTTTTTCCTTTTGAGAATAGCTTCAAAAGTAATTCTAATAATGAATATTAAGATTACTTAGAATTAATCAATCTTTTGAAGTGTTATTTAAATAGTAAAACTTCCATAACCCAATTACATTGATTAACTAGGTACACAATGGAAAAAATGGGTATTTGCGACAATTCATTTGCGAAGGGAATATATACCATCACAAAAGGTCCCACGAAATACGTATTTCTGATGGGAGTCTTTCCCATCGCAAATAGTAGGTTAATTCTGACGGGAATAACCAACCCGTCGCAATAGGTTTTGCGCGGTTTGTGTGCCAAAACGCGGGAAGGGTATTTGCGACAGGGACACATTCCCATAGCAAAAGACCGAAGGCGGTAAATACAATTTGTGATGGGAAAAGCCGCCCGTCGCAAATACTATGTCTGCAGATGTGTATTTGCAGTGGGTCTTGTCACAAATACCCTTTTTACTGACGACTGTAATTAATGCGGGTGAGGCTATTTGCGGAGGGCCCATCGCAAAAGCCCGACGGCTATAAATACCATTTGCGACGGGAAAAGCAGCCCGTCGCAAGTAGTATGTTGGCCGGTGGTATTTGTGATGGGTCCCGTCGGAAATACCCTTTTAACCGCTGACTGTAATTAATGCGGTTGAGGGTATTTGTGACGGGGCCCATCACAAATAACCCTGTCAGAACTAATCTATCCTATATATACCCCCACCCATTTTTTCCAAATCACTCAGATCTTCTGCTCTCTCTTTCTTCATTCTCTAGTTTTAAGGGAAAAATTTCTTTTAGTTAAAGTTTTTTATACGAGAGAAATTAGAAGACGCCAATACCTTCCGAATATCAAAGTTTAAGGTATTTATATTTTATGTTTTTATATTTATCTTATATTAATTTTAATTGATGTTTATTAGTTGTAATTAAATTAAATTTAAATTGATTTTTATTTATATTTATTTTTAGTATGAAATTGATATTGTTAGTGATAATTATAAATAATTATTGTTAATTTGCAGTAATTAGAAATTATTATAGATAATTAGTGGACTTTATTCATAAATAGGTATAATTTGTATTAATTAGATATAATTTGTAATAATTAGATATAATTGGTAATAATTAGTAATAATTAGATAAATTAGTAATAATTTGATATAATTAGTAATAATTAGATATAATTAGATATAATTAGTAATAATTAGATATAATTAGTTATAATTAGTAATAATTATTAATAATTAATATTAATTAGATATAATTAGTAAAAGTTAGTAATAATTATATATAATTATTAATAATTAGTAATAATTAGATATAATTAGATATAATTAGTAATAATTAGTAATAATTAGATATAATTAGTAATAATTAGATATAATTATTAATAATTATATATAATTAGTAATAATTAGATATATTTATTAACAATAAGATATAATTAGTAATAATTAGATATAATTAGATATCATTAGTAATAATTAGATATAATTAGATATAATTAGATATAATTATTAATAATGAGATATAATTAGAAATAATAAGATATAATTAGTTATAATTAGATATAATTAGATATTTAAATATAGTTATATATAATTAGATATAATTAAATATAATTAGTAATAATTAGTAATATTTAGATATAATTAGATATAATTAGTAATTATTGGTAATAATTATTAATAATTAGTAATAATTAGTAATAATTAATAATAATTAGTAATAATTAATAATAATTAGTAATAGTTAGATATAATTAGTAATAATTAATAATATTTAGTAATAAATAGATATAATTAGATATAATTAGTAATAATTAGTAATAATTAGATATAATTAGATATAATTGGAAATAATTAGTAATAATAGTAATAAGCAGTAATAATTATTATTAATTTGTAATAATTAGTAATAATTAGTAATAATTATTAATAATTAGTAATAATTAGTAATAATTAGTAATAATTAGTAATATTAAGTAATAATTAGTAAATATTAGTAAAAAATAGTAAAAATTAGTAAAAAATTGTAAAAAGTAGTAATAATTAGTAAAAATTAGTAATAATTAGTAATAATTAGTAATAATTAGTAATAATTAGAAATAATTAGTAATAATTAGTAATAATTAGTGATAATTAGTAATAATTAGTAATAATTAATAATAATTAGTAATAATTAGATATGCTTGGTTGATCACCTTGCAAGTAGAATTGTAATAGGACCACCCAAGTCATGCCATTCTCATCTATAAGAATTATCTCACATGACCCATTACATAGGACATTCTTCCTGGAAAATTTAAGGGAAAGATACTGATGTCCCCTCAAATTTTAAAGAAGAATGATCTATGTAATGTGAGAAAGATGATTCTTAGAGATGATAACAACATTACGTTGGTTTTCCAACTGCAACACTACTTGTGAGGTGATGAACCATGGAAGGACAATTATAAAGTTTACATTGGACATGGATGACACAAACTTCTTATTGCGCATGACCTAACAATTGGCGACCCTTTGCGATTTGAACATGTTAAGAATAGAGAATTGCGTGTTGCGAATATTGATAATTTTAATTTTTTTTTATTATTTAATTATCTTAATAATATTAATATTTTTTTCATAAATATGGATAATATAATTTTTCATTAGTAATAATTAATAAATGAAAACTGCATGGATAATGAAGGGAAAATTTGTAATCATCTGCACAATGATGATTACCAAATTTCCGTTTATTATTCAAGAAGTTTTCATTTTTCTACGTATTGATAAGTATTGCTAAATTAGAAATAAATTGTAATTATTATTAATAATTAGTAACAAATTATAATAATTAGAAATAAATTGTAATAATTAGTTATAAATTTTAATTATTAGCAATAATTAGAAATAATTACAAATAATTATCAATAACTAGGAATAATTAGTAATACTTAGTAATGAATTGTAATAATTAGTAATAATTTGTAATAAATTGTAATTAATTGTAATAAATTGTAATAAGTTGTTATAATTAGTAATAATTAGTAATAATTTGGAATAATAGGAAATAATTCACAATAATTACCAATAATTAGGAGTAGTTAGCAATAATTATGAATAGATAGCAATAATTTGGAATTTTTAGCAATAATTATGAATAATTAGTAATAATTAAGAATAATTATCAATAATTAAGAATAATTAGAAATAATTAGGAATAATTAGAAATAATTAGGAATAATTAGTAATAATTAGAAATAATTAACAATAATTAGTAATACATAGCAATAATTAGTAATAACTAGAAATAAATTATAATAATTAGAAATAAATTGTAATAATTAGCAATAATTTGTAATAATTAGAAAAATATATGAATAAATAGGAATAATAAGTAATAATTAGTAATAATTAGTTAGGATTTGTTAGGAATAAATTTTAATAAATTTCAATAAATTTTAAGAACTCGGCACAATTTCTAGTGGATTTATAGCACTCCTTTTGCTCGATGAATTTTCTCCTTTCAACTCTCACTGAGTCAAATCTTTATGAAAAATGTGCTTCTATGTAGACATATTCAATCTAGTTTGCATGAGATTGGATATGAATTCATAGGATCATATTTTTTATAATGTTATCTGGCAGTGATAGTTGGAAGAAGACGATTCATCGAAAAATATGGGAACTTTGGTCCGACAACTCATGAACTTGCATATTTTTCTCACTGAAATCACAATGAGGAATCTCATCAGAGGTACACATATTCATTCTCATTCATACGAGAATGAATATGGGTACCTCATACGAGATTTGTCATTGTGATTTCAGTGGGAGAAATATGAACGTAGATGAGCTGTCGAAAAAAAGAGGAGTCGTCAATCCTCTGGAAATTGTGTCCCCTTTAATTAATGGTAATTATTTAGAAGTAGTTGTAATTACATATCTTCTTTTTTCATATAGTTTTTTTATAATTTCAAATTATTCAAAAAACAGTGATTATTTTATATTTTATGTAGAAAAATATGGAACTAGGAAGTCGACATCGGTCATTATTTGATGATCCTGCTTGGATAAATCAGCTTAGAAATCCAAATGGTTCTAGTTTAAATTCTATTAATATTTAGGGTGTCGAAGCTTTCTTAGCATTTGCATCATCAAAACCGGAATATGTTTCAGAAGGCACAATTAAGTGTCCATGTAAAAAATGTGATCTGTTAATGCTTGACACAATTGACATGGTTGGGGGACATATCTTGCAGTTTGGTTTTCAATCAGATTATGTTTTTTTGTATCAACACGGTGAATGAAGTTCCAGAGAAGATCCTAATAACTTGATTCCGGATCCATCATAGTTTCAAAAATTAGTACATTTTGTTGTAGGTCCATCTGTGAAACAAATTAAAACTCACAATGATATTGATTTTACTCTTGAGTTTGCACCAGCATAATTTTATGAGTTCATGGGGTCTGCTGAGAATGCATTATATCCTAGTTGTAAGATAAGAAAATTATAAGTGGTTGAAAAATTTATGGCTATTAAATCAGATAATTAAATGTCAAACAACTATTTTGATCAGATATTTTATTTGGTTAAACACTATTACCTGTAGGAAATGTGATTCCTACAAATTACCATGAGAGAAAGTGGCTGTTTTATAATCTGGGAATTAGTTATCAAAATATTCATGCATGTCTAAATTATTTCAACTTATATTCTAGAGAAAACGAGTCATTGGATAGTTGTCCCACATGTGGAAAATTGAGGTATAAAGAAGCTTATCCAGGGAAGTCTAGATCGATTTTAGTAAAACAACTGAGATATTTCCCCCTTACACACAGGTTGTAGTGTTTATTTATGTCTCAGAACACAGCGTCAATGGTGTCATTATACAAAACCAAGATTTCAACTGATAAAATCTAGAATCATCCATCTGATGGTGGTTCAGGGAAACATTTTCACCGTATGTATCTGTATTTTTCTATAGAATCCTAAAATGTGCGATTAGGTCTTTCTACTGATGGTTTTTTTCTATATGGATCTTATGGTAGTCAGTAATCATGTTGTCCAATCTTTATAACTTTGTACAATTTTACTCCATGGATGTTGATGAAGTAGCCTTATATCCTTTTTACTCTATTAATCTATGGACATCCTAAAAAGAAAATTGATGTTTATTTGAAACCATTGATTGATGAGATAAATGAATTGTGGAGTGATGGTGTTAATACATATGATGTTACTGCGAAACAAAATATCATATTAAAAGATGCATTGATGTGAACGATTAGTGATTTTCCGGCATATGGAATGTTATCTGGTTGGAGTAAAAATGGTTTGAAATCATGTCCTTACTGTATGAATGAAAACAAAGGCTTTGTTCTTGTCGATGGAAAAAACCATGCTATTTTGAGTGTCACCGTAGATTTCTTCCAACCGATCATCCTTTTCCGAGAAACAAATATAATTTCAAAAAAGGTACAATTGAAAGGGATAAACCTCCAAAGATGGTATAAGGTACAGAGTTAAAATTAGTTGTTTTTTTATTACCTCCCATCACATTTGGACTAATAGTAAACCAACATAAAAATCATGGCTTTGGGAAAGAATATCATTGGATAAAATAGGGCATTTTTTGGGAACGTCCATATTTTTCTGATTTGTTGGTCTGCCACATGTTGGATGTTATGAATATTGAGAAGACCTATTTTGATAATTCATTTCATACAGTTTTGGATACACCAGGTATGACCAAAGAAACTATAAATGCATGATTAGATCTTGCCCAAATTTGTAGGTGACTAGAACTTAAACTATTTGAAAATGACAGATCATAGAGGTTAATGAAGCCAAAAATAGCTTTTACAATATCTAAAGAGAGTCTCTTATTATATTGTCAGTGGATTGCAGATTTGAGACTTCTAGATGTCTATGCATCGAATTTGTGTAGATGTGTTAAGAATAGTTTTATTAATGGATTAAAAAGTCATGATTGTCATGTTATAATGAAAAGAATAATGCCGATTGGATTTGGAGGTTTGTTGAATTCTATGATTTGGGATTCGATAACAGACATATCATATTTTTTTCGAGACATTTGTGTAGCGACAATAGACAATGATGCGCTATGAAAACTGGAATAAGATGTTGCTGTAATCATATGTAAATAGTAAAAAATCTTTCCGCCGGATTTCTTTGACTCAATAAAACATCGAATATTACATTTTCCACATGAAGCTAAATAAGGAGGTCCGGTACAGTTTCTATGGATGTTCCCATTCGAGAGATGCAGGCAGAAATTAAAGAAAAATAGTACATAACAAAGAATCAGTTGAAGGCTCAATTGCTGATAGTTATTTGCAAGAGAAAATTTCTTTTTTCAATTGTCATTATTTTTAATGTTAATATCCTTAAAAAATTGCCTAGGATGAAATAAGGGTAAAGATAATGATGAAATGGAAAATCAATTAACATATTTTAATTATCCAAATATTGGTTTCGATGGTGTTCATAAACAATGGCTTTTAGATGATTAACATAACAAATCTCATACAAATGTTCTTATCAACTATATTGAAATGACATCATTTGTCCTGTGAGTGCTTCTATCACTTATTCTTTAATTTATGTTATAGTATTTAAACTTATTTTATTTGTAGGTTATATGATAATCACATCAAAAAAAAACTTCTACAAATTACAGTAGTTTCTCTTGATGAATGCATACACAATTATTTTTCTCAATGGTTTCAAAAAATGGTAAAATAAATTATTGATAGTTTAATATCAATTCCATTTATTATTTATTATATTTATAATTGATTTAAAAATTTTCATCTGTCTGAATATGCTGATAAAATTGATAAGAAATTGTGTATATTCAGTAACCCACCATCCAAAATGGTTAAAAATTATAATGCATATGTGGTGAATAGTTTTCGATTTCATACACATGCATACGTGGAATAAAATAACAATGAATAATGGAGTTTTCTTCAGAGGATCCCATCACATAGAAACTGAAGTTGACTTTTTTGGCATTTTGGGTGAAATTATTGAGTTGTGTTATTTAGGACAGAATTACATAACAATGTTCAAATGTCGGTGGTTGGATACAGAGAGAGTCTTGTGTGTTCATCCGACTCATGGAATTGTCGATATTAAATATAAAAGTCTTCTTGTAGTAAACGAAGCATTTTTACTTGCTCAACAGGAACATCAAATTTATTTTGCAATGTACTATGATACGTTAAGAGACTTGAGTGATTGGTGGAACATAATAAAAATGAAATCTCAAGAAAACCAGTTTACTCAAACTGAATGTGGTTCCGCTGAAGTAATAGGAACTTAAATTTTTCAAGAGACTATAAAAAATCCATCTGATTCAAAAAGAGACATGAATATCGATGATGACATCCCACAATTAAGGATCGATGATGGTGATAATGTTAATTATGTTAGAAACGAATTTGAAATGACAAGGGATGATTAAACAGAAACTCATATGGATATTGATGATGGGGAGGAGGAAAATGAAGACATTTCCATTGATAGCTATGGATAAGAGGATGAAGATGAACATTGACACAGTTAAATGATATTTACAATCATAACATATATATATCTATATATAATAGCTATTTTCAACTAAATTTTAACAACAATAATTTTGTGTTACAGATGTACCCTGATATATATCACGAGGTTCAGGAGGCTGACCTACCATTGGATGAGGGAGATTTTGGATCATCTGACACTCAGCCTACTGGCGGTTCATGGGGTACGCAGAAGGGGCAGGGTCTTGCATGACTGATGTTTCCTGACCCTATCCCCGAGCAACATCCACATCTTGGTTTCAATACACACACACGGAGATATGGTAGCCTGTATATTTTAGTTAGATTTCATTAATTTATTTAAATATATTCTAATTCTTTGATTATTTATTCCTTTTTCATAGTTTTCCACATGTAGATATTGGACAGGGGAGCGCTATCTGGCACAATTATTTTTCTCAGCCATGGATCACATGGGAATAGATTCCAATTAATGTGTGACGTGACATGTTCCATCATTGTCTGGTACATAAATAAATAATATGTATTTTGAAATTTATTTTATTAATAACATGATATTATAAATTATTTTTAGGGTTTATGGTATCTTATCGATGATATCATGCACGACGCTATCCACGGGGAATTACTAGTTTCTATGCGTGAGAATTTCTATCAGTTTATTCACAATTCGAGAAGGACAACCATTAAGAAAGCAGGAGTGAAAAAATTTGATGAGTCATGTAGAGAACACCGACCAGAGTACATTTCATCTCACGTTTGGGATGGATTATGTTCACCCTGGTTGGGTGGTGGATTTCAGAGTAGATCTCCAATGGGATGGCTTATCATGGGGAGACAGGAGGTGACACATCGAGCTGGTAGTCGTATATTCAGTTATCATAGAGAGAATCATGTAAGTATAATTTTTAAATAGTTTCTATAACATTAAATATAAACAATCTATTTTATATTTTTGTAGGCATTCAAGCATCTTGATATTTCTTAGTTCGACATTTATTAGAGGATGTACAGTGATCCATCCACTGGAGAGATTAGAGGTGATCTCCAGTGTCAGATTGTAGTTAGTATTATTTTTTCATTTTGACAATTAACTGCATAAAATATTTTCACAATTTTAATTATAAATTGGAATTTAAGGAGTTGTATGAGGTTGTGACCTCTCAAACACAGGATGAGAGTCAGGACGAGACAAATGAGCAGACCAATGCTCACCATTTCGATGAGGTAGCATGGATGTAGGCGACTTAGTAAGGCTTTGAGAAGGGTCGAGTAGTTGGTATCAACTCTCATTTGACTCCTGGTACTTATTATGGTACTGCAGCGTTGTAGACATCCAACTCGAGAAGAGCTTGTGGAGAGGCATCATCTTCTGGAACACAATATTAAGAGCAGTTGCAAACTCAGGTTGAGCTTATAGAGACTTTGCAGAAGTAGCATGATGAGATGTATCGGTCGCAACAATAGCAGGAGAAGCCTCACAAGGAGGAACTCCGTCGATTGGAGCAGCAGTGGCAGCATGCGTATCACGAGTAGAGAGAGTACATTCACCGTCTGAATCCTCGTTTAGGGATGGAGTTTCTTCTACCTCTTCTAGATGACCCTCCAATGATTTGTTTTTTATTTTAAAAAAAATTTGAAATCAATTTTTTTAATAATATGAACTATTTAATGTTTCTGTCTTTTATATTGGTGGAAATATTGCATAATTTAATTTTTAATATTTTATTATTTATAGTTAGTATTATATTTTTAAATATTTTTTTATTTAATTAATAATAATAAAATTTTATGAATTTTTTTTTTTTGTTACTATTTTTTGGAAAATATTGAAACTTATAATAATATTTAATTATTTTCTTATTTTAATAATTATATTATTAATTTTTTATTAATCACAATTTTATTAAATATTTTTTTTAGTACTATATTTTTTTATTTTTTTTTATTTTACTAATAATAATAATAATATTATTTTATTATTTTTATAGTAGTAATATAATATTTTCATTAATCATAATTATATTATTATTTGTTAATTATTTTTAGTATTTTTGACCGGGTCTTTTGCGATGGGAAACCATCGAAAATAAGTAAAATATATTTTCGTAAGATTAGTATTTGCGACGGGAGAAGGAGCCCATTGAAATTATTATTTTTAACAAAACCGCCACAAAAGGTTTATGGGTATATAATGTATATAATCGGAAGGCTATTTGGTATAGGTAAGTTCTCCGTCACAAAAAATAATTGTGACGGGCCCATTGCAAAATGTTTTTTTTGTGTATAATGTATATAATCGGGAGGTTTTTTGTGATGGGTAAAATTCCCCTCGCAACGGATATTTTTTGTGACGGGCCTGTCTTAAAAAATATCGGTTGCGACACCGGTTTCTGCAACGAGATATTTCTGAGGGGGGCCTATCGCAAAATTCTATTTGTGACAAGATCCCACTACAAAATTCTATTTGGGACGAGATCCCGTTGAAAATAGACCATTTCAAAAAATGGGAATTCCATTGTGGTAGTATTTAAATTTATTGGGGAACATTTTTAAGAATAATATATAAATAGAAATTTTTATAGATACTCAATTCAACCCCCACTTAAGTACTCTTCTCTGACCAACACCATGAATGTGCATAACTAATATAATAGATCATTAATATATATATCATAAACATGTTTATACTTTATTTATGTAATTAGTATCAAATGTTTCTTCAAAAATATGAATTAATCTTTCTCCCACATGGATTTCCAATTTTAATTTACAAGGAAATTATGTATAAAATATGTATTAAATCAAACCAAAATATATATAAAAATATAACACATTAAATTGATTGATATAATACCCAATTGGAATACTATTCATTAATATAAAAATTATGATATAGAAAATAAATTAAAAAGAATTAGATTATTAATTAAATAAAATATATAACTCTAATAATGGTAATAACACCACAAAATGCATCATTTGATATATTTTTTCAATTTTACATCATCACAAACTTATCTTTATTGATAAATTCCCTAAAACTATTTTTATCCCTCACTAACTACATAAATAAAAATAATTTACCAAAACTATTTAGTTATCATTATGAATAAATAATTTCAATGAGTAGTAAATAATGAATGAAATTTTGAACAAATATAATCAACAAAAATATTATATGGTTTACCTAAAATAACTCAATGAATCTAGAATGATATTGAGATTAATGTCAATGGCCTGGAGTGAGTGGAGGTAGTGACTAAGATCAAAGGTTGTTCTGGAAGAAGTATAGAAATAGATACACTGAGGATAAGGGAATCAATAAAGAATGAGTATGGGCAGTAGTGTTGGCCCAATAGAGGATGTGGAGAGGGTTAGAGGAGTGGGGGCAGTGAGGGCGGTAAAGTAGTGGTGGTGGTGGTTCTGAGCATGGTGGTGGAAGCTAAAAGTATGGAGAGGTTTTGGTACATGTGTGTGAGGTAGAAGTACTAGTTCAAAAGATGGAAGGGTGTTCATGAGGGGGATATCCATTAAGGTGTGGATGGAGGATGGGAATTAGCATCTATGAGTTTTGAAGTAGTTGGGAGGGTTATCCTGGTAGAAATGGTGTTTAGGTGAGGGAGGGGTAGGGATTTCAGGAGGGGGGATAAGAGGCCTGCTTTTGGGGGTAACAACCTCCTTCACTTGTTGCTTGTATCATGGGGTGTGTCATTCACCCCTTCAAGTAGTGTTTACTTTCTCTAAAAACTATTTATTGAGTAATTTTGATCAAACCACATTTTTTATGGATGTGTTTTCTATGTTTACACATCAAAAATAATTTATTGATAGTTTTTCCTAGATATTAAATCAATATTAGGATATTTTCTAGGGTTCGGATCATTACATCAATATTTTAGTGTTTTAAAACTATAGAAACATTTATGGAAAAATTGAGAAAAACATAAGTTTAATTTTCATATATTATGTTCCTATAATTAAAAAATCTATATAATTTCATTTTTATATGATTTCACATTCATCTATTATCGTTTACCTCGTTTTTTTCACATAACACACGTTTTTATGGATTTTGGTAACTTTAAAAACTATTTATAATGTTATATAAAGAATACTGCATGTTAAACGGACATGTTATCTATACATACATATCCCAAATTATTCCACGGTAGTTCTCCCATGATTTAACATCATTCATATGTGGTTTTCTAGGGTTTTTAACATTTCATACACATCTTAGTGATTAAAAAAATTGAAAACATATATACGAGTATCCCAATCAAAACCTAACTCGGAGTGATGTTTAATTAGTTCATACATTTGAAATATAAGTCCATGATTGTGTTTATATGATTTTATTAACATTGAATGTAGTTTTTCTAGTTTTGATCCCTTAAAACACGTTTATAATGACTTTTAAATCTTTAAATACATTTTATTCAGTCAATTCGGGTACACCACACATCAGATGTACATTTTGTCACTAAATAAACATCACTAATAATTCTGAGGAAGTTTTCCCATGATTTCCTATCAATCTATTGTCATTTTCTGTTGTTTTTAACTTTCCATAATCATTTAGTTTTTTATAAAACTGAAAAAATGTTTACTAGTATCCTTGAAAAAATATTACCCGTAATGTTGTACCTTCAGTTTATATTCATACACATCAAAAATAATTTGACATTTTTTTCCACCGAATTTATGTCAATATATGATTTTTTAATGATTTTTACCATTACACCAAAATTTTACTATTTTATAACACTAAAATAAGGTTTAAGAGACTCCCATGAAAAATAAATCATAGAATGACATGCCATTAGATCCTAAATTTCAAAAATAAATCTACATTATATTTCCTATGATTTAATAGTAATCCTACATCATTTTTCTAATTTTGACCCCTCACACATTTTTAATGTCTTTTATTATTTATAGTTTAACTATAATAAAACCTCACATCATATGGAATTTTTTTCATTTTATTCATATAAAAAATAATTCATTGGTGGGTTTACCATGATTTCAAATTATTTTATGTCATTTTATAGTATTTTGACCATTACACATAATTTTTAGTGTATTAAAAAACAAAAAATATATTCATTGGAATCCTAGGAAAACTGTAATTCAGAATGACAAGCCTCCAATTCTGAAATTTCAAAATAAATATAATGTAATTTTCATTTGATTTAACATTCATTAGATTTAATTTTCCTGTTATTTACCCCTTGAAACATGTTTTTATAGTCTTTGGTATCTTCCAAAACTGATAATTTAGTCATTTTGGGCACACCTCATGTTGGAAGGAAATGTTGTGTAAAATTACATGTAAAAAATAATTCAGTGATTGGTTTCCCAAGATTTAACTACATTACAAGGTCATTTTCTATGGTTTTTACAATTATATGCACATTTTAGTGTTTTGAAACTAAAAAAATGTGATTATGATTATCCCAGAAAAATAGTAACTCAAATTTTTGTTCCATCAGTTCATATGTTTAAGAAAATAATATATGTTCATTTTCCTTTTGTTAAATAATAATCAAAAACACTAAGTTTGTCGTATGACTTGAAGTACAATTTTAATATAAAAGTGACAATTTTTTATTAAAAACAATTTTCATCTATCCAAAATCAAGAAAAAAATCAGATTGTCTTCAATATATTGGACAATGATCCATAATTCATTTTTTATAGGAATTGGTCTCATATCATTCTGACACATGATTTTATATATATTACTAAAATTGTAGGTATTCACTATATAAGATTAAATATTGATTAAAACATATATCACATTGTAAAGATGTGAAAATGAGTTTGGATAATTTTTAAACATTATTTAAGTGATCCATAAGTCGGTTTTTATGTATAAGAATTAATCTAATGATTATAAAAATAAAGTGGGTAGTATTAATCAAAGTGATTTTTTTTATATATCTTTTTTTTACGTTAAAATGAATGTCATAAAGAAAAAATTGAGAAATCATCCTCTGATATTTTTCAAATATTTTTATAATGATCCATATTTTATTACATGTAGAAATTGAAAACAGATCAATCTAACACACTATGTGGTTTGTTCAACTCAATGTTCATGTTTTGTAAATAAACATTTCATTTTTGTTTTATTTATTGAAATTGTATATTCTCATTCCAAATGGTTGAATGATCTATTTAGTTTAAATTTTACATTAATGTGATGGTATTTAAGGTAGGAAATTTCATTAGGTATCATTCTTATAATCATATGAAATAAGGAAACCAATGAATTTACCATTGTCTATCACCATTTATCTTATGTTTTACTATAAGTGTAATTTTTTCCCTTTTTATTTCTTCCATTCATTTTATATATGGGATTGTTGGTCAAGATAAATAACTGAAACCATAGTGGGTGTATCTTTAAATTATGATAATTCCCTACGAATGATACCTGATATATTATGCCAAGAAACCATCCCCCATTCATTCTTGAGATTATCCTTCCCTAAAACGATTACAACAACATTGCTATTAGATTACGAATGTTGATTATTAAATGTTCACATCCTAAACATCTTAAATATTATCTTTTTAATAAATAATATTAAAAATGATTTTTTAAATTACTCTACCTTCAAAATATTATATCAATTTTAATTTTATTATTACTATTTATGTATATTTAAAATCTATAAAGAAAATATTTTGAATATTATATTATAAAAAAAGATATGCATTATCCCTAATTAAGTTGGGCTTACTACATCGATCAGATGATACCAATAGAGATAATTGGAATCATTTGATCAATGTAGCCGACATCACATAATTGTGTTTTAGGATTTTTTTTGTTTTATAATTTATTTTTCATTGATATTCCTTTTATGTAATGAAATATCATTAAATAATAAATAAAATTACTTACATTAATGTATTTAGAAGGTCTATTCATAAAATAGTTTTCGGGTATCCAGTGATCTTTTAACTAGATATTTGTATAGCCAAAAAATTTAACTAATTCATATAAATATGTACGAAAATAAATACAAGTTAGAAAAAACCCCTAACTTATTATAAAATAATATAAATAATAATGGAAAAAATACAACCAATATTGTTATTTTTCTCAAAAAAATATATGACTAAATAATATGAGGAAGGAATTGTTTTTCATTATTCATAGTATCATTTTAGATAATTACAATAATAAATAGAATCATCCATAAAAAATATTACTTTATTCTTCTTATGTTATTAAAATACTATAAAATATTCAATTATGTCATGAGATGCATCTCAATTTATACCCACAAACATATTCCACTTATCATGAGAAATTCATTCAAAAACGTTCTCATACATTTGGCATGACGACCACACATTGTACTTAAATTCATTGTATAATCTCCATTTAAAATAACTCAATTTTCCTTCAATTTCATAGATTCCTAGTCTGTGAAACAAATGTAGAGGAATAAAAATAAAAAAATATGTGTAATTTTTTTACAAAAATATTAATAACTCAACACATGTATTTTAAATTAGTTATCAATGAATAATAAACTAACATTATATTAACTTGGTTATCAAAGACATAATTTTTAAAAGATGTTGGAATATTCCTTTAATCATTATAATTAATTGGAATGCTCACTGCCTCACAAGAATGATTCCTAAGAATTTATCCACAAATTGTGGCTCCATAACTGACAGACACCCGAAACTCATCAAATGGAATGAAAATCTTGATGTGTTTATAGTCCTATACATTTATTGTATTAATATTTATATCTCTTCAATAATTATCTTTATCTTTCTAGAAAATGCATTAAAAAATTAATATAATCTATAGTTTTTTTGTACAACTACATACATACCAATAATGTTATGTCACTAATACCACATATATAGTGGGGTGACCAAATAATTCATTAATAGAGGTGCATTGGATGGTGGGTTACTGACAACATTTAAGGAAACTACTAACTCACTAGATGTCTCTAACAAAGAGTAATCACTCAGATCCACTAAAGATGAGGGTAGTGGTGGTGTGATCTAAGATATTGATCATCTAAAATGTAAACATTTTTTTATTCGTTGAATTCCAATAATTCAAGTGGATCAGAATATATAAAATGTTTGAAAAAATTATTAATATTTCTTCATTTCCAATTTATATATTCAATTATTGTCATATTCATTATATTCATTATTATAAAAATTTAATGAAATTATTACTGCATTTTCACACTCCCTTTCAAATTCAATTATTTCAATATTTTTAGAAAACAATGATTCTTTATTTTTGGATTGATTAGGATCATTATCACAAAGTACCAATTGATATTAATCACCAATACCATACAACTCTCTCTAAAATAAGTGTAAAAAACACTCTAATATTCATGTATTTTATCATATACAAAAGAAACCATATTCTATTAATTTGTTAAGATAAATGAATCATGCTCTACATGCTCATCGGTATAGATAGATTAAGGGAAATTGATAGAAGTAAGAGGTAATGAATATTTCTATTTACCCTTATCTATGATGACTCACTTGAATTTTAATAAAACAGCTAAAAATTTACCATGACAGTTTGATTAGATTATATAAATCAACATTCCATATTATCCCACATCTATAACTGTAAATACACAACTATTATTAGTTTTTTAGTATATTTCCTAATTAATTGTATGAAACAAAAACCAAGAATATTATAGGAATTGAATATTGTATCTTTCCTTAGATGAAATCAAGCCATAAACATCCAATTATTTTACATTTTTACTAAATTATCAAAAACGATTATATAAACAAGAAGGTAAAAGGTGGTAATTTTATCATAGAAAAAATAACTACATGTTAATAATATGAATATGGGAATATACATTAATTATTGGATATCCATTTTAAAATATCCTTATTAACCACTTTTATTAATTCCATCTCATTTTAAGCTTGAGTTGTTAATTTCCTATTTGTTTTCTATATAAATTATATTATAAATGGCTATACAATAATACTATTGAGTAGGAAATATATATATACTTGTAGATACTCCAACATGGTTAGTGTATAAATTTTCCCACATTCTATTGGTTTTCTTATTGTTGTAAATAATGTAAACTACATTTTAGAATGAGAATTAGTGGTTATTTCTTCAACATGTACAACATAATTGAATCTAGTCTCAATACTATCTATAAGACAATAATAGATGTCCATGTTCTCTTTGTCTATGTTAATCTCATAAATAGAGCCTTTTGGATTAGCATTATATCAAAAATATGAATTAAAATGACCAAATTACCTAATAAAAAAATTATAAACATATTGAAAATATTTATTCAATGATTTGATAAAATTTAATCCATGAATAAAAATAAAAATAATATCAATTAATCTCCAAACTGGATACATCCATCGATAGTGTATCAATCCTCCAATATTAGCTTCTTAATCAAAATGAACGATCAAATGAATTATTAAAAGGAAGAATGAATGGGGAAATAACATCTCAAAATGAAAAATTGTAAAAAAATTCATTATAAATGTTTATCAAGATTATTTGGATTTAGAGTTATTTCATAACAACCTTTGTGAATGGAAATAAATTCAACTATAACTGTATTTCCTTTTTTTGGTAACGTATTACACAATTCCAAGGAAAAAATATTCCCCATATTAATATGTGAGTCAATAATTTTCAATCCTTGTAACTTTTGATTTTAAGTCAAATTACCTCAATATATTACATGAATATCCTTTATTGAATTTTACAGCCTTCAATGTTCAAACGAAAACATCATTATCCTGATTTTTATTGTTAAAATAGAATAACTATAATTTCTATTCTCATTTTCTGACAAAACAAGATTTATATTCATTGATTTAAAATACTTATGAGAATTAAGGTGATAATTCAATTTAGTATGATCATTAAAAAATATAAAAATAACATTTTCATATATGTTCATATAAATATAAATTATTCCATGATTATAACATAATATATTAAACTCATGATAAGGGATTTTTAAAAAAATATTCATTTTCCTCAATTATTTAATTCTATCTTATTCAGATATTATTCCTCATTCCCATTTCCAACCTGCATTAAACTGATAAAATCATCCAAATTCTATTGTGACATTCATTTATTTTTAAAATATTTATGCACTAGTTAACAACTTTAACATATTTATCAATTCAATATATCTTTTTAATTCTATATTGTAAACCATTATTTTATAATAATCATCATGTAATTGATGATGACATAAAAACCAATATATTCTACAATGAGGTAATCATTGAGGTTCAAAATCAAAATTACAACATCGACCATCCATACCATTATAAGTGTTCCAGTTGGATAGATGAATTGTTCTGGAAAGTCTCCAATTATGCACATTAATGTGACATGCATTTTTAATAGTTTTATAATTGAAGCATTATATGTTTCCATGTCATCATTCCATTATACATGAAATTATTTTCATACAGGTTTAAAGTATATATCTATGTCATTTGTAAGAATTTGATTTCCACTAATAATTATTAAAATAATAAAATAATTATTCTTCATAAACATCAATGAAGACAGATTATAGGGGACAAAAACTACAAGCCAAATACAAAAAATATCACTAAGAGTACCAAAAGGGCTTACAACATTCGAATCCAATCCCAAAAATACATTCCTAGGATTTGAAGAAAAATATGGATATAATGAATCATACACCTAACATGATGTTGAAGATTTTTTATTTATCATAATTTAATCATTGTTACTATCCTAATAATTCTATTCATGTTTCATGTTGTCTTAGAAAGGATTCATAATAATTGAAAACATTTTTTCAAAGCAATATAACATAACATCACTATGGGAGTTTTCTTACTTTTGTTCATCTAGGTTATTCATTGATTTACACACTCATTTTGTTCATTGAATTACATGTTATTGAATGAATATTTATGAAATCATCTTAATCAAAATCTTCACCCCAGTAAATCATTAAGTAATTAGGGAATTGAAGTATATTTATATAATGATTTATTTTTAGATGATTTTATTCACCTCATTTAATTAAATTTGATCCTAGCTTCACTAAATTCCTCTTAAAGAAAAAATTAAAAAATTAATTTCCTAGTAATTAATTCCATAGAGACACATGATATGATATCACATTAGTACTGAAAGAAACATTAAAAAAGTGAAAACCCATTCATAAATATATTATTTTCCATATTTAACTAATTCATAAAAAGTTTTTCTCCACAATAGATATGAGAAATATTAACTTGATCAAGATGAACTAATGGTTTTCTTGATCTACTAAATTTTTTGATATTGTATCCCACAAATCCAAATACATAATTCACCAAGTTTTAAAATACTTTTTTTTCAGTCAGGACACATAATGTTTCATTGATAGATAATTAAGTGTTTTGAAATTCCATTACATTGGACTCACCATTCCAAATCCAATATAATTATTTGGAATGAAATCATTTCAATATAAATTTCTTATATAGTTCGTTTCTATTAAAACATTTTTTGAATTTAGAATTAGGGAAAATAAATTATTCTACTATCCACGAATTGGTTTGCAATTAAAAAATATAAAAATTATTTTAGTCACCTAACATATTGAAGTGTGTTCTGAGCTATATTAATCCATATGTTATCCATAGGTCTTTTAGATTCAATCTTCTCCATTTAAATTCAATATGAAGATATTAATGTTTAATACAAAATTTACAATAATTTTTTAATGTATTATCATATCATCTTTAACAAGGGTAGGGTCTTGATTTGAAAGAAGGAAAATTTTACATAATAAATATTATCGTAATTAAATAAATAAATCACCTCACAATAATAGGTTTAAATGTCATGGAATAAGTGTCCTAAAGTAAGGATAAAGTAAAAATAGTGTGGAGGTTGTTGATACAATCTATGAGATGTGAAACTCAGCCAAAATTAAAGGAAAATAAGGAGGGAGGGAAGAGTATAGGGTAAAAGGGAAGGGGTTAAATATTGGCATCCATTTACAGTGGTGATGTTTGGGGAATATGGAATAGGGGATATTTATATAGAGAAAACCCATTAGGGGGTGTCACCATGGTCAACGTCAGGGGAGTGATGGTCGGGGGGTTTCTAAGGTTCGATGATTATCGATGAGGGGGGTTTGAGGGTCAGGGGTTGACATCAAGAGCGAGGGATTAGTGGCTGTTGATAAACATATAGGTAGTGGGGTTCAACTTGAATGGTGTGTGGATTCAGTGTTCAGTGGTTGAGGGAGGGGATCAACATATTTAGAGAGGGAAACGATGCGGTGCTTGGGCAGGAGGTTTAGGGCATCAGGGCCACTTGGGTCAGGTTGGGGTGTAGGAGGGCATATCGAAAATAAGATTTTCAAAGAAGTAGAGATAATATTAATAATACCACATCTAAATATAATTAATCTTGGGTGATTTATGAAACATATATGATATTTTGAATAATATGCAGAAAATATAATTACGGTTCATTTCTAGTATCATTACCAATATACCACTTCCAAGACCCCATTGTTTGGTATTTAACTCCCACACATAA
Organism: Viscum album; assembly: GCA_963277665.1. Lineage (NCBI taxonomy): Eukaryota > Viridiplantae > Streptophyta > Magnoliopsida > Santalales > Viscaceae > Viscum > Viscum album. Next base: position 963,218,794 of record OY728156.1, read on the forward strand.
AACCGAAATATATACAAACACAAAAAAATATTTTTATACGATATAGATGAACCCTCTCATGAATCCATGGTCATTAGTTCTGTGATTCTTTCAGGGAAACATCCACCGAAATATTTTTATCTCTTCATTTCTCCTATTTTATTTTGATCCCTATAAGTATTAAAATTAATACTCAACTATGTAAGTAAAATAAAAAACCTTCAGGACATGGTTGGTCACACAATTAAAAAATTTCATTCGATATATCAAAAATACTCTTTTTGTTAGAATTATAAATTTCATGTTTTTTCTAAAAATATGTTTTTATGTGGGAAATATCTCACTGAACGCTTATCTCTAAAATCTATAGGGTTCAAAAAAACAGATCTCATTTAATGAAAATAAATTTACCAAATTTATGAATCCCTCACAACTCCAAATATATCTATAAAATAATTTTTTCGATTAAACAACTTATTATTTTCTAATCCACACCACATGATGTTACTACTTCCATAGAGAAACATGATATGATATAACATAAGTAGGGAAATAAACATTGAAAACATGAAAAAAATCCTTCAAACAATACTTATTGTTCATATTCAACTAATTGATAAAACAATTGTTTTCCACTATAGATTTGATCTAGATTAACATGATCAGAATCAACTGAAGGTTTAGTAGATCTACTAAAATTTTGTATGTTGTATCCAACGAAGTCAAATAAATCATTTAAAAAGTTCTAAAATAATTTTCATTATTCGATTCACAATATGTTTCACAGATTGGTTATTAATTGTTTTAAAATTATATAAAATTCTATTTTCCATTCAAAATCCAAAATAAATATTTGGGATTAACTAGTTTCAATAAAATGTGCTAATATAGTTTGTTTCTCTTTAACTATTTATGTAATTTATAAATATGGCACAACTATTTTATTCTACCATCCTCAGATTAGATTTAAATTACATAATATAAAAATTATTACAGTCCCATGGCATACTAAAGTGTCTTATGAGGTAAATTTATCTACCTTTTATCCATAAGGATTTACTGTTCACTCTTCTCTATGTAAATTCAATTATGAAGATATAAATAATTAATAAAAAAGTTAAAATAAATAGTTAATGTCATCTAATTTAGTCATTGACCAGGGTAGGGTCTTGAGTTTATAGAACGCAAATTTAACATGAAAAATTTAATCATAATTGAATAAATAATGATCCTCACTATAAGTGGTTCAAATATTATGGAATAAATGACCTCATACAAGGAGAGGGAATTAAATAGTGTGGAGGTTGGGGATATTATTTGAGAAATGTCCTACTAGGACATAATTTTGGGAAACCAAGGAGGGCGGAGGAGTATAGGGTACTCGGGAAGGGGATATATATTGGAAACCATTAGTGGGGTATTTTGGAAATAAATAAGTAGATCCACTTTCTATAGAGAAAACCCTTCGAGGGATGTCACCATTATCAGCATTGGGGAAGGGATGGTTAGTGGTTGATAATGTCCTGGATTTTTAATGATGGAGGGGTTCAAGGTTTAGGGGTTGACATCAAGGGAGGGGGATCAATGGATGTTGATCGATATCAATGGAGTGTGGTTTAACTTGGATATAGTGGGAGTCATTGGTCAGTGGTTGATGGAGGGGATCACTATCATTAGAGTGGGAAACTGTGTGGTGCTTTGGGGTGGGGGTTTGGGGTATTAGGGACACTATGGTCGGTTTTGGGTGTGGTATGAGAAAGGGGAAATATATTTTTTAAAATATTTATCAATGGTTTTAACCAAAATACATCTACATAAAATTAAAATATGTGTTTTTTATGAAAAAAAATGCTCTATTCTTAATAATATTATATTTTTAATTAGTTTGGGTTTTCAGAAGCACCGATAATATACCACCACTAAGAGAACATTTTTGGTAGTGAACACCCACAAATAGTCCTAGAACATATAAAATCACAAAAATATTTTTTTATATGATATGAATGGAAACTTTCCTAAATCCAGGGTCCTTAATTTTTTAATTCTATCCTTGAAACACACACCAAAAGTGATTTACCTCTTTATTTATCCTTTTTCATTTGATCCTTAAAAGTATTAAAACTTATAATTAACTAATAAAGTGAAATTTAAATAAATATCATGACATGGTTGGTCACACCTTTCTAAAATTTAATTCAATATATCAAAAAGACTCTTATTTTTATAATATAATTTTCATATTTATTCTGAACATGTGTTTTTTATGTGGGGAATCATCCCCTAAACTCATATCTTAAAAATCTATTGGGTTTACTTAAATAGATATCATTGAATGAAAATAGTTTTAAAACATGTATAAATCCCCCAAACCTCCCAAATTATCTATAAAATGATAATTTTATTTAAAAACTTCTTATTTTTTTAATCCATGTCATGTGATGTCCATTACTGTTTTAAATTTGTATTTTTCTTTATTTTTGTGAAAAAAACATATAATATAATAGTAATGCCTTACAATTCTCATTAGACATATTTGATGGAAATTTTAGCCTTCAATTTTATGAAATTTATTAATGTATGTATTTTAAAAAATATAAATATCTTGGATATATTTTCTTTAAATATAATCATCACATCCTTTAACTTTAACCCCAAATAAACATTTTATTATACATATTAACATATTTTTACTTTTTTGAGTGATATTTTTGTTAATTAACATTATTATCACTATTATTTGTGACTTCGTCACCCATGAAAATATCCATTGATCATTATCCATGTTTTATCACATATTTAACAAAGAGAACATTGAACATGTTCACTTGATTTCAAATAATAATAGATTTTATGAAAAAACTGCAAACTTAGTATCAAAAAGTCGGTACATTAAATTATTAAATAGGTACTATAAAAAAGTGATAATGTGCTAATTTACCAAATACTTTTCTAGCATTAGAAAACCATATACAAACATATGCTTTACATTACAACATGTAATGAAATACAATATAGAAACTCCATTAAAAAAATCTTAATTCTCTAGATTATCCCTGCATGTCAATCATTTATACATATAGGAATCCTGGGGAAAATTGAATATAAGAAAAGCGTGAACATAGATGCTCAATAAGAGAAATATTACATAGGAGGATATCATAAATAATCATAAACAATAAGTTAGGGCGAATAACTAAAAACATAATCCATTAAAACATAATCTTGAGAATAATTTGAAAGGAACACAAGATGATCTAAATATTTCCATATAAATAATCACATGATAATGAATCCAATCAATGGATATTCTATATGTTTAAAAATTACATGGATTTTCAACTACCAGTATCATAATGAGAGAATGAATAATTCGGGATATCATAAAAATACCATCATGACCATGACTACGAAGTCTATATAAATGGGTATGGCCTTTTCCAAAGCCTGGTATAGTCTATCTTATGACACCTACCCATGCATCGAGGTGAAATAACATGCCCCGCATGACACTTAATATGTCAAATTCATTCCTCATATGAAAGCGATGAAACATAGTCAAATATAAATTCATATTGAAACTATCATATGAAATTTAAGTAATTTCCATAATCAGTAAACATAATCATAAACTATCCAGAGTAATAAGGTGAGTGGTATCATGATAGTAAATCACTAGTCAAAATGATCATATTCCATTCAATAAAATATGTTTTACAGTATCATAAGAGATAAATCTCAATTAAGCATATGAAATTAACAAAAGGTTTTCCCATGGAATGAAATGGGTTTCATAATCATGTCATAAGGATTAATAAATTGGTGTATGATATAGGTTTCCCTGAAATAATGGATTTTAATCTTACATGGACAATAATAAAGTATACCAGATATATATGATAACCATCTAATGTAAAACATCACATGGTGTGTTAAAGAAACGTTAAAAATGATCTACTTTAGAATGGTTTATTAAAAAATATAAGTTATTAAAGTGGATAAATGAATAATTGTTTTCATAAAATCATAAATTAACCTAGATAGATTCTTATGATAAAATGAGTGACTATAGAAAAATAGGGGATTCATAAAACATATTATGGAAAGTACATGAAATGGGTAATAAATTAGGAAGTTCAATTTAATTGGGGTTTCTTAAATGAAAGAATAATTGATCTAGGTACATATGTTTGAATAAAAGATATATAATTTATGAAGATTATATAAGATTAATTATGAATTACATTGGGTTAAAAATAATGAAATCATAAAAAAGGAAAAAATTGCAGCTTAAATAGAATCCCTTACCTTATATCTAAATATATTAGTTTCTAGTAGATAATATAATGGATTATCAAATTAAAACCATTAATTAAATAATTAAAAACCATTTATTCATTTATTTGGATTATTATAATATTATTATGTTCAATTGTGGGCTTTTTTATTACTTATAATATTCAATTTCATTATTCTAGGTGTGTTCACTTAATGATTTTACGATTGGTTCCATTGAGTATATTTATGGTAGTCATTATAAAATGGAATAAAAAATTAATGAAGTGAAATTATATGATATTTATTCTCCAACCTAATTTTCAATAGTCAAAAATATGATTTTAATTTCATATATTAGATTGATTCATTAGATAAAATTTTAATGAAGACTATTGGTTTATTTTGGCGAATTCTCGATTACCATGAACTAGTTTTGTTTTAAAATTTAATACTTTGAAAAAATAAAAATTTAATAACATTTAATAAGTTTTAATACATATATTATAATCTTATTTAACCATAAAAATTTTATTTTGACCATTCTTGAAGGGGGAATTTAAAAATGAAAATTCATTTTCCACGAACGTCGTAAATCAGCACCACAAATAATATGTTTTCATTTTTATAATAAACTAGGGGGTAAGAGAATTGATGATGGATATATCATAAATAAAATAAAATAATAGTATATGTATGATAACTGGGATATAATTTCCCTTCTGCTATATTTGGTTACTAAAGTATTAAAAAATAAATGACATTAAAAGACTAGGTGGGAGGATTTTCACACTTGAGTGTCATCTCCTTGAGACCATCCTTCAATCACGTGGATGTGGTCTTTTGGAGAGAAAAAAAATACTATAACAAGGGTAAGAGGTTTCTAAGGTTAATTTGGAAGAATATAATCGAGATAAAATGATTTTAAGGTTTGTGGAGAATAAGTGGTGGGGTGTAATATTTATAGTGGAGGAGAGGGGTGTTTTTTATTTTATCAATTGGCATATTATTTTGGTTTAATAATATCAATATTATTTATTCTTGTGACTGAATGAAGTAAATAGAGATTTTGAGTTTAGAAAAATGGTTAGTCACCCCAGGCACAGAACATCCACGACTCAATAATTTATTTAACTTAATTATTCTGTTAAATACTATTAATTACATTAATTCAATATTCATCAAAAAATTCAAATATTTTAGAAATATAACAAAAATTTACCCTAAATTTTTTTTCACATGTAGACTTAAAAAATGATCTATATTTAATTAAAATAATGTTTTAAATTTGTGAAATTTAATTTTTAATTAAAATCATCATTTATTCAAAAAAAAATCTGATTTTAAATTTATAAATGATTTTATGAAACATTGAAAAATTAATTAAGGTCACATTAAATTATCTTATAATCACAAAACTAAAAAATATTAATTGGTCAATATATTTTATTAAAATTATTTTCTTTTAAATAAGTCTATTAATTATAAAATTATAAATAAATATTTAGGTTGCACAAAAATAACAATATATAATTAAAAAAAATTTAAAAAATTATTTATTTCTTTTATGATATAGATATTTTATATTTTCATTTATATGATAATAATATTTTATTAATAATTTAATTGGTGGTGTCACTAATATATTATCAAAATTAATATTCCTAATGATCATTTTATTATTCTAAAAGTTATGGTATTATAATATAGTGTATCATGGTTCGTTTAAGCTCTATATTTAATGGAGCATAATCTATCGAATATGTAAAATATAAAAGAGTTCTACCATAAAATACCTGGGTGTTTCATTATCCCCTAGATGAAAAATTCAGTTCTGTAAATTTCATTAATGTCACCGCAAAAAAAGATTATGGCTCCTCTTCGTCATTGTTTCCTCTAATTCACACAACGCCTCTTAATTATTTGGAGTTTTATAAAGTTCCTTTACCATAAGAGTTTTTCAATTCTTTAAACCATGTTCTATAGTATCTAAAATCTTGAAAGGATCTTCATAGTAAGATAAATTAGGATCCAATTAATTTTTTTTATGAGTGAGAAAATGCGTTCGGTCTATCCTGTTCTTCTATAATTATGAGACGTGAAACATGTGTTAGGGGACGACTTGGGCCTCCATCATTTCAGACCACCTTGATGCTTGAAATTATAAAGTTATATTCTTTGAAATAGAAAAAAAATAAAATTTCAGTCAGTCATTGAAACACACATTGAACATCAGAATTAATAGGTGGAATCGAGAAATGATAATCCACAACACCAAGTCTATCCAAAATTACAGAAGGACCAATGTTCAAGGGGCTATATTTTCCTTTTATAATGATCCATATAATACCCTTCTCTAGAGATACTTTTTGAAAGGAATGATTTCTAACTTGATACTCCATATACATTCTCATGTTTTCAGAATAACTCTTTTCCACATTGTGCATTGTTGACATGAGTTTGAATAGTCTTTTAATATTATTGTTGTTTCCGCCACAAGTTCTACGCCTAAAAAATTCCTTCACCAATATCATCTTAATAATTTTTTATATGAAAAATATTGTAATATAATTCATTATTTGGCACCACATGAATAATAAAATAGAGAATATTTTTATTAGAAAATTCTAACAAAAGGTAAATACAGATCTCTTATACCTTGAAAGACAATGGGCAGGATAGAAACATTCCTTCTTATGCGCTAAAACATGGTCGTGTTAAAATTTACACTATAGGTATATGTGGTTGTTGTAGTAAAGGTAGGGATATAATCCACAAGGATCATAGAAGAAACCTACAGGCACATACATTATATGGAGGATTGGACGTAATGTTTCCAACTATGGTGTTGATTTATATAGTGAAACAAAAATAAAAATTATCATAAAATAATTATTTTAAATCTATTAATGAAACAAAAAAACTTAATTATAATTAATAATTAATATTGGTTTATCCACGTTTTTTCACAGCGGTAGAATGGGTGTAATTTTTTTCTATGAATTTCATGTTCAATAGTTCTAGTTGTATCAAATCGATGATATAACTCCTCAATATCATTATCTAATTTAATACATACCCAATTTAAAGTATTATAATGAGTTTAATTAAAGGATCAATTTCACAATCACTATAACTAATTGGATTTTCTAAGAACTCATAACGTGTTCTCAATAATGTTGGTGAATCCAAATAAGAAGACATGCAAAGGAAAAGAGTGCATAAAATAATGAAAATATAAAAGAAATTAAGATCATAAAATAAAATTCAATCCACCATATGAAAATATTTAATATCAAACCTAAAAATTTTATCACAACACTTCTTCTATTCTATCAATTTATGTTGGATATCAATATAATGAAGTGGGAATAAATAAGAAAAAACTGACGAAAAAATAGCACTTCACTATTGTGTAAGGAATTCAAAACTGCCACTATGAATTAATTCTCAACATGATTAAATGGTATAAAAATTTTAAGGAAATACAAATATTATGTGAACAATAAGTAAATATTTTTTCTAGTAAAATAAATAATTTAAAAACATGCATGGATAAAATGAAGTTGCGATTAAAAAATGAAAGTATAAGATTACCACTAAATAAAAAAAATGGATTTCAATTCCCTTCACCACCAGATCCTTATAATGGAATATTAGGATACAAGGTTCTATTACCGACAAATTTATTTCTTCCACATAAATTAGTATAGGCAAAAGAAGGGTGAGAAATCAAAAGGAGTTGGATGTTTCAAAATTGACCATGAAAATCATGTAGATGCATCCCCCTTTTGACATGTGAATTTCAAACTTCAAATTGAAAAAATCATGTTTGGTAATAGAAGATAAATATATTATTCTAGTTTTCCTATATTATCTTTCAAAAAATTTATGAAAATTATATTATCTATTTGGATGTTTTTTTCTAAAATATTGTCTTCCATTATATGAATTTAAAGATAGCCATAAATTTTATATACATCTTTGACCACCAGAATCACCATGAAAAAATATGAATTAGATTCGGACAAAATTTATTGAAATTATCCCCATGATTTTCTCTATAAAATATTAAATTTCTATCATCCTTGGTCTTGTATTTTGGTCCCCCTTTTGTTTTATGGGCCTTAGGCCGATTATGATTTGTCAATAAATTTCAATATTCGTTGAAAAAATATCTATCTTCCCTTAGGATTCATCCATCGATCTTCAAATTTATTTTCTTAAAAAATTGTGTATAATACATCAAAATATAAATAAACAATAATGAATATAATGGATTACCTATGAATACGATTAACTTGGCCAAAATTGAAACTTCAAACATGAATATTAAAATGATTTGAAATGAAGTTCAATTTAAATTTTTTACTAAAATTTGTATTTATTGAAATTGAAACACGTAAATATTAAAATATAAACAATGAATATTATCATCTTTAAAAGGCTAATCACCCCATAAATCATGATTTTTTATTGTCTCGATCAAAATGTATCTCAGAATTATCAAATTTAATTTCCTTTTCAAAAAAGTCTTAACATACATTTCTAATAAATAAATTAATCAAAACAATCATGAAACCATTAACACTATTTTCACAAAATATAGGTTCACAAGAATATCCCAATAATAATCCCATTACATTGTTAAAATTCACTATCACGGCTCATCCAATTTCGTTTAATCATGATGATGTGTTTTGCATCACAAAAATACATGGGGAACAGATTCTTGTTTTGAGTAAAAATGGAATTGATAGGTGGTAAACACATAAAACCTTATGATGTGTATCCAACATTTTTGTTTTTTGTTTTTTTGTGTTTTTGGTTTTCTAAACCATAAAAGATATGAAAAAAATTAATCTAGTCAAGAAAAAATTGGAGTCACGATTCCCAAGTGACTAAAAACTCAAATATTGTAACTTTTAGGGTCTATAATAGATATGTTAAGCCTAACTCTTGAAAAAAAAACCAGGGATCTGTGACCCCAAGTCCCAGACACCACACTTTTGAAAAAAAACACATTTATCAATTTGGTCTTTTTTTTAAATTTTTATTCTTGTATAGTCAAATTAAAATTAATGTGGGCCCAAAACAAATGAAATGTTTAAAAGGACACATGAAATCAAACATACTCCCACAATGCAATGGATTTTAATTTTGGAATATTAATTTATTAGATGGGAATGTTGATGTTGAAAAATCACATTGGGAAACATCATTTTTTAAAAACTATTCTTATAGACATAAACATGAATTTAAATTGTAATAAAGGTATTCAAAATAACTTTACCTTCAATTTTAATCTTTCACAATTTATATTAATTCATGAAAGGATAATGAATATTTTTTTATCATAATTGGACAATTGGTTCCCATAAATCATATATTTTCACTCCCCCCATCTTAGAAGGAAACCACCCATAGTATTGAAAAAGAATATAAGAGAGTGATTAAATATGGTAATAAATAGTGGAATATGTGGTTTGAAATCAAATCAGGGAATGAAGAATCCTAGTTTGATTTTGATGAACCGTGAATAAGAAATTAAACAATTTGGCATCACATCACATGTAGACTCTAGGGATAATTGATTGTTTGGTTTGAAAAATTAAAGTCATGTGTATTATTATGAAATATTAAAATGTTGTAGCTTATAAATCACACACACAAGAGACATAAGATCACATTGAAACCCAAAAGGGTCTTTCCATAACAAAAAAAACACATACAGAATTAAAAAAACAACACAGTACCTAGGTTTTCTCCTAAAATGTTTTTAGTTTAAATTTTTTTGCATGACCTGGAACACCCAACTTATCCTACACAAACATTTAGAATTTTAGTTACCAAATTTTTCACTACTTATAAAATATTGATACTTATTTTTTGTATAACTTGATTCATGTTGAAACCCATTTTCAACAAGCACTGTGAAAATCTATACAATTTCAGTAATGGATGACCTAATTGATTTTGTTTTGTTTGCAGATAAGACAAAAACCACTCCAACATTATTGGTTTTGTTATAATAATGAATTAATGACAAAATTTCTCTATTCTCTCAAATAATTGGATACATGTGTGGGGAAGGAAGGCCAATGATTTTGGATTTATTGAAATTTCCTAATGAAGATTGAAAATTTGAAACAAAATCATTTTCTTCATCAAGAAATGTAGAAGGAATTAGTTCTTTATGAAAAGATGATTCATATGAAATATTGGCCACTACAATATTATCAAGGGTTGTGGACCCATGATTTGTGTTCTCTAATAGTGGATTAGTGATTTTTTGTCATAGAAAATGTATAAATGGAATTATATTCAGTAAACTAAATCCATGATGTATTGTTTTGTTATTTTGAATCCGAAAAATAAATTTCCACTTAATTTAAATATACTTCAACATTTTATTGATATTATTTAGTTATCCCATATCAAAAGGTTATTTATAATTTTAATTCGATATAATTTTGTGCGATAAAGGGTTCTTCTATCAATGATGTGGAATGTAAATGATGTGTTGGATTGGCTTCTATGATCATTTTAATGAATTGTAGTTTAAATCTTAGTGAAAAAACTTCTGAATTCATTTTTTCCATTTTCTCAAACCATTTCTCAAGTCTTTTTTGAATATTGGGCTAGATAAGAGTTTGGACATCATATAATTCATTAATTTTGATATCATTAACTATATTTGAAATGGGTAGAATTTTATTTTTTAAACATTCATCATCACATTAATTGTACATGTCACCATGTGTGAGCTAATCATACAAGTTTTCTTGGATAAATTCCCATGTTCCGTGGTTCTTATTTTTGACTTTTCATTTGATTCCAATATTTAAATGCGGGGTTTATAGTACATGTAGGGATTGAATCCATATAGAACTATGATGAAATCTACAGACATGTACATTCTATGGAGGATTATCTATATTGATTCCAACTATGTTGTCAATTTGAAATGTGAAACTAAAATACTAATGTTTGTAACATAATTATATTTATTCTATTAATGACACAACTAATCATTTGAATTGAAAAATAAAATAATAAGGGTTTATCCCAAGTTGTTGTTAGGGGTAGAGTAGATGTATTTTTTTCTATAAATTTTCCATTCAATAGTAAAAAGGAATCATATAATTGGGGGAACTCATATATATCATTATATAATTTAATTAATTCAAAATTTGAAGGCAAATAACAAATTCAGTTAGAGGATCAATTTCATTTCACTCCAATGAATTTGATTATACTAGCACCCAGACTGTGTAGTCGTCAATATTGGTGAATACAAAAAAATACAAGTCATACAGTGGATATCCTAAATAAATAAATAAATAAAGGAATTAATGCTCGTAAAGTAACATTAAATCACCCCCATGAAACTACATAAGATCAAACCATAAAAGGTTATCCCTATACTAATGCTATTATATCTATGGATGCCAGATGTCGACATAAATAAGTGAGATTGAAGAATGAAAACAATATGATCAAAATTACACTCCACCATTGTGTAAGGAATTCAAAAGTTCTACTGTGAATAAATTCACAGCATGATTCAACAGTATTAATGTGTTAATAACATAAAAATAATAAATTAACAAAAAGAACAACTTTTATGAAAAAACTAAATCCATTGAAAATCATACGAGGAAAAAATTATAGTCATATAATAGATATATATTATTCAATATATCCTATAATATATATAATAATTTCCATAAAATTCTATTATCCTGTTAGATATTATTCTATAAAATGTGGGATAAATTTATGGGCATTCGATCTACCAATAAATTTGATCTTTAATTTTGACCGCTTGGATTAACTTAAAAAAATTATGAATTAACTGTAGCTATAGTTCAATGAAATTACCTAAATAATTTTATCAAGCTAACTTTAAAATTTTTGATTCATTGGGATTGGACTACGGGCCCCACTTTGGTTTGAATGGATTCAGGCCCATTATGCTTTGTCAAGAATATTCTAAATTTATTTCCAAAAATATCCATATACCATTGGGATTCATTCATCGATCCTAAAAGATAAAATCTTTCAAAAAAATTGATAAATCATAATAGGTAATTTATAAATAAAATATGTAATATAATGTATTCCACGGGAAAATGAATAATCGGGCTCCAATTTATAGTTAAAACATTAATTTAACAATGATTTGAAATAAAGTTCTTTATATGTTGTGGAATAAAATTAGTATTTGTGGATATTGAAACACATCAATATTAAGATAAAAAAAATTAATATTAACATATTTCAGTGGATAATTAAAAGTCCTTTTAGACTACTCATCTATATAAGGGTGATATGTAGTTCTTAAATAAAACATGGCATCAAGAGACTATTAAAAAAGTATTATTGAATTTTGATGTAAATGGGGATCTTCATCAGAAAAAAGCAATAGAGGTGCAGGATGACGTCTTACGAATTCAATAATACTAAGTCATTCAAGGTCCTTTAGTTTAAAATACTCCCTTATAGGGAGGTAATGTGTATATTCGAAATGTTAATCAATAATTATGCATATCGAATATTTTATTCTTGGTGTATTTGGTAATATAGTGAAAAAATACATCGAAATGTAATCCTATTTCCCTTTAAGAATAATTATAGGTTTCATGAAACCTCTAGGATGTTTTTTAGCCTCAACTATTAACAATATAATAAAATTGATATATAATCTTCATTTCCCACATTATATTGTCCCATAGAAAATGTTCATTCAAATCTCCATAAATCTTGTTGCCAGTAGGGTTCATAAAGAAATTATAACTATAGGCATCATCGAATAACTAAATTACTAGCTTGGGTATCGAGAGAATACAAAGCCTCTTCCAAAAAATCAAAATTCCATCTTCATATTCAATATCTACATATTTCGCCTTATTCACATCTTTAAATTAATTTGGAAAATTCTCATTATCGTACTAATAACTAATTATCTTGTCCAATAAATATGTTTTGGAAAACATTTCAAAATATAGAAAATTTTCCCCTTCTTTGATAATTATCATATATATCTTTACTATATCAATTTATATAAGATTCATATTGATCCTTATTTTTTTCTAAACTCTGTGATTCTTCATGATCAATGCATATGTCACCATATTTTATATCACTAGGTGATATTATTTTTATAAATAATAATCCTTGAGTATATTGAGCCATATATATTTCCTCATATTGAGTTCTTTCTATGAAATGATATATTTAAAACTCTGTTGATCCATATATATATATCACCTCATTCACAATAGAGAGAGTTTCTCCATATATTCAGTTAATATATTACAAATTCAATCTCAAGATCTTGAGCTGGATAGTTCTCTCCTAGAACTTTTTTAATTCCATGATTCATAAGAAATAACATTATCTTTCTGCGTAAGGACACAACCAAGAAAAGTATTCAATGAATCAATATAAATAACAAATCCACCATTACCAAATAGTATACATAATATTAGAGAATCAAATAATATCATCTTTAATTCTTTATAAAATTATTTGTATTCCTTTATCCAAATTAGATGAACCCTTTTACAAGTATGTTTTGTCAACATGTTAAAAAACCTGGAAATTTTTTGAATGAAACATAGTTAATAACATGCTAAACCATTGATACTATGTACCCCAATTATGTTTTTTGATTTAGGGTAATCCAAGACTACAATTTTTTTCAAAAGACTGACTAGGATTCTATAAATGGAGACAATATTGAAATTAAAAGAAACTTTCGGAAGTCAAAATTCAATCATTATAAAAATACCATATAACTCTTTCATACTCAGAGTCTCCAGATCAATCCACAAGTAATTATCAATGTCCTCATAAATTTCAGAGTACAAAAAATAACATAAATAGACAACTCAAAAAAATTATCATCATATTACTTAAATACTCTATTAATTAGGTCCGAATATTTTTAGGTGAATTAGTAAATACAAATGGAATTACTAAGAACTCGTAATGTCTATATGATGTTCCAAATTATGACATTGGAATATCGTCCTTCTTTACACACAATTGATGATGTATATAATAAATATCAATATTTAAAAAATATTGAACTCCATGAAGATTTTCAAATAAGTAATCCATCAAGGTAGAGTGTATTTGTTTTTAATTATAATAGTTTTGATATACCTATAGTAAATGTATAGAATCATAGAACCATATTTCAGATAATAAAAAATTTGATGATCTCCCCAAGCGAAAAACTAGGTCATATTATTCTTTAATAATTCAATTTCTATTGTTTTTTATTTTACTCTATTATGTACACCATGGCCAATCTATACAGTGTCATTGTTATAGGTCTTTCATTATGGATTAACACTATTGTAAAAATACCCTCCGCTAATGGTTTGGAGATCCATTTCCAGGTAATACATGGGGATTGGTCTATAAGAATGGTTTTTCGAAAACCGTTTGTATAGACCACCACCGATGTTTTTGAAAACCAATGGTATATGTAACATGAAAATCTTTACCAACGTTTCCATAAAATATTGGTATATTTAATTCAAAAAATAATAATTAGCTTGGTTTTCATCCCATCACCTCCCATTTGTTATTGAACAACCTAACCACTATCCTAACATAGTTTTGTTAACACAATTCCATAAATATATATATTTATTATCATATGTATTTTAAATTTTGATTTATTTATTATTCAATGTAAATAGATTCCAGTAAAAATACATGTACCTATACCAAGATTTCTCAAAACCATCGGTATAGGTTCTTTGATTTTGGGACCTATACCAACTATTTTGGACAAACTGTTGGTATAGGTCCATATAAGTGACATGTACCAATAATTTTGGCCAAACCATTGGTAGATGTCCAAATTAGTGATCTATACCAAAAATTTGACCTAAACTCTTGGTATATATCATATTTACAGCTCTGTAAATAAATAGAAAACTAATCTTCCTTCTCTTGTGGATGTAAAGGAAAATATTCTGGAAATACATACATTTATTCCTGTAAAATGGGTAGATCCTAAATTTCAATATCATCTTTATCATTAGTCAGTTTTATTTACTCTTATTATCTAATAATATCATCTCTAAGAGCTACTAGAGTTGGGTGCATATTTGATTTAGTCGATAAAGTCACCCCTCTAATGATATAAAATTCAATATCTCCTTTTTGAATCATAATTTACATACCTTTGTAATAAATTTTGGAATTATACTTTGAGATTTATTCCATTACAAGAACGATATCAAAATAAACCATATGTGTCATAATAAAATCATAAATTAGATAACATTTATGCATCATAATTTTTTTTTTGAAACATATTCATTTCAATTAGTTTTCCACTAGGATTTTTTGACTAACAACTCCATTTTTTATGGTGAATTTGAAAAAATCATTTTTTTTTTTGAAAACTAAGACGATATATAAGTATATGATGGTCCAAAATCAAATAAATCATTATCTAAAATTGAGGATATGATTAATAGACTGACCACCACATCATTTGGATCTTCAACATCAGATGTTATTACAATATAATCATTTCCTTGTTTCCTTTCCCTTTTCTGGGTTTAATTCCAATGACGTTGAATAATGTCCCATATCTTTATAGGAAGATCATTCCACAATACTGTCATCATTCATTCAATTGGAATAATGGGCCTAGTGGAATTTTTATCCATTATTTTAACAAACTCTCATTTTAAATAGGTATGTTACATGATCATTCTTTACAAATTTATTAGATGTTATAAATTATATTCTTCTATTCTTTTCTTTTCCCTTATTTCCTTTTCCAATATACTATGTATCCCTCTTCTTATCCTATATCCCATCAAAGCCATGTGGCTAGTAAAATTATTTCACCACCTTGATGGAATATGATACTATATCCTTTTGTGATGATAATGTTAGGGAAATTAATTCCCTTCATATAATTGGTCTATTTATTTTAAAAATATGATAAATCTTATTCATTGGATTATGATGGTAGTATGTGGGATTCCTTACTAAGCATGTAATGTTTCCTGTAAACATAGAAACTTTTCATCCTCTTTCTATCATTGAATCAATAATTGTTTCTACATAACCACTCGTAGTTGTCATGGTAAATACATTCATAAGAAAATTTCCTTAAAACCCTTCCACTTATTATTTGAAATTTTTTCCTCCCCTATTTTTTTGAATTAATATCCACGATTGATCTAAATTTATCAATATATGATTAACCACTATTTTATACGTAGCCATTTGAAAAAATTCAAATCCAAGAAATATATTATTTAAGAAACTTATGCATTTCTCTACAACAAATGGGTTTGTTGGACCATTAAATGTCAGAGGTTGTTTTTGAATGAAGAGATCTAACATTGTTACACCACATTATGGATCAAGATTCTCCTTGCGGGTAAGGTAATTTCTCATAACTTGAGTCAGTTTTCCGAATATAGTTAAAAACATTTCAGCTATAGTTTCTTCTCTAACTCCCACAACATTATCTATAATCAGAGGGGAATACCTACATGGAATACATACATTGATACGATTTCCATTATTTCCATTTGGAACAAATTATATACAATAGAATACACTAAATTAGATCATAACATTATAAAACATAATAACTAATCTAAAAATAGTGAAAAACATAAAATAATTAATATTTATTTATATTTAATCTCAAAATTCAATACTTGGATTCTTTGGGAATATTCTAAAAGTATGTAATAGGGTTACGTTTGACTAATCTATGTTTGTTTCTAAATATCATTTTCGATTTTTTAACTAATATATCTCTAATAAAAAATGTAAAGACCATAACCCAACTTGACCGAAGCCGATCCCAACATTATTATAGTGTTACTACGAATAGTAGATCACGTCCTAGTGGACCTAATTATAATATATTTGAAAAACCAGATACAAATAGATGTTTTAAATTACTTCATTAAAATAAATAAAACAAATAAATAAATTTATAAGCATACCTATTATTTTAGATTATCCTTGAATTTTAATCATAATATACATATTTTCATCCTAGGGAAAAATAAAACATAAGAAAAGGGTAATATCAAATGTTCAGTAAGTGTAATAATATAACAGAACCAATCAAAAATAACCATAAATAAAAAAGGATAGATGAATAAAAATCACCATTAAAACATAATATTGAATACAATATGGTATGAATAAATCTGATCAAAATAATTCCATATAAATAATAACATGGGAATTAATCATATATATGGATTTTTGACTAGTGAACTAATGATATTTATTATCATAATTAATCTCATAAAGAGGTAATACATAATGCGGGACATCGTAAATATACCACAAATTCCTCGACCAAAAAATCTACATAAATTGGTAAGGCCTCAACCAAAACCCAATCTATTTATTTTCATGAGACTCAAGGACCAATAATGAACCCCAAATGACACATACAATGTAAAATGAATTCCTCATATGAAAGGGATGAATCATAATAACATATACATTCATATTGAATCTATAATATAAACATTAATTAATTTCCCCAAATTGTAAACATAATCATAAACTATAAACAGTAATATAAATAATGGTATCAAGATAGTATATATAAGGCCCCAGCCTTAAACATCACTTAATCTTGAGTTATTTCAAGAATACACGTTGAGGATATTTTTAGGTTTAGAGTTTTAGAAAATTCTATATTAAATCATGCATTACATTCCACATTTATACAAAGTGGTTACATAAAACATAGTACTCATTTTTCCCATCAACAGAAACATATTTAAAATAAAACATGGACACTTTTTTGACACTTACATGACACTATCATCACATCACGTACCTTTCCCTTGACCTGTGAAAAACATTTCAAAAACATGGGATGGGCATAAAGCGCTCAGTAAGGGATATTAAAGTACAAAATGATAACATTGGTCCATGTATGAAATTATAAATTACCCATAAAACATAATAATTTTAACATACCACATCAAGCAATGAATAAATCAATGAAATCATAAGACATAAAGGTAACATGAGGCATTCATAACATTCTTACGTAGGGAGTAACCCTCATGGTTACATTTGGAATACGCATCATAGTATATTCCCTAAATCTCTTCAGAGAAACCTTAATGCTTAACCCCTTCGTGTTACCCAATGCATTGGAGAGATATATCAGGCTCACCTGACCTTAGTTTATCACAGAACCACCCGTCTTCATAAACAATGCCCAAGAACCATAACATAATCGTGTCACATAAAACATGCATAAAGGAAACATAAAATTTCCACATTTCAATCACAAGATATCAATAACACATTGATATAATAACAACATTAACATAACCATTTTCAATACCAAAATAAAATAAAATTAAAACATGGTATTTATTTTTCATTTAAAAAAAGTTATGTCTTGTAGAGGAAGCGGAAACTCAAATAATGGTCATGGCGGTGAAGAAGTCGTTGTCGCCACATACGTATGGAAAAAAACATTCATGTTTTTCATTTAGTAAAATGCATGGTATAAAAAGATTCATTTTGAATAAAAGTTAAAGTCAAAGGGTTTTATACATCGTATAAAAGAATGTAGTGTATAAAACAAAAATATGCCTCAATGAAAGGAGATTGAGACGAAGTCTCCTTACCTCGTGTCCGGCTTGACTCGAGCGTTCTTTAATCACCTGAATAATAAACTTGAGATAATTTCTATTTGCTTAAGATCCTTTATCTTGTTCATTATTCCTTTTATATCACTTGTTACCATGTTATGAACACTATGTAATTATTTAAGTTAATAACGGTCGTTTTTTCGATCATTGGTACTTGAGTCAAAAATAAACTCTTTATAATTACAAGTTGTTCATGTGGTAAAATATCCATTATATCCAGAATTATATTAATGATTTAGATATCATATATATCATATATATCCAGTATATACATGCATTTATAATATTACATAACATATAGAGGTAAGAAATGAAATGCACCGTTCATGGAGACGGTAAGTCGTACGTACGCATGAACGCTACTTTCAATTCTATTTCGTATTTTATGGAATGGAATCATAATGATATAAAGGTATATTATAATTACGGTATAATATAATATATAATATCATTATATCCATCCTTTATACCTCCCACATATGGCATTAACGAATCAAATCACTTTGAGGGGGAGGTATTCAACACTTCATATAATGAAGATATCACATTTACCCATAATGGAAACCATAATTGTATGACATAAATGAACAATACATAAGGTTAAGGGAAACATAAACATATAATATATCATATATAAATATAGTGACATCTTAATGGACACCATTTAAGGTGTTAGAATAGTATCGAACAATCATCTTTTTGTGAGGCAGAAATTCGCCATCCACGGAAATAGTATGTTCTTTAACCATTAGATGTAGGTTTGTGTAAGTGTATCTCAAATAATAGTTATAAAAACATCCTAGTTTATTTAAGATACTGTTTTTGTTAAAAAATAAATGAATAAAAAGAGTTTAGGGGGTTGGAGAAGCAAAATAAAACAATAGAACATTAGAGAAGACTTTACCTTCAAATCAGGTAACTCCACATGGATTGTAACAAAAGAGTTTCTTGAAGATCATTCTACCTAAGGTATGGCTTCTAGGATGAATAGAGGGATGTGGAGAGATAAAATGAGCAGATCTGGGCTGAGCCAATGGCTTGGGAGGTGTGTGTAAAGAGGTATAGGTGTGGGCGTTTTATAAGAGGAGAGGAGGGGCACTCTTGGATATCCAAGAAATGTTACTTTATTTTAAAATGAGATTCAGATTTTAAACATACCAAATTGATATATTCCGAGGATAAGGTGATCAGGGTTTGGAATAAACTCATCCAATAGGTCTTTGAAAAGTGTATTTCTTAGATTTTACCTTATCTTTTCATTTTATTTAAATCATTCATTAATGAGGTAATCACTGCATCATCATGATTTCATAAATAATTGAATTTATTTAATATATAAAAATTATAAAAAAATACTATGATGATGGAAATCTTTTTAGATTTCCAATTAATATTTATAGTCTAAAAGACACTTACATAGAGAAAACTAATTTTTTTTCTCGGGTGATACATTCTTTAGTGATATTCTCCTTTCTTTAAAAATAAAATGATAAGGTGTCACTTTCACCCAAAATTGATTACACGGGGTCCCTATGTTCGGCACAAGTCATCCCATCGTCATCCATGACACTACCAGTAGCATTTGGACACATGTTGGGGTCATTTTTTATTACCATGACATCTTTTTATCCTTAACTACTCGATTACTAATTAATCAAGATAATTAACGATAATTTCCGTCGTTACTATTCATAATTTTCAAAAACAAAAGAGTCTTAATTACATAATTTGGACCACAGGATTCCAAATATTGAATCAATTTTACAAAATTCCAAAAAGAGAAATTTCAATAAATAATTTAAAAAATAGGTCCCGTTGAAAAACAAATTGTAGGGTTTTTTGAAACAATATCTATGAAAAGTCTGGAAATTATTTTTGCCCAATTCCAAAGTGAAATTAATTATAATGACCAAAATTGGATTAAATGGTAAAAATATATTCTAATTACAATTTAAGACCAATTAAAATGATCGTATAACCATATAATTAAATTAGATGAAAAAACAGTTTTGATGTAAAACACAGTATTTTTCACTATTCATTAAAAATGAACATTGTCAGAAAAATACCAAAATACAATTCAATGTATATTTCAAAGTCCCAATAATGAAGAATAAGTTTATTTTGACAAATATAGGTTATAAAATTATCAAATGTTTTATTTAAAAAAGGTTCTCCATCAAAAGGCGGTAAAATAATTCTTTAAAAATATAAGAGAATTCTATGCTTAAGATTGGATTTATTAAAATTTTAAGTCATTAAAACACTATCTAATTCATAAATAGACATAGATAAGAATATATATTATTCATTACTTACATGGGATGTTACATCCTTCCACCCTTTAGAAAATTGCATCCCCGTAATTTATTTACTTATCGAATTTGTGGGGGTATTTATCCCTCATGTCATTTTCAGATTCTCATGTTGCCTCTTCACTCATGTGGTTTTTTCACAAAACCAATACTTGATAAATCACCTTATTCTAAAACAATTGTGCACTATTGCCAAGAATCCTGACTAGTAGTTCTTCATACGATAGATTCTCTTCAAACTGAACTACCTCTGGACTCAAAACATGAGATGGATCTGGCATGTACTTTCTTAACATTGAAACATGAAAAACATTTTGTACCTGAGATAAAATCAGAGGTAAAGAAACTAGGTATGCAAATGATCCAACTCTATCCAGAATTTCATTTGGTCCAGTGAACCTTGGACTCAACTTTACTTTCTTACCAAATCGCATCACACTTTTCCATGGAGATAATTTGAGAGAAACATGATCTCCTACATCAAAAGAGAGATCCTTCCTCTTGTTGTCTGCATAAATCTTCTGCCTGCTCTGAGCTGTTCTCATGTGTATCTGTATCAGATGATTTTTTTCTGCCAACTCTTCTAACAATTCCAGTCCCATAAACTTCCTTTCACCCAATTCATCCCCCAAAGCTAGAGTTCAACACTGCTTCCTATATAATTCCTCAAATGGTGCCATCTGTATACTAGAAAGAAAACTATTATTATAAGAAAATGAAACCTAAGAAAGATGTTGGTCCCAACTTCAATGATAATCCATCAAAAAAGTACATAGAATATCCTCCAATGTTTGAATCGTTTGTTCTTACTACCCTTCTGATTGCGGATGAAAAGCTGTACTAAAATTTAATTCAGTACCCAACCACTTATGAAGGCCTTCCAAAAGATAGAGGTAAACCTGGGATCACAATCAGATAGAATGGAGAGGGGAACTCCATGTAACCTGACTATCTCTTTAAGATACAAATTGGAAAGTTTTTCTAGGAAAAAATTATCTCGTATAGCAAGGAAAAGAGAAGATTTAGTCAAGCAATCAACAATAACCCAGATTGAATTATTACCTCGAGGTGTCTTTGGAAATCCCACAATGAAGTCCATGGATATATTCACCCATTTCTACTCTGGTACAGGTAAGGGTTGAAGCATCCCTTTAGGTAACTACCTCTCTACTTTAACATGTTTACAATATAAACACTTCACAGTAAAATCAACAATATATCTTTTCATTCCGTCCCACCAGTAATACTCCCGAAGATCTCTATACATCTTAGTACTTCTTGGATGAAATGAAGACGGAGAACTGTGAGCTTCACATAACAACTCTCTCTTCAACTGTGAATCACAAGGCACACACAATCTCTTTGGAAGTCTCAAAACACAATCATTATCAATGTTGAATTCAGGCAACATACCTTTCTGAACCAGCTCTACCATTTTCTAAAAGTCTCTATATTTCTTATGTGCTTGCTTAATTCTGTCTGATAGATAAGATTTCACTGATACCTGAATCAAAATAGAAAGAAATCCTACACCAATAAATTGTATGCCGAAGTTCATCAAATCCTTTACCAAAGGATCACGTTCTTAACAGAACATTATTACTGAAGCATTAATTTTTCGACTCAAAGCATCAACCACTTTATTTGCCTTTCCCAGATGGTAATTAATTGTACAATCATAATCCTTGATTAATTCTAGACATCTCCTCGGTCTCATGTTCAATTCATTCTGATTGAATATATACTTTAAACTTTTTTGATCAGTATATACTTCACACATTACACCATACAAATGATGCCTCTAAATTTTCAAAGCGAAAACAACAGCAACTAATTCCAAATCAGGTGTAGGGTAATTTACCTCATGAGTTTTAAACTGTCGTGAAGCATAATCAATTACCTGATCATTCTATATTCAGACGCAACCAAGTCCTTTCAATGAAGCATAATTGTAGGTAACAAACTCACCATTCCTGGAAGGTTGTGACAAAACTGGAGCATTCACCGATTATATTTTCAACTCCAGAAAACAATCATCAGATTCATTTTTCCAGATATACATAACACCCTTCTGAGTTAGCTTAGTCATTGGACTAGATAACCTGGAAAAGTTTTTAACAAACCTTCGGTAATATCCTTAAAGACCAAGGTAGCTATGAATATCAGTTACATTTGTGGGTCTTGGCCATTCTTCCACAAACATTGTTTTTTCCGGACCAACAGTTCTCCCATATTTAGAAACAATATGACCAAGGAATGAAATTTATTTCAACCATAACTCACACTTTCTGAATTTTCTATACAATCTCGATTCTTTTAATGTTTGAAAAATAAACTATAAATGTATTTCATGCTCCTCTTTACTTTTAGAGAACACCAAAATAACATCAATGAAAACAACCACACACTTATCCAAGAACTCATGGAAAATTATATTCATAAGGTCCATGAATATAGCAGGTGCATTGGTTAGCCTAAAAGGCATAACTAAAAATTCATAATGTCAATATCTTGTACGAAACGCGGTCTTCAGAATATCTTCTTCCTTTACCTTCAACTGATGGTATCCCGATCTAAGGTCAATCTTTGAAAAATACTGAGCTCCCTAGAGCTGATCAAACAAATCATCGATATGAGGCAAATGATATTTGTTCTTAATAGTGATGTTATTGAAGGCTCTATAATCAATGCGAAGTCTCATTGAACCATCTTCCTTTTTAACAAATAAAATAGGAGAACCACATGGTGATGTGCTAGGTCGAATGAAACCTTTCTCTAATAAATCTTGCAACTACTCCTTCAACTCTAAAAGTTCAATTTGAGCCATTTGATAAGGGGTTTATGAAAATTGGATTAGAATCAGGAACTAAGTCAATAGTAAAATAAAATTCTCGATCTGGTATTTTTCCAGGCAACTCATCAGGAAAAACATTAGGATATTTATTTACCACTGGCACATCATTAATCTGAACAGTTCCTTTTTTTTCAAAAATAAATTCAAGGTGACATTAATTTCCATCTTTTAAAAGTTTCTCAACCTCTTGATTTGTTATCAAAATTAAGGGTTCATTATTGTACAAAAACTGAAAGTATTTCTGAAAAGAAACTTCTTTAGCTCTAAAATCAATCTTAGCATGGTAAACAGAGAGCCAATCCAGACATAGGATAACATCAAACACTACTAGAGGTAAAAAAATGAAGTTTTCAAGTAGGTTCTTTCCACTGATAAGGATAGGAAGATTCATATAAATTATTTTTTCCTCAACATTTTCCCCCATGTGTTTTTACCACATGTTCAGTAGTTGTTTCTTGAGATTTTATTCCCATTTTACTAGAAAATTATTTGGAGATGAAGGAATGTATAGATCCCAAATCAAACAACACACTTGCATAATCTGAAAAAAACAAAGTACCTGATACCACTTCATTTGATGGCCCAACATCTGCTGAAGTAGTTGCAAAAGATTTCACCACCCCTTTCTTCTTATAGTGTAACTGATTCCCATCACTCGATCTCTTTGTCGGGCACTTGTTTACATAAAGAAACATCTCATTGCACTTGAAACCTTTCACTAACTGTAAATCGAATTTGGTCTTACCCTCACCTTGAAATTTTTCAGTGCAATCACGAGCCTTATGTCCCATCTTACCACATCGGTATCACTTTCCAAAATTCAGAAGACATTCCCCAGCATCCATTTTGCAACATTTATCACAAATCGGAAACTTAGTTTTCTTACCATCAGACCATTTTGAAGAGTTCTTCCCTTTCTCCTGACACCTCGGTCTCTTATTTTGTTGGTTGTTATAGGACACTTGATCATCGGAAAACTCCATTTCCATCTTCTCAGCATATCAAACAAGGTTTTCATAACTCTTGAACTCACGAGAAGCTAATGCCCTTCGATATTTTCGCTTTAATCCAGAGTAAAAATGATTGATTTTACTATCAAGGTCTCCGATAAAATTCGGGGCATACCATTCCAATCGAGTGAACCTCTCTTCATAAGCAGCCACTCATTCGTCCTCTTGCCTAAATTCCATGAATTTTTTCCCAGCCTATGTTGAACAGCCTTAGGAAAATACTTCTCAAGAAACATACCTTTGAATTTATCCTAGTCGAGAGCATCAATCTTATCAGCATCCCTGATATTTTTAACAATCGACCACCACTGATCTGCTTCACCCTCCAAATGGTAAATAGAATACTAACATTTTGATTGTTTGAACACCCCATGACATCGAAAATCTTTACTAGTGCTTTAACACACCCTTCAGCTTGCACATGGTCAGATGATCCTCTGAATGATGGGGGATTTCGCCTCATGAAATGTTGCACCACTGACATGTTCCTCTGCGATTGATCTGGCTAATCTCGTGCATGGATACCACCACCATTTAACGCATGAGTCAACTGCGCCATTACTGCAACAAACTGTTCAGTTCCAATTCAGACCATCTCAGGATGCTGATTTGAAAGGTCATTTCCTTTGGTATGACTTTCTAGCACTGAATCCCTATTTCCATTGCGGAAAACCATTCCGAACATACACGACTTAGATGAAGCAACATGTTAATCTCTAAATGCTATATCAATTCAATTTTATCATAAAGAAATATTTTTAGAGAATCATTTAATATAATTCTAACTCCTAAATTTATCTAAACTGACCTCTGATACAAACTATAAGGCCCCTACCTTAAACATTACTTAATCTTGAGTTATTTCTAGAATACACGTTGAGGATCTTTTCAGGTTTAGAGTTTTAGAGAATGAGATCTTAAATCATGCATTACATTCCAAATTTAAACCAAGTGGTTACATAAAAGATTGTACTCATATTTCCCATCAACGGAAACATATTTAAAATAAAACATGAAATATTTCTTGACACTTACTTGAAACTATCATCACATCATGTACCTTTCCCTTTACCTGTGAAAAACATTTCAAAAACATGGGATGAGAATAATTATCTCAGTAAGGGATATAAAAGTACGAAATTGAAACATTGGTCCATGTATGAAATCATACTTTACTCATAAAACATAATCATTTTGACATACCTCATCAAATCATGAAGAAATCAATGAAATCATAAGACATAAAGGTAACTTGAGGCATTCATAACATTCTTACATAGGGAGTAACCCTCATGGTTACGTTTGGAATACCCATCACAGTATATTCCCAAAATCTCATCAGAGAAACCTTAACATTTAACCCATCCGCGTTACCCAATGCATTGGAGAGCTATATCGGGCTCACCCACCCTTATTTTATCACGGAACCACCCGTCTTCATAAATAATTCCCATAAACCATAACATAATTGTATCACAGAAAAATGCATAAAGGAAACATAACATTTCCACATTTAAATGAAAAGATATCAATAACACATTGATATAATAAAAACATTATCAAAAACATTTTCAATACCAAAATATAAGAAAATTAAAACATGGTATTTATTTTTCATTTAAAAAAAGTTATGGCTTGTAGAGGAAGACGAAACTCAAATAATGGTCACGGCGGCGGAGAAGTCATTGTCGCCACATACGTAAAAAAACATTCCCGTTTTTAATTTAGTAAAACGTTTCATATAGAAAGATTCCTTTTGAATAAAAGTAAAAGTAAAACTAGTTTATACACCTTATAAAAGAAAGTTGTATATAAATCAAAAATACGCCTCAATGAAAGGAGATTGAGACGAAGTCCCCTTACCTCATGTCTGACTTAACTCGATCATTCTTTAATCACCTGAATAATAAACTTGAGTTATTTTTTACTTTCTTATGAAACATTTTCAAGTTCATTATTCCTTTTATATCCCTTGTTACCATGTTTTGAACACTATGTAATTATTTAAGTTAATAACAGTCATTTTGTCGATCATTGGTACTTTAGTAAAAAATAAACTCCTTATAATTACAAGTTGTCCATGTGGTAAAATATCCATTATATCCATAATTATAATCATGATGGAGAAATCATATATATAATATATATATACAGTATATACATGCATTTATAATATTACATAACATTTAGTGGTAAGAAATGAAATGCAACGTTCATGGAGACGGTAGGCCGTATGTACACATGAACATTACTTTCATTTCTATATCGTATTTTGTGGAATGGAATCATAATGATATAAAGGTATATCATAATTGCAGTATAATATCATTTATAATATCATTAACTCAATCCTTTATACGTCCCACATATGGCATTAACAAATCAAATCACTTTAAGGGGGTGATTGTCTGTATTTCCTAAAATTAAAATATCACTTTTACCGATAATGGAAAGCATAAAGGTATGCCATAAATGAAAAATACAGAAGCTTTAGGGAAACATAATCATATTATATATCATATATAAATATAGTGACATCTTAATGGCCACCTTTGAAGTTGTTTGAAGAATATCAAACAATCATCATTTCTTGAGGCATAAATTCTCCATCCACGGAAACAATATGTTCTTTAACCATTAGATGTAGGTGGGTGTAAATGTAGCTCGAATACTTCTTATAAAGACATACTAGTTTATTTAATATAATGTTTTTGTTACAAATTAAATTAATAAAAAAAGTTTATGGGGTTGGAGAAGAAAAATAAAACAAAAGAACATTAGAGAAGACTTTAACTTTAAACCAGGTAACTCCACTTGGTTTGTAACAAAAGGGTTTCTTGAAGAGCTTTCTTCCTAAGGTAAGGCTTATAGGATGAAGAGGGGGATGTGGAGAGATAAAATTAGAAGATATTGTCCTAGAAAATGTATTTAGAGGTGTGTGTAAAGAGGTAGAGGTGGGGGCCTTTTATAAGAGGAGAGGAGGGGAACTCTTGGAAAGCCAAGAAATGTTACTTTATTTTAAAATGAGTTTCGAATTTTAAATGTCACACATTGATATATTTCCAGGATAAGGTGATCAGGGTTCGAAATATACTCATCCAGTAGATCTTTGACAAGTGTATGTCTTAGATTTTACCTTATCTTTTAATTTTATTTAAATCGTTCATTAATGAGGTAATCGCTGCATTATCATGATTTCATAAATAATTTAATTTATTCAATGTATAAAAATTATATAAAAAATACTATGATATAGGAAATATTTTTATCTTTCCAATGAATATTTATAGTCTAAGAGATCACTTAAATAGACAAAACGAAAATTTTTTTACTCGGGTGATACATTCTTTAGTGATATTATCCTTTCTTTAAAAATAAAATGATAAAGTGTCACTTTCACCCAAAAGTGATACCATGGGGTCCCTATGTATCAAAAAAGGAATCACATGGTCGGTGATGACACAAACAGTAGCATTAGGACACATGTTGGTGTCATTTTTTATTATTATGATATTATTTTATTATCCTTAACTACCCGATTACTAATTAATCAAGATAATTAAAGATAATTACCATCGTTACTATTCATAATGTCCAAAAACAAAAGAGTCTTAATTACATAATTTGTACCTTATGAATCCAAATATGGAATAAATTTTACCAAATTACAATCATATAAATTTCAATAATTAATTTAAAAAATATCTCTCGTTGTCAAAACAAATAGTAATTTTTTTAAACAATATCTATGAAAATTTTGGCACTTGTTTATGCCCAATTCCAAATTGAAATTAATTATAATGACCATAATTGGATTAAATGGTAAAAATATATTCTAATGACACTTTAATACGAATAAAAAAGATATTCTATCTATATAATTAAATTAGATGAAAAAGCAGTTTTCATGTAAAATGCATTATTTTTCACTATTCAATAAAAAATGAACATTGTCAGAAAAATACCAAAAAACTATCCAATGTAAATTTCAATGTCCCAATCATAAATAAATAGTTTATTTTTACAAATAGAGCTTATAAAATTGTCAAAAGTTCGATTTCAAAAAGGATCTCCATCAAAAGGTGGTAAAGCAATCTTTTAAAAATATTAGAGAAATCTATGCTTAAGATTGGATTTATTCTCATTTTAAGTTTTTAAAACACTATCTAATTAATAAATAGACCTAGATAAGAATATATATTATTCATTAATTACTTGTTACAATATATCCCCAATAATCGTGATTGTAAAAAATAAAATAAAATATGGTAGATCATATCATAAGATATCAACCTCAATTAATTATATCAAATTATCATAAGAGTTACCCATGGGAAGAATTGAGTAACACAATCATGTCTTAAAGCATAAAAAGTCATCATATCATGAAGTTTCACATTAATTAATGTATTTATATTATACATGGACAATTATAATTTGAAATAGTGATATAGAATATAATTTATTTCTAACTAATGTGAATCATTTAAATATATTGTTCATGAAACTTTATAAATGTTCTATTTCATTATGGTTTAATAGAAAATATAAAAGAGTATTTAATGAGGAAAAATGCATAATTATGTTCAAAAAACTATAAATTAAATAAATTTTTTTTTTCATAAATATAGTGATTTTAGAATACTATCATTATCATAAAAAAATTATGGAGGGTACTTGAAAATGTTAAGAAATTTGGTAGGACTCTTTAACTGGGCTTTATTATTTGGGGGAATTGAGATGGAATCATTATAAATCATACATTTAAACTTCAAAGAAATAATAATTGATATAGGTAAACATGTGTGCAGTGAAAAAAAAGAATTTTTTAACAGTACATAAGAATAATTAAAAGCCAAATTCTGGTAAATGGATAGAAACCATAACCCGAAGAAAAAATGGGGGGTTTATAGAAAATCCCTTACTTTATGTTTGAAACAATTCTACATGTGTACTTAAAGTCCTGGATAATAAAATTAATTTATTAATTAATAAATTCAAGACATTTATACATGTATTTTATTAATTATAATTTTATTATGATCATTTTTAACTTTTTGATGTGTTGCATGATTCAATTTCATCATTCTGGGTATGTTTGTTTCATTATTTGATGATTGGTTCCCTTGAGTTTAATTATGTGAGTTATTGTAAAATGGTGGAAAAACACCATAAGTGGAATTATATGATAATTATTTTCCCCAATTGTTTTAAATTTGTACATACATCAATTTTTATTTATATATTTTAGTGATTCATTATATAAAACGTTAATCATGAATATTCGTGTATTTATCTGGATTTTTTATTATCACAAAGTAGTTTTGTTTT
Source organism: Viscum album (assembly GCA_963277665.1). Classification (NCBI taxonomy): domain Eukaryota; kingdom Viridiplantae; phylum Streptophyta; class Magnoliopsida; order Santalales; family Viscaceae; genus Viscum; species Viscum album. Next base: position 963,249,251 of record OY728156.1, read on the forward strand.
AATATTTAATATTATGAACATATAATGGTTATATAGCACTAAATATGTTTTAATACATATATTATACTATTATTTAGCAAAAAAAATGGTTTTATGACCAGTCTTGATGGTGGAATTGAAAAAACTAAAATTGTCATCCACAAAGGTGGTCAATCGGCACTTGAGGGACGGTGTTTTCATTTTTAGAGTTAAATGAAAGGATAAGATAATTTATGATGGATTTATCATTAAGAAAAAAAATTAAAATTAAATATATGATACTTGATTTATAATTACCATTTAATATGGGGGGGTTATGAAAGGATATGAAAAGAAAGGAAATTAAAAGAGAAATAGTGAGGGGTTAACCTCTTGAGTGTCGCCTCCTTCAAAACCTCTTTATGGCACTTAGAAATAGTATTTTGGTGACATCAGTAAGACAAAAACATAGGTAAGAATATTGGGATAGTAATTAGTAAGAAACTAAACAATATAAAAATTTTATACGGTGTAAATATAAGGGGTGACGAGGGGTCGTATATATAGTGGATGAGAGGGATGTTTTTTTAATTAATTAATTTATTATTTTGGAACGAGACTGTCAATAGTATTGATTATTATGAATAAATAGAGTAAATTTATAATGTTCTTCTAAATAAATGGTTTTTACCTCATCCATATATCATCCATGACTCAATAATTCATTTATTTACTTATAGTGTTAAATACCGTAAATTATTGTATTTCTCTATTCACAAAAAATTCAACAATTTTAGTAAAATACCAAAAATCCTCTATAGAAATTTTTTAATAGGTAGATGTAAAAAATGAACAAAAATTTATAAACATTATTTTATAATTATAATATTTTTAATTTTTAATTAAAATCATAATTTATTAAAAAATAAATCAATATTAAAACAATAACATATTTTATGACACATTGAAAAATTAATTATAGTCTCATAAAATTATCATATTATCATAAGACAAAAACTATTAATTTTTATGAATCTATTTTCTGATAATTAATTTTATATTAAATCATTATATTAATTATAAAATTTAATGTAAACATTTACATTCCAAAAAAATACCAATACATAATTTATCATTTTCAAAACATATATTTACTTATTTATTAATATAAATATATTTTATTTTATTTCATAAGATACCTAGATTTTATTTATAATTTTATAGTTGAGTTTTCTATTCTATTTGATGGATTAATATTCATATTGTTCACATTACCATTTCAACAATCATGTTAATATTTTATATTATAACATGGCTCATTTAAGCCCAGTGTTGCATGAAACATAATATATAAAAGATGATAATCTTTAAAGAGACGTATCATAATATCATACGGAGTAAAATTTTATTTAAATTTTAGATATATTTATTTCTCATTAAAATTATATTTTATATCTTCCTTTATGTAAATTTCTAGTGATTATGTCTTTCAAATCTTCATTCTCAAAAGAATACATTGATTCATTTGCAATATGATTAGAATCATAATCGTTCAATGATTTATAGTCACTTTTTTATTTATTATTAATATTTTAAACATTTATATAATTTATATAAACTCCTCCCACTCACCATTCAACATAAAATCCTTCTCATTTTCTTTATTTTTTTCTTCGTTGCTATCGTTATTATATTAGGAATTAGTCAATTAAAATTCCAATTATGACCTAAATAGTATTTTCCTCTATAGTATGAAACTTAAATTATCATTAACTGATAGCAGTTTAATAAAATTTTGGAAGAATGTTTTATAAAAGTAAATATTGTAGTAAATTTCTTAATATAACATCACATATTATATAAAAAGTGCTTAATATTGTTATCCATCACATTTGGTACTTGATTAGCTTATACGTAAGATTCATACATGTTTAAATAAATGAAAAATGAGTATATTTTATAAAATGAAACCATTAGGTGGTTTTTATATCATAGAACAATATGTAAGGGAGATGATTAAATGATTCCCTGAGATTTTACTTAAACATATTGTGAGTGTTATCATGGGCCACTAATGAATTATTCAGAGGTTCTGTTGGACCTAGAGGTTAGGGGTATGGCTTATAATTCTTTTCTAGTGAGGTCTAATTTTAGGTCCAATATCTTGGATATATAATGAGATATCTAAGAAGTGGTATTTCCCACTGAATTTAAATAATTGATGATTTTTTATGTATATTTTCAGAAATGAGGTGTCCATTGAGTTTTATTTTCTCCCAATAAGACTCGTAGTGATTATGAGAAACCCAACCTTATTGAAAAGTGTCCTTTAGGAAATATTATCCTTGTTATAGAGAAAATAATTGTATAATTATCATGTCCATCAAGTTATATAACCCCATAAAATGGTCTTCTACATTGGAGATTTTGTACACTTTTATCTATTCTGATAGATGACATGGAAGATCATCCACCAGTTTATCTTTATGAGAGATGATATGGTTTGGGAATTCAAATTTTGGTTGGACTTATAAAATAAAAGACATGTCATGTAATTTTTCACTATTTTTAAAGCATTGTATTGTGATTTTCTATGAGTTGTGCCTATCAAGTTTAGAAGTGATTCCTTAAATCCCTCACGGATAGAGTGACGAGGTTGAATAGTTTTTGAATAACATGACTTTCATATTTCTTGATAAAGGTTGTTAGTAACTAAATTTAACTTTTATAGTTTATATCTAGAGTATAGTGACCTAATCATGTGAGATACTTACGATCATTGTAGTTTTGTGTCTATAACCATATGTGGAGTTATCCATCTAGTTTGGGATGATGTGGTAAAAATGGATCAGGTGTGTTAACACTACAGATCAAGAACTAGTTTTGGATTGTATGTCAGATACTAAAAACATTTGTGAACATGAATCTGAATTAGAATCATGTGTGTGTCTAACAAAGAACATATTCCATTATGATTATAAAGAATCTAGTTTATATTTGTCTTCATGTTCACACTTGGTGTAGATGTGTTTTTAATTCCGAAAATTTGTGTTCGAAGGTGGATGTAACATGTGTGAGGGGAAAAATTCCATTTTTCCGTATAGTGATAGATATAAACCCCTAACAAGGGGATCATCATGTTACTTGTGAAAAGGATTTATTTCAATGTATAGGGGATAGAATCATGGAGGACCATTTAAAAATTGTCATAATCACATCCAAAATACTATTGATCTAGTGAATTTGGGTTATTTAGTCCTCTATTTGATAAATGATATTATGGTTTATTATGAGTTGACCTAGTTCTAAATTATAGATTTGGGATTGGGATATATAAATAATCTATGTGATGTGCCATATCGGTAGTGTGTCTCTACTTACAAGGATTCATTCCAATAAAATGATTGGTTCTGTAAACAACTATTGAAGAAAAAAAGTGTCATAATTGGACCTCGGTGATTATAATTGAACAATAATGATTTTCCTTATATAGTACATGAATGGTGATATGTCACTAGTACATCACATATATTTCGAAAAAATAATAAAAAAGTGTAGCGACCATTAATTCAAGTGAAACTATATATGATTGGTTAAAAACTCTTCGAGGAACATCTTTTTTGAAATAATTATAGTGTCTTGGCTCTAACTGAAGGAATTTTGAGTGAATAATATCCCAGTATAACATGAATGTTTCTCTAAGAGTGTGAGATCAATTTATGCACATAAATGGAATCCTAAGTGAAATCTTGGTGTACTCCATGTTTATAGGAAGTAATGTTCAATATCCTGTCATCGACCTGAGTACACTATGAGATCATCAACTATACACCAATATAATAAGTGACATTTTGGATTGATGAGTAGAATTTCTTTGGGGAAGAGTTTTGGATCTTTGATATCAGATGATTGATGGTCTTTTTTAATCATGTATGTAATTAAAAAATGGAACTTTTGTATGGATATATTTCTAGGTAAATCCATTGTACATTTAAATTTGTGGACACCAGGGAAATCCATGAATGAACATTACACCCTGAGTAGTTTATTGTAACCCATGGTTACTAGATTAGGGAATGTGTTGGTCATTGTGATTTAACATGATACTGGTTTTGAACAGGGGACAATATTTTGAGGAGATATACCTAAAATTTGGTTACAAGCATCACTTACTGTCCTCCAAATGATTTCTATGTGCCTTGGTTAAATTAATTTCAATATTTTTTGGATAACATGGCAACACTTGAAGCAGATCCATTCCTAAATAGTTTTCAAATAATGATTCAACTTGATTATTTTGAACAGTCGAATGCAGCAAATGAGTAACCACATCAGGCTTGCCATTGAGAGGAGATGAGTGAAGTGCAAGAGTTAACTAAGGATTTTCAAGTAAATTCCATCGCAACTAGTTAAATCTTGTTAAATATTGAATTTTAAATTTCAATCATGTTGATAATCTTGTTTGGATAATCATTTGAACACCCTAGGTGAATTTCAATAGGCGATTCTAATGGTGGGTGTATCATGAATCAGAATTGGATGTTTAATGTTTAATCCTATGGTGCGGAGTTCAATTGGCCAGGTCATAAAAGATATGGTAACAAAATCATATATCTAGTTAAATGATCTTGTGTATGTGTTTTTTATGTCTTTTGTTTTGTCACTAGAATTGTAATGAGTTTTAATGATTAACCATCTTCGGAATAAGGTAGATCATGTAGGTGTGCATGGTGTTTAAAACACAATGAAGCCTTTTAAAATGTAAATTCATGAACCAAGTAAGTCAGTTAATATTTTATTTCACATTACATTCACATTAATATATTTTCTCTAACAGATCATTATCAAATTATTATTTTTTCTTAATCTACATGAATTTGATAAACACATTTTCTCAATGTGATGGAAGAATCTTATTACAAGCTTAATCCCCATTCTAAATATTTGTTGATGAATAGTCACCATCACAAAAGATTCTATGTAGTAAATATACTTATTTGAAAAAAATTATTGAATATAAAAGACAACATATAATTTGTACACCAACATATTATCCTTATAAATGTGGAAGATATTCCCATTAAATTTCATAATCCCCATCATATACATAGTATTTAGGTGATCAATTATGAAAATGAATCAAATTACCAAAAAATATTATTAAAAATAAAAAACATGAAAATTATATTCAAAAAACATGTTTTTTAATTTTTGATTAATCCTGATGAGTGATATAATAACATTAATTGATACATATATTCCATTTGGTACTGGAATTCTAAAGGATTTCCTAAGGGTGAATTTGTGAGTCGATTTCTATTATGTTCTACCACTTAGCGACCTTTTCTATAGGTTAACGGTGTCCAATTTATTTTAATTCTAAAATTATTTCATCATCATTGATAATTTTTTATGATATTAAACACATAATAATGATACAAATCAACTAATTAAAAACAATAATCATTTGAAAAAAATTAAATTTACAATGTTTAACAGTCAAAATGTATAGCTACGTCCTTATTATTATCCAAAAAAACCATGATCACATGATTAAATAATCACCATGGATATAAATGATCTGGGATTATTCTTAGATTAGTTTTGGATTAAAATATGTCCCGTTTATTTTAATGCCCTCGTAAATTACAAAAATAATTAATGAATTAAATCATTATCATCCATAATTGGCTTCTATTCATTGTTGACATACTTCACCTAAATTTATTTCTTCGTAAAGAGAATATTTTATCAAAATATCTGTGGAATAGACTCATAACTTATTCATTGATAAGTTTTTATTAAATTAATAATCAATGGTCATAAATAAACATGATATTATAAAAACTCATTGTACAATCCAATACAACTCACCTCACCCCGAAGAGTAACTTCAATCCCCAAATTAAATGTGTTTGAATTTCAATACTTTATTCCATCAATATTATATTAAAATCCATTAGTATTTTTATTGGTCCCTTCAACTATTAAAATATACCATATTTTTGTAACACTCTTCAATATATCCACCCAATTGAACTCCCAAACATTTCCTCTATCACTACGATAAGACTATTCCACTCAGGTAATCTATAAATTATTAAATGGTTTCACATGAGTGATTTTGTTCATAATTTTTTAAATTCATATACTTAAATAATTACAATATAACCATGTTTATTTCGATTTTACTATATTTATATAACATAGAGAGAGAAGATAGACTATAATAAATAATGGCATTGGTGAGTGATTAGTATGAGGTGTGGTGTGTTCATTTTTCTGCCACCCCACTTCCACCCTCGACCAATAAAAACCCTATATTATACATGAAACATTTCTATAAATTACCAACTCTTTCACCAACCAATGACGTAGATTGAAACAAACATCAAACATCATCGTCTCCTCCTCCGACATCTTGTTTTCCAAAGGCAGTAAATATTACTATACAAAAAGCAACAATTTCATGTAATTGTGTCCTCAATAAATCCCTAAATTCATGATAATTTTCATGGTGCCACCCCCAACATTTTCACACTAGTTTTGAATGATAAAGGGTAGAATGTACCACATTAGTATTTCTAGAATAGGGACCAGGTCACTGCTCATCATAACCACACAAAATATGATATTCAATAAACTAAATTGTAAACGCACAATTAAATTATCATACATACATCATCATACACCATAACAATATATATACAAAATCAACAGCATAACCCTAGTCAACCCATAATCTAAACCATCAATATGTATATATATTTATATAATATCCACAAAAAACAATAACCCATGGAAAATATATTTCCATCCCACAAACTCTACTACATCAATCTACCTCTACATCATGTCATAAAATGTAGTACACCGAATCATGTTATCAAATATTAAAAATAATTAGATAGAAATTAGAATTTAACCTAATAAATAAGAATTACAATAGAATCATATATTATATTTAAAAATTCTGCAGTAACTAAGAACCATCCCGACTATCTTATGAAGAATTTTTTGTATCAAAAATATTATTAACATGCCTATTAACTTCATATGTCACCTATAATAGAAATAAAATGTTTTAATAAATTAAATGATAATGATGATAGACACAAAATATATTCATAATATAACAAATACAAATTGTATTATTTTAGACAAATAGAATAAATTTTAGAATAAATAAAATAATATATTTTGCAAATAGACTTTGAAAACATAAAAATATCCATTTATGATATGTTCAAAACCTTGTAAGTATAAAGGGTTATGTATATAAAAATCTATTATTTTTATCGACTGGTGGTGTGGTAGAAATTTATTGAATAAAATAAATTTACATGATTTGATATGGAATACTATATTATATTCACAAAATAAAATAAATAGTGGTTATATCATGATTTTAAATAAATATAGTGTTGTTTGATATGGTTTTTAACCTTACAAAATTGTTTTACTGTTTTAAAACAATAATACCACGTTTATATGTATCCTAATAAAATATAACATGGGATGATGAATCATCAACTTCTATACTTCAAAAATGATCCTATGTACATTTTTTAATTATTTCAAAGACAATAAACATCATTTTCAGTGTTTTTACCTACTAAATCATGTTTTAAAAGACATGGTATCTTTAAAAACAATTTATCTGTCATTTCAAGCACACATCATGTCATAAGAATGTGTTGTACTTGCATCCATGAAAACAATAATTCACCAACAATTAACTCACGACTTATAATAAATCACATGTCATTTTCTATGTCTATTTCTATTACAAGAATATTTTGTCATTATAAAAAAATAAAAATATTTTGTTGGAATACCAAGAAAACAATAACTCAAAACAATGTAATGTAAATTCATATATTTAAAAAATTATTATACAGAAATTTTAATATAATTTTAATGTGATACATTGTTTTTTTTGGTTTTTACCGCCTGACAATATATTTGAAAGACAAATATTTTTTAAAATATTTTACTGAAACATTGAAACAGGGTTTTATAGACTTTCATAACAAGAAATTTTACCTTTGGTCATCGGTAAAACCTGTCATAAAAAGTATTTTATCGATCGACTATCGATTGTTTTAGGTTATTGTAGTTGGACCATTTTTTAAAGAAAATAATGACCACACATAGTGGTCTCTATAGGGGTTACTGAAATTGGGAATAGGTGAAGTGACCTCTATAGTTGGCCTTAACGCATTACCACACAGAGACTGATATTGGTGGTCTCTATGCATCTGATTTTTTTTATATGTCATATTTTTTACATAAAATAAATACTTAAATAAAAAACAACCACTAAAGAAAAAATATTCTTGATAAATAATATTGATCTTGACCAATCTAGGTATACAAGAAGATATGAATCTCTCCAATATTCTATCTATATCAACCTATGCGATTATTTAAACAAACAAATTAAACAAATCACATAAAAATTAAAATATTTAACATTATTAAGATTTATTTAGTTAACATATATATAATAATAATAATAAATTCCATACTATTCCATTTATAAATCATCATAAATACAAAAATGAGACACATATAATCTCAGAAATCCGATTACACTATTTATTATTAATGAAATTTCAATTGAATATTGAAAACCATTATTATCACATACCCATCAATTAGAGATTAAAATTGACACATGGTTGATTAAGATAGATCACATATTATATATGGAATTTTCTCCTAGATTCACACATGAATATGAAGTTTTTTTTCATTTTTACCATATGATCAGAGATATGTCAATTTAATAATAGAATACAGTGTTCTTGATCATTTTTCATCATATCGGATTGCACAAGCGTCCAATGGATGTGGAATCAATTCCTACATATAAAAAATGGCTCGGTGATTGTTTTACCTTGATTTCATTTTAATCCGTGTGTTTTATCTAGGAATTGACTATTATTATGTGTTTTGGCACATAACTCCAAATCTAATCGATAACCATCAATTTTGATCATAGTAATAAATTTAGGTATGTGATCTTTGTTCTGATACCTACTACACGTTTAAAAATAATAAAATATCATTTTTCAAATATTTCATGTCAATAGAATATTATTTGGAATATTTTGACACCTACACACTTGAGTTTCCATTTATTTAAAAAATGTAATAAATAAGAAAATAAACATTTAATTATACAGACATAAATATGCACCATATTGATGCAGTTTTTATTCAAATAGATCACATATAATATTTGAGAAATGTTCTCCTATATTCCAAGATAAATCAGAACACAGTTGACCATTTCTGATCCCCTGAGAAAGATTTTTTTCTAAAAACACAACACAATGTTACCCATATTTTTTCCATTATATCAGGTGACAAGAGAATTGGATGAATGTGGTGATGAGTCATGCATATAAAAAAGTAAAAGGGATAATTCTCCCTTGATATAATTTCAATCCTAGTGTGTTTTATTAGTTTTGGACCATTTTACGTTATTTTTCACTTAACTCCATATATTTGATAAAATAATCACTTTTGATCATTTCGATCAATTTATGTATCTAATCCTCATGTCGATGCTTCATATATATTTTAAATGACTTAATGATAATTTTTCTATGATTTAATGTTAACATTATCGTATTTTTTTTACCCCAATATAAATTATTTTCCCAATATTACAAATGTTGAAATAAATATTAATTTTAAATTTAAATTATATTGATCAATCCAAGAAATGGATTGATTAAAAATTACTTCCAACATTAAAAATATGATTTCATGAATTTTAAACTAGGTTATCAAATAAATCTGAATTTTTTTCCATTTTTGAAAACCCAGTAGATGATATGTCATTTTTTTAACATAAGATAATGCCACTCATCATCTTCTATGATAATGGGCTGAAAAAGTATCTGAGGGATATAGTTATGATTCCTTTAGATAAAAATGGACCTTCAATAATTCTCTATTTATATGATGTCAATATAATAGTGTTATGATGTTACTAACCAATTTTATGTCATTTGTAACATAAGTCCAAATATGTGAGATAATGGTTACTTTTGACAATATGAATAAATTCAGTTATCTGATCCATATGATGATGATTTCTACAGATTTTAAATGACTTAAAGTTAATTCTCATAATATTTCATGTCAATTGAAACCCATTTTGTCAGTTTTTAGACCTACACACATGAAATTCCCATTACTACAGAAATTGTAAAAAATATGGAAATGAACTTTTAATTGTACAAACCTATCAAGGAATCAAATTTATAAGTTTTTGGTTCTAATATTGACATATGATTCATTGTATATACTTCTAGTATCACACGTCAATAGGTATTGTTTCTCATTTTGGACACTGTGATGGTATATATAGCTGTTTAGTAACACAAAATAATGTTTCCATCATTTTTCATCAAATCGGGAGACACGAGTATCTGAAGGATGTGGATTGGAGTTCTATAGATCCAAAATGGATTGGTGTTTGTTAATTTTATTTCATTAAAAGTTTGTTTTTATGGTATATTAACATGTTTTACATGATTTATCACTTAACTCCAAATTAGAAGGATGAAAACCATTTTCAATCATACTGAACTATTCTAGTATGTTATCCACATGATGATGATTTCTATATATTTTAAATGACATGTATATTTTTTCTCTTTTTTTTTATCAATCAAATCATGTTTTGATGTTTTTACCTTATACAAATGAATTTCCAATTATTTAAAAAATGTTAATAAATATAAAAACTGTATTTTTAATTTTACTGACCAATCATGAAATCATATTGATGCACTAATCATTCAAATATATCACATATGATTTTAGGAATATTCTCCATGATTTATACATCATTTAGATGTATTTTTTTCTAATTTGTTAAATATTTAGGGGTTGTATTTCATTTTAAACAATTGATGATGGTACCAATTATTTTCTATCATACTAGAAGAATAATGTTTCCTAGTGGAGAAGGGGACATGCGTGTTGTTTTGGTTGTTTGATGAGGACATAATGAATTCTTTCTTATGAAATGAGAATTTTTGGATGTGATTAATTACATTAAAGTATATCATTCCATGAAAACCTTGGTAAATCATGATATATGTTATGGTATTATTGTATTCACTATGTTCATTTTAATGGTGTGTTTTTAGAGTGGAATGTATCCATACACATAGATTTATTTAGGGAGTTCCCTTTATAGGGATAAAAACTTTTTTTAGGTAAAAGTAAATATCAAGGTACATATGAATGTAAAACAATTGGAATGTGGTGATTCATTCAATGAGTTTCATATTTTTCTAAATATTATTGAGGGTAGTGAAATATTGTTTGAAAAATTTGGATGGAAAAAATTTCTAGGATATTATAGATGGCTTATTAAGAGTGGGATATTTCAAATATTTTAGATTCAGTTGGATGGTCATTGTTATATAATGGTAGTTATACAACTATAATCATGAGAAAATTGTTGGTGTTAGAATGTGGGTTGTTTATGCTGATTGAAAAGGAAGAGGTTCAATTATCCAATTTCAGGAGGTATTTTTCAATTGATTATTTTATATTATTTATTCCATCAATTGATTAATTAGTATGTTTAATTAAAATTTGAATATTAGTGTTCTGTAGAAGGGCCTATTGATTATTTTTATGTTCATACCATTGGAAAATAAATTCAAATGAACATACATTTATTATAATTTTTTGTTGATGATAGAATAATTTCTTAGCAGATTTAATAATTAATGGGAAAAATTTTAATACCGAATAAAGAATAAGGCATCCCATTATACAGAACAATATAATTTTAATAACCATAATATTTCAAATACAACATCTCATATTGGGATAAATACCATCTTAGTGTTGTTCCGCCAATAGGATTAACACATCCTCTAATATATGAAACAAAAACTAATGTTTTAGGTTGTATCCTTCCACCAGAAACACTCAATCCAAAAAATTAATGAATCTTGCACCCATCTAATAATGAACATTATTCAAGAAAACATAACCAACCTATGGATTATCCCTTAAAAGATTGTGTGCACCCACATGTTTTCCATCATCTTGAGACAAATCCGGTTTCAAAATTTTTAATTCCATTCCCATCCCCAATCCACCATACTTACACTAATCAATGAAACCTCAATAATTCAATGTAGCAAGCTCGTACAACTATATTCACCTTTGGAATATTCTCAAGGGGACATAGAAAGAGAATTAATGCATAACAAATATTATATGAATTAATAATACACCCCATTCAACTTGAAAATATTTAAAATAAAATTTATTATTTAATCATTAAAAATTATTCATTCTAAAACTACTAGTGTTTCCTATTTGTGGGTTGTGTGCATGGATTTTTCGTTCAACCCTGGAGAGTGGAAATATGTGACTAGGTGCATAATGAAGGGGATTAAAGAGACCATGGAATGGTAAAATTTTAGGAGGATAAGGATTACTACGAATATTAATATCAACTTCTAGATACTGATTCATATAAAGATCATGAATATTATTTTTAACACACTTCTTCTAGAAAAGGAAAAAAGTAATTGGAGACAATATCTCTTTTATTTGTTCAACTCATGAATCCCATGTCATAGAATTAAATGAATTATTTCCATAGCATCTGGTCTAACATGTCCCATATTTTGATCACATTTGAAAAGTAAATTATCCCCACATATCTAACTAGGGTTGGGAAAGGATGTAGCATATATGGTTATACACAATTGGATGTTATTATAGTTGTGGTTGTTTGGGTGCCTAATTAAGATAAAAATGAAAAACTCATCAGAGTAGTATATGGTGACCCTATAATAGAAATTACATATGTAATTATTTATATTTTATATAAATGTGGATACTAGAGTGACTTATAACCAGTAGAGTCATCGAGTTTCAATAAAAACTTTATTCTGAAAGGGAAATCCACTAGGGAACCCTTCAGCCTTGTTCCATATGAAAAATCATGCATACATGGAGATGTATGGTGCTTTATATAATATTAAGAGATATCATATTGGAACTAAGGATACTGATATATGGGTTTCTTTTTTAGGCCATGAGTCGGTGCACATGTATTTTTTACATACCTTTTCATATCTGATTTCGATGGTAAATTCCATCTTCTACACAAATAATGCTTATGAAAAGGATGTCCAAACTAAAGTAGTTGTGGTGCATGTTGGGAAGAATGAGAAACTTGGTTCAATGATGGGATTTAATCATCACACCAATTAATCAGTTTGGTATGCTTTCTTAATAAAGGCACAGATATGATCCATCCATACAAAATTTTCTACAAAACCAATATGGGTTATCACTTCACTTAAATATACATCTTATTATGTGAATGATATATGGACCAATTAAAAAATTTATAAAATATGAATAATCCCATCATAATGGTTTACCACATATATGTAAATTTATAAACAAGTGTTAAGATAAACCTAATAGATGGTTATCATGTATAGAATCTATTCCCTTGTTACCAAAATTATCTTGAAGTGATGTTTTATCATTTGAATGGTTTATTTATAGATTTTAATATACTAATTTAATGAATAATTTTTATATATAATAATTGGGAAAATAAAAATATATATACTCAAATTGAAATATTTTGTTATTATTAATGGACATGTTTATGATTTAAAATATTGAACTCTAATATAAAATATGAAAATGAATATATCAGATTATTTGTATAATGGTGAATTATTGATTAGGGGTAATTGGGTACTAGGGTGAGAATATTGAATGTGAATAAATTTATAATGTGTTATTATAATAACATTAGGATTGCAAAAATTGTTTCCAATTAAAATTTGATGCCCCAACCCTCATACATTTGATGAAATAAATTATTTTTAAATATTTTTCTGGTAAAAAATTATTTGATTTGAAGTAGTTTATTTATTGTGGGGTGATAACATAAAAATACATTTGTTATTATTTTATTGTCATAGTTTAAAAATATTTTATTACTTCTTGTGTTTTATTCTATAATAATTATTAGAATATTGGTTTTTTAATTTTTCTGAAAAAATTATTTGGGTTGTTTTTACAATAATTTAGAGATTTGTAGAAGGTATTTATCTATGATAAAGAAAATATATAGACAAAAAATTAGCTAAAAATTTTATAATAGGTGGAAAAAATAAAAAACTTTTCAAACTAATGAGTTTTAAAATAATCATTACTGTAATTAAAAATGAAAATTAATTTTTTCTCCTTTAATTGACTCTCTAACCCAAGGAATAAATTCTTCAAATTGATCTCTGGTGTGGTGATCCTCTTTTTTTATCGAGGGAACTATGTTGTGTTGATGTCATTCAATTAATAATACTCGTCACATAGATATTTTCCTAGATACTTTCTAATTTGGATTAAATGGAATGGTAAAAATGAATACTAATTATGCGTATAACAAAAAAATTAAATGTTTATTACTACTTCATTAATATATATATAATATACCTGTAAAATTATCCAATGTAGATATTTATTGATTAAAATTACATACAGGTTTAGTATCAACCTATTTACACATTAACAATATCTATTAAAACAGGTTCAAATATTTAATTCAATGATGTCATTAAATTGAATATAGTAATAATAAGAATCGATAGATGGGAAACCAATTCTATTATTTTTTGCTCCTAATTTTTTTTAACATTTTTTATTCCAAAAAATACATTAGCATACAAATCATTGTAATGATGAGCTGCTATAGATTGAACATTGGAAAGTTAGTTAAATTCTTTAGTTATTGTAGGGTCAAGTGAATATCTCTTGTTATGGATCTATATATTTCACAAAATTTAATAAAAATTTACATTGAAATAAATTATCACTATACTCAAGTCATAATGAAAATCCATATATATGTATAAATCATTAAACATATAATTAACTGATGAATAATCATAATATTTAATTTTATAATCACTCACACAAGAAATATATTATTTTAGATTATTATTTTGATTCCAGTAAATGATCAATGTTTAAATAAACAAATTTAAGTGAAAAAATGTAAAAATTAAACAATAAAAGTGATAAGACACTTACTAAATAAATGGAGAAATTGACGATGAATTAAACAAGATACATTGATGAGAATATACCAAATAAATTCTACATGTATCATAAATAGTCTCTTCTCCATCCATACTATCATGAATATGAGAGTTCTTATCTATTTTTTAATTCCATAATATATTTTTTAATGAAATCATACAGTCATATATCAAATAACTGTTGTCCATTTTTTCTTTCAAAAAATGATTATTACGTGTGAATCATTTAAATGTATTCAGATACCAATCCATAAGATATATCCATCATAATTGATCTATACTTGAATCCTTTACTTATTCAATTAGGTGCACTATCAACTAAACCATAATATCAAGAAATGAAGTAGAAACTAGTTTTTACACATGTGAATGTTTAATTACAATTATATCTTGTAAAATTTTTGAATGACCAATTCATTTATTTTATTAAAATAATATAAAAACATAAATCATCTTGATAAATGGTTCACCATCCTTGAGAGATAAACAATTATATATTGCAATTGGAATGAAATACTAATGTATTATGAGATTCTTAGGAGTTTGCAACCCTAGCAATGTCCTACTCGTCACATTCACACACTTGTAAATATTATTAGGGTAACCATTGGCACCATGTTAATCTTCAAAATGGAATGAAATGTATCTATATATTTTTTACTCAAAGTATACTATTCATCAAGAATTTATTCCTTGTTTCCCTCACCATACTATAAATGATATTTTGTCATTAAGTCAATTTATTTTAATTCATGTTACACCTTTTCACAGTTCTTTTATATTCCATTTTAACTAGAAATGGTCCACAATAAATCATCAAAAACTTTTAATCAATGGGCATTATTTCTATATTATGATTTATAATATTATATTTCTAGAATGAGAGTTTAAAAATAATGCACTTTTTTCCAATTATGATTGTTCTATCTACTAACACTATGAATATTGGGTAGTGGATGAGGCATTGTATCCTAAAATACATACACCATGTGGTTATTTTATTCTTCATTATTATTTAATATCTCTACCTATTTATTGTCTTTTGTAGTGGTTTGTATATTATGGAACAATCAAATTCCACTATATCCTTTCTGATCCTATAAAGAGGGGGTAGAAAACAACCATGATGCATGTATTCCAATTTTTTACAATTTTTAACCCATGTATAATGTTTTATTTTATTTTATAATGATTATAAATATTCATCTTTTGTACACTATCATAATAAATTTTTATAATATTGGAAGTCATTTATATTCCAAAAGAAATAATGCTACAATTTGAACATTTTATTCATTTTATAGTAATAATAAATCACAACATCACCCCAAAATACATTCAACACATCAATCTATGGCTGAAGGTTAACATTATACATATTCCTTATACTTATAAGTCCATCAAAAAGAGTGGAAAGTAATAGGATTTTTCTTATAATAAAATGACATAGGGAAAGATTATACAGAACCAAGACCATGGAACTTGTTATATGAGTTTCACCTATGATAGAACTCAATGGATTGAAACTATCAGATACCAACACAAATCATACATTATAAAAATCTTTAGCAGAGTCACGGTGTCTCTGATCGAAATCCTTCTATGCTAGAGAGTCAGTTGGGTGGGTCAGCTAATCAAATTCTTTATTTCATTCTATATACCATCTAATTAATTTAGAAAAGTTACATGACAGAAAAGATATTTTCAACCTCAGATTCAAAGGACTGTAACCCATTATATTTACAAAAATAAATTTCCCATATTTTGAAGCATAAAATTAATGACTCTGAATTGCACTATTATCTTTTCACCTAAAGGTTTCCTAGATCATATGATAATACAAGTGGACTGTTTTCTTTCTATGCACCATATAGTTGATTTGACATCCATTTATGGTCTCATAAGTGGAACCTATGTTCTATTTAAACATTTGATCTTGGCAACACGACTTAATAATCTTATAATGAGAATGAAGTTCTTTTTTCAATGAATCCAGCATGTAAAATGATCTCTCTGACCAATGATTCAAATCATTCATGTTCAAAAACTCCACGATAAAATAAAAATAAAATTTTTTAATCCCAGAATATAACTTCTTTTATGAAAATTCTTGTATTTTATAAAACCACAAATAATCATGATCTTCACTAGATCCGAGAATGATCATACTGGTATCAACATTCTAGATGTTAATGCCTTTAGGATCTAGAAAAAATAAAATTTCATCATTCATTTATTCTATTAAACTATTCTATTTTATCAACATCAATCTAGAAAATTTTTGTATGAAGAAAATGAATAAATTCCTCCTCATGATGATTGAAACTCCTATTATTTTTTAGAAACCCATTAAGGAATATGTGCAACCTTATTGTATATTGTATGAATTGATATCTATTTGAACATTTTCTTCAAGGAAAAATAATATTGTCACATTAAAAATGTTTATTGAAATAAATCAATTTCACAATTACCTAAAAATATACTATAGATGTTCTATCTGGAAGATCAATCCATCAATTACTAGTATTAGTATCAATAAAACATTTAGTAATACTTATACAATATTTTATATTGAATACATTTTTATAATTTCAGGTCTTAAATTTTATTTAAAATGATGATTAACCAATTCCTTTTCAACATAAATTCCAATCATCAAAAAACAAGAAAACAATTTCTAAATGAGATGATCATCAAATTTTATATTATATTTAATTGTTTACAAATTTTATCTGTTATGTGTTATATTATACGTGAATTAAAATTTTATATAGAGGCTCTTTTAAAAAATGTCCAAATATGAAAATATTTTTAATAGAAATAAACTATGGATTAAATAAATATATAAAATAAAACTCAATTAAAATATTTTTTTTTTAAAATTAGAATATTTGTTGTGAACATTTAATAGAAAAAAATCATAACTTCCAGTTAAATGATATGTAAATATAATGAAAATAATCGGTCATGATTATAATATAGAAATAAGTGGTCAAAATTAGTATTTTTTTAATAGTAGAATAACTAAAAATAAATATATACTTTTTAGGGACTAAATTAGTTATAACTCAATAAATAAATCCTCACAACCCAAACCTTAAACTATAAATTGGAAAACCCTTGAGAAAATAATGAATTCAAGGAATCACCCTCATCATCCAACTCAATTATTAACCCATTTCATGTTTTTTGATACATCAATGTACTAAATATTTATCAATCTTCAATTGGAGTTATTTATATCATTTTAACTAAAATTTCCCAAATTAAATATAGGTAATCTAATCTAACATTATAAATATTAATATTATACATTTTTTGGTCCTGGATAAACTGAGGGGACGATGGATTCCATCAACATTTTCATAATAAATAAACATAATTATTATAATAAATAAATAGTGGTTTACAATTTCAAATTGAGAGAATTATGATAGAAAATTATTTTTTCGTATCATACCTAATTTATCAATTATTTAATATATATGATGATTATATTTTAATAAATTTAATGTAGAAACACAAAAAAATATACAAATCATTTATATGAAATACATAATTCTTTCTTTCAAAAAATTAGTTCATCATAAAACTCATAAGAGAAGGAAATATTATAGAATATTAATATATTTCTTGAAATATTGACACCAATTGATATATTAATTTATGTTGAAAAAATTCATATTGCTACTCATGATATGATTATAGACCATACATCCACAAAAATTGACAATTCAATCCATCATTTATAATTCAAATCAATGAAAATATTTAATTTCCATAAATGTGGATTATATGATGCATCAATGCATCAATCCGTATGTGGGTTTATCTATTATACATTAATGTGTAAAATTGATGAATTTAATTGATATATTAAATTTTTTGTACCTAATCACTCAATTAATTAAAATCTATAAATTACTTTTATAATTATTCAGATTTAATTTCATATTTCAATTAATATTTAAATTTAAAAAATAATTTACATTTAAATTAATTATTAATTAATATGAATAATTGATATATTAATGTATTAATATATATATATATATATATATAAAACATTGTATTATTTAAGTCATGAAATGATTAATAAATACTTCTAAAAAAATTAAGAATTTAGCTTTCTCCTGCATAGGTGGACTGAAATTAATTTATAGAAATAGTATGAATATAAATTTTATTAAATAAAATAATATTATATACCAAAATATAACACATTTACAGGGTTGAAATAATATTTTATACGAATTCAATTAATTAATACGAAAATGATCATATAAACTATAAATGAAAAATAATATCCAAATTTTTTAAATAAAATATTTATTTCTATGAATTTACCCAACATCACAAAATTAATTAAGTGATAAACTTTTCCATAGAGACATCGTTAAAAAATATATTTATATTTAATAAAAAATGCATTGGGAATGTTTCTCAAACTCACTATACCAAAACATCAATAGACATAGGAAAATTATATATGTATTTAACACATGATAAATAATTTTAATGGGAGTAAATAATGTATCAAATGCTGAATGATTATAATCCATACTAGAATAATACGTTTTACCAAAAATAAGGAGAATAATATGGGATGATAGTGAGATCACCAACAATGGTAGAGAGGGGGTGAGAATAGATACCAAGATCAAAGCCAGTTCCAACAGCTATTCTGATAGGTCCATTGTGAGGGTAAGAAAAATATTATGTAATATGGAAGTGAGAAAAAGAGGGCTCAATTGAGGATGCGGTGAGGATTAGTGGAGTGGGGGTGGTGAGAGAATATATGAAGTGTTGAAAGTGGCTCAAGGTTATGTGACACAATATAAAGGTGCGTTGAGGGTTTCAATTTTCTACGGATTGAAGAGGAAGTGGTTTAGAAAGAGGAGGTGTGCTCATGAGGGGGATGTCCTCATGGTGGTGGTGAGAGGATGTGCAGTGGTTACTAAGAGTTTGATAGAGGATTAGAGAGGTAAGTTTGTAGAAATTTACATGAAGGGGATGGAGGGGTGGGAGTATGTGTTTGTCATTTTGTGTTTTGGGGGGGGTGTTGGGGGTTATAAGTATTTCCATTTCGGGTAGCAACCACTTTTGGTTCATTCCTATTTCATGTGGCACATCATCCCCCATTTTATATTGTATTTGGTATCATTAAAAACTATTTGTTTATTCATTATAACCTGACCACATTTTATATGGATGTGTCCCCTACGAGTACACATTAAATATAATTCTTTGATAGTTTTCCCATGATTCCATGTCAATATTCAGTTTTTCTCTATGGTTTTGATTGTTAAATTGTCATTTTAGCATTTCGAAACACTAAGAATGTGTTTACAAGCATCATAGAAAAAAACATGGAATTCCATTTAGTGAGTCAATATAATTAAAAAACTATTTACATTTTTTTATGATTTCACATCGATCTGATATCATTTTCCTTGTTTGGAGCCCCTGCCACAGAAATATAAAAACTTTTGTAACTTCAAAAACAATTTTTGTAGTTATTACGAGCATAATTCCAGTCATATGGACTTGTTCCCTTTTCATACACATAATTAAATAATTCAAAAATAGTTTTACCATGATTTCAAATGGACTTGAGTCATTCAAATCACACCACAAATCCAATGGACCTGTATTTTGTTTGTACAAATCAAAAATAATTCAACTATTGATTTATAATTATTTCATGTCAATCTATTATAATTCTATATGGTTTTGACCATTACACAAAATATTTAGTGCTTTAAAACACTAATAATATATTTATGGGTATCTCAAACAAACTGTAACTCATAATGGTCAAATGTATGTTTTTACATTTATAAAATCAATATAAAATAATTTTCTTCTATGTTTACATATTTACGACATTGTTTTTTTACTTTTCACCCCCTGGAATATGTTTTTTAAGGAAATAATTATGTTTAAAAATAGACCAATAAGTAATTCCAAGTACACTACACAATATATACGTGTGTTTTCTATTATAACTCATCAAAGATAAATTTAAAACAACATTCCATGATTTCATGTTAATCTGAGGTTGATTCGATGATTAGGACCATTACATGCATGATTTAGTGTTTTAAGACAATAAAATTTCTTTAGTGACGTATTAGGGAAACCACAACGTTGAATTATATGGATTTAGTTCATAAACATCAAAAAATAAATCTACAGTGGTTTTTCTAAGATCAAATGTTCATCCTAAATCCTTTTTCTAGGTTTGACCCCTTGATATTCATTTTATAAGACACTGGTATCTTAAAAAATTAATTATTAGGGCATCATAGTCCCAATTCACATTAGATGGATTTTTTCTCTATGTGAAGATATCAAAAAATAATTCATTAGTGATAATCCCTTTATATCACATCTATTTAGTTTTTTTCATATAGTTTTGACCATTACATAGATATTTTAGTTTTTTGAACATTAAAATTCCTTTATAAGAATCCTAGGAAAACTGTAACTCTGAATGAAATGTCACAAATTACAAATAATTAAATATAAATCTGATGTCATTTTCCATTGATTTCATGGTCATATGATATAGTTTTCCAATTTTTGAACCTTTGAGACATGTTATTAAATACATTTATTTCTTCCAAAATTGTTTATTTAGTCATTTCAAGCACAATTAATGTGGAAAGGATATTTTTTATTATAAAAAATGTAAAAAATAATTCAATGAATAGTTTTCCATGATATCACATCAATATGAGTTTATTTGTTTTTGGTTTATAGTATTATAATCATGTTTTAGTGTTTAAAAATGCAAAAAATTCATTTTTGAGCATCCTAGGAAAACTATAACTCTGATCAATGCCCCATCAGTAAATATATTTCATAAAATAATATATAGTCATTTTAATTTTATTTAATAGTCATAAGACACACTATGTGAGTTGTATGATTCGAATTTATTGTATTGATTATCAAAGTGTCATTTTTTATTCTATACACATGTTATATAACCAAAATCAACAAATCAAGATTATATTTACTTAAATATTTACAAAAATGTTACATAATTATTTTTTGGTGTGTAATAATTGGGTTCACATCAGTCCAAGACATTATGTTTTCAGTTTGAATTGATGTGCTATTTTTCAATATAAAAGTGTCATTTTAGTTTGAATTTTTTTTCACTTGTTCAATGCTTAGAAAATGAGATCAAATTATTTTCAAAACATTTTCTAGTTGTTCTATATGTCATTTTTGATGTGTAATAATTTATCTCATGTTTATTAGACACATAATTTTTGATGTATGAAAAAATGTTTATGTTTTCAATATGTGTAACATTTTACTTTAAAACAGACGTCACATAACGAAAATTAGGAAAGTAGGTTTGGATTACTTTTAAACATTATTACAATGATCCAAAATCATTTTTAATGATTCGTAATTGATTTCACATCAATCTAACACACTATGTGGTCTATATGTATCAATGTAACTATTTTCAATATAAATGTTTCATTTTTGTTTTATTAATGGTCAGTGTATGTGTTGTTTGAAAATGAGTGAATGAGTTATGGAATTTAGAATTTAACTTGAGTGGATGAGCTATAAGGATATAAATTTCCATATGGATTGTTATTTCCAACCATTTAAATATATACATTAGAGAATTTCCTATCTCCGACCACCATAGAATAGGTGTTATCCGAAATGAGTAATGTTCATGAACTTTTTCTTTAATCCTTTAAATATTTTTTTGTGATTGACAATCAATAACACTACTTGAACCCAAAATAGCTGTATAAGTAAATTATGAAAAATCACTACAAATTGAAGGTGATGGAGTAGGCCTAGAACCAATCCACTATAAAATCCATTGATGATCATTCCCCAAATTGATTGCATGAAAATCATTCTGGGATAAGAGTGATTATTTTGAATAGATCGCATCCCAGGATTTTGGGATTTTATACTATTAATAAAATAAAACTATCAATGATTTTTTAAATTATCTAAACTTCATAATACTAACTAATTTATAATATTTTAATTCTATTTAATTTTATTTCATTATTAAAAAAATATTATATTGAAAAATAAATAATGACAACAATCACTCCATATCCTCAATTAAATGTGGTTGATTTCATGGATCAAAAAATTCTAATAGAGCTAATTTTGAACCATTTAACTCATATAGTTGACTCGATTTAATCAGGTTTTACGGTGTGTTCGTAGAAATAGTTTTTTTCATTAATATTCTTTTGTCGTAATGAAATAACATTAATTAGTAATGAAAAATGATCACTAAAATGCCTCTCATGGGATTATTTACAAAATAATATTGGGTATTCTATGATCTTTAATCCACATCTATGTCTAACCAATAATCTATACTATTATGTTTGAATTTATGAAAAAATATATATAATTTGGGTAAAAACCAGGACTTATAATTAAAAAATAGAAATAATAATGGAAAAAAAACAACCACTATTTCCCATTTTCTCATAAAACACTAAGATCGACCGATACGAGGAATGACTATTATTTCATGATTAAGATTATTGTTTAGGTAATTCCTATAAAATAGTAATATTAATATAATTTTTAATTTTATTATGATTATTTTAATAATATACTATAAAATAAGAAATTACTTCATGAGATTCATCAATGATAGTATTGAAAAACATCTTCCACTTTTCATGAGAAACACTTTCTGGAACATTCTCACACATTAGTTATGAGTTCATAGATGTGTAGTTATATTCATGCCATACTCACCATATAAAATCTCTCAATCTCTTTCCATATATTTTAACTGTCCATGGATATGAAACAAATCTAGGGGAATCAATATGAAGAAACATCTTGAAAAAACTAAATTTGAATATATATTAATAATTTTACTCATGTATTTTTAGGTAGTTGTCAATGAATGTTAAATTAAGGTTACAATAACATGGTTATCATGAAATCATTTTACTAAGATGTGACAATATGCCTCCAATATTTATCATTAACTGAAAAAATCATAGTCTCATAAGAAATATACCCAAGAATCTATCCATATATTACGATAGTATTACCAGTAATACCCTAAACACAAAAAATGGAATGATAATCTATACTATATTATGGTCCCATACATATTCTATTTTCATATTAATATATATTCTGTTGTTATCATTATCCTTTTGTAAAATTCATTAAACAATTTTTAAATTAGTTTTTATCGAATTAGTACACACATACTAGAATAGTTAACTAGACAATACCCCCGATATGGTGGGGCTAACAAGCTTCATCATCACTACAGGTGCATCATATGGTGGAAAACAAATGACATATGGGGAAAAGGTTGACTCACTAGAAATACCTGGCATATTAGAATCACCCATATCCACTAAATCATAGGGGGTGGTAGCGTGCTTGATGATATTGATCAGCTTAGGTATCGATTTTTTTTATCACATTGTTCATTTAATAAAAATAGATCATAATATATTAAATATATAAAAAATACATAAGAAAAATAGTTTTACAAAAAATACAAATATATAATAATGTATATATATATGAAACACATATAATTGAGAAATTTTAAAATATCATCATTTCAATTTTTTCATTCAATTATAATCATCTTTATTTTCTTCCTTTCTATCAATGTCCTTGAAAATGGTTAATTCATTTCACCCTCTCTTTCATGTTCTATTATTTCAATATTTGCTGAAAAAACCTAATCAATTTGTTTTGGATGATGAGGTACACTATCAGAATGCACCAAATGATATTGATCATCCATATCATAAAACTATCTGTGAATTAAGTGTTAAAAAAACAATATAACCCTATTATATTTAATCATATACATAATAAACCATTTTTAATTTGAATCCAATATAAATGGATCATTCTCCATACTTTAATTGATATTGATCAAGTGACAGAAATTTATAGAAGTAAAATTTATTAAATATTTCATTATACAATATCAATGATGACCGACATGCATTACAATAACAAAACTGAAAATAGATAATGAATGTCTAAGTTAATATATTAATAAATATTTCACAGTATCCGACTTAGTGAAGGATAAATACTCAAATATTTTGAGTGTTTATGTCTTTTTTATGATGAGTTTTTATTGAACCTAATTCCATGAAAATTTTTTCATTTAATCTCTTAGCCTTCTTTTAAGGACCTCTATAAAAAAAATCAAATAATTTGATATTTTAGCTTGATTATCAACATTTATTATATATAAAACAAGATAAAAGTTGTAAATTTTTTAATGGAAAACACAACCTAAAATTAAAAATATGAATATGATTATATTATTACATGATAGTCAAACCATTTTATAATCTCCTCATTGACCACATTTGTTAACTGTATCTCATTTCAAGAATGACCCATTAGTAGCCTCTTTGTTTAAAATAAAAATTCTCCAATAAATATATCTATAATAGGACTACTAAGTCGGGAATATATATATTCATGTAGGAAAAAAATATTATTAGTGTGAAATTTGACCCATTTCAATTTCGCTCTCCTATAGTCAGAAATAACGCCAACTATTTTTTAACATGAGAATTATTGTAGATATTTTCAACATTTAGAAGTTAAATTAATCTAATCTCAATATCATATAAATATCTAGAAAAAAAAAATTCATCCACTCATTGGATATGAAACCTTCATTAATAGATCCTTCTGGATGATATTAATTCCTTATATTAGATTTTAAATAACCAAACTAGCTAATAAAAAAAAGAAACATATTGAATTTTATTTGCAATGATTTGATAAAATTGAATCTAGTGACGAGAATAAATAACAATAAATGTACCTCCCAATTGGATACATCAATCAATATTGTATCTATCCACCAAAGGTTGATTCATTAACCAAATAAACTATCAAATGAATTGATTCTATAAAGAAAGAAGCTGAAATAACATCTCCAAATGAAAAATAATAAAAACAATTCATTAATATAATTTTAATGATTAGTAGGATGTAGATTTTTTTCATAATATAATATATTAATGGTAATCCGCTCATCATGAACTATTTTTACTATTCAATGTAATTTATTAAACAATTCCATTAACAACACCTGCTCCATCAGAATATGTGGGTCATGACTTTCCAATCCATGTGAATCTAGATGTTATAAGTCAACACACCTCAAAATTTCTCATGAATATCCATATTTATTTTTCAATGTCATCAATGTTTGAGTGAATAAAAATTTATCATTATTTTTTATTTAAAAAGTGTTGAAAAATATATTAATATTTTTCTACTCTTGCATTTTAGCTGCCTAAGATACTATAACTCATACCATTTTCCCAAATTAAAATTGATTGCATTTTCCAAATTCACAGGGGATATTAATTAATTTTCCCATGATTTTTGAAGAAGATAACAACTAAAGTGGATTTATAATTCAATATATCCATTGATTTATGTATTATTAAACATGGATTTATGATAATGATATAGAAAATGATGATGATACGTAAAAAAATATTTTGAACTATAAGGTAATACTTAAGGATCAAGATAAAAAAAATGCACAAGCCAAACCAGTATGAGAATTCCAAAAAGATAATTTCTTATTATATCATGTTCTCTAATTTTCCACATTAATGTACCATGCATTTTGAATAGTTATTTCATTGATGCATTATATTTTTCTAAGCCATCATTCCGTAATTCTAGCAATTCATGGATTAGATGTTAGAGGTATACAGATGTTTTATTTTTAGGAATATACATTATAGGAATAATATTCAATACAATGATAGATTTATTCATAACAAACATCCATAGAGTTATATTATAAGGGATAAAAAAACTAGAGAAATTCTATAATTAGCAATAAAAGATTCAAGGGGTTAAAATATCTATTGCTAAACCCAAATGTACATTCCTAGGATGTTATGAAAAATATCGATATAATGAATCAGTCACCATCCATGATGTTTTATCATATTGATGTATCCACTAATATTCATTGTTATTATCTAGAAATTCCAATTCATGCTTCATGATATCTTAGATTAAATGAATAATATTTTCGATCATTGCTTCATAGAAATGAATCACACTGCCTTCTGGGGTGTTTTCTCCTTCTATTTCATCCTCGGGTTTCATTGATTTATACCCCCATTTTGGTTCGTTGGCTTCCATATTATCTTATGAAATTTTCTGTAACCCTATTTATTATAATTTATTTCCTAATAAATAATTAATCATTACGCAATACATGTGTATTTATATAACCAAGTCTATTTTTTTACTATTTTCTATATATAATGTAAATATGTAGAGATCATAGATTCACTAAATGAATCATGATAGAACTATTAAATTAGGGTGATTTTTTTAGTAATTCGATAGAAAAAATTGATAAGCAATAACATTTGCAAGAATGTAAAATACAAATACATAGAAAACCCTTCAAACAGTTCTTCTTGTTCATCATAAACTAATTCATAAAACACATTTTTTGTGGTCACTGTAGTTTGGATAATGATTAATCTTCTGAGGCGAAATTGAATGTTATATTGATCTGATAAAATATTTTACAATATATCTGGAAATAAAAAATATATCATATATCATGTTTCGAAATAAATTCTCTGCAGGAAGGTGATATTATGTTTTATTGATAGATTATTAAATATGTAAACATTTGATAACATTCGATTCACCATTTCAAATACAACATACATATAGTTTTGCATACAATTTCAATATAAAGTTTTATTATAGTTAATTTATATATAATCATCACATTAAATTACAATAATGGGGAGAAAATATATCCTATCATCCACTAATCAGTTTTCAATTATATAATATAACAATTCTTCTAAACACATGTCATATTGAGGAATTATTCATAGTATATTAATCCCTTTTTTATCTGTAAGTTTTTAATTTTCAATCTTATCCCATTGCATCAAATATAATCATATAAATGATTAATAAATTAATTTCAATAAGATGTTAATGTTTCTCAATTTCATCATTGAAGATGACAAGTTCGTGAATAATCATAACATAAATTTATCTTGGAAATGATTCAATTAAATATGTAAAATTTAATCATAAATGAATAAATATTACCGCTCACAATAATATGATTAGATATGATGGAATATGGGAATGGGGAAAGGACGGGTAAATAGATAGTGTGGAGGTTACAGATATGATAAGAGAAACATCAAACATAGATTGAATTTTGGGAAATTGATGTGGTAGGTGGGAGTGTAGGCAAGTTCAGGTACTCTTAGAGCTCAAAAACCATTGGGGTGGTGGCTGCTTGGAAGAAAAATAAAAATATTTCTTTCAAAAATGCATAAAAGCCCCTTACAAACATTATAAAAGAAATATTTTCCTTAGTGTTGGTAAAGTGGGGTTCCATTTATCAGTGTCATAAATAAAAATGATAAAGGCCTAGCATGATGTAGTGTGATATTTATATAATATCACAATTTAATAAAAATATGTAACCCATGTATGAAAAATTTAATGTCTAATTGAAATTAATTTCAACTGATTAATAAAAAATTACTATATAAATTTTAAACAATGTTTTGTATTATTAAATTTATAATTATCCAAAAACACTTCAAAAGATTAATGTTTTATCTTTATTGTATCTCATGAACCCCTCTCAAAAAAGACCTCCAATGTTTTTAGTTTCTAAAAAGAACCTCAATCTGAGAAAAACAATACAACTATAAAATAAAAAAAATCATTCAATAATAATATAAAGAAATACCATAATCATTAATATGAAATAATACATTAAAAATGATAATTTAAATTTAAAAGACACACTTTGGGTTATACTTATCACACTATGAGTTGTATTTAGGTGGAGTTAATTATTGTACCTAAAAATTACTTATGGATCATTTTACTAAAGTATAAAAATATTCATAATGCATTTTCAATGTTTTGAGTTTGCCAATTATTCTTCTTACTATAATTAATTTCAATTTGATATAAAGATGTTGTAGAACCACACGTCAAATTGAGGTGTGGCTAGTTATTACATATTAAAAATTCTGTACGGATCATCATTCTAACATATCATATCAATAAAAATGTGTTTCCACGGTTTTTAGTATGTCACCTTGTTTGTTAACAAAAATTTAAATTCAAAATGGAAATATTCACATTGACTCTTATTGATGGAATTGTTTGTCAAATTTATGTCAGACTACTTCCTACATATTATACTGACATTTTAATCACTATTAAAAAATAACAAGACAATAACATCATTTTTACTTTGTTTTTAGTGAGTGAAACATTCATGTGAAAAATTTCCTCTAAAATCCATTGCCAATGGATGTACCATTTTTCTCTCCTTTCCAAATGTGAATGAGAATCCTCGTGTTTATAATTATAGAGAAGGGAATTATCTACATAAACCATCATATCCCTACCTTGATACAATATAGACCCTAAGTGATCATATCAAGAACATAGGTTAACAACCAAAATCGAATTACAATACTGACCATAACCTAGGGGAACACCATCTACCATATACTGATTATCAAAACCCATGTGAGAACCATCAATTTCTAGATCCATTAAATTATAAAAATATAGAATTTCCCAATCATAAGTTGTGTTTATGTTTCCGTATATCAGTACATCAACCAAGTTCTCACCTTTATCATGTATTCTACATCTTTCTACATTTTCTCATTTTAGATAACATGAAAAATAGAAATACTCCCTTGGATATTATACTTCATGTGACAAACTGTACTGCTACTAATAAATAAGGCAAGAGGCATCTCCTAAATAATATTGAAATCATGATCAAAATCATGATTAGAGAACCCAATTTTCTCAGAAAGGATAAAATATAAATATAATTGAATATGAATCTAATATATGTGACATAACTAGGAATCCTCTATCACTTTTTCCATATTGACATGATCTCCAATCTCAAAGGTGATGTAAAAAAAATCGATGTATACTATAGAAACTATTTGATACTGAATACAAAAACCAAAAAATTCACTCTACTATTGAAAATAGAAAACCTGTAAACATTGAAATCCCACTCTTGCATGCATTGAAAATCTAGTCATCAGTTTAACAAATTGAAACCCCAAGTCCTATTTTTTAGTTCACTTGGTAGAAATAGGTTATTAAAAAACCATGACTAAATGGAAGAATCCTTTAATTATCAAAACCCCAGACCTTAATAAACTAATATCAAATATTAGCCACCCTCCATAGAAATGAACACAACATGAATCCAGTCAACACAATAATAGAAAATATACCATTGATGATCTGATGGACGATCACTTCCTAATTTTAATGGATAAAGACAATCAACCCATGTATGATGTGATCTAGGAACCCATTATGAATAGAGGAAAAATGTTGATTCCCAATGCCTTTGTCCACAACGTCCATCAAAGGAGAGGAAATCGTAGTATTTTCCTCTACCATCGGAACTGGTTCAGTAGTGAATCATCCCACCATGATCTCAATTTGCAGAAACTATGGGAAATCCTTGAAAATGATTACATCCCTAACAACCTGATGTTCCATGTGAAAGCTGATGTGAAAGCACCACCTCGTTTCTAATCATCTCAATAAATACTCAATTTCATAGATTTATATATAGTAATAAATATTATTAGAAAGGGATATATTTAAAAATTATTAATATATTATTATAAAATTTAATTATAAATACGATAAATATATTTATAATGTAAATAATTCTATTGAAATTTTACATGTATTTAAGAGAATATAATAATATTATAGGTAAAAAATTAGTGAACCAAACCTAGTAATTATAGATCATAAAATATCAGTCATCACATATATGGTAAGAATGAAAAATATGGGTGTTAACAAATAAATGAACATTCATGAGTAATGAATACATAATATATGCATGTGTAATCATAAAATAGGTAGTCTAATCATTTGAAAACATAGAAACCTAAAATCATGTACATAAAAAACTTATGATCAAATAACAATAATTATACTCACTCATCAAAATATTAATATAAATAATTCCAATCATGTCCATGAATATACTCATTAAATAATGAGATATATATATTGTTGACCAAATTCATTAGAGACATATATTTATTTAAATATATAATAATTTTTTATTTGTAATTATAATAATATACAAACAATATTAAAAGTATTTATTTATAATTATAAATACAAAATTACACATATAATAAATATATTTATTATTTTAAAAAATAATACAATTTAATAATTACATATATATATATATATTCATGTCTTTGTAATCTTATAAAAAAATTTAAAACATTATATATATATATATATATATTTGAATAATAAAATAATATAAATTAGTGTATAATATTTATATTAATTATAAGAAAATATTTTTTACTTATTGTATATAAATATATATTAATTTTTAATATAAATAAAACAATTATATATATATTAATAATAATATTTTCTAAAAAATATTATCATTTTTAATAATATTACTGATAAGTAAATCCTTTATCAGTGCTAAAAAATATGTATATAGGATAAAATTTTATCATCACTTTTTTTGGCACTGATAAATGTGAACTTTATTAGTGCTTTTATCTGGTGCAGATAAAAGTGAGGACGTTGTCAATGATTTCTACTTAGCAGTAATAGAAGTTGTAACATCCCTTTACCCAATATATAGTAGTGTAAATAGGAAAAGGGGGTCTTTTACAGTAGAGAATACCCATTGGGGGCTGTCACCATAGTTTGTATCAAGGGAGGGATGGTCAGGTGCTGGCAGTGATTCACAATCATCGATGAGGGATGGGTTCCAAATTAGGGGTTCACATCAAGAGAGGGGCGGGGTTAGTGGGTGGTGATTAACATCTTGGGAGGTGGGTTCCACATTTTGTGGTGGTGATTTGTTGGTCAGTGGTCGAGGGAAGGGGTCAGTGTAATCAGAGTAGGAGTCGATGGGGTGATTGGGGTTGTGATGGGGGTGGGAGGGGGTCAGGTTATCATTGTCGCATGGGTCAGGGTGGGGTGGTAGAGGTGGTAGGGAAAAGGAGGGGATTGAATGTTTTTAGGGACAATAGTAATAAACCTTAATCTAAATATAATTACTAGAGGGTGTTTTATGAGACTGTTTATATATTTTCAATATTATAAAGATAATAAAATTAATGGTGGTTTCCAAAATTTCTGCTAATAAACCATTGATAGACCCCATTTTTTTATAGGGAACTCCCACATGTCGACTAGAAACACCAAAAAACTCAAAAATATGTTGTTATATGATATTAACACCAAACATCTATAACCATTTTCATTCAGTTTTTAATGATTTATGTGGAACTTCAACCATAAGATATTTATCTCTTCATCTCACTTTTTTATTTTGAACGTTCTATGTATTAGAACACATACTCAATAATGAAAGGAAAATAAAAAAAATTTATAATGACCCGATTGGTCACATTGTCCCCAAATTTCAATAAATATATAAAAAGTATTCTTAGTTTTCATAATAAAATTTTATTATTTCATTGACCTTTTTTTTAGATGGGGCAAACCCCTTGAAATATTGTCTTCAAAATTTATTGGGATCCTTGAAATTGATATCATTTAACAAAAATACTTTTACCACATATTTGAATCCAACACAACACCCAATATATATATAAGAAGACAATTTTTTAATAAATTAAATTTTTTCTATGCGATGTCACATGATATACATTAGTGTTTTAAAATATTTTTAATTTACCTTTTGGGGAAAAATATATCAAATACTCATAACACATTCCTATAATGAATAGTGTTCTACCTTGAAAATTTTAACATTAAATTTTTTAAAAAATCATGTTTGTATTTTGATAATTTAAAAATTTACTTGATACCTTTTCATTAACTCTAATCTCTAATTCCTTACAATTTTTCCACATGTCCACATTTAATTCCATATGTACACATGTTTTTACTTTTTTATGGAGTTCTTTTTAGGAAATAAGGTAGGAAATAAATGCGCCAAAATCTAAGAGAGTGTGTTGTGAAAAAATTTACTTTCCCTCCAAACTAAAGAAGATGTAGAGTGAACCACAAAACATATGTGCAGAAAATAGATACTGAAACCTAACAATTTTGAAATAGAAAACCCAAAAATGAAAAATCATAGGACCTAGTCCATAACTATGGATCCACTAAAATAAATGTGTACTTGGTAGAGACCCCCAAAAATTGAAAAAATCACAAAAGTATGACTCTCTGATGAAGAAGAATAAAAAACCATCGATAAAAGGTAATCACCATAACGAATATACTCCTCATGTTGTTGGTTGGTCAAAAAGAATGTTCTCTACCAGTAATACCAAGTTGTTTCTTCCCTTTTAAGATTAAAAATTTACATTTCATAATATTCATAAATTACAAATCAAATTGTATATCCACATTTTATTATTATAAGCAGCTACATGGGTGTTCCATTTGAGGAGGCACCGCAACAAACTCCCCATCCGACTCAAGTGGGGATCACTACTAATATTTTTTTTGGTCGAAAAAGCCTCAAATTAACCTTAGGGTAATCTCTTTGTCAACATGACTTACCCATTATCATCAGTATATATCTTCTCATGTTCCATATTGCTAGAATAATGGATGTCACATTTCTTATTATACCAAACATCAATATGTATTGACCTTCCATGAAATGTGAAATTATTTCCCAAAAAACTAGAACTATGACCATTAAAAAATAAATTATATCTTTGATCTCTCAAATATACGTTTTCATCTGTTACTACTATTTTACTTCCCTTATAGCCGTAATAAATATGGGAACTTTGGTAGAAAAAAACATATATCTTCAATATATACATCCAAGAAACTACTCCCCTTACAAAAGTGACCAAATATCATAAACTAGAATTTCAAAAATCAATATATCCTACGATATCTAACTCTATAAACCATTAGAGAACTAGTTCCCATTTTATAAAACACAATATCATAACCGAATTACCAAAAAGATAAAAAATATATATTCTTTACTGTTGTACAGTGCTCTATGTCTGGACTAGATAGAAAATGACTAACCACAACAACTCCAAGAGCTATATGCGGTGTCGTACATACCATCACATACATCAAACAACAAAAAACAGATGAATAAGGTATATACTACACCTCCTCTCTCTAATAATTTATAAATTCTAGCTTTCATGTTATAAGATTAAAATGTGAATCAAGAGTACTAACCACTTTCACTGAATCCATTGAAAATATATGAAGAACATTCTCAATATATATCTCCTTAGAAAACAACAATTTCATGGCCTTTATATCATGACATATAAAAATGAAAAGAATCTGTAATGTTGGCCCCAAGTATTTCATCATAATAGATTGAAAAAGATACATCTTAAATCATTCAATTAAAGAATCTTCAAGAAAAAAAATGATAAAATCATGAAAATAAATAAATAATATTGTAAAATCATCATTAGTAAATTTATGGAAAATAAATGATAAAAATTGTATTCATGAAACCATGATGAAATATTATATTAAAACCTATTATGCCACATCCTCAGATAATTATTCAAACCATAAAAATTATTATTTAACCTGCAAACATTGTTTTCTTTACCCATTAGAATAAACCCTCTAGAGACTCCATGTAAATATTATGCTCCAAATTTACATGGTGTAATGTTGTCTTCACATCCAACTTCTCAATACGTTGATCGAAATTTCAACATAACTAAGAACAATCACTATAAACCCATATTGATAATAGGACATAAAATCAAATAATAATCAATACATTTCTTCTAATGGATGATTTAACAACTAAAATTTCCTTACATCATAGAATATAGCAATATTCTTCATTTTAATCCTATAAATCCAATAGTTTTTCAATGATATCTCATGTATAATTGACTTTACTAGCACAAAATTATGCTTTTCATGTAATGTTGTCATCTCATCATCCATTTCTACATCACTTATATCCTTTTGTTCAATTTCAATTTACTCATTAAAAAAATTTGTTCTCCCCCTTCAGTGATGAGTACATAATTATCAAGTAAATATAGTGTATGAACGGTACAATGCATAGATGACCTCTGAAGTGGGACTAATGGTGTAATAATAATACCCTGAATAGGAACATGATAAATTAATGGTGAATTAAATCATCAAATCCAACAGGATCACTCTAAACATCATTTTTCACATTGACAAAATCATTAGAATCAATAAACTTAGGTAGATATGAATCATAACAATTCTCAAAACAAATAAATCCATCATAATTTGAAGAGGTTTATCATTTCCTCAAATAAATATCTTCAATTGTTTTATCCTTCTTAAACACCATATTGTTACTTATAACATGTTTTTTTAGTGTAGGGTCATAGAACATGCACTGAAACTCATCATTCCAATAGACAAATAAAAAGCCATTTCCACAACTTAACATCAATTTTGAATCTCAAATATTTAGGCACATGAATAAATCCAATGCAACCTAAAAAACTGGACATTATACAACATCAATTTACCATACCAAAACATTTCAAGAGTTTTTTTATGCCAATAAACCAAATTTGATAAATTGGTAATATGAGAAACAATAAATAAATCCTCATCCAAAAATTTTATCGGAAAATTTGATTTCAATATTAATAAATGGAATTATTCCAAGAATGTCTTGTTCATCAACTCAAAATCACCATTTAGAAGAGGTGTCTTAGGATCCATCTTCTACTGAAGAATACAACATTTTAGGAAATAAAAATCAAATAGACCACAATACTATACCACATTTTTAGTGAAAGTACATTTAAATATCTTACTCTACTACATCTCAATAGGAATCAAAAAATTTCTAAAACACTAAGTCTCTAACATTTGGAATTCAAAATATAATCCTAAGGCATAGGTGGGTAGCCATCATGAGATGTCACAATATATAGACTTCCACTAATGGACTTATATTTCAATGTACCACAAACATTAGAATGTACTAACTCAAGTACCAGTGACTTATTATTTAAAGGTTGACTATTGAAACTCATCCTTCTCTATTTTTCATCCATTCAGTGATCGTATTTGTCCAATTTGACACTCCATAAATCTGGAGGAATATTTTATTTTCCAATAAACCAGCATCTTTCTCAGTAATGTGATTATACCTCTTATACCATAACATTGATAAAATACTATACTCAACAACTCATGTAGTATCAGAATAAAAAAATCCACTCCTTCAAACATCTGATTGCTTCTTCCCTTATGCCAAAATCAATAAAACAATGAAAATATTCCATTAAAAATCACCAAAAGTGCTGGTAAATCCAACATCATGAATAATGGTGGTTCAAATAAGATTGAATATAACTTCAAGAGTATGTAAATCATTATTCAATATCTGATTACTTACTGTAGTAGTGTATAAAATATATTCTAGATAATTACACATTCTATATGAACTTCAATACCCAGTATAAAAATCCAATCATTTCTAGCGCTGAAAGATGTATATTTCTCCTTCCTCGATATCATGTCAAAATATTAGTTATTTTCATCAACTGAAAAAGAATCATCCGAAGAAATATTAATTGAGGTATAAACAAATACAAGATCACCCCTATAGTGGTGGCGACACAATGATCTATATAACCATTTTTCTTTTTTTTGATTTTTTATTGATTACACTTTCCATCTTATAATAATAACAAAACTTCTTAACATTACAATTCATACTAAAATGAAGACATTAAAATTCTATCTTCTTTAACCAAGGTTTTCTTCAATCATTTTCGTTTACCTTGAATGCTCATTCCATAATTCATTTCATGGTTTCTTCCCCTTTTCATTGTCACTAAATGTTCGGATGGGGATTTATCCCAAATACGTTTGATGAACTCTTAATTTAAAACCTCTTACATATCAAAACTAAATTTCATGTCACCATTAGGAGAATAACATATTAGAGTATCACGTGAATTCTCATATGAATTGGGTACTATTTTAAGAAAAAAAGTGTTAAAACCTCAACTTCATAGTTAATAAAAATATAATAAAATTGTTCTATAAATCCTATATATTCAGTCAAATTGTGATAAATTGATGTACCTTCTTTTCAACTAAAATTAAATATTTGTTTTTGAATAAAAAACTTATTGTTTTCTATCATGGAGGCATTGGATGTCTCAATCATCACCATAAATGTTTTGGAAAGAGAGATGTTGATTATACGGTTCCTTATATTTTCATTGACCCACTGGGGAATGAAATCACAAACCGTCTCACTCTCAAACTCTTATTTTTCATCTAACATGCTCTCTACAATCTGGTTACTAAACATCATACGACGCATTCACATCCCAAAAAACAGATCCTTCCTTTTTAGTAACAACTTATGGTAGTCGGTTCCATTTAAATAATTTATTTGACTATAATTGTGTTCCATAATAAATAAGAAATAAAAACTAAAACCTTTTATAACAACTTTTTGGAATGATGGTTGGTGAATAACGCACAAAAAACAATAATGATAATTGTCAAGAAATAAATTTCATTCCCTCCACACAAAAGTGGATGCATAGTAACCCAAAAAATATATTTTCAAAAATTAAATCTTTTTAAGAAATATTTCTAATGTGGAATACCCAAAATAGAAAACCATGGAACCTATTCTAGAAAGTGTCATCTACGAAAATAAATAAATACGTGGTAGAGACTCAAAATAATAGAAGGGATCTAAAAGGTATAACTCTCCAATGCAGTAGAAGAAAAATGATCCTCGATCAAAGGCCATCACCAACATGGATTTTCACCTAATATAGGATTTGTGTCAGAAAACATGTTCATGACCTCTAATACCAAGCCACATTCACCTTTTAGAAGAAAAACTATCCTCATTAAAATATCTGTTACTCCCACAAATAAACATGTAACCTTGTTTAATTGTTTACTAAAACAATGCGGGTGCACCATTTGTGGAGGCACCCCAACATTACATTGGTTAATAAAATAATCATCACAACTATTTAGTTTTTCATCACCCTTAAAAATTCCCATATCAAATTCTCAATTATTGTTCTATGATTTATCAATGTTATCCCAAAACAAGTTTTCTTGAACATTAATCACTAATAAATTTTATTTCAATTTTAAGGAATTTCTTTATATTTAATCTTATCTTCCATTTCCTTCTTTTAAATTATTTTCTACAGT
This sequence comes from Viscum album, assembly GCA_963277665.1. Taxonomy (NCBI): domain Eukaryota; kingdom Viridiplantae; phylum Streptophyta; class Magnoliopsida; order Santalales; family Viscaceae; genus Viscum; species Viscum album. The sequence goes on from OY728156.1 coordinate 963,287,614, forward strand.
GAGTATGTATTTTAAATAATAATTCTCCTTATAAAACAATGACTACTTTTTTGTATGATTAGAATAAATATCTTTCACATTTTGAGATCCATTATTTAAATTATTATTCTCATTCTTCTACATTTTAATTGTGGAATTAAACTCCTCCCACACACCATTCAACAAAAAATACATCTCAATATTTTTATTTTTCCTTCACTGCTATATTTATCATTAGTGAGATCATAATCATTAACATTAGTGATCAAAGAATTATCATTTTCTCCACTTGAGGTATCAAATTAATTTTTATTTCTAATGCCTTACTCATTACCTAATTTTGATAATAAGTATACCTTATTGAATTTATAAAAATCCTTACCTTTTCACTGAGAAGAATAATTTTTTTTTAAAAAATTTGTATATTTATTATTTTAAATAATTACTGACATCTCATTTTCAACATAAAATACATTTTCCATCAACATTGGATAACTAAAAAAATCAACATAATTATTATTAAAGCACTTCAATGGAAGATTTCATCGATACATCCCTTTACCTTTATAAATAATTATTTAGATGATTGAAATCCATATGTAGAACCTTATCTTGATATATTCATTATTAGATAAGTTATCCACATCTAAATTTAATTGTTTTTAATATTCTTCTACATTGTAGATTTAATGATATTTCCTTTTAATATTTACTTTAACTCATAATAGTAATTAATTTTCTCATTTCATAAGAATTATCTAGGTTATATAATTACTCAAAATAAATTTATCAAGATCCCTATATTTATGTGTCAAAACATTTCAATCAATTTTGAATAACTAGACTTGATGAATTTTTCAAACCACCATGGTATATTCCTGAGTTTTACCAAAACATATCAGGGTTCTCATCACTTCACTAAATATTGTGAAATATCCATTGAAAAATCCTCCACCATGAATTCATATTTGTTCACACTTATAACATAAAATCAATAATTAACTTTTTTTTCAAATTCACTTTTTCGTTATTAATATAAAATCGGATTTACATGGTGATCCCATTTAGAAATGATAAAAAAAGTGACGAAAAAGGGGGATCCATTATCAGTTCTAAAAAACACAATTAAAAGGGGATTTTTATAGCGCTAAGAAGGGCACTAATAAAAGTATCCATCAATCTGTTTGTTTTTAGTGCTAATAAAAGTACCACATTTATTAGTTCTTTCTCTATCACTGATAAAATGTACATTTGTCATCTCTTTTCATAGCAGTAATAAAAGGTATATTTAATAAAAAACATATCTTCAAATATCAATATAAATATATTAATATATTTCTATTGATATAAATATAATATATTTTTTAAAATATGATTTATAAAAGGATGAATATGCATTTACACTTAATATATAAAATATTTTAACGAAGCTTTGATTGTAAAATAAGTAAAAAATAATAATATTAATTAATAATTTTCTAATTAATGTCGAATAAAATTCATTTAATAACAATTTTTTTATTGAAAAAATCAAAGAATTAATTAATGATCTAAAATAATTTAAAAAATGTAACTTAACCTTCAAATTACAAAAATGATTTATACGAGTGTCCATTTGGGCTCTACAAGATAAATAATTGAAGCTTGCAATGATATCTACACACTTGTGACATGGGGGAACACTCTATGAAATTTTTATAAGCCAAATAAGGACTATAAGTCATCTAAAATAGAGTATATTGTTGGGGTATAAAAATATTTCGACATTCAATTGACTCTCAAGCTCATCTAATGGGTTATTTTTACCAATTTAGTAGGATGACCATATCGACCATCTATTTCACAAGTATTATCCAGTAGAGAGAGGAACATTTTACGATGCATATTTTCACAAAACTATGGCATATTTTGTCACTTTGATGAATGGGATTTGTCATGTTATTTTTATTGATCCACCACATGATGATGAGGCTACGAAGCTTTCTGAGCCTGATAATGATGTACCAGGGGAGACAACCCTATTATAAATGTCATTGTTACACAGAAGGAGGTTTTTCCTCATCACCAGTTTGATGTTTCTATTCAACAGGAGAAGGGTGTTCAACATGGTCAGTTAGATGCTCCTCAGTTTTCTCAATCATAGCTAGAGGAAGATATAGACGTTGAGTTGGATCAGTTGGATGCTTTATTACTCCAAGCTATACAAAAATCCACATCAAAATAGCCATCTTCTTCACATGATGGAAAGAGTTCCAACCAGCATCAACTATCCTTTGATGAAGGAATGGGTACTACTTTGGAGACTGTACATCCACCATATATCACACAAAAGGATGTGTAGGTGGTTGTAGATGATTATATACCAGAGAATTGTAGTGCAGAGTGGAGACATATATTGACACATCATGGAAGCATCCAATATATTCATGGCTTTGGGAACGAGGAGCATCCCTGACAGATGTGGTGAATAGTTTGATATTTGATTTAATATACATCTATTATGTGACATACTATTTTGATTTACATTGCTCCATTCTTGTCTTTAATATGTTCCTTACTACCATCAAATTATCTACCAAAATTCGTAATTACTATTTTCATATTCAAAATAATCCATAGTATTATAATTTATATATATATATATAATAAATATTATTCTTAAATTCATTAATTGATAATAATTATTTTGAATTCAAAAAGAATATGGGTTAAAAGAACCCCAAACTAGAAAAAATATTGAAAAAAATAATTTATATAAAGGATTTGAAATTGGATTTAAATCATAGAAGATAATGAAATGTTAATAATTGTTAAAAACATTACATTAAGTATAAAATAATTTAATAATTTACATTTTTGAAGAGTATATGATTATGATTAAATATCATAAAAGAACCAAAATATGTGATGTATGAAATTATAAGATCATTTTTCTAATTATTGGAAGATACATATTAAATAATTATAAAAGGAAATTGTTTCTAATTATTTACAATCCTCACAGAAGGATTATAATGTTTCAATACCTATGTGAGGTGAAAAAAATATGAACATTGTAAAAAAGATTAATGTGATATTCTTCCATAATAAGAAACAATCCTTAACAGGGTTAAGATATGAATCATCTATGTATGCTAATAAAGAAAAAATATCCATTTAAATCATAATTTAATGTGAATAGATCCCTTCTACACAAACAGAAATCATAATAGATCACTAGACATGAAATCATCAATACCTGTGTAGTTGGACTGACATAATTGAGAAAAAAACTGAACCTTCCTTTTTTACATTAAATAGTAAAGAAGATCCATAATTTTCGTTAATCATTATTTAATTTATCTACTTTTATTATATATGTAATTGATGATGATACATCTTCATAGGGAGATAACATCGAAAGTAGTGAGTGAAATCAATTATTGATGAAAAATATAAAGAAGATATCATCCAAGAATAATTCATAAATTATCATTCAAATACAAATATCAAAATTGGGTAGTTATTGATTAATTGTATGAATGTTTTAGCATATCCAATTAAAATAAGTATAAATAGGATATCAAAATAATTTGATCATATTTTTAGTTTCTTGATGAAAAAGTTTTGAGAATAATATCATTCATAGTGAATATAATTATGTTTTAAAATTTAGCCAGCCATAAATGGGATATTAATTCTAATGTATTCACTACATTGGAATCATGAAAACCATTTATGAATATATTCACTCTTATAAATATGTATAATATTTTTTCCCTTGTGGGGGGTATAAATGAAAAAAAATAAATTAATTCCAAAATTATTATATTATTTATACTCAAATATAATTATTGTAGAATGTTCAAGAATATAATGTTATTGATGCAATTATATTTTTCTAAATATCTATTCATTTGTTAAAAAAAATAAACTCAATAGAAATTGTTTGTAACTAAACTAATCAATGGCATAAGAAACCATGATGAATAGATGAACTCATATGTGGATTAATATTCTTATTTAACTAGTGTGTTTTGTACTATTTATTAATGTGTGTTATTGAGTCTTAGGTTTATTTTTTTAATAAATGTTTAATATATCATTTAATATCATCATCCTAAAATTAAATAGGATTACCCTTGATGATAAGAACATGAGTACTCATTTCATGTGGTATGATGATGAGTTGGTGGAGGAAAACATAGATTCCATAATTAAAATTTATTGTTTTCTAGTCCTTTAATGACTCACAATGATTTAAAGTGAATTAATGGATTAAATTATTCTTAAAAATGAAATAATATCCTTTTACATGACCTTTTTACTTCTTATTAATATAAGGGATAAAAAACAAAATGAATGTTTGGTAAGGTAAAGTCAATATATTAATATATTAAAATATTCATTTTCAAATAAATTTTCATATATACATCCGCTACAAAAAATAACGAAATAACACTAATTGATATCGAGTAGTGAACCAAGATTCAGGAAAGTTAATCAAAATGGTTGTGAACAATATTCTTAATATTTTTTATTATTTAATTGATATAAATAATTATTTATTTATATTTATCGATATATTATACATATTTATGGTTATTTAATTTATATGTATTTATATAGATTTATTTTATATACATATTGATGATTTTGTAAATAAAATTTATTTATATTTAAATAGTATATAAAATTAATAATGATTATTAAATAAAAATTCCGAAGGCTATGTGAATGGGGTTCATGATTCCATCATAATATTCGAATAGGATGTGTGAACCCCCATCATGGATCCTGGTGAGGATTGATGCATGAACATAGTTCACCACTCTCAGGACCATGTGATTGGTCGGAGTGGATACTCAAGAGGGGGGTGAATTGAGTTCCAATTTAAAATTTTTGTTAAAAGATTTTAGGATTAAAATACCCCAAATTAGAATAGTCCAGTCAATTAAGGCAGTAGAGATATACATGAGTTATTTTTCAACAGGTTTCTCAAAGGTTCATTACTCCATTATTGAATTAGTATGAGAACTAATTCGACTTTTGAAACAGGTTTACTAAACAAATCAGATATACACACTAAGCAGAACTAACTATTAGAGTGAATGTAAAAACAATTTCTGTCATTGAAAATATAAGCACAATGGATAGATGTTAAACAGAGTAAAGAAAATATGAACACAACACATTTATACAAGAGGTTCAGTATTAAGTCAAGACCTAGTACTCTCCACTTGGTGATCACCTGCCACCAAGCAGTTATATTAAAAAGTGATACATAGCCTGTATCGGACTTTACAACGGTTTCAAAAACTGTCCAGATTTTGCAACCTCTACCACAGTTATTCATGGGAAACAAATAAACTACCATGCCACACCAGGATTCTTCCACAATTATACGTGGGAAACAAATGTAAGAATAGTTTGTTTTGGGGATTTTTAGTATCCCTCAGTCCAAGAACAAGAGTCAGTGTGTGTAACACATACACACTACTCACAAATGTAATGTATTTAAACAAAGTAGAGCTAAATATAGTAGGGATATGTTTGGAATGCTCTACTATGTTGTCTGATTAGCTCTGGACTCGTTAGAATGAATGAAATGAAGATTTGGTCTTTCTCTGCAAGTTTCCTCCAAAACAGAGTGTTGTAACATCCAGGTTGTGTCTTCCAGATGTAGAGATGACCAGATTCTAGGATTCATAAACTATTTGCTGCACACTACTCCAGATTGTAGGAGGTTCTTTTAAATAGATCTTCATGAAGATCTTGTTCTTTTGGATTAGTGCTTGAGAGTTTCCTACTCATTTCCAGTATGTTCGGGGTCTCTCATTTTTTTGTCTCTCTTTTGTGCCTTTTATATAGTCTCTTGTTTTTGTATTTTGTTGTCTAGTAAGGGCCTAAAAGGGAAATGTTTCAACCACGTGTGGTCTTCCTCGTACATCATACTGTCTCCTGATATCCTTGCAAATAACATTAAATAATGTCAGGTGCATTAATTTTTCCAGACAAGATAGTTATAATAGTATTATAAAAATAGGTAAAGAAAAGAATAGAATATCATTAGACTGGTAGGAGATGCATGTCACATGGTAGATATCAATCTCTACAATTGTGGACTTCATCAGTAGACTATTCAACTGTAAGCTTGTAACAGTTGGTTTTTCATTTGTAGGCTTGTTACAATGGACTTTTTGTTTAGTGGATGTCGTGTAACGGTAGATTTTACTCTGTATAAATGTAACTCGTCATCCGTAGTCTTTGAGCAACAGTCAACTATCTCGACAGTAGAAGTTGTCCAGCGGTAGCCTTATACAAAACTTGTCCAACTGTAGGTTTGAACAAAGAGTTTCTCAACAAAAGACTTGAGAAAGTGTCTGACAGTAGACTTCTAGCAGAAACCTTGTTACATCATTGACCATATGACAATAACTTTTTGTCTGTGAGCTTTGATTAGTAGATCATTAGTAGGTTTGTGATGGTAATCGTGTACTAGTATATTCCCACAGTGAATGTAAATCTTCAACAGTGATCTTCTAGAATCCGTGACTTAAGGTGATAGTATATTAAAATGGTGACTTTGAACAGAAGGCTCTTACATGTATCCTATAACAGTGAACATATATTTAGATAAATATGGACTAAAAGTTGATGCAGCAAAGTCATGAGCCTTAAGAATATATATTTATGAGAATAAGATAATTGTATATGTAGATTAAAAAGATTAAAGACTGACTTTATATATTATAATCAATATTTAAACATGATTTGTGATTATTAAAATAGGTGAGTCCAACAATCTCCCCCTTTTTGATAATAACAAATTATGTCAGTATGTATTAAAAATTTTCAAGTATCAGAGATTAATAAGCACAATATTTTAATATCAATTAGAACATTAAGAACAGTATGCACAGTATTTCTCCCCCTTTGTGATTAGAAAAAAGAAATACAGATGAGACAAAAACTGATAAGGCTTATATTAATAACACAATACATTTCATGAACAAAAATAATACAGAGTCCCTATCAAAAGACATAAACAAACTCAATCCACAGCATCTGTGGGTAAGGGGTCTTTCCCTTTGGAAGAAGAATATGGAGAAGGAGCTGGTGGATAAGCAGGTTCAGGAAGGGCTGTAGGAATGAATGGAGGGTTAGCAAAAGAAGCTCATGTGGGTCTGTAGTTGGTAGATTGCTGAGGGATCAGTGGAGTAAGTCTTCTAATTGCTTCAGCAGGAGACATGATGGAAGAAGAACCATTGGGTAAAGATGTAGGTAATGCAACAGGGATAATTACAGGGGTGCAGTCCACATGGAGAAAGGGGAGAAGAAGGTTTCTGAAATCCATAATAACGCATCCTCCTCTTTCCATAGTAGATAAGAAATCATCTTTCTTTTCCAAAAACTTATCCAAAGAAGGGGACAATTCTCTCATCTTGCTAACCTTCTCCCTGAATGCCTGACTCACTGGGGGCAACTTCATATTCTCTATGAGGATCTTGAAATGGTTTGTCATTTTATGCTTGGTATAGACCTTCTCAAAGTAGGCATCCACCTTATTCTTAATTTCCTCTTGAGAAGAAGTAGCTGCCCGTAGGTGGTCACGAATAAAACTGATGACTTCCATAGTGGTAGCAATTATCTGAGTATCCGAGGTGCCACTGGTACTAGCCTTAGCCAAATCTTCATGGATCAGAGTTCTGATCTGTTCAATGTTCATAGTGGAGCTGGATGAGGTAAGGGGTTTGCCAAGAAGGCTACTGTCTCTTTGAAAGACTCTGTCAAATTACTAACCACCTTCTGAACAAGTGCATCTTGACTATTCAAATATTCATTGACGGATATCTTAAAATCCAAAAATACTTCCACAAACTGCTTGACTGCTTCTTTTCTATATCTAATATCAGCATTCACTTGGGTTTGAGAACTGTTAATGGTAGTCAATGATGCAATCGATTGTCTTAGAGAAACCACAGCTGCAGGGATACATTGTCTTCATCCATCATTTCCTGTAATGGACTAGACACATCCCATCCCATATATAGCTACAGGGATTTCTCCACACTCCTCATCTCTTCGACCAGGCTTTTCTTCAAATCTTCCATTGATTCTCTCAGTGCTTCTTTAATTTCAGCTTTTAAGGACTCAAGGTCCTCTTTGGTTGCTAAATTGTCATCCACAAGAGGAAGGATAACTGAATCCCTTGGGGCTGGTCTTCCTCATCAGAATCTCCATAATTGAGTCCAAGTACCATATATCCTGGATCAAATGACCAACCATTGGTGTCATACAACACGGAAATTGAACCAAGATTCTTCCCATCACTTAGAGCATTCTCCTGAGGAATCTCCTCTAACTGTTCTACTCGAAGTAACTGCACAACCTCCTCTTAATCTTCAGCAGATGCAACAACCATTTGCTCATATATATCAATAGTAGGGTTAGGCCAATCCTTTTCTGAGTCATCAATAACTTTCTCATAAATGGTAGTAGATTCCCCTCCTGCTTCCTGATCAGGAACTATATTCTCTGTATAATCAATCAGAGGGCTCAAACTGAGCTCTTCTTCACCAATGTCCTCATCATCTGCTTCAGCATCAGCCTCCTTTTCTTCTTGAGTAAAATGATCTGATTCGGTAGCCTCATCCTATAAAAATGTGTCCATGACAACATTATTATATGATTCTTCTTCTTCAGTGGTCTCAGTATCACTATCCTTCAGAACAGTCTCTCTCTTTGGAAGTTCTATTGGAGGGCTAGCTGCTCCAAAATCTATAGTCCTTACAGGACTATGAGGTAAATCAAGATCACTCCCATAATCAATTGGGGTGTTCTCTCTTTGAGGGTACACAACTCCTCCAGCCTCCTCCTCATCAGAATAAACTGGTTCTGGCTCATCAGGCTTCAGGACTTGATCTCTTTTGTCATTTGGCCTAGATGGATGAGTACTTGGGTCAAACATTTCATACACCTTTCATTCATCATTCACCCATGACCTCTTCCAGGGATTCCAGCTAATTTTCATGAACTGGAACATTACCTTGGAGATACATACGCTGTTCTTGGCTACTATCATTTCTTCTTGACTTCCATCCACACACTTTAACTTTAGCATAATTGAAATAATCTTGGAATGGATTAAGGCATTGGACATCGATCATTCCTTGGACATATCTTCCAATTGTACCATCAGTAACCTACATAGGTTAATATTCTTCCCATTTTTTAGTAAGTACATCAGTAATAAGTCCTGGTACTTCAGTACAGCAAAGTCTCCTCTCCTCGGACTAAGTACATGCTGATTGAATTTGAATATGAGCATGTCTTCTCTATTCAACTCAGCTGCAATGATCCTTCTTAATTTTCCATCTCCTTTCAGTTCTTCCAGAGCTTTTTCATACTAAAAAACATCACTATCTGGAGGAGCCACTCTTGGGTAGTAATCAAATATTCCTTTATGAGGAACTCCCACACAGGCATCCCACTCAACATACGAGAAACTAACTTCATTTCCATTGACTCTGGACATTATCTTATCCACATCCTCTCCCTCTTCAAACGTCAGATATTAATATAATTCTTTCACAAGCTTCGATGAGTAAGGTCCATTGTTGTTGGAAAAGCACTCGGTCCATCCTTGGGCATATAGTAATTTCAGCACTAATGACTTGCTCGATAGCAGCCATTCATCACTTAACTCCTTTTCAGGAAAGATTTGTCTCTTGGTCCAATGCGGGTTTACAGGTCACAAGGGGGTGTTACTGGTGCCACTGGATTCGTCTTGAGATCTCTTAGGCCTTGGCACATCCTCATTGACATTCTGGGGCCGCTTGGTTCATGTCATTGAGATTGAGAGAGGTTTGAGGGATCAGGTTAAGGGTTAGAGTTTAGGAATTACGATACCAAGGTTTAGGATTGGGAGAGGAAGGTGGATTGAAATGTGTTTGTTGCCTTTGATTTTATCATTTTGGGATTAAAACAAAATAAAAAAGAAATAATAAAAAGAAATAAAAATGTTTAGAATTCCAGAAAAAAAAAACAACGAGGTATCCAACAGTGTGATGTAACAGTAAGGTCCAATTGTGAGGTCCAATTGTGAGGGTTAACTATGAGGTCTAACTGTGAGGTTTGACTGTGAGGTCGACTGTGCGGAAATTAATCATAGCTAATTCATGATTGATGTTATTTAACCTCTCACAATTCAAAGGCTTTGTGAATATATCATCCAATTTTTGTTCAGTGCCAATGAATTCAATAGTGATATCACCCTTTTGATAATAATCCCTCAAAAAGTGATGCCTCTAATCTATATGATTTTTCCTTGCATGAGATACTATATTTTTGGAAATATTAATAGCACTTGTATTGTCACACTGTATAGAGACGTTTATGAATTGAAATCCATAGTCTAGTAAAGTATGTTTCATTCACAGAATTTGAGCACAACAACTACTAGCAGCTATGTACTCAGCTTCGGAAGTAGATAATGCAATAGAATTCTACTTCTTACTACACCATGATACTAGTGACTTGCCTAAAATGTGACATGTAATAGAGGTGCTTTTTATATCTAAATTTCAACTGTAAAAATCAGCATCAGAATAGCTCAACAAATCAAATGAGTGTCCTTTTGGGTAGAATAATCCAATGTTGGGAGTATGTTTGAGATATTTAAAAAATCTTTTCACATCTGTTAAATTAGAATCTTTTGGACTGTCTTGAAAGCGGGCACACATGCTTACACTAAACATGATGTCAGGTCTAATCACTATAAGATAGAGTACACTCCCTATCATACCTCTGTAGTTGGTTTGATCCACTGGTTCTCCAGCTTCATCTATATCCAACATACATGTGGTACTCATAGGTGTGTCACTACCTTTACTACCATCCAAAGAAAAACGTTTTAAAAGACCCTTAATATATTTTCTTTGATTCAAAACAACACCATTTTTATTTTGAAAGATCTGAAATCCAAGGAAAAATTTGAGTTCTCCCATTAAACTCATTTCAAACTCATTTTGCATCATTTTTTAAAAATCAACACATAAGGAACATTTTGAAGATCCAAAAATAATATCATCCACATAAATCTGTACTATCAAAACATATTTAGAAATCCATTTAATGAAAAGAGTAGGATCATCTATCCCTTTGGTAAAACCTTTTGAAATACGAAAAGAGCTGAGCCTATCATACCATGCTCTTGGAGCTTGTTTTAAGCCATACAGAGCTTTAGACAGTTTGAAAACATGATTGGAGAAATGGGAATTTGTAAAACCAGGGGGTTGTTCAACAAACACATCCTCAACTATGTATCCATTTAGAAAATCACTTTTATTATCTATTTGATAAAGTTTCAAATTCAGATGAGCTGCATAAGCAAGTAGTATCCTAATGGATTATAGTCTAGCTATAGGAGAAAAGGTCTCCTGATAGTCTATTCCTTCTTCTTGGCTATATCATTGTGTAACTAGCCTAGCTTTATTTCTAACTATATTCCCAGACTCATTTACTTTGTTTCTAAACACCCATTTTGTGCCTATGGTTAGGGTTTCCTTGGGTCTTTCCACTAATTCTAAAACATTGTTTCTTTCTAACTGATTTAGTTTTTCTTGAATAGCCATTACCCAAAATTATTCATTGATTGCATCATTAATATTTTTGGGTTCATGCTGTGAATGAAAAGCATGATGTTCATCCTAGTTTCTTAGAGAATCTCTAGTTTGTGTTCCTCTATTTAAATCTCATACAACAACATCTAGAGGATGATTCTTGAGAGTCCTAATACCTCTAGGAAGGGTTGAACTAGATTTTTCATAGTTGTCTGTAGGTTCAAAATCAGCAAGTGCAGATTCTGGAAAATTTCCAGAACTGGATACTTTTATAGGGGATTCAATATTTTAACCATTAAGGTCCAAATTTGATAAATCATTCTCAAGATTTTGAAGAGAATATTTAGGCTCATGTGGATCAGCCTCATCTAATTTGATATGAAATGATTCTTCCACACATTTGGTTTTCTTATTGAAAACTCTATAATGTTTACTTGAAATAAAATAACCTTAAAAAATTGCTTCATCACTTTTGGGAGCAAATTTGTCAAGATTATCTTTAGTATTAAGAATAAAGACATTGTAACCAAAAACTCTAAAGTAATTAACCTTAGGCTTCCTATTATTCCACAGTTCATAAGGGGTTATTTTTAGAATAGGTCTACTTAAGACTTAATTAATAATGTATCAAGGTGTATTTATAGATTTTGGCCAAAAATAAATAGGTATGTTATACTCATTAAGCATAGTTATTGCAATTTCTTGAAGGGTCCTATTTCTTCTTTCTACTACTCCATTTTTTGGGGTGTCATAGGGGCATAACATTTGTGACTATTTCCAATATGTGGGAAGTAGGATTCAAACTCATGATTCTCAAACTAATGGCCATGATCACTTCTTAGGGTTTTAATCTTAAGTCCACTAAGGTTTTCTACAGACTTAGAATATTTGACAATGTATGAATAAGCTTCACTTTTGTGAGCTAGAAAGTATACCAAAGTATACCTAGAAAAGTCATCTACAAGAACATAAACATAGTGCTTCCTATTTAAACTAGAAACTCTTGATGGTACAAACAAATCCATGTGAACCAACTAAAGTGGTTGAGAAGTTGAAACTTGATTCTTTGATTTGAAGGAAAAAATTTTTTGTTTTCCATTTTGACAGGGATTACAAACTTTATCATTTGGGAATTCCAATTTATGTAGGTCTCTAACTAAAAATTTCTTAGATATCTTCCTATGTGAGTGCATATTACAGTGTCCTAATCTTCTATATTAAAACCAAGATTCTTTATGAAAAGAATTTAAACACGAAAAATTTTGTTTGGATAAGGAGTTTAAATCAACAGCATATACATTCTCATTTCTACATGCTGTTAAAACTAAGTCATTCACTGAATTAAAAACATTTAATGAATCATTTTCAAATTTAATGTTAAGGCCATCATCACATAACTAAGATATGATAAGTAAATTATACATTAATCCATCAACAAATAGTACTTTAGAAATTAATATTGTCTAAGGGTTACCCATCTAGCCTAAGACGATGATTTTTCCTCTTGCGTTGTCACCAATGGTGAAATGCCCACCATCAAATTTAATTAGACTTTTAAAGCAAGAATAGTCTTCTGTCATATGTCTTGAACATCAACTTTCCAAATACCATAGAGTGATACAAGAACTCTTTAAACAACTTCCCTACAAATCAGATTATACATGGGATAATTTTGGTACCCAGATCATCTTGGGTCTATAAATGTCAGCCAATAAAACTTTGGGAACCCATATTTGCTTTATAAAATTTATGAAATCAACAAACATATTTTGAGACATAAATACATTGTTCGGTCCTTTAGAAAATTTTTTCTCAAATGATTTCCCCAAATTAGCAGCGAACTATCCAGATTTGGGAACAAATTTAGTTTTGCTAATGTGTCTCTGTCTAGGCTGATATCCTAGAGCAGTTGTATATTTTGGAGCAATATGTCTTCCTAGGAACTGTGTCATGGTATCTCTACCAGCAGTGATCTTCTCAATATCCCTTCGTAATTGTTCATTAGATAATTTGAGATGAGTATTCTCTTTCAACAATTGAGCATTCTTTTCTTTTTCAAAACTTAGATATGTTTTAATATTACTAGTCAAGGCATGTTGTTTCTTAAATGATTTGCATTTATCTTTTAGTTCATTATAGAATCTTCCAGTAAATTGCAATATTCAAACAGTTCATCCTTAGACATATTTTCATCATTATCTGAGTCACTGTTATTTTTAGAATAATAATTATTTAGAATAGGGGAAACAGGTACCTCAGATATGTTAGTCATGAAGCACATGTTGTTATGATTCTTTTTAGAGTCAGTAGATTCTGATTCACTTGTGCTGTCTTCCGAAGCACACCATGTTGCTTTAATGGATTTCTTGTACTTTTCATCATTATAGTAATATTTCTTTTTGAATTTTAACTCCGGACAGTCAGCCTTGATGTGTCCTTTCCTCTTGCATTCATAACAAACTATATCATTTTCCTTGTCAGATTTCTTCCAATCCTTCTTCGACTTACCATGTTGATCATATTTACCCTTGTAGTTTGGCTTTATGAAAAACATTTTCATCCTATAGAACTTCTTAAATATCCTAGCTATTTGAGCCATTTATTCATCACTATCTGAATCTGAATCTTCACTAGTTGATCTTTCAGTAGGTACATGTATTTTCTCCTTGTCTTTGCTCTTAGAGGCAGTAGACATAAATTCTATAGATTTTATTTTGGGTTCATCATCTTCTCCTTTGTTAAATTTCAATTCCTCTTCATACATCATTAGTTTACCAATCAATTCCTTAACCGGTAGCTTGTTGATGTCACATGACTCTCGGATAGACCCAGACGTGCCCACCCATCTATCAAGAAAACATCTCAATATTCTCATAATCTTCTCCTTTTCAGGAGCAACTTTTCCCAATGAACTCATGGTGTTGATAATATCATTAAACCTAAGATACATATCCAAAATGGTTTTATTAGGTCTCAATTTATAATTATCATATATAATAGTATAAGTATTTAATCTCATTTCATTCACATTGGTTGTTCCTTCATGAGAAACAGCCATGGTGTCCCAGATTTGATGGGCTGTTTTACATGCAGAAATTCTGTTAAATTCCTCATATCCTAAATATAAGTAAAGAGCATTAATATATTTACAGTTATTATTATAGTCAGACTTTGTAGCATCATCCCAGGTAGATCTAAAAGTTTTGGTTATTTCATATTCTGATTCTATAGCATAACAAATTTCAAAACCAATACTTTCCAAATGAATATTCATTTTATTTTTTCATCGACCATAATTCACACCATTAAAGAATGGTGGAATGTTATTAGCATCACCTTCTAGTCAATTATCCATAACTAGATTTTTGAAAATATTTTTAAGAGAGAAAATTTAGAACCAAGAAAAATTTAAGATATTTATGTAAAACTAAAATCACAGTTTGAAAATAGAGGGTTTAAAAACCTTTTATTTCTAAATAAGAATGAAACCCTTAATAAAAAAGTTCTGGTTGGAGTGGATACTCAAGAGGGGGGTGAATTGAGTTCCAATTTAAATTTTCTATTAAAAACATTTTGGTTTAAAATCCCCCAAATTAGAAGAGCCCAGTAAATCATGGAAGTAGAGATATAAGTGAGTTATTATTCAACAGGTTTCTCAAAGGTTGATTACTCCACAGTTGAATCAGTATGAGAACTAATTCAACTTTTGAAACAAGTTTACTAAACAAATCAGATATAAACACTAACCAGAACTAACTATCAGAGTGAATGAAAAAACAATTTGTATCGTTGATAATATAAGAACAGTGGATAGATGTTAATCAGAGTAATGAAAAGTTTAACACAACACATTTAAACAAGAGGTTCAGTCTTAAGTAAATACCTAGTCCTCTCCACTTGGTGATCACCTGACACCATGAAATTATATTAAAAAGTGATACATAGCCTTTATCGGGCTTTACAGCAACTTTCAAAAACTGTTCAGGTTTTTAACCTCTACCACAGTTCTTCGTGGGAAAAAAATAATCTACCAAGCCACACCTGGCTTCTTCCATAGTTATACATGGGAAAAATGTATGAATAGATTGGTATGTTTATTTTCAATATCCCTCAGTTCAACCACAAGAGACAGTGTGTATAACACATACACACTGCTCACAAATGTAAATTTTTTAAACACAGTAGAGAAAAAGGCAGTAGGGATAAGTTTGGAATGCTCTATTGTGTTGTAAGATCAGCTCTGGACTTGTTGGAATGAATGAAATGAATATTCGGTCCTTCTCTGTATGTTGCCTCCAAAATAGAGTGTCGCAACTTCCAGGTTGTGACTTCCTGATGTAGAGATGACCAGCTTCTAGGATTCAAAAACTCTTTGCAGCACACTACTACAAATTGTAGAAGTTTCTTTTCAATAGATCCTTGTAAAGATCTTGTTATTTTGGATTTGTGCTTAAGAGTTTCCTACTTCTTTCTAGTATGTTTGGGGTCTCTCTGTTTGTGTGTCTCTCTTCTGTGTGTTTTATAGTCTCTTGTTTTTGTGTTTTTTTGTCCAGTAGAGGCCGACAAGAGAAATGTTTCAAACACGTGTGGTATTCTTCGTACATCATACTGTCTCCTGATATCCCTACAAATAACATTAAATAATGTCAGGTGCATTAATTTGTCCAAAAATTACTGTTATAATAATATTTAAAAAATAAGTAAACAAAAGAAAAGAATATCATTAGACTGGTAGCAGATGCATGTCACATGGTAGACTTCAATCTCTACAGCTGTGGACTTTATCGGTAGACTATTCAGTTGTAAGCTTGAAACGGTGGGTTCTTCAACTATAGGCTTGTAACGGTGGACTTTGTGTTTAGTGGATGTCTTGTAACGGTAGCATTTACTATGTATAACAGTAACTCCCCATTAATATTCATTGAGCAACAGTCGACTATATCGTCATTAGAAGTTGTCCAGTGGTAGCCTTCTACTAAACTTGTCAAACTGTAGGTTTGAACAGAGAGGTTCTCAATAGAATACATGAGAAAGAGGCTGAAAGTGGACTTCTAGCAGATACCTTGTTATAGTAGTGACCTTATGACATTAACTCTTTGTCTGTGAGCATTGATAAGTAAATCATCAGTAGGTTTGTGATAGTAATCGTGTATCGGTAGCTTCCAACAGTGACTGTAAATCTTCAACAATGATCTTCTAGAATCAGTGACTTAAGGAGATAGTAAGTTAAAATGGTGACTTTGAACAGAAGGCTCTTACCAGTAGCCTTTAACAGTGAACTTATATTTAGATAAATATGAACTGAAAGTTGATCCAGCAAAGTCATGAGTCTTAAGAATATATATTGTTGAGAATAATATAATTTTATTTGTAGATTAAAAAGATTAATGACTGACTTAATATATTATGATCAATTTTTAAACATGATTTGTGATTGTTAAAATTGGTGAGTCCAACACATGTTTTAATAATATGTGAAACCCTATCCACTTTATAAAAATTTTTGAAACCAAATTAAAAAACATACCCACCCCACCACCACCCTCCACCCATCCAAACCAATCTTCCACTTGGCCCATATCTATAAAATTCCACATTTATCATCAGCACTTTCTATATTTTTGAACAAATATCACACCTCATCATCATTACCATGTCCATGTATTTCATTAAATGCACCAACTTTGACTGCATTGACATCACCCAATGCATGTATGTGCATCTCCAATCTAAAATGTATAGATAAATCCTTATTGTTATCTATAAAACAAATTATCACACGATCAACTAATCATCATTAATATAAATGAACATGTATTATCCTTGAACTTCTATTATATAAAAATTTGTCTCTAGTAATGCAATGATCATGTAAATAATCAAAATAATCAAAAAGTAAATCTTTTGCCTCTAAATGTGACATCCATTTGGTGTAGATAAACTTACCCTTTACATTACATCTTAGTACCCATTTTTTTATCAATCAATTAGAGTAGTATATTCATGACATCTTCAATGATAAATTTTGATTAAATAATCCATCTTTGAACTTCAATGAACAAGAATACTCATAAAATATTAGTGTACATTCAATTTCAACTTGTCTCCTCCTCAAGTGTTCCATAAGACAACAAATTATATGTTTTTAAATTTCTATAATTGAACCATTGATGATTATATAAACACCCATTATTTTTTAGATTTATTTCATCAAATGTAACACAATAAATTTTTTTAAACACTATTCAAACTCTTCATGTTATTCAATTCCCACAATATCTCTTTATAATTAGGATACAACTTTACCACTTAAGTAATATCTCAATTATTTATTGGCTTTAAAAGATTGATTTAGTCCCACAGTTTTTAATTTCATATTCATAAATCATTCTATTCTAAAGATACTGATTCACAATTTAATAAATATATGTAACGCATAAGGAGAAGATATAGGTGAATAAACAAAGGAATGAGCGGGTGATCAACATGACGTGAGGTGGGAGATTTTTTTAGCTTCACCCAAGAACCCTCCACCCATCCACTCCCCATGTGACTCATAACTATTGGGCATCATGACGTTTATTGATGAGAGGGAAAATTATTAATATATAGATTGATCTCAACATTAATTAGAAATACTCTCCAAACAATAATAGAGTATTAATTCTAATTATTAATGGATAGAATAATTAATTTTGAATGCCTTAATATGGGATTATGACATAGTATCTATATAAGAGGATGTGACATCATATTTTTTGAGAAGTTCCAGCGCAAATTTGTATACAATAGTGAACTGAGAAGGATTTTCCGTGTCTGCAGTGGATCATGTGACATGCCAAATATGGAAAAATTATCCTTCCCCTGTGGAGAGGATCATTACAAGACCTTAAATATTTTTCCACTGAGAGTAATGATGATGATAACATGTACTTGTTAGTATGTACGGCACGTCATCATTTAATAGGTGCGGAGAAGAAGCGACATAATTGATGATTGGGACCACATTTCGAATGTCTCCCAAATAGAACTGATCCGGTGGTGTGTATTGGTTAATGATTAGAAGTACATCATGATGAAGAGATCATGAAAGAAGAAATCTTCTGGTGTCACATGACGGTGTGAGGTTGACGTATATTCGTATGAAGATCTCCGAGGGAGTGATGTTTTGTCAACTGAATAGTGATTTTTTGTCACAAATTGATCATTAGGTACATGGCTTTGGCAAGATGATTTTCATAGAGGATTGAACTGTATTGAAGAGTGTATTTACATTGGTTTTTATCCACCATAATTTTAATTTATGTTTGGGTATTACATGGAATATATGTATTCTATGATTTATAGTGGATATTTATGTGAATTGGACTATGGTTATTTAATCCTCCAGATTGGAGGGTTTTTCCATGTTAAAAAAATACTTCATGCTGATTTATTTATTACTCTTATATCACTTCCATATTGATTTGGGATTATAACAAGTTGTTTGAATGAGATTTTATATCATGTTAGAGATTCTCCACAAAAATTGGAATCATAGGTGATGCTTCAGGCAATCAATTTATGGTGAAAATTTTGGTTTTTTTAGAGTATCAATGAAATGTGTGTGAAGCCGAATAAGATATGGAAATTAATGATGGTTGAGAGAAGTGATGAACATGTTATCTCATGTGATGTGGCATCGGGGTAGTTATTTTCTAAAATTGATATAGATTTTGTGATAATAACAATTATGGGGGAGCCATATATTTCTATTTTTGGTCTTGTTCAGTGCGATGGTGTAGACAATAATGTGAGGATGATTTTGGAATTTGGTTTTCTATTTTTAGGGGGAGAAAATATTAATTTTTTTGAGAAGTAAAATAAGAAATTTCAATATTCTTCAACAGAAGATGATGGTTGGTGTGATACCAACATATTTTCAATCCAACTAGGTTTTTGGATGTTTTTATTCATTAATCTGATGAAGGGGATGATTTTTTGGGTTCATCAAATTTATTAATGAGAGAGAAAATAATGAATGGAGAGAATTATCTCAAAATTAATAGGTGATTTAAACCCAACATTAACACATATTTAATTTTCAATATTAAAGGATATAATAATTCATGTTAATTTCATTAATTGTGGATTATGGACTTAGTTCCTATATAAGAGGATGAATTAGCTTATTTTTAGAGCGGTTCTACCCCATTGTAGATGGAAAAAGAGAACTTGGATGGGGTAGTCATGTTTTCAATGGCCCATGTGACACATTGATGATGGCACAACTCTATTTTACATGTGGAGAGGTTCCAGACATGATGATCAAGATGTGTCCACTGAGTGAAAAAAGGGGGATACTGTGTTAGTGGTCGTATGTAAGGCCCATCAGTGTTTAATAGGTTCAAAGTAGTTGTGATTCAATTGATGATCAAGACCATGTATGTAAAGTCTCCTTAATCGTTGTGATCAGGTGGCACATCCCAATTTTATGATTGGTGGTAAATCATGATGGAGGGTCATGAGAGATAAATCTTTTAGGTTTCTCAATATGGTGTGAGGTGGGATCATATTTAGATGAATACCTCTATGGTAGTGACATTTCATTAATATATGTGTGACATTTTCTCACAGATTTATCTTTATATACATGGCATTGGATAGATGATTTTTAGATAAAATGAATGAGTATTAGGGTGTAGTTTTTCAAAATTTTCTCAATACAATCATTGTATTTAATTATTGGGAATTAATTGTATTCTTTGTATTCTCTGATTCATAGTGGATATTTTAAAAAATTGGTCCATGGTTTTTTATTCCTCCACATAAGATACTTTTACAGCATTAAAAATATGGTGTTCATATTTATTAATTCTTCCTATATCACTCCCATATTTTTTGTGTTTCTTATAAGTTGTTTCTCAAGTGTTTTTATCCCAATTTTGGAATTCTCTGCTGACATTGACGCGTCTCTATAAAAGCAAACCTTTATAACAATCCATAACTGCACCTTGAAATGAATAACAAACCTCATCATCTCCTCCTCGACCACATAATTACTTAGATACGGTGACTTTAACTGCATTGAAAGTAGCCAGTCTAGGAAGTTTTCCATTTATTGATCCCGAAATTAATGGGAGTTATCAGTGTGTCACCCACATATTTTTTAATTTGTTTTTTATGAAGAAGTAAGAGTGTACCAAAGAGATTATGGAAAATGTAGGACTAGGTCTCTCCTCATCATTACAACAAAATCACTTAATTTAACACTCAACTAAAATAGATCCTCTATGTGATTTTTATAACATGGATTTTTTTTGGGAATCTACTCCAGTGACAAGAACTCCATGAGAGAGGTTTCGGCAGCATGTAACCTCCCTAGATGCAGCTGTTGCATCCCCAACTTCCCTCTACACCCACTATATTTTCTATTTAATTTGACCGTTCGTCTTAGAAGAAGAATAAGGGACCATGGAAATTTCATAGGATATTAATTTAACATATGGTGGGGTTTTCTAATGTTATAATGATGGGAACTTTTAGTCCCACTCTATTAGTGTGTGGTTTCTTGAGGGAGAATGAACAATGTTCCTCTCTAGATGTCATATGTATCAGAAACAAAGTAATGGTAAATAATTTGTCCATTTTAGAATGGGTCACTCTTATATATCTTGCACTATGGGTGTGAAATGATGGACCATTGTTGGTCCGAATATATCCTTATAAAATAGCTCCAGAATCCAATTCTATATTCAGCACGCCTTCTAAATTCCTAGTCTCATAAAATGTTCCATATTTTACAACTCATGATTCAACCATGGATACCTAACTGATAATCCAAACACCATATGAAAAAGGAATTACATATAAACACAACATTAGTCTGACCAATATAAATTATGTTCATATGAAAACCTATTAACTATAAGATTCCTTGAAAATATTCCAATCCCTCATTCTTCATCAAAAAATTAACATCACCCTATCCAACTATCTTGTGTGCTTCCCATCTTCGCGGTTAAACCTTCTCAAGATTCCAAATATGTAATTCTAAATGAAACCTTCTTCGATGTTGTGTAAAATGAAGTTCTAGAGACAAGAATCTTTGAATCTATCAAACTTGTGACACTCAATATCAAAATTTCATCCTCTATATCAACTATGGAGATTACAAATAGAGCATAAGTATACTTTCTATGTTTGACTCATCTAACCTGAAAATCATTTTATAGGTGTTCCTTATTTCCATTGTGACAACATATAGATACATGTTGAAGTAGAAGAGGTTCACCCTGGTTAAATAAACAAAAAACAGAAAGATAAATGACGAACACACAATGATTTACATGGTTTACCAAGGGTTTTCTATGT
Organism: Viscum album; assembly: GCA_963277665.1. NCBI lineage: Eukaryota > Viridiplantae > Streptophyta > Magnoliopsida > Santalales > Viscaceae > Viscum > Viscum album. The sequence goes on from OY728156.1 coordinate 963,309,549, forward strand.
CCATATGAAAACATTTATAGTTCTATTATATATTTCTCAGGATGAACATATGAGGTTCACCCAGAGTAAAAAATGGGATTTTTCCAGACTAAAAATTCATTGTATTGAATATCATTTTATTGATGAAAAAAAATTCCACTACTTCGGTCGTTTATCTATATATAATAATTTACATGTCGCTTGTTATTGTCCACTGTGCTGGCTTCCTACTAAAGCAGAACGAAAATTGTACTATAATTTTTCCCAACCAAAGAAACCCAGTCCAAACAATAAATTATTATCGTGGATTTCTCTACTGATTTTGAGTTACCCCCCCCCCCAAATCTACCCATCATGATAAATTTGGGGTTGAAGCTAGACATGCAGTTTTCTTGTAGATGTCCTACATTTCTATCAGTAAAACATTCATCATCATATATATCCAATTATTATTGTTATGTATTTTCTCTACATTCAAAAATCATTCTTCCAACACATTTCGGATCCAGTGGTATCACATGTCGATATGTTTGGATAGAGAATAAAATGTTTCATTTTAACAAAGATGAAAAACACTATGAATATCATAACAGAGAACATAATTATCTCAAATCTATCCTAGCTCCTCTAAAAATATATTCATCCACAACATCCCCTTACATTCTATAGTTTTTTTGTTATACTCTTCTTCTCTGGTGGATAGGGCAACACACTTCTAAGGTCATGATTTCAAGGAGGATTCGCCCCTACAAATGATATTAGGTATCCCAATGTAGATTTCCACATTTCTAAATATCTATCCATATCACCATCTTTGTATCATTCTGAAAGAGGTTTATCACTTCCAAAATATAAACAATGACTAGATGTACCTGAAAGATTCTATAATATGCATTTCAACGTTGTCCAATACTGATTTCTTAGATTTGAATAAAATATCATCATAATGGAAATGAATTGAGGAATATCTAGTCTGATACATAACATGATATACATATGATTTTCAATGAATGACTGATAAATAATTTTTTCAATCTCTACATTACCCTCCATAGTTGATGGAATATAACTAGTCCTGAGCATAAATTTACTCGCAAGTGGAGTTCTTATAACATCCCTAGTTTTAATAAATTTTTTATTTATTTTATAATTATAATTTTTATTTAAACAATAATTCAGTATTAGTAGAACATATGTAATGTAATAAACAATTATAAATTAATAAAATATATTTATAAAAAATGATTTAGTTATAATGAAAATTTATTAAATGACATTTTTACAAGTTATTTTTGTCATGTTTACAAAACTATGATATTATAATATAATCAAAATTATTTAACTGTTTTATTATTAACACAAAATAATATTTTTATTATAAAACTTTTGTTTCAGTAAATAAATTAAAATAATTATAAGTTAACATATAAGAATAATGATAAAAATGATAAATATACAAAATATAATATTAATATATGAAAAAATAAAATAATGAAAATATTAATAGATAAAATTTTAATACACATAATTGTGAATATTAATTTATATATATATATATATTTAAATAATTAATATTAATAAAATTTCATAATAAAAAAGTAATAATATATAATTTCAAATTATGAATTATAAGATAATATATATATATACATATATAAGTATTACATTGAATTATAATATTTATAAACATTATAATAATCCTATAATTATTTCACAATTAAAATTATTATATAAATATAATCATTCGTTTTAAAGCAATAAATTATTTTCACATAATATATGAAATAATTTAAGTTAATTCTTTTTCAATTATGATAATTAATATCTTATAGTTACATATTAATTTTGTTGAAATTTATAAATTAATAAAATTAAATTTAATGATATTTGTGACAATAAAAATAATAATAAATGATAAAAAGGGAGTCCAATCAAGATTATGGGTTTTAGTCTCTCGATGTCTAATGGGAAGTAGAAAAAAATGGTTACTACATTAGAGGAGTTGGAAACACAGGGAGATGTCGATGTGATAGACGGATCGACAGAGAGCATACCGAGGGATCAAGTCATTCAAGCCAATAATGAAAGAGATAGAGTTGGGTGCAAAGGCCATCGTGTGTGAGATGGAGGCCATTAATGAACATCATTTGAATGATCTTATTAATGTAAGGATTTTGAGAAGTGTGAAGAGGAAATTGAGCACGATTCTATGGTTTGAGGGTGAAATCTATTTTCAAAGTGTACATATATCTTCATTGATGATGTAGGTAAATTTTATGTGTCTGAATCTTGTTTTGGGAATCATTTGGTGGTAACAGTGAAATTTTTATCATTTTATTATCTTTTCTACATCTGTATTTTCCTATTATCTACTATTGAATACAATAAAAATTGGTTTTCTTCATCCTACTTTGAATTTTTTATAGATTGTTCTATGAACAGGGTGAATTTTTATTCTCTTCGATTGATTTTTTAGCTAATTTGAATATATAAATTTATATCTACTTTTCTATACATTATTTATTTGGGGAATGTTAATATTTATTTCATTATGAATTTTTCAAAATTCTGATAACCAACTTGCACTAATTATAAAATACATAATATCCTGCTCAACACGTGTTTCATAAGAATTGCATATTCTTTTTTAGATTCTTCGTTATATGATTCTCTACAATAGAGAATTAATATATTAAAATAATTGAACTTAAGTGAATGTTGTATTAATATAACCAACATACACACATGTATATACATATATATAATATTATAGTTATGAAATTGGTTATAAATAGAGATTTTAGTTCCACATTTCCTTGGTGGTATATTTCTAAAGCGTTGTACTAAGGTCCCTTTGGGAAAAAATGGGCTTTCAGGCCTTATATAGGGGATTTTATGCCACCGGGTGTATGATACATGTAATGGGTCCTCCTATACCCAATTAGAAAATGAGGAAATTGATTTAATAACAAAAATGATACTTTTTATCCAACCATTAAATATATATATGTGTGTGTGGGTGTGTGTGTTTGTGATTATATGAATAAATTTGATTTCATATGGAAATTACTTCTTTTAGAAAACTATTTTACTGTGTTTTTGGTTTATAAGAGTTTTCAAATTCTATCATAAAATTATATATTTTTTTTCATTATGAAATACCAATTTTGAACTAATGTATACAACATAATCAAGGCTTTTCATTCCATTGATATTTGATTTTAGATAGATATATGTTTTAAAAAAAGTTATTATATCGTTTTATGATTACAATTTATAGTAATTTTTATTAATGAAAACTCCCATTTTTTATGTGAAAAGTCCATGAATATCATTTACCATATAAGGCATGACCATTATCTTGACTCATGATATATCGTTCATTTATAATACGTGTACTAGTTTTGAAAAAATATGTTATATTTTCATTTACATACCGTGCAAAGTAAAATTTTCATCATATTTGGATGTTACAAATATAGAAAAAATGTTCATGTAAAATTTTACACACTCACACACTCACACACTCACACTGACACATATAATTACTAAATAAATCATTATGTTTTTATTGTAAAATATCTTGTGAATATATATATATATATAGTAAGGAAATATTAATTTTTTAATTAAATATTGAACTTGGGAATGGTAAATATGGTAGGGAATTTGAGAGTGAACTCATTCCTCAAAACATGGGTTGGTCCAAGATAGTGTTAAATGTTTGATGTTTCCCCAACATTTTCTTTTCCTTTGTTTATTAATATTTAATGAAATTTTAGTGGATTAATTTTAAATCAATATTAAGAATGTGTGCATTCAATGTTATATCGTCTTTTCTAAGCATAGAGAATTTCAATACAATTTTTAAAATGTAACTCCAAATTTATTTTGCGGTATTATTAATATATAGATCAAAATTATTTTTCTAATTTTATTTTCATGGAATATTTAATAAAAGTATATCACTAGATTTAAAACCCCTTATTGGTAAACATAATGCTCATCCATTATTTTAATATGATTTTCATAGGTTTTGAGTCGAATAACACTTTTTTAAGAGTTAGCACACATGATGAAAATAATTTTATTTAACAGTAATAAATTTTAATATGTGGTCCAATTATCCAAATCCAAGATCAGTAAAGTTCTCAAAATATATTGAATGTTGTGTATTTGTTTATTCTATTTAAAAAATTTCTGAACTAGGTTTTTGGTTTTGAGTCTTTATACATGGTATTAGTGCAATGGTCTAGAAAGCTGTAGAGTTTAGATACTTTCATTTAAAGAATGTTTTTGGGGTAGAGTATTAAAGTTTATTTGACATAGTTTTTATTATATTTTTAGAACAAAATTGATAATTTATTTTAGTCCAAATAATGAACTATGAGGGGACAATTAATTATTGGGACTATAATTTAACATCACATTTTTAAATTAAAGGATTATTTATGTTATTATTAGATTTTTTAATTAAAAATAATTCAGTATTAATATAAAAATAGTAATTTAATATTATATTATAAATTAATAATAATAATAATTAAATGAAGGAAGAGGTTATAATGAAATTTTATTAAATGATATTTTTACCTGTTAATTTTAACATTTAAAAAATAGTTAAAAATGGTTTAATATAATTGATTATCATTAATTATGAATGTCACGACCCCCTCCCCATAATGTGCGCCCCTCCTAGGCCGACATTGTGAGAAGGGAGATAATGAATCCCATGTCCCGCCTCTAGTAGGCCCCGGGTTGACGACTGGCGCAAAGGGTATAGTAACACACAAATAGAGGCATTACCCTCTAAGAGAACACATGCAGAAGAAAGAGATAATTGAGACACCAATCAACTCCAACTCAGAACTAGAAATATAAAAGAAAACCCAAGTGCACATATGTAATGTCATGAAAAAGTACTACAACTGAAAGAGATAACCTACAAGTACCCAAAGGAAATTAAAAACCGCTGATGGCACAAGCCCGAACAGCTCCAGCAACCCAAAGCTCGTAGAAACCAGCTTGATCTCCAACCAATTCAAAGTGACTTGAAAAATATTTTATATATACGTAGGGTGAGTATAACATTATACTTAGTAGAATCATCCCCGAAGCCTCTCGTGAAAAAGTAAATAAAGCATGCTAAAGTACAGTGAACAATACGTGAAACTAACACGTCACCTAAACATGTATAATAAGTTCCCAATCCTACCATGGCTACTATATCCCAGTAATTCATAAAAGAGTATAACATTTAGTAAAGAATATCAAGGGTAACTACTACTAATTCCCTAGTAGTTTTCCTCTTTTCCCCAATGACATACATCATGTGCATCTCTCTCCAAGGGCTTGCCTGCAGACACCTGGGCTATGATCCACAATCTACACCATGTGCACCACAACGGCTTGCCCGCAATCACCTGGGTGAGACACCACACCACCATCACAACCAAAAGTAACCAGTTAGTTTCCGGGAGCCACCACAGCTCACATAACGTGTATCATACGTCGGGTATTATACCTCAATCCATTATAGCCCATACACTGAGTAAGGATCCTCAAGCCATCACAACCTATAAACATTAGACCTATAGTAGTCCATAGGATACTACATCCAGAATATATGTGTCTGAATAACCACAATCCATTACAGCCCTCTACACACATATATGGTGAGAACTAACCATTGTGCCTAATGGCACTAGTATATACCAAGGGAAGAGAGTGGGGTCAAAGGGGGTAGTCATCCATTCATCCCCCACTAGAATGTTGGGGAAAACACCCCCCATGGCCTAGAATCCCCAGGGTGTCAGTTTCCCTTTCTGAAAGGGTCGAGTAGCATATAGGAAAACAAAAATTACAGAATAAACTATAACTCACAACCACACTATTGGCATAACATAGTATTAGACACAACTGCAACTAATGTCTCTCGATCTCTGGGTTTCCACATATATGACTAGGAAGCCTATAATCAAACAACCATTTAAGGGCTTTATTTGATTACTTTATTCCCTTTTTATCAATTATAGTGTACGATAATTAATTCATTAAACATTAATTAACCATGAACAATTTCACATTAAATTCAATAATCACCACATCCAAAAATCCCACCTGTCCATTCAAAAGTTCTCAACCTCATCATTATGTTTCAACAAACTCCATCCCCATGGGTTAGCATTATTTATTCAATCATTCATTATTGAATTACTTTCCCATATTCCTTGGAATTCTAGAAAACAATCTTATGCTACTAAACAAAATGGGATCAACTTGGTGAGTGGATGTACTACCCGTTGAGTCTTTTCCGCCTTTAACAAGACCATTGACCCATTATCCCTTGAGAGGATAAACACAGAAAGCATATGGCATACCCCATGTGTCTTAACCTCTTCCAGAAGAAGGGTAAGAAAGACCAGCTTCCTTGATCAGTGGGGAAAAGTAAAGCAGATAATCAACCAAATAATTGACAAGAATCCAACAACCAAATCCATCCTATTTCATCATCCCTCGTGTCCTCCCCGACACCCAAATGCATAAACCGATACATCTCGCCACACTAGGCATTATCCACTACCACAACCAAAATATCATCTATGCCTCCACATACCACAACACCCCTCATGGGACACATTACAACACAAGTAGCATGAAAAACAAACATCACATCAAATTGGGTTCTTGGCCCCTTTACAAGGAATCCTACCTTCATTCAACAAGTACCAACAGATTTCAGTTTTACCAAAAAACTGAATTAAACACGTTCATCGACATCAATTTGACTAACATCAACTGGGAACAACAACCACAACAACAACAACCAGATTCTTTTACATTCCTCTTTATCTTTAGACAAGTAATTATCAATTTATTCTGGCTTTACTTTCTTTATCAATTTCATCATGAGCAACATGCTAACAAGCAAGGCATAGACATCACACTATCTAGCAAATCAAGAGCCAAACCGTTATCACGATAGAAAGAAACAACATGAGATCAAACCAATTCTATTAATCCGGTTATAGTATTTAATTTGGTCAATGTCATTGTGTTGTGAAGGGCTAAATCATGCTAACTCTATGATTGGACATAAACAATTAGAGAAGCCACGAATCTGATACCTCAACGGTTTTTGACGAAAACCACAATGGCCGACGAACAATCAAGGAACCCCGGTCGACTATAAGTCCCCAGTCTTAAACATTACTTAATCTTGATATATCTATAGAATAGACATTGAGGATCTTTTCAGGTTTAGAGTTTTAGATAATTAGATCATAAAACATGCATTACATTCCACATTTAAACAAAGTGGTTACATAAAAGATAGAATTCATTTTTCCTATCAACAGAAACATATTTAAAATAAAACATGGATTCATTCTTGACACATCCTTGAAACTATCATCATATCATGTACCTTTCCCTTGACCTGTGAAAAACATTTCAAAAACGTTGGATGAGCATAATAATATCAGTAAGGGATATAAAAATATGGAAAGGAAACATGAGTACATGTATGCATAAGAATCAATGAAATCATACATTACTCATAAAACATAAGAACATTAACATACCACATTAAATGATGAATAAATCATAGAAATCATAAGACGTAAACATAACTTGAGGCATTCATAACATTCTTACGTAGTGAGTAACACTCTTGGTTACGTTTGGAATACCTATCATAGTATATTCCATAAATATCTTCGGAGAAACCATAACATTTAACTCCTTAACGTTACCCAATGCATTGGAGATCTATATCGGTCTCACCCACCCTTAGTTTATCATGGAAACACCCGTCTTCATAAAAAATTCCCAAGAACCATAACATAATCATGTCACATAAAACATGCATAAAGGAAACATAACATTTCCACATTTCAATCACATGATATCATTACAACAAATTGTTATAATAAAAACATTATGAAAACCATTTTAAATACCAAAATAAAAGAAAAGTAAAACATGGTATTTATTGTTCATTTAAAAAAATGTTATGGCTTCTAGAGGATGTTGAAGCTCAAATAATGGTCAGGGCGGCGGAGAAGTTGTTGCCTCCGCATACGTACGAAAAAATCATTCCCTTTTCTCACTTAGTATAACGCTTCGTATAAAAATATTCCTTTTGAATAAAATTAAACGTCAAAGGTGTTTATACACCATATATAATAAAGTTGTTTATAAAATAAATATGTCACAATGAAAGGAGATTGAGACGAAGTCCCACACCTCAGGTCCGATATGACTCGATCGTTCTATAACCTCGTGAATAATAAACATGAGTTAATTTCTACTTGATTAAGAACCGTTTTCATGTTCATTATTCTTTTTATATCACTTATTACCACTATGTAATAATTTAAGTTAATAATGGTTGTTTTGTAGATCATTGGTACTTGAGTCAAAATTAAACTCTTTATAATTACAAGTTGTTACTGTGGAAAAATATCCATTATATCCAGAATTATATTCTTGATTCAGATATCATATATAACATATATATCCAGTTTATACATGAATTTATAATATTACATAACATTTAGATGTATGAAATGAAAGGAACCGTTCATGGAGACGGTAAGTCGTACTTTCGCATGAACGCTAATTTCATTTATATTTCTTACGTAATGGAGTGAAATAATAATTATATAAAGGTATATTATAATTCCATTATAATATCATATATAATATCATTAACTCTATCCCTTATATGTCCCACTTATGGCATTAACGAATCAAATCACTTTGAGGGGGCGGTAGTCCGCACTTCCTAAAATGAAGATATCACATTGACCCATAATGGAAGCCATAAGGTATGCCATAAATGAAAAAAACATAAAAATAAGGAAAAAATAAAAATATTATATATCATATATAAATATAGTGACATATTAATGGCCATCTTTGAAGGTGTTAAAAAAATATTGAACAATCATCGTTTCGTGAGGCAGAAATTCGCCAACCATAGAAACAGTATGTTCTTTAACCATTATATGAATGTGTGTGTAAGTGTAGCTAGAATAATTCATATAAAACCATCCTAGTATATTGTAGATAGTAGTTTTGTTACGAAATTATGTAATAAAAATAGTTTAGGGGATTGGAGAAGAAAAATAAAACAAAAGAATACAAGTGAAGACATTAACTTTAAATAGGCTAACTCCCTTTGGTTTGAACCAAAAGGGTTTCTTGAAGCGATTACTGCCTAAATTAAGGCTTCTAGGATGAGGAGAGGGATGCGGAGAGATAAAATGAGTAGATCTTGGCCGAGACAATGGCTTGAGAAGTGTGGGTAAGGAGGTAGAGGTGGGGTCCTTTTATAAGAGGAGTGGAGGGGCACTCTTGGAATGTTATAAAATGTTACTTTATATTAAAATGAGTTTCGGATTTTAAAGGTCCCACATTGATATATCAAGAGGATAAGGAGATAAGGCTTCTAAATATACCTATCCAATAGGTCTTTGACAAGTTTATGTCTTATATTATACATTATCTTTTCATTTTATTTAAATTGTCCAATATTGAGGTAATCGCTGCATCATCATGATGTCATAAATAATTTAATTTTTTTAATGTCTAAAAATTATAAAAAAATACTATGATGTATAAAATCTTTTCAGATTTCCAATTACTAGTTATTTTCCAGGAGAACATTTATGTAGAAAAAATTAAAAAAATTTTACTCGGGTTTTACATTCATTAGTGATATTCTCCTTCCATTAAAAATAAAATGATAAAGTGTCTCTTTCACCCAAATGTGATTACATGGGGTCCCTAAGGTTGGCACAAGGCATCCCAGGGTAGGCCATGACACAAACAGTATCATTAGGACACATTTTGGGGTGATTTTCTATTATTATGATATTATCTTATTATCCTTAACTACCTGATTGGTAATTAATACAGAAAATTAAAGTTAATTACTGTCGTTACTATTCATGATGTCCAAAGACAAAAAAGTCATAATTATATAATTTGGATCTTCTAATTCCAAATATGGATTAATTTTTAACAAATTTCAAACTTATAAATTGGAATAATTAATTTAAAAAAAATTCCCGCTGTCAAAACAAATAGCGGGTTTTTTTGAAACAATATCATGGAAAAGATTGGCAGTTGTTTATACCCAATTCCAAAGTTAAATTAATTCTAATGACAACCATTTGATTAAATAATAAAAATAAATTCTAATAAAACTTTAATACCAATTAAAAAGATAATCTTACCATATAATTAAATTAGATGAAAAATTAGTTTTGATGTAAAATGCAATATTTTTCACTATTCATTAACAAATGAACATTGTTAGAAAAATACCGAAAATTTATCCAAAGTAAATTTTAATGTCCCAATCATAAGGAATAAGTTTATTTTGACAAATAGACCTTATAAAATCGTCAAAAGTTTGATTTAAAAATGGTTTTCCATCAAAAGGCGGTAAAACAATCTTTTAAAAATATTAGAGAATTCTATGCTTATGATTGGATTTATTCTCATTTTAAGCCTCTAAAAACTATCTAATTAATAAATAGACATAGATAAGAATATCTATTATTCATTACTTAATTGGGATGTTACATCCTCCTCCCCTTTAGAAAATTGCATCCCCTCAATTTATTTACTTATCGAATAAGTGGGGGTATTTATCCCTCATTGCATTTTCATATTCCCATGTTTCCTCTTCAATCATGTGGTTTTTCCAAATACCTTTACATGATGAATCACCTTATTCCAAAACACTTTCCCATTGTGGTCAGGAATCTTTACCGGTTGTTCCTCATAAGATAGATTCTCTTCCATCTAAACTACCTCTAGACTGAAAACATGAGATTGATCTAGCGTGCACTTCTTAACATTGAAACATGAAAAAAATTATGTACTTGAGATAAACTCAGAGGTAAAGCCACTTAGTATGAAACAGATCCAACTCTCTCCAGAATTTCATATGGTCCAATAAACCTTGGACTCAACTTTCCATTCTTACCAAATCGCATCACACTTTTCCATGGTGATACATTGAGAAAAACATGATCGCCTACCTCAAAATAGAGATCATTACTCCTGTTGTCTGCATAACTTTTATGCCTTCACTGATATATTATCATGTGTTTCTGTATGAGTAGAAATTTTTCTACTGACTCTTCTACCAATTCTGGTCCTTTAAACTTCCATTCACCCACTTCATCCCAAAAAGTTGGAGTTGGACATCACTTACCATATAATTACTCAAATGGTTCCATATGTATACTGGAATGAAATATGTTATTATAAGAAAAATCAACCAAAGAACAATATTGGTCCCAACTTCCTTGATAATCCATCGAACAAGCACATAGCATATCCTCCAATGTCTGAATCGTTCATTCTAACTCGCCATCTGATTGTGGATGAAAAGCTATACTAAAATTTAATTCAATACCCAATGACTTCTGAAACTCTTTCCAAAAGTTAGAAGTAAACCTGCGATCACGATTAGATACAATGGAGAGGGGAACACCATATAACCTGACTATCTCATTAATATACAAACGAGAAAGTTGATCTAGGGGAAAAGTATCTCGTATAGCAAGGAAATAAGAAGATTTAGTCAAGCGATCAACAATAACCCAAATTAAATTATTACATCAAGGTGTCTTCGGCAATCCCACAACGAAGTCCAGGGATATATTTTCTCATTTTCACTCTGGAACTGGTAAAGGCTGAAGCATCCCTTTCGGTAACTGCTGCTCTTCATTAACCTATTGACATGTCAAACACTTCATTGTAAAATCAGAAATATCTCTTTTCATTCTGTCCCACCAGTAATACTCTTGAAGATCTCTATACATCATTGTACTTCCCGGATGAACTGAAAATAGAGAACTATGAGCTTCACATAACAACCCCCAATTCAACTTTGAATCACAAGGCACAGACAATCTCTTACCAATTCTCAAAACACAATCTTTATCAATGTTGAATTAAGGAAACTTATGTTTCTGAACCAGCACTACCCATTTCGGCAACTCACTGTCTTGCTTCGGTGCTTTCTTAGTTCTCTCTGATAGGGAACATTTCACTGATATCTGAAACAAAATAGAAGGACATCCTGCACTAATAACTTCTATGCCAAAGTTCATCAAATCCATAACCAATGGATCACGTTCCAAACACAACATTGTTAATGAAGCATTACTTTTTCGACTCAAAGAATCGTCCACTTTATTTTCTTTTCCTGGATGGTAGTGAATTGTATAATCACAATCCTTGATTATTTCTAGCCATCTCCTCTGTCTCATGTTCAATTCTTTCTGAGTGAATATATACTTTAAACTTTTGTGATCGGTATATTTTTCACACTTTACTCCATACAAATGATGTATCCAAATTTTTAATGCAAAAGCAACAGCAGCTAATTCCAAATCATGTGTAGGGTAATTTACCTCATTAGTTTTCAACTGACATGAAGCATAATAAATTACTTGATCATTCTGTATTAGGATGCAACCAAGTTATTGCAATGATGCATCATTGTAGATAACAAACTCCCCATTCCTGGAAGCTAGTGCCACAACTGGAGCATTCACCATTCTTCTTTCCAGTTCCTGAAAACAATCATCAAATTTTTTTGTCCAGATAAACTTAACACCATTCCGAGTTAGCTTTGTCATTGGACTAGATAACTGGGTGATATTTCTAATAACCCTTCGGTAATAGACTGCCAAACCAAATAAGCTACGAATCTCAGTTACATTTGTGGGACTCAACCATTCTTCAACTACCTTTGTTTTTGCAGGATCAATATTTATCTCATCTTTAGAATCAATGTTACTAAGGAATGGAATTTGTTGCAACCAAAACTCACACTTTTTGAATTTCCCATACAATTTCTTTTATTTTATGGTTTAAAAAATGACACTTAAATGACTTTCATGCTCCTCTTTAATTTTTGAAAACATCAAAATATCATCAATTAAAACCTCCAAAAACATATCCAAGAACTCATGGAATATTGTATTCAGAAGGTCCATGAATACAGTAGGTGCATTGGTTAGCCCAAAAGTCATAACTAAAAATTCATAATGGCCATATCTTGTAAGAAAAGAGATCTTCGGAATATCTGATTCCTTTACCTTCAACTGATGGTACCCCGATCATAGGTCAATCTTTGAAAAATACTTAACTCCCCAGAGTAGATCAAACAAATCATGGATATGGGGAAAAGGATATTTTTTCATAACAATGATGTTATTCAAGGCTCTATAATCAATGCAAAATCTCATAGAACCATCTTTATTTTAAACAAATAAAACAGGGGCACCTCATGGTGATGTGCTAGGTTGAATGAAACCTTTCTCTAATAAATCTTGGAATTTCTTCTTCATCTCTAAAAGTTGAATTTGATCCATTCGATAAGGGGGTTTTGAAATTGGCTTAGCATCAAAAATGAAGTTAATAGTAAATTCAACTTCCCAATCTGGAATTATTATAGGAATCTCATTAGAAAAAACATCAGGATACTCATTTACCACTGGCACATCATTAATCTGAACAGTTCCTTTATTTTAAAAAATATGTACATGGTAAAATTCATTTCCATCTTTGACAAGTTTCTCAGCCTCTTCATATGTTATCAACAGTAAGGGTTCACTCTTTAACACAAACTGAATGACTTTCTGAAAAGAAACTTCTTTAGCTCCACAGTCAATCATAGCATGGTAAATAGAGAGCCAATCAATACCCAGGATAACATCAAACTCTTCTAGAGGTAAAACAATAAGGTTTTCAAGTACGTTTTTTCTATGGATAAGGATATGAAGATTCTTATAAATAATTTTTGCCCCAACATTTCCCCCAGGTGTTTTGACCCCAAGTTCAAGATTCATTTCTTGAGATGTTATTCCCATTTTACATGAAATTTTTTCAAAGATGAAGGAATGTGTAGACCCCGAATCAAACAACACACTGGTATAATCTGAAAAAACAAACAAGGTACATGATACCACTTCATTTGGTGTCCCAACATCTGCTGAAGTAGTTGCAATGGATTTCACCACCCCTTTATGCTTGTAGTCTAACTTCTTCCCATAACTCAAGCTCCTTGTCGGACACTTGTTTTCATAGTGACCCATCTCATTCCACAGAAAACATTTCACTAACTGTAAATCAAATTAGGTCTTACCATCAGCTTGATCTTTTTCAGTGCAATCACGAGCCTTATGTCTCATCTTACCACATCGGTAGGACTTTACAGAGTCAGAAGACATTCTACAGCATGCCTTTTACCACATTTATCACAAACTGGAAACATAGTTTTCTTACCATCAGACATTTTTGAATAATTCTTTCCATTCTCCTACCACCATGGTCTCTTCTTCTATTGGTTGTTATAGGACACTTGATCATCTGAAAAATCCATTTCCACCTTCTCAGAACATCGAACAAGATTTTCCTAACTCTTGAACTCGTGCGAAGTTAAAGCCCTTAGATATTTTGGATTTAATCTTGAGTAAATACAATTGATTTTACTATCAAGGTCTCGGATAAAATTTGGAGCATACCATGCCAAATGAGTGAACCTTTCTTCATGAGCAGCCATTGAGTCTTCTTCTTGCCTCAATTCCAATAATTTTTTTCCATCCTATGTCGAACAACCTTTGTAAAATATTTCTCAAGAAACATACCTTTGAATTCATCCCAGTCGAGAGCATCAATCTCATCAACGTCCCTGATATTTTTACCCATCGACCACCACTGATCTGCTTCACCATCCAAAAGGTAAATAGCAAGACTAAACATTTTATTGTCTGAACACCCCATGAAATCGAAAATATTCTCCAGTGCTTCAATCCACCCTTCATCTTGCCTAGGGTCAGATGATCCACTGAATGATAGGGGATGTTGCCTCATGAAATGTTCCACCACTGACTTGTTCCTCTGTAGTCGATCAGGCTGATCTCGTGCATGGATACCACCACCATTTATCGCATGAGTCAACTGTTCCATTAATTTAACACACTGTTTAGTTCCAATTCCAACCATCTCAAGATGTTGATTCGGAAGTTCATTTTCTTCTATATTCCTTCCTAGCATTGCATCCCTATTTCCTCTGCGGAAAACCATTCTGAACAAAAATGTCTTAGATAATGAAACATGTTAATATTTAAATGCTATATCATTTTCAATTTGACCATAAAAAAATATGTTTGGATAATAATTTAATATAATTCTAACTCCTAAAGTTATCTAAACCGACCTATGATACCAACTATAAGGAACCAGCCTTAAACATTACTTAATCATGAGATATTTCAAGAATACACAATGAGGATCATTTCAGGTTTAGAGTTTTAGAGAATTAGATCATAAAACATGAATTACATTCCATGTTTAAACAAATTGGTTACATGAATGATAGCATTCATTATTCCCATCAACGTAAAAATATTTAAAATAAAAACCGGATTCTTTCTTGACACTTCCTTGACACTATCATCATATCATTTACCTTTCCCTTGACCTGTGAAAAACATTTCAAAAACATGGGATGAGCATAAAAACCTTAGTAAGGGATATAAAAATATGGAAAGGAAACATGAGTACATGTATACATAAGAATCAATGAAATCATACTTTACTCAAAAAACATAAGAAATTTAGCATACCTCATCAAATCACAAATAAATAATAGAAATCATAAGACATAAAGGTAACTTGAGGCATTCATAACATTCGTACGTAGGGAGTAACCCTCTTGGTTACGTTTGGAATACCCATCACAGTATATTCCCTAAATCTCTTCGGAGAAACCTTAACATTTAACTCCTTCGTGTTACCCAATGCATTGTAGAGATATATCGGTCTCACCTGCCCTTAGTTTATCACGGAACCATCCATCTTCATTAACAATTCCCAAGAACCATAACATAATCGTATCACATAAAACATGCATAAAGGAAACATAACATTTCCACATTTCAATCTCAAGATATCAATAAAAATATTGATATAACAAAAACATTATGAAAACCATTTTAAATACCAATATAATAGAAAAGTGAAACATGGTATTTATTTTTCATTTTAAAAAAGTTATGGCTTGTATAGGAAGCTGAAACTCAAATAATGGTCACATCAGCGGAGAAGTAGTTGTTGCCGCATACGTACGTCAAAAACATTCTCTTTTTTCGTTTTGTAAAACGCTTCGTATAAAAATATTCCTTTTGAATAAAAAAAAATTAAAAGGGTTTTATACACTGTATAATAGAAAGTTGTTTATAAAACAAAATTTGCCTCAATGAAAGGAGATTGAGACGAAGTCCCATACCTTGGGTCCAGCTTGAATCGATCGTTCTTTAACCTCCTGAATAATAAACTTTAGTTAATTTATACATGCATCAGAACCTTTTTCAATTTCATTATTCCTTTTATATAACTTATTACCACTAAGTAATTATTTTAATTAATAATGGTTGTTTTGTCGATCATTGGTACTTGAGTCAAAAGTAAACTCTTTATAATTACAAGTTGTTCATTTTGTAAAATATCCATTATATACAGAATTATATTCATGATATAGATATCATATATATAATATATATCCATTTTATACATGCATTTATAATATTACATAACATTTAGAGGTAAGAAATGAAATTCACTGTTCATGGAGACTGTAAACCGTACGTATGCATAAACGCCACTTTCATTTATATTTCTTACTTAATGGAGTAAAATCAAAATTATATAAAGGTATATTATAATTCCAGTATAATATCATATATAATATCATTAACTCCATCCCTTATATGTCCCACATATTTAAATAACGAATCAAATCACTTTGAGGGGGCGGTAGTCCGCAATTCCTAAAATAAAGATATCGCGGTTACCCGTAATAGAAACCATAAGGTATGCGGTAAATGAAAAATAAAGAAGCATAAGGAAAACATAAACATATTATATATCATATATAATTATAGTGAAATCATAATGTCCACCTTTAAAGGTGTTAAAATAAGATTGATTAATCATCGTTTCGTGAGGCAGAAATTCTCTATACACAGAAACAGTATGTTCTCTAACCATTAGATGAAGGTGTGTGTAATTGTAGCTCAAATAATTCACATAAAAAATTCCTGGTATGTCAAATATACTGGTGTTTTTACAAAATAACGGAATAAAATGAGTTTAGGGGATTGGAGAAGCATAATAAAACAAAAGAACACAAGTGAATACATTACCCTTAAATCAGGTAACTCCCTTTGGTTTGAACCAAAAGGGTTTCCTGAAGAGATTACTGCCTAAGGAAAGGCTTCTAGGATGAGTATATGGATATGGAAAGATATAATCAGTAGATCTTGGCCGAGCCAATGGCTTGAGAAGAGTGGGTAAGGAGGTAGAGTTGGGGGCCTTTTATAAGAGGAGAGGAGGGGCACTCTTGGAATGTTATAAAATGATACTTTATATTAAAATGAGTTTCGGAGTTTAATGGTCCCACATTGATATATTTCGAGGATAAGGTGATAAGGGTTCGAAATATAGTCATCCAATAGGTCTTTTACAATTGTATGTCTTAGATTTTACATTATGTTTTTATTTTATTTAAATCTTTCATTAATGAGGTAATCACTGCATCATCATGATGTCACAAATAATATAATTTATTTAATGTTTAAAAATTATAAATAATATACTAAGATGTAGGAAATATTTTTAGAATTAAAATTACAATTTTTAGTCCAAGATATCATTTATTTAGAAAAAATTAAAAATGTTTTACTAGGGTGATACATTCTTTAGTGATATTCTATTTTCTTTCAAAATTTAATGACAACATGTCTCTTTCACCGGAAAGTGATTCAATGGGGTCCCTACATTTGGCACAAGACATCTCATGGTCGGCCATGACACAAACAATATAATTATGTCACATTTTGGGGTCATTTTTTATTATGATGATATTATTTTATTATCCTTGACTACCCGATTTCTAATTAATCCAGATAATTAAAGATAATTATCATCGTTACTATTCATAATGTCCAAAAATAAAAGATTCATAATTACATAAATTCGACCTTTTGAATCCAAATATGGATTCAGTTTTACCAAATTACACACTTATAAATTGAAATAATTAATTTAAAAATAATTCTCATTGTCGAAAAAAATAGCGGTTTTTTTGAAACAATATCTATGAATGGTTTGACACTTGTTTATTCCCAATTCCAATGTGAAATTAATTCTAATGACAACCATTGGATTTAATTGTAAAAATATATTATAATTACACATTATGACCAATTAAAAATATAATCTATAGATATAATTAAATTAGATGAAAAAGCAGTTTTGATGTAAAATGCAGTATTTTTCACTATTCATTAAAAAATGAACATTGTCAGAAAAATACCAAAAATTTATCCAAAGTAAATTTCAATGTCCCAATCATAATGAATAATTATATTTTGACAAATAGAGCTTATAAAATTGTCAAATGTTTGATTTAAAAATGGTTTTCCATCAAAAGGCAGTAAACCAATATTTTAAAAATATTAGAAAATTCTATGCTTAAGATTGAATTTATTCTCATTTTAAGCCTCTAAAACACAATATAATTCAAAAATAGACATAGATAATAATATCTATTATTCATTTCATACCTGGGATGTTATATCGATATTCCAAAACCCTACCTTAGATCTCTCCTCCTTGCAAGATCAAGACCAATTCTCATCATATTTTGAATACATACACTTAGATCTACCCATTACGGGCATAGATCTATGAAACCAAGAGAAGAGGATAGATAGATCTATGTATATATAAGAAACCAACCATGAACGATCACATACCTCAAGAAACCGGCTTCGATTCACCAAGGGAAGCCTCCAGATTGCCACCAAAACGCTTTGGAGAGGTTTTCTATCCTCCAAGGGAGAGTAATCCCAAGTTAGGGCCTCATAGGGGTTTAAACGAGTTGATTAAAGGAAAAACGAGTTAGGTCGAGAATTTTTAGGATCTAACATTATGTTCCCACATTGTTAGTCCACAAAGTTAAACAAACTGTGTGCTAACCATGAGTTATCTTTTGCCTCATCAAACACTCCTCAAAAGGTTAGTCCACACGGTTAGACAAACCGTGTGATAACCGTGCGTTAGCAACTGCCCCCAAGACCAGCCTTGCAGAGTTTGGGCATCACGGTTTAGGCAAACTGTGCGCCAACCACGTGAAAACTATTACTCTATAAATTTCATTAAAACTCAACCCAAACTCACCCAAACCCACCTTATCCTTCAGGAAGACCTCGAACAACACATTTTCACAAATGAATTTACTAGATGGGTCTGGTCCATTGCATCAGATACCTCTCAAAACATTCTCATCCTCGAGAATCCAAAACCCACCTAAAGTGAAAATGAAACAGGTTCTAAACAACCACCCCTTGAGATACCTATCAGAAGAGAAAAAGTCAAAAAATCTACAAAAGGAGCCATCTCATAAACATGAATGTTTCATAACAAAAAAGTTACAAGGATACATGAAAGGAGTACAACATCAAACAAATCTGGGTACTGGACATGCATCTGTGACTCACGTTCTCAGGTACTCTCATCCAAGCCACTGTGTCGCCACAAGACACTAACTAAGGGGAGAGAATTCCCATGCAACACCTTATCCTTGCGGTCTTCGATCTCCATAGGTTTCTCCTCAAAGGATGCATCACAATCAACATTGATCTGTCCCCAATCGATGATGTGAGAGACATCCTGAAGATAACATCGGAGCTGCGATACATGGAAAACATCATGTATCCGACTCATTTGTGGGGGAAGTGCTACTCGATAGGCCACATGCCCAACATGAGATAACACATCGAAAGGCCCAACAATACGAGGATAAATCTTTCTCCCATGAACAATCCTTCACTGCTGACGATGGGGAGTCACCTTTAGAAACACATGATCCCAAACATCAAACTCTAAGGGTGTCCTTTATTGATCAGGCTAGGATTTCGGACGATCTTGCACTACCTTAATCCTATCAAAAATCACCTGAACCATCTTTGTAGTATTCTTCACTAGTTCTGGTCTGAGAATTACTAACACTCTGACCCCAGTCCATCGCAACAGAGACTAGCAAGGCCAACCATACAAGGCTTCAAACGGAACCATACTGATGTTAGAGTGAAAACTATTATCGTATGTGAACTCCACCAAGGGGAAGTGCCTCATCTACGAGCCTCCAAAATCAATAACACAAGAGCATGACATATCTTCAAGATTCTGGATATTTCGCTCTGTCTGGCCATCCGTTTGAGGATGAAAAGTAGTTCTAAGGCATAACTGATAACCAAAAGAATGTTGGAGACCCCTCAACACCCTGGATGTAAATCCAGGATCCCGATCCGAAATGATCATCCAAGGGACTCTATGATGTTTCCCCACCTCCTCCAGATACTTCCTGACAAAACTTCCAATGAGCTCGACACCTAGACTGCTATGAGGTGGGCCAATTTTGTTAAACGATCCACTCTACACAAATTACATCATTTCCTCCCAGAGCTCTAGGTAAACTAGTAACGAAGTCCATTGAGATTTCCTCCCACTTAAAATGAGGAATATCTAATGGTGGGAGAATACCAACAGGGTCATGGTGTTCAAACTTCACCTTCTAGAAGACTAAACATTGAGAGACAAACTCTCCAACCGCATGCTTCAGCCTATGCCACCAAAACTAGCTCCTCAAGGATCAGTACATGTTTGTTATGCAAAGATATACCGCTAATGGGGATCTATGGAACTCTCTATGAACCGTCTCGTGCATTGAAAATGGTATAAAAGGCCTTCCATGATACGAAACTCAGTGTTGTTCGTCTTCAGTCCAACCATCTGGGGCCTCAACACAAACAACTCGGTCTCTCCAGACTTCCACCTCTAGATCACCCAAATGGGACTCTTCCACCTTTTTCCTCAGGGATAAATGCACCGTCATCTGGAAAAAGAAAACCTCTACCCCTCACATCTTCCATATGATGATTCAAAGAAAACAGTTCTTCCATTACTCTACTGGAATCACCAGATTCACGCACAGTATCACTGTGTGACTTTCAGCTCAGCGTATCAGCCAAAACATTCCCTTTTCCAGGTGTATATGATATTTCAAAGTTGTATTCCTGTAATAACTCCATCCACCAACATTTTCGTGAGGTTAGGTCACGCTGGGTGAAAACATACCTCAAACTCTTATGATCGGTGGAAACCACGAAGTGCTCACTAATGAGGTAATGTCTCCAAAAATTCAGAGAAATCACCACAGCATTCAACTCAAGATCATGGGTGGAATATTTGAATTCATGGGAATTCAACTGCCGAGACCCCTAAGAAACAACTGACTTCTGCTGCATGAGAACACAGCCTAACCCCAGATTTGAAGTATCACAGAAAACGTCAAACTGAACACGCTCAGCTGGATGACAAAGGACTAGGGAACTTACTAATTTCTCCTTTAGATATTCAAAATCTACCTGACACTAATAAGTCCATATGAATGCATGATCCTTCCATGTTAAATCATCTATAGGAGTCGCAACTCATGAGAAATTTTCTATGAACCTCCTGTAGTAGCCTACGAGACCATGTAAACTTCACACCTCTGACAATGTCTTGGGGGATGCCCAAGAAAAGATTGCTTCAATCTTCGATGGATCCACAGCTCCTCCCTATTGGGACACAACATGCCCAAAGAAATGGACTTCTCAATCCCAAAACTCATACTTCGACAACTTACTGAACAGCTGATGTCGTCGACGAACTTCCAAAATGGCTTGTAGATGCTCTGTATGCTCCTCTTCAGATGTGGAGTACACAAGGATGTCATTGATGAAAACTACCACGAACTAATCCATGGACACATGGAAAACAGAATTCATCAATCCCATGAACACGGTTGGATCATTCTTCACGACAAATGGCATTACAATGAACTCATAAATCCTATAACGACAACAGAAAGTAGTCTTTGTAATATATTCATCCTTCACATGAATCTGACAATATCATAACCGCAAGTCGATCTTTGAGAACCAACTTTCACCCTTTAGTTGATCAAATAAGTCATAAATCTGTGGAAGAGGATAACAATTCATTATTGTCACTCTGTTTAAGCAATGATAATCGACAGATAACCGCAGACTGCCTTCGGCCTTCTTAACAAAAAAAACCGGTGCACCCCAAGGTGACACAAATAACCGAACAATACTTCACTACAACAGACCATCATGTTGTATATGTAGATCTCTCAACACATAAGGTTCCATTAAATAGGGATACATAGAGATAAGATATGCTCCTGGATGTAGGTCGATCTCGAATTCGATCTCTTGTTGAGGGGATAAGGCTACAACCTCTTATGGAAAGACATCAGGGTAATCCTCTACGTCCCGAGGAAACATCAACTTCTGAACCTCTGAAAAACACAACACCATCTTCACCATTATGGACGATAAGGTTGAAATGCTCCTATGACCCATTCAAGGATCTCGCTCCCATAAAAACACCACTTACTTTCCATCTACACCAAAGAAAATGACCTTCTTCCTTAAGAATACCCAGATAGCTTTCACCAAATACAACTAATACATGCCGATGATGACATCGTATGGTTTTATCCTTAAACATAAGAAATCTCCCCAAGAGCGCTGTTGCCCCAACACTAACTCACAGTCGCTACATACTTCAAACAAGATAGCTCGACCTCCAACTGGTGTAGTAAACCCCAAGGGCCCTGGAATACTCTACACCTCCAATCCCAAAGCATGGACAAGTGTAGGAGATATGAAGGAGTGTGTCTCTCATGAATCCAATAAGGCATACACCAAGGTAGAAAAAAATAATAGGGTACCTCGAACGACATCTGGCTCATATGGCACTGGAAACCCTAATACATGAAGCTGACCATGACCTCCTCCAAGACCTCTCTGAACCTGATGATGACAACCACCACGGCCGCACTCTACTCTCTAAGGATGGGGAGCATCATAGGGCTATCCATTTCCTGCCCCATCTACCCTCTGCTGATCTAAAGTTGGTGCAACTGGATGCTGCTACCTTGGCTAGAACTGTCTCAATGGAGGAACTTGGAGCATAGTGACCGGTGCACAATGACCACTTTGAAAGGTCGTGCACTCCAACTGTTGATGGCCATGACCACCCCCAAGAAAATCAAGCGCCTGATCCTTTGGTATTGGCCGGAGTGTTACTGCCTCTGGAGAAACGATATGTGAAGGGCTGGGACCTACCCCCGGCTGAACGAAAACTCTTCTTCCCGGAAAACTGGGAACCCCAGACCACAGCCTTGGTTCGTCAGGGATAATGATGATCCCCCTATCATGATGATTCTGTCCTGGCCAATGTTCTTTCGACAACCTCTGCCCTCTCCAGCACCTCAAGATGTGTCTTCATCCTAAATGGAGTGACCTGCAACTAGATCTATGGACGCAAAGCCTCCTCGAAATGCCCCACCCTAGCATCCTCATCTGGTAATAGGACCGAAGAATATCGTAAAGGGTTCCTGAAACAGATTTCAAACTCTCGAATAGTAGAGATCCCTTGTCGAAGGGTAAGAAGCTCATGGCGACTGGACTCCTTCGCAGTCGAGGAAAGGAACTCGACTATAATATTGTCTCGGAACTCCTCCCATGAGATCACTGACTCCTCATGATCCACAAGGAACAAAAACCACCACCACCTTGCTACTCCACACATTATCGTCATAGCTAAGGACAACCAGTTCTCTTTCCGAGCACAGATTGAACTGAATCTTATCTCATCCTCCTCCAACCAGTCATCCATGACTGCATCTGAAATGGAGCCTTCATACTTCTGTAGACTCTGGCGCTAAAACTCTCAGAGTGTCTTCTTCCATGTGTCATCATTGTCAACCTCTACCCTAGGGTGATCAGCTGGAACAACCTATTGGACATCTTCTATGCGAGCCTGATGAGGACGTCAACCTGGAGCCATACCTTCAAAACAAAAAACACTTAGAGCTGCTAAACCTAGAATATGGTAGACTCAATATTAATTAATTATTTGTTTTCTTTTATTCATTTTAGGTTAACCTATCCAAATTTATACCCATTAAAAGACATGCACAAAGAAGAATGATACATGATCCTTTCCTAGGTATCTACCCTGAAACCAGTATCACCATGATTAGTAGCCATTGTAAATGTAAAGGTCCATACATCAAATCATATTGGTCCTTAAATGCCTTTATCTCAGCCGGCCTCTAGTGTATACCTCACTTGACAATCATGAATGACACATTTGCCGTACCAACCCATGCAATCTAACCTGTGCCTAACTCCAAACTCCATCATATCCCCCGACCAGACCTCTGATACCACTCTGTCGTGACCCATCCCCTCAAAGTGTACCCCTCCTAGGCTAACATTGTGAGAAGGGAGATAATGACCCCTGATTCCTGCCTCCTGTAGGCCCTGGGTTGGCGACTAGAACCAAGGGTATAATAACACACAAATGGGAGGCATTACGCTGTAAAAGAACACATGCGGAAGAGAGAGATATGATAGAAACCAATCAACTACAACTCATAAATGGAAATATAAATGAAAACTCAAGTGAACATATGTAATGCCATGAAAAAGTACTTCAACTAAAAGGGGAAACTACAAGTACCCAAAGGAATGTAAAGAACAACTGATGCCACAAGCCCGAACCACTCATGGAACCCCAAGCTCGTATAAACCAGCTTGATCTATGACCTACTCCAAGTGACCTAAAAACAGTTTGTATATATGTAGGGTAAGTATAACAGTATAATCACTAGAATCATCCCTGAAGCCTCTCATGAAAAATTAATGAAGTCATGCTAAATCACAATGAACTTCAAGTGAAACAAACACGTCACATACACAGGGATACTATGTTCCTAACCTCACAATGGATACTCTCACCAATTTACTCATACAAGAGTATAACATATTGTAATGAATATCAAGGGTACCCCGCTACTACTTCTCCACTGGTTATCCACTTTTCCCCAATGACATACATCATGTGCATCTCTCTCCAAAGGCTTTCTCGCAGACACCTGGGCTAAGCTCCAGAATCAGCACCACATGCACTACAAAGGCTTTCCCACAGAAACCTAGGTGAAGCACCACACCATCCTCACAACCAAAAGTAACCATGTAGTTTTTGGGAGCCACCACAGCTCGCATAACGTGTGTTATATGTTGGGTATTATACCTCAAGCCAATACGGCCCAAAAACTGAGTAAGGATCCGCAAGCCATCATAGCCTATACACGTTACACCTATAGTAGTCCATAGGATACTATATCCAGAATATATGTGTGTGAATAACCACAAGCCATTACTGCCCTCTACACACATATATGGGGAATACTAACCGTTGTGCCTAATGGAACTAATATCTATCAAGAGAAGAGAGAGGGGTCAAAAGGGGTATTCAACCATTCATCCACCCACCAGAATTTTGGGGAAAACACCCCCTAGGGAACCGAATCCCCAGGGTGACAGTTTCCCTTACTAACAGGGTAGAGTAGCATATAGAAAAAAAAAAGTACATAATAAACTATAACTCACAACCAAACTATGGGCATAACCTAGTTTTAGACAACAACTATAGCTAAGGTCTCTTGAACTCTGGGCTGCCACTTCTATGACTAGGTATCCTATAAGAACACAACCATTTAAGGGATTTATTATATTACTTTATTCCCTTTTTATCAATTCCAACTTATGTTAATTAATTCTTCAAACATTATTTAAAAATGAACAATTCCACATTAAATTATATTATCACCACATCCAAAAATTACACTTTCCTTTCAAAAGTTTTCAACCTCATCATTATGTTTCAACAAACTCCATCCCCATGGGTTAACATTATTAATTCAAGCATTCATTAAAGAATTACATTCCCATATTTTCGGGATTTCTAGAAAATCATCCTATGCTAGTAAACACAAGGGGCCCAAAACGGTGAGTAGATTTACTAGCCGTCGAGTCTTTTCCGCCTATTGCAAGAGCGTAGACCTATTCTCCCTTGAGCGGCTAAACACGGAAATCACGTGGCATACCCTGCGTGTCTAGCCTCTTTCGGAAGAAGGGTAAGCAAAAACAGCTGCCTTGAGCAGTGGGGAAATGTAAAGAACATGATCGACCAAAGAATCGACTAGTATCCAACAACTACATCCATCCTATTTCATCATCCCTGGTGTCCTCCCCGACACCCACATGCATAAACCGATGCATCTTTCCACTCTAGGTGTCATGCGCTGCCACAACCAAAAAGGCCTCTATGCCTCCACATACCACAACACCCCTCCAGGGTCACATTATAGCACAAATAGCATGGGAAACAAACATCACATCAAATTGGTTACTTGAAACTTTTACAAGGCATCCAGCCTTCAAACAACAAGTACCTATAGATTTCAGGTTCACCAACTAACTGAATTAAACATGTACATCGGCATAAGTATGATTAACATCAAATGGGAACAATAACCACAACAACAACAACCATATTCTATTAAATGCCTCTTTATCTTCAGTCAACTAATTATCAATTAATTCAGGATTTATGTTCTTTATCAATTTCTTCCCGAACACCATGCTAACAAGAAAGGCATAAATATCACATTATCTAGAAAAATATGAGGCAAACCGTTGTCATGGTACAAAGCAACAACATTCAATCAAACCAATACTAATAATCTGGATCAAGTATTTAATTAGGTCAACTTCATTGTGATCCAAAGTTCTAAATCATTCTAACTCTACAATTGCACATAAACCATTAGAGAAGCCATGAATCCCATACCTCAATGGTTTATTTCGAAAACCAGAACGGTCGAGGAACGCTCAAGGAACCCGGGTCGATTCTCAAAAACCATGCCTTAGATATCTCCTCATAGCATGATCAAAACCAAATCTCATCATATTTGGAATCCACACAATTAGATCTACCAATAATGGGCGTAGATCTAAGAAACCTAGGGAAGTGGAGGAGTAGATCTAAGTAGATCTAAGAAACCAACCAAGAAAAATTACATACCTCAAGAAACTGACTTCGAATCACCAACGGAAGCCTCCTGATTGTCTCCAAAATTCTTGGGAGAGGTTTTCTAACCTTCAATGGAGAGTAATCCTGTGTTAGGGATTCTTAGGGCCTTAAACGAGGTGATTAAAGGCAAAAGAGTCAGATCCACAATTTTAGAATCTAACTTTATATTCACGCACGGTTAGTCCGCACGGTTTAGCAAACCGTTCCTTAAATGTGCGTTAGCTTCTACCTCGTCAAACACTCCTCACACGGTTAGTCCACACGGTTAAACAAACCGTGCACTAACCGTGCGTTAGCCACTGCCCCCAAGACCAGCCTTGCATGGTTTGGGCCGAAAGGTTTAGGTAAACTGTGCACCAACCGTGCGAAAGCTAATACTGTGTAGATTTCTTTAAAAGTCCACCCAAACACACCCCAAGCCACCTTAACCTTCCAGAACACCTCTAACACCACATTTTCTCAATGGAATAGACCAGGGAGGTCTGATCCATTATAATGAAATCATTGAATGAAAATAATATTTTGATTGTAAAACATTTGTTTTATTTAATAAAATAAAGGAATTATGATTTGATGTTCATGAATAATGATGAAAATGATAATTTAGAAAAATATAATATAAATATAGAATATAAATGAAATAATGAAAATATTAATAAAAAAAATTAAAAATACAAAATTATTAAAATTTAAATAATTATGTTTTTTGAGAATGAATATTATTATAATACAATAAATAAAATAAATTATATATACAGTCAAATTATGAATTATAGGATAATATATTTATAAATGAGTATTGTTTGGAATTATAAAATTTATGTACATTATGATAATCCTATTATTGTTTCAACAATAAAAATAATATATAAATAATATTATTAGTTTTAAAACATTGATTTTTTTGCAAAATATTTGAAATAATTAAGTTTATTTATCTTCAATCACAACTATTATGTAATTATAAATATATGTTAATTATGTTAAAATTTATATATGGATATAACTAAATGGTATAATATTAACGATAATAAATATAATAATAAAAGAGAAAAAGGAAGTCCAATGGATATTATGGGTTTGAGGGTCTTGAAGTTGAATGAGTAGTAGAAAAAAGAGGGTTATGGATTTCAAGTGGAGGCCAAAGCAGGGAGATGTCGTCATGAGGGAAGAATCAAGGGTGAGTCTATCGAGGATTTGAGTCATTCTAGAAGACCATGGAAGGGGAACATTTGGGTATAAAGGCCATCATGAGTGTGATAGAGGCCACCGATGAACGTCGTCAGCTATATCTGAGTCGTGTCAATGTTTTGAGCAGAGAGAAGAAGAAATTGAGTGCATATATGTGGTTTTAGGGTGAAATCGGTTTTCTAAGTATGAATATCTGTTAATGGTAGGAGCATGTAAATTTTAAGTGTCCAAATATTTTTATAGGAATTATTTGGGGACAAAAACAAAATGTTTATAATTTTATTAGGTTTTCTCTATTTTTCATCATTGATTATCTCCAACTTTTTACAACATGAATCTGTTTTCATCATCCTACATTGATTACAGTAATAGTTTTATATATCAAGATAGTGAATTTTGATTGTTCACTATATGTTGATTTTTTTATGATTTAAATATATATATTTATATCTCATTTTCTATACATGTTTTATTTAGTGAATATTAATAATTTTTTCATTCTAAAAATTTCAATTTCCGGATAACCAAATTGCAACAATAATAAAATTATCAATCTTTTTATCAACATGTGATTCATCAGAACCACATATTCTTATTCATTATATTTTTACTTCTATGATACTGTACAACAATGAACTAATGTATACAAATCATTTAAATTAAGTGCATCATATATGTATAAAAACAATGTGTGTGTGTGTATTTATAAAAGTGGTGTTATGAAATTGGTTATAAATAGAGAGTTTTGTTCAAATTTTACATGGGGTTCTAGTTCTAAAGAGCTATATAACCTGAGTGGAGTCCTTATTTCATTGTTTTCTTTATACATTTATGTTTCACACTATTTGGTTGTTTCATGCTCTTCATAAGACAAATGAGATGGATAGAAAGATATTTGCTGGTTCATCATTCCAATATTAACTGTTAGAGTGTCATATTATTATTTTCGAATTTTTAATTTTTAATGGATTTTATTTTTAAATTAGAATTATAATTTTAATTGTAATGGATTTTTTACATTATTGATTATATATATATATTTATTTTTAAATTTTATTACTGAAATAATTTATTACCAAATCTATATTACAGAAAGTGATTATTTTTTTAGAAATATGATATGTATTCTGAGTAAAGACTAATAATATTATAATATATATTTTTATATGAAATAATTTAATTTCATAAGAATATTATTTCACTTAAAAAATTATTTTATTGAGTTTTCAATTCATACCATGAATTCATTCTTCATTCAAACATTAACATCACCCTTTCTAATAGTCTTTAGTGCATCCCATCTTTAGGGATTACCTTAATCATGTTTCCAAATATATAATTCATCATGCACCCCTTAAGGTATATTTATTAAAAAACTATTCTGGAGTCAATAATCTATGTCTCCAACAAAGTTATGACACATAGAATTAAAATATCATCCTCCCATTTCGATACATATTTTACATTTAAAGCATAAGCATGGTTTATGTAGTTTTTCATTTATCCTGAAAATATTTTTATAAGTGTTCCGTATTACATTTATAAAATCATATAGAGTCAACATAACCATCCAATTTCCAACCGCACTTATCTCTCTAATTAATGAAATTTTCAATTATTGGTTTCTGAGATTGACTTACAGTCAATTACAACATGTCACAATTAAATTATGGATCATTATCCTAATGTTAGAAAACAATTTGATTTCATTGGTTTTGTTTTGGATATGTCAGACATGTTTAAAATGAAAATGACACTTTTATATTGAAATCATGCACTTCAAGTCATACCGACTGCATCTTATGTTTCATTGACATATGGACGATTCCTACAAATAATAAAGGAATTATTGATAATTACCCAAAATATTTAAAACAAACTGATCTATTTTGAATGATTTGGACAATATGATGCGATTTTTAACTAAAGTGACACATTTTAATGAAAATATTATCCTTATGTCCTATTGAAAATATAATAATTTGGATTTATATTCGATCAATTCCTACATATTATAAATGAATTATGAATTTGTTTTATAATCTCTAAAAACAATATGATATTGTTTTCCCATTTTCGTATAGGGACACATGTTTTTCAATAAAATGAAAGTTTTATATTGAAAAAATATATTACATGTCATATTGGACACATTGGGTGTCTGATTGATGTGAGTTCAATTCCTACACATCACAATTAAAATATGGATCGTTTTTATCATTTTAATGACAATTTGGGAATATTTACATGATTTTTGCTATGTGAGGCATGTTTTAATCTAAAATGAAGTTATAATATTGAAAACATTCACTATGAGTCATATTGGTCTTATCAGGTGTCAAATTAATATCTTGTCCATTCATTTACATTGTAAATGAATGATGGACTATATTCCTAATATTTAAAAAATTTGACAAGCTCAATTCCTTGTTTTTGACTAGTGAGACATCCTATAAACTAAAATGACACTTTTAAATTAAAATCACACAATTGGAGTCATATGGGCCCCATTGTTTGTCAGATAAAAGTTAGTAAAATTATTATACATAAAAATTGAATTTGGGATTATTTTCTTTATGTTGAATGAAATATGACTCGTTTTCTAAATTTTGTCAATGTGATGCATGTTTAAAACTAATATATGAAATTTACATTGAAATCACACACTTGGAGTCATAATGATCAACATGTGCATTAGATTGATATGTGGTCAATTAAAAAATTGAAAAAAATTAATTATGGGTCATTGTCATAGTATTTGGAAAAAATCAAATATGATTTTATTTTTTAACTATGTGGTGAATGCTTTAAATTAAAGTTACTTTTATATTAAAAACATGAATTTTGAGTCATTATAACCACATCATGGGTCAGATTGATGTGGGGATGATTTATAAACAACATAGATGAATTATGGATATCATTAATAACAAAAAGAAAATGATAAAATTTTGTTTTCTCAGTTATGGAAATGTAACATCCAATTTAAAATGAAATGAAAATGTTATATTGAATACAAGAACATTAAGTCATACCTACCACATAAACTATCAAATGGAAGTATAGATGAATCCTATACATAAAACATGAATAATAATTCATTATCCTAATGTTGGAAGACAACAAGAACTCAGTTTCGATGTTTTGTCTATGCCACCCATGTTTTAAACTAAAATGAATCATTTATTTTGAAAACATTATATTTTTGTCAAACCAACCACATGGGGAATTATATTGACATGTGGGTGATTTTTTTATGTTAAAAATGAATTATTTATCCTTTTCCTAATGACTGGAAACCATAAAAATCCATTTTATCATGTTTTTCTTTGTGATGTATAGTGACCTTACGTGTTTAACATAAATATTGCATAATTTTATAGATAAAAAACATAATAGAGTTACAAAACAAAGATAAAATTGTTAGGAATGTTTGAAATATTTGGATAATACATGACTTATGAATAATAAAACATAATAATTTATTTAAAAAATATGCTTTTTTATCCTTACAAAGAACTCGATCTCCAGTGAACATGTAGTCACCCAATGATATACATCACTGAAAGGGGTGAGCTAAATGAAAAATAATAGGATATGAAAATACATGAATAAATATAAAACAGGTGATGATAATAATAATCATCATAACATAAGAATATGATAATCATCAGATTTATGATAGGAAGAATCATATAAATTAATTAAATATGATAATGCATAAAAATGAAATATCATGTATTAATGGTCAAATATCACACATAGTTTTCGACAAATCTTGCATCATGTTCAGTCATTAACTTTAAGTATAATCAAAACATAATCATTGTAATCAAATTATGCATCATTTTAATGCATATTTCATGTTATCTCGTGTGATACATCAAATTACCCAATGATTTGTACAACTATATAATTCTAGACACAACCATCAAATTACAATATTTACATAATCATGCATGCCACAAAGAACGTATATCAATTAGCGTAATGAATTAAACTATATAAATGAATGGATTTCATATGGATTTCCTCAACCGTGTGTTCAATTATCATGGGGTACATTACTATATATCATAAATGGATTATGGACTTATGACTTAATGCTTAAACGTAACTTGAGCACAATTCATGTTTTTGGACCCATGACACACACTATAAACTAAAATGACACTTTTATATTAAAATCGCACACTTTGAATCATAATAGAAACATAGTTTATCAGATTAGTTTGCACACAATAATGATACATAAACACGTTATTATTGAATTTTTCCAAATTATTGAAAATAATATAAACTTTTTTCTCAGCTTTGGCTATGTGATGGATGTTTCAAACTAAAGTGGGTCTTTTTTTATCAAAAACACACACAATAAGTCATAATGATCAAATCATGCATGATATTGATATGTGGCCGATTCCTAAAAGTTACAAATCAATTATGGGACATTTTTATAATATTTCGATATAAGATGACCTTGTTTTTTTAAATGAGACCCGTGTTTAAATTTTAAATGACCCTTTTATTTTGAAAACTTTCATTTCGAGTCATATCGTGCACATCACATGTTAGATTGTTGTGGGGATTATTCATATAGACCAAAAACTAATTTTGGATAAATTTTATATGTTATAAATCAATAAGTCTTTTTTTCTCAATTTTGGCTATGTGGAAAACGATTTAAACTAAAATGAAACTTCAATATTCTAAAAAAGCACTTCAAGTAATACTTTCCACTAAAAATGATGAATGGATGTAAATTGGATTCATACACCAATAAAATGAATAATGATTCATTATCCTAGTGATTAAAAATAATATTAATTCATTTTCTTATATTTGGCTATGTTATTCACATTTTAAACTAAAATGATAGATTTATATTTACAACATTAAATTCCAGTCAAACCAACTCCATCAGGTGTTTGATTCCTATATGTTAAAAATTAATTATCGACCATTTTACAAAAAATATAAAACAATCCAAACTAATGTTCTTACTTTGTTGTATTTTACATAAAGAGGACAAATATTTTCTCACATAACTATTGCATCATTTTAAAGATAAAAACATAATATCATTACAAAAAAAGATAAAAATATTTTTATCTCAAAAAGTTAGTACCATATATAACTTGTGAAAAATAAAACATTAAAATTTATTTTGAAAAATAACATTATTTATCCTTATAAAGAACATGATCTCCATGGAAGATTTACACTTTTGAGGATATACATCAAAGAAAGGGAGTGCACAATTATCGTCATCATAACATATGCCTAGGATCATCATCATAATCATTAGAGGAATAATTAGATAAAGGAATGAAATATTAAATTACATAAAAATTGAACATTAAATCATAGTGGTTAAATACCACACATAGTTGTAGACAAAGGTTGTGTCATGTCCACGCAAAATATATGTGCATAATCAAAACATCATTATTAGAAAAAATGATAGCATCGTGTTAATGAATATTGCAAATTATATCATGACATATATCATATTACTCAAATTCATTGTAGCACTATATAATTTCGGGTTCTCAGAGAACATCATAACATTTAAAAAATCATAAATGCCACAGAGAATGCCTACCAAAAAAATCCATAAATTAAACCATATAAATTAATGGGTTTCATATGGATTTCATTAATAATGAATAAATATGGGATTATTAAATGAAAATGGGAAAACATATTTGTTATAGGATTCATCATTCTGGAGGATAGAATAAAAGACATAAGAGGAGTCAAAATGTGTTTTGTAACATATGTTTATTTTGGAAAATCTTTGTATTTGTCATAAAATATTATTGGATAAATTATTTTCATTGAAAATAAAATGGAAGGAAAAATTAATTATAGTTAAGGAAAATTAGATAAACATTTATAAAAAAATTCATGAAAAGGGAATAACCTAATGATAATATGTTGGGTTTTAGAATCCCCTTACATTATTTCATAATGATTTGTTCAATTTAGTAACTTGGATAATAAAAATAGATTAGTTAATAACAGAATACAAAACCTCTTCACATGTATTTTTTTTAAAAATAATTTTATATGAAACATTTATTTCAATATTTATTAGTTATAGGGTTCAATATTATTATTATGGTAGTGTTCATTTTTTTTCTTTCATGATTGTTTTTCTTGTATAAAACTATGAAAGTAAATATAAAATAATTTTTATTATCCAAAATTATGTTATTAATGAAATTTTGGAAGTATAAATGAGCTTATATATCATTTGGTTTCCATATTGTAGGACTATTCATTTGATAAAATGTTAATGATAACCCTTATATTATTTTGGAATGGTTTTAAATCATTATGGACTAGTTCTGTTAAATTATTTGATATAATGTATATTTGTTATTTTCAAAACATAAAATATTATATTGAATAAAAAATCAATTTTATTTTACCATTATAATGGTTCTGTTACCTTCCTTGAAGTTAGTAATAGAAAATTAAATATGTTCATCCATGATAGCAGTGAATCTACTTGTCATAGATGATGTTTTCATTTTTAGAATAAATGGTTGAGAGAATAGATTTGGTGAGGAATATTCAATTATAAAAATAAAATTATTGTATATATATGATACAAAGGTTATCATGCATCCATTTATATGATATTTTAGGAGATAATAAGAAAAGAAAATAAATTAAAAGGGAACGAAGAAGGATTTTACCTATTGTATTTGTTTTCCTTGAGATTATCCTTATAGAATTTGGGTTTTATCTTCTGATGAGACCAGAGTCCCCTAGATGTAGAAAGAGGACTAAGAAGGGAATTAGGTGAAATTTATAAAATATTCAAGGTGAGGATAGTGTGAGGGGAAGAGGTGGTGGGGTATTTAAAGGGGTGAAAAAGGTTTTATTTATTTTATTAATTAGATTATTATTTTGGATCATGAAGATGAATAGTGTTGATTTTTCTGACCAAATATAGTAAAAGGTTCAAGAGATTTTGAACCAATGTTTTCTTACCTCATCCATACGCCATCCATGTCTAAATAAAAAATGGTGGGTCTTATTTATACGCATACTCTATAGAAGAAGAATGACCTCGGTAATCGACCCCACAACCGATATCCATGACACAATAGATCACGTATTTATCTTATAGCTTAAATTAGCACATGTCACTATTCACAAAAAATTCAACTATTTTAGAAAAATCTCAAAACATTACCCTACATATTTTTTTCTTTTTATATTAGAAGGTGT
Organism: Viscum album; assembly: GCA_963277665.1. Lineage (NCBI taxonomy): Eukaryota > Viridiplantae > Streptophyta > Magnoliopsida > Santalales > Viscaceae > Viscum > Viscum album. The sequence goes on from OY728156.1 coordinate 963,345,084, forward strand.
ATTATATTTTATGAAAAAAATTATAAAAAATTATATTTTTTATTTTTAATTTAAATCATCATTTATTTGAAAAATATTGATTTTGATATTATAACTGATTTTATGACATTATGAAACAATAACTAATGTCTCAAAAAATATTAAAATATGAATATGGATTATTAAAATTATTTTTCTTTTAAATCATTATATTAACTATAGAATTGTAAATTCACATTAATCATAAAAAAATACCAACACAAAATTTATAATTTTAAAAACATTTATTTACATATATAGTGATATAATTATATCTTATTTTCATTTATAAGATATATAATTTTATTTATACATTCATAGGTGAGTTTGATACTATATTGGATTGATTATTATATATAATGGTCATGTTAATATTCTAATGGTGAAGTTACTATTCCATCTGTATAGGTTTCATATATTATATAAATATCACATATTTAATTAGTTATTTATGAGAATTATTTTTTATTAGGCTATCTATATGATTTAAGTGTTTTATAAGATTTTAAAATCCATTAATAAATGTTTTGGGTCATTCAATTCTTCCACCCATTTTAAATTTCTCCCTCAAAATTTCACTTTACATAATAATGTGAAAACATGTGAGGGTACTTCTCCTACATTACTTCCTACGGTTCCCATGAAGCCTATTCAAACATTTGATTCCTCCACAACACTATTAATAATGTGAGTTATCTTATTTCATATGAATTTATTTGTATGGTCCAAGATCATCACATCCTACTCTTCACATGAGTTATGATTCTCCAGTTGTACAACCACTAGATTCAGTACTTGTGAGGGTTAAAGTATGTATTTATTTAGGAGAGATAAATGGAACACATCACAAACATGAGAAATATTTAGAATATTTACAAGCTGAAAGGAAACTCCACCTATGAGACCAAAGAACTCAAAGTGTCCAATATACCATGGTCTAATCTTCATTTTCTTTCTGAACCACATATCATTTATACATGGTGAAATTCAAAGGAATACATTTCCTCCACCATATAACTGAAGTAAATTGGTTGTTTGTCATCATAACTATTTTTCTCACTCTGAGAATCTTTTATGTGTTGAAGAAATGATTGAACATTCTCAGTCATATCTTTTACTTGATCATATCCAGATAGCTTCCATTCACCAAATTCATCCCCAAAAGTTTTCATTCAAAAGAAATTTCCATATAGTGCTTCATATAGATTAATGTGAGTACTATAGTGGAATATATTGTTGTAATAGAACTCAACTAAATGACGATGTTGATCCAATCCACCTTTGAATTCCAATGAGAATTCTCATAGCATTTCCTTGAGCATTTGAATAGTACATTCATATTGTCCATTAATTTTGGGGTTATTTGCCATGTTGATATTATATTCAGTTCTCAAATCATATTGAATAATTATCAAGAATATTGATGTAATCCTTGAATCATTATCCAAAATTGTCAATAGCGGATCCCTATGTAGCCTCACAACTTCCATTATATATATCTTGGAAGGTTTTACTAATGAGAGATCTTCCCGAATAGTGATAAAGATGGAATTAAAGTTTATTCAATCTACCATGACCCACAACATATTTTTTCCTTTGGACGTCTTTGTCTGAAGATTGACAATGTCCATAGTGACATATTACCATTTCCACATGGCAATAAGAAATAGTTTCTTTATCCCTTCAGACATCTGCTGATATGATTTAACATACTGCCATATCAAGAACATTGATATATACTCCACAATATCCTTTTTATGTTACGCCAAAAGAAGTGTTCTCGATGATCATGTTATATCTTGGTTCTTCTAAAATGGATAGAGAAATGTGAGATATGTGAATTATCCATTATCTTCTTCATTATCCCAGTTGAGGAAACAAGACAAAGACTCATTCAAAACTGAATGAAACGATCATAATGTTTGTTGAAATATTATATCATTTATTTTTACACTATATAGACCTTCTTTTGATGCTCAAGGTCATCCCTTTTTTCGTCTCTGATCTTCTATTGGAATTAAGTTTGGTAAATCATTAGAAAGTTTTATTATATTTAATTTTCTCTTATTTTTTCAAAATCCATCATTTCCATATCCATAATTACATGGGCCTTCTCAATCAATATAGTGGACAGTGTAGTAATTTATTTTCATCTAATACCATTAGCTTCCTTGTTCTCCTTTCTTGGATGGTTGTTAATAGAGAAATCATAAACCTTGATTAGCACTAAATGACTTATTTGATTAATATTTAGATCCTTATGTGTGAATACATACTTTAGTATCATTTCATTAATTTATATCACAATTATAAAGATAGAGGTAGTGTAGTCATATTTTCTTGTCAAAAATAAAAAATGTTATCTCCAAATCATGAATTGTGTTATTCTTCCAAAAGAACATCAACTTCTATGGGGTGTAGGATATCACTTTATTTTTTTGAAAGAGTACAAAATACATGACCTTTATTTAAGTATCATTAAATATCAATAAACATTATTCACATGTTGGTTGTGTGAGTACAAGTGGAGTGATTGTCCTCTTATTTATCTCCTTGAAGATTTACTCACATTTTTTCATCCAGAAATAATTTAGCAATTTTCATGTTAGCTAGAAAGAGGGAGATAAAATCATTGGAAATTCCTCACAAAATGTCAGTAGTACCCTAATAATACAAGAGATCTAAATATTTCAATTACACTAGTCGGTATGGTCCATTCTTTAATTCCTTTTGTTTTGGAAAGATCCATACATATTCCCTCACTTGTGATCGTGTTTCCCATGATTCTAACTTGTTGAACCCAAAATCCACACTTTAGGAATTTGGAATAAAAATTTTACTTCATTAATTTCACTATGAAAAAAAATATGTTCTTTATGTTCCTAATTTCTCTTAGAGTGGATGTGAATGTCATTGATATACACTATCAAAAAATTCCAATGTAGTGTTTAATGACTATATTCATCAAATCAATGAATATTGTAGGGGCATTATTTTTTACTAAAGAAATAAATAGAAACTCATAAATCTAATACCTTGTATAAAATGTATTCTTCTAAATTAAAACCATCTTCACCTTCAGTTTCATTTCCCTTAACATGATATTTTGGCCTAGTTTCTATAAGATAACTCTATTTTCAAAAAAATGAAATGGTTGGAACAAAAAAAAGTCTACAATTCACGAATAAATAATTTATTCCTTTTTTAAATTTATACTAAAAGAATATCTTGTTGGAACATTATTTTTATAATTTTTTTTAAAAAATATTCTCAAATGATGAAATATATATAGTCTCATACTAATGGTTTTCCCTAATGTTCTCTAATTCAAATTAAAAAATTAAAAAAAGCATGCTCAAATTCAAAATATAGTAGCCCTTTTTTTATTACAGAGGTGTCACATAATTTTACTGAATGAAAAGAAATTTTCATTACAAAACTAGTATCAACAGGTCTAGTATCTTTGGAAAATTAAGACCATACATTTCTTATTCATAATAAAATATAAACATTTGTTTTAAAATAATTCTTTGTTTCGTTGATAATTAAATATTATTGTTTTAAGATGATTTTATTGAAATGGTTTCATAGTTTATTATAGTGAATTGGTATTGAAAATCAATATGAATAGTCATGGATGTTATTGATTTGATTACTAAATGTGTTATTAAATTGAATGGGTTAATGGTCAGTTTTTGTAAAAATCAACATTGAAAAAAAATTAGAGTTAAAAATATTAATATGTTGTTTTAAATGTAATCAAATTATTTTGATTAGTCTTATATAGGATTTGAGAGACCTATTAAATTAGTTTTTATAGTTGTGTTACTTGTGTTTTGTCATAACCATCCTTCACCGAGATGAGGGAAGGGACAAAAATCTACCACAACCTTCCTTCCTCATGTTGAAGGAGAGATAATGACCTTTGAGTCCTACTTTTAATATGATCTGGAGTGGAGACAAGAACCAAGAGTGTATAATCTCATGTAATAGGGAAGGCACTACCCATTTTATTTAGAAGGATTAGGAGATAGAATGGTAAAAAAACACCATAACGGATGTTAGAAGTAATGTAAAACCAAAAAAATCCATTCCCTTATGCATGTTCCCAATAAAGTCCTACAATGTACAAGAAAACTACAACATGAAGTTCCAATAGAAACGAATAGTAGAAACATCAATGGTCTCGACGTCCGAGCTAATATGGTCTAAAACAGTCTTCAATGTACTCCTGGAAACATGAACATAGTTTTTATAAATGTAGGGTGACTATACAGGTATTCTAAGTAGGGAAAACCAAAAGCACTCATGAAAAAGTGGGGAGGCATTCTAATTCCACGTGAGAAAATGAGATTTCTAAATCATCTAGAAAGTAATCTATCCAGCCAAATCTCACCCAAGAACACTAAAAAATAACAAAAGGCATATATAAAAATAGTAATAAAACATCGATGTATGGTTACCACACACAACATTCCCCCTAGTTTTTGACGAACTCCTACGTATCAGACCACCCCTCCATTATTACCGCAGTCCCACTGCCTCCCCAACAACATCATTTTGACCACCACAACCATAACTACGCCTACAAACACTTTGGCCACCACAACCATAGGTAACCATGTCCACAGATGCCTAGTCCCAAATTACTACCGCCACACCCAAAGAAACTTAGGCCCGAACAAATAATACCCCCCTACCAAAGACACATGGGCCTCATCCTAATGACACTTGGGAAACAACCATCCTACACACACCTAGTCTAAGCTCCACATCATACCCTGCCCAAAGAATCATAGGCAATAATGGAACTCTGGACATCACAACCTGCTCTAAGATTCTTGGGATACTCGGGAAAGGGATTAGAAATAGAGCTAATTACCATCCACTCATAGGAGTGTTGTAAAAAACACCCTTCCCCTTGAAATGGGGGTTTTCATCACAATGTTATAAACTTGGGGGGGGGGACAAGAAACATAAGAACTAAATTATACAAAAAGGTAAACAAGCACTAATCTCTACCTAAGTGTTCCAAAACCCACCCATACACAAACAACCTCATTGATATTCATTCATACAGAAGAAGAAAACCTAGAACTAGAGCACAATTCATTCCATGAAAACAATTACCCATTAAACCCATTCTTAATATCATATTCACGTGATTTATTTTAAATAATTCATCACTACAGGGTAACAAAAGGGGATATCCACAATCTATGGAATTAAAAACACCCAAAATTAATTTGTACTTTCACACTTTGTTCTCTTGTAATATAACAACAACAAAATGGAATCATTAGATACCATGAGGTACTAGAACCAAACCAAGACCCATCATAGAGCCCCACACAACCTCAGATTTACAAACCAACAACTGCACAATTGGGGATCCCATCCCCATTCACATCACCACACATGCATCCAGCTGAACAACCACACATATCACCAGAACAGAGGAAGGGAGTTTTCAAAGTTAAAAACACAATTCTATTAGTTCTATCTTTTCGTTTGGTTAAATGGGGTGACCACACTAGTATACTTATTCATTGGGAAAAATAATTATCAACCCATATTATGTGATTAAATACTTTCCATGTTACAACCATTCAATAAAATGCTTATACACGGAAAATAGAGGTTCATGAGTGAGCAAGACAGGATGTCCAACGACCACTATTTTCAGTGGGTATGAGCCCCTAAAATTCACAACAAATAAGAAAATATAAAGGAGTAAAAAAACCTCATAAAAATTCCTTTAATACATTAGAATATATTTAATATATTCGTTATGGTTGGGTTTCATCCACACCCTGAGGAAGCATTATCATACTAACCCCACGTGATACACAATAGAGTGAGACCAAGGGAGACCCTACTTGGATGATCAAAGATAAATGTTTTCTCCTGACACCAATAATTGGGGATGCATGAATTGAAAGGGAAAAAGCTCCTAGGACAATAAGAGTGAGTAGGAAAGGCTACAGCACAAGCAAACAACTAGCCTTTGGTAGAGGGACACCAGAAGCACCAAGGAAATGAAAAGTGACTATACTAGAAGAATGAAGAAACTTTGTTCGATAAAACGCCAGATCCTTGAGTTACAGGATGAAAAATCAGAAATTCCATTATTTGTGGATCGTGGTTTCTCAACATGTTTGGGTGGTTACACATGATAGAATTTATTTTTATATAATATTTATCCTCAAAGAGGAGGTGATAATTATAACCAACCTGGTTTTATTACAAACTTTAACATGATTTATTACATAAAATATTTACTTGATACAACATGGAAGATTGAGAGTTCTAGTGTCTTTGTGGATTAGGATCATTACATAACAACTTAAAACATTAAAAACAGCATCTTTTTTGAATACTTCCTTTACATGACCACTACATTTCCTCGTACTTAGCATTGCATGAGATAACCCGAGGACATGAATAAGAAAAGGGGTGATCTATAAAGCCCAGTAAGGGAATAAACATAGAATACATGAGGAATAAAATACATGTTAGACAATAGGAAAATAAATAGAGAATAATAGAAACATGAACATAAAGTCATGATAAATCATGATAATCATAGCATGGAAATGTTGCAACAACACATAACATTGAATTAGCATGAGCCAAGGCTCATTACACATGGAGCAAGAGTAAATCCTCATTAAACATAAATAATGAGTAAACCCTCATTACACTTGAATTAGCATGAGTCAACACTCATTTCACATGAAATATCAGGATACTATACTTTTCCCAATGCATTAGAGTGCTATAAGGGTGCACCCTTCTTAGACATTTCATTTCATTTATAAGTGTGCCACATGGATCATAATCCATGGATTCATAAAACATAATCATTTATTCAACGACAACGGAATGTGGAATGAAACTTTATAATTAATAAGTAAATGTGAATTAAGGTGAATACCCTTGATGGAGAAATGGGCATGGTATTCACTATACAATGGCATTGGCTTAAAAAACAGTGTAATTTTGGCAGCGTAACTACGTGATATATGAATTCCAAAAAAGTGGTTTATGAGAGAGAAAGGGGTGTATAATCATATCTAAATGAAATGGACAGTAAGTGGGTCATATAGATACATGTCCCAACAATTGTAATGGAATTTAGATTCATGACACAAAAGTATTTCTTGAATGTAAATGTGGAGAGAGAAGTTCCTTTAAGAATTTCGACAAAGTAACGGGTGTACATGGGAGGCATTTAATGAGAGGGAATGTAACACCCCGAGATTTTATGAAAAATTTTATTTTAATTTCATAAATTTCTTATGTTTTATTCTACACCAAGATTACCTTGCGCTATACGCAACACCGTATTAGCTTGCAGTATACGCAACACTATTCTTGGACCATGTTACACACAATTTTGATAATAGTTATTCTACGCAACATTGAGTATATATATATATATATATATTAAATGTATAAATGAAATATGGTTGGATTCTGTTATACAAAACAAATAAGGATTCTTTCACAACACGCAACCCTGACTTGGCTTGCATTACACGCAATCGCGACCTTCCTCGATAGCGTGTGTTGTACGCAATATCGGGTTTTAATAAACAATGTTATATTATTATAATATTGTCATGAACTAGCCGTTATGAATATTATTAACTAAATTTAGAATTTTATAACATTATTATTCATCTTACACATTTTCTAGAACATGATATAAGAACAAAATAAATTTTTCGGGTAAAATAAGTATTTTTCAAAAAATGCAGTTTTGCCGCCTTTTGACGGCGCACCCACATTAAATCTAGTTTTTGACATGTTTATAATTTCAATTTGACAAAATAAAATTCTTCTTTGTAATCAAGAAATATAAATTTACTTTGGATAAATTTTTCATATTATTCTGGTAACTTTCACATTTTAATGAATAGTAAAAACACGCTATATTTTAATTAAAAACAACTTTTTTCATCCTAATATCTTATGTGGTTAAATAATAATATTGAATGGTTTTAAAGTATAAATAGAATATATATTTTTACCATTTAATATAATTTATGTAATTATCATTGATTTTACCTTGAATTCGTAGGTTAAATCAATTCAATCTTTTGCAATGTTTTAAACAAAAACCTGTTTTTATTCGACAACGGGATTAATTTTAATTTAATTTCTGCAACTTCTGTGTTTTGAATTTTTAAAAATGGATTCCATATTTGGAATCAGTGGGTCCAAATTATGTTAATAGGATACTTTTTATTTTTGGGAATTATGAATAGTAATTATGGTAAATTTTATTTACCATAGTTAAAGGTAAATCAGGTAATTAAGTGTAAATATAATATTTTAAAATTACCCTAAAAAATGTCAAAATCTTATTGGATGACTAAAATTCGACCCATATCACCTAAGGGTCGGATTTGATTCATTTAATTAATTTTTTTCAATGAAAATAATTTAATTATTATTAAAACCAAAGAATGTGACAACATGTCACTTTCTTAAATTATATAAGTATAATAATTATAATCTAGTTATAAACTTCATGAAACTTCAAACATGAATAGTCCCCAGAAAGCTAATACAATTATCTAAATCATAGGAATTTATTTAGTATTTTTTAGGATTAAATAAATATCATTTATTATGATACAAAGATGATGCAATAATTATCTTATTAATGAAATATTGACATAATTGATGTTATAAATACCCAAATAAATGTAATTTGAGACTTTTTATGAATTCCACTAATTTTCTAGGTTACTATTATATATTAGTGTTTATTTAATCAACTTGGTTCGAACATATAATTCTTTTATGACTTTCACAAAAATCATATATCAAATAGTGTCAAAATTGACACAAAATAGTTTTAAAATCAAATATTATATTATTAATTGTTATTTTATTCCTAAAAATTTAAGTTTCTGCCAAATGACTTATATAAGATTATATATATTAATAATAAACAACTTGGGGTTTTTTTGGCTTGATATAGTAAGTTTATTAACCTTATAGTGTAAGAAAACAAAAAGACACGGTAAAAGTTAAATTATTTAACTTAGAGTTAAACCCAACTGATAAGGTTAAAATAATAACCTAAACTTGTCTAAATCCTATTGGATGATAGGATTTCGACCCATCCCCAATTTATCTTCGAAATAATACCCTTTGGAACCATTATAAACCTATTTTGACTTTAATGTAAAATAATATTTTGAGATATTCCTAAGGTGCCCCTCTCCTCCCTTATAAAAGGACACCTCCTCCCCCCTCCTCCTCACACAAATTTTACCACTCAAGCTCGGCCAAACCCTGAAATTTCCTCCTCTCCAATTCGCTAGAATAATCCTAGAGGTCCTGGTCTTCTTCAAAGACCAATCTTAGTTCCCTAATTGGAGGATTCAAAGAAGTGTTCCAAAGAAGAGGTAATATCCATTACCGATCTTTTCAATTTCTTTCTTCTTCAACTTCTTCTTCTTTAGTTGTTTCATAATAAAGTAATAACATCAGTATTACTTACATACTGATATGTTATTATAAATATGAATCAACCCTATTTCACCTTCTATCCATCCTACGGAAAAATGAAATCATCGCGCGTGCGTACGTACAGAATATTGTCTCCACGCCGTGGTGTAATCTATTATCCACCACCACCTTACAAGGATGGGTATAATGGTGTAATGAGTAACTATTTATGATTATTATAATGTTATATTGATACTGAAATAATATATATATACTCCAATACAATTCCACGATCATAGGAACGATATCATCACTCGTGCATACGTACGGAATACCGTCTCCACGATGTGATGCGACTCGTTCTACATGATCATCATTACATAGTAATTATATAAATGAATTTAATGAATAAATATGATATATGTTACACTAATACAATTATAGATATAAGGTATCTATAACCTTAAAAGAAGAATAAGAATTTATTCGGCAAAACACGCATAAGAACAAAAGGCAATAAAGACCCGAGTAACAAGTAACAATGAAATATTACTAACAAGAAGCTAAGAATATGACCATATATGATATCATATCAATATGTATGAATCTGGAATAAGTCAATAACATTATTTAAACCATTATACAGGAGCTTCAGACACGTACAAAGCAAATCGGACCTAAGGTAAGGGAAATATCACAATCTCATTTTTATCCGAGATTGTTTATTCGTAAGTATTTACTGGGGTGTATTTTATCATCCACATCCATGTTTCGTCAATATGTAATATTATTTCCATACACCTACAATTTTTTAAATCCATTTTTACCCTTCGGTGAGTTTTTAGTAATATGTATGAAAGGAATCTTTTGTCGTTTTTCATACGAGGTACTTTTTGACTTTTCTGACAAAAGTACGAAGAATGTTTTTTTTAACATATACAGCATGAATTGATTTCTAAAAAATTATTTCCAAGAAGCTTCCTTTACAAGTATTCAAGTTTATTTTTAATCAACTTCTTTTATTTTAAAATTGTATGACATGTTAAGAAAGGAAATGTGTTTCTGAAGTAGAAAGGATATTTTCCTCAAGAATGGAGTTCAAGTATTTTATCAAAATTATTTTCCATATAAGAAAATAAAAGGGTTCTGTTTTTATCCCTATTATTACATGGATTTGATTATGTTGTGATGGAAATATTTTTATGAATTCCTTTATCTTATATGAATTGTTTTATGATGTCATGATGTTTCAAGAATCCCATTTTTGTTACATGTGTTACGCGATGATATATGATTTATGATTATGTGGCACACATAAGAAAGGATTCATTATAAGATGGGTGGGACATATATCTCCCTCCAATGCATTGGGTAAAGATTTTATATCTCATGAGATAGACATGGCTGGAATGGTAGGTTATACCGGTTCAGTGAAACAGGACTGAAACGAGGGTTACTCGATTCAGAAAGGGACTTTTCCCACTAAGATAGTCTTGGAAATGAGTCTTGACTAACAAGAAATGATTCTCTATGATTATGTGTGAATGCCACAAAGTTTCATGTTTTAAGTTATGATTATTGTGATTACATTTCACTACCATGATTTATCCCATGTTATGAAATTATGCTCTCTTTTACAGGTTATGATTTCTAAAATGTTATGTTCTTATGAATATGATGTGATTGATATTTCTTTTGTCTACCCTTACTGAGAATTTGAGCTCACCCTTTTATGTTTTCTTTTCCCCAAGATATAAAGAAAGGATTTAGTTAAAAAAAGGAAGATATTTATGGGAGATGTTGAAGATCTTTTCCACGATTAGATGATTATAGTCCGAGTTTCCAAAGACACTAAACTATTACGGTCCTTGTGTGTGTGTTTTTGTAATGTACTAAGTATTCTGCAAAAGTAATGTAAATTCCATGTACGTCAAGCTTCTGATCTCTACAGTTGGTATCAGAGGAAAGGTTTAGTCCACCTTTGGAAACTAGGACGCGAAAACATTAGTGAGATCCCAAGAGATATTTCCAAGGTATGTCTAGGTATGTCCCTAAGGTTAAGTATACGTATAGGTTATATTCCTAGAATTGCGCTAACGATCTTAGAATTTTACCTAAGAAGTTAGATATTGAGGATATTCCCCCTTTATTATGTTGTTTTCCCTAGCATGATTTTTGCCTCTCAGACTATTCTTTTTTGGTTTTTAGAAAATGGCTGGAAACAAGATGATTCACGATAATGGAGGATATGATGGACAATGGAATGATATTCTTCATAATGAAATGGGATTTGAAAGTCCAAACATCATTATTATGCCGAATCAGCAATCTCATAATATGATCAATAAAGTAAAATTTGGTAAGTTTCCTGACTCGGCAAATAAGAGAAAGATGGAGTTTCATGATGATCATATAGGAAAGAAAGTTCAATTTCCCCTATGTAAATCATGTGGGAAGAGGCATCAAGGAGAATGTTTCAAAGGAACTGGAAGATGCTTTGGGTGTGGAAAAGAAGGACACAAAGCAAGTAAATGCAAAGGAAAAGGTTCAGTTAACAACATGGATGAGGATAATGGTATTGCTACGACATCAACAATGGTTAAATGTTTTAAATGTGGAATGTGCGGGCATCATGCAAACCAATTCCCTAAGGGAAAGTCTCATGAAGATAATAAGTATGGTCGTATGGGAAGTATTTATGTGGATGATGATGAAGAGACTACAAATGATATGTGAGATGAAAGAATTGTTGAAGCTCGGTCAATGGTTTAGGAATGTAGTGGAATGATTACATGTTTATCATGTGTAATGTTGTATAAGTAATCTCATGGTACTATGGATTAAAGAGACATGTAAGGATTGTTACACTGTTGTCTGATTAATGTTACCAGTATCCATGAAAGGTTATTCAGATATTTTTGGAATATAGATGATATGCGCATAATGAAGGGATAAGGAGAAAATTAAATGTTTGATAGTATTCATGAGCTCATGACTGATATAAGGAGAAGGTTATATCATGGTTTGAGTATATAGAATTTTTGGATTTTGGTATGTGGAAAGAGTTAAATTTTTACAGCATTCATGTTTTCACTAAGGTTTAATGGGTGTTCTTTTTTTTTCAAGGGAATACATCATTAAGGTATTCACATGATTGGAATGTGACCAGCAAGATATATGGGGGATAAATGATGGTATTCACGTGTTTGGTTGACGACATTTCAAGTAATAAATTTCTTTATACTATGATCTTGGACCTAAGTATTTTAGATAAGCCTAAAGATTGTAATGGATTATGTTAACCATAAGTTAGTATTGTTTATGTATAGAACTTTTTTTGATATTATTTATGTGATGTTATAGTAATGTAGTTCTATAAAAAGGACAACCTGCAGGACGGGCGACATCCCGTCGCTTCGGACAAGGCTGTGGGAATCAAACCCACAACTGAAGTGCGACTGGCCTTTATCGCCTACCACTAACCTACAGGAAGTCCCTGTTTAGTAGAAACTAGTTTTATTATATTAATCAGTATGATATGTGAAGTATAAGTTCATTTTAGGAACCATATATGATTAATCTCACTATAGATGGACTTATGTATTTTTTGATAAATTTTCTAACCTTTTGTTTGAGACAGATGGAATGACCCATCATTCTATCACATGATCTGCTAACACAATACGAATGTCAAATTCAACTTCATTTCTTTAAGAGATGAAGTTGAAATTGTCCAAAGAACGACAAACGGTGAGACTATACCAAAATCACGAAAGTATTTCTTCTAATTCCAATTTCATCAACATTAGGGAAATGATCTTGAAAACCAAAAATGTTGTCTTAGTGCTATTATATCTGATGAATCAGATGGTACCGTAGATCATCACAAATTTATGGCTTTGTGATTGCTATCTTTTCCATAGCCATGTTCTCTACCACTCTCCATCAGAAAATGATGGTTAGATTTCTCTTCCATATCTATATTTTCACTTATGTGGAAACCCAGTGATTAGTTTATTTGGGTAACAGTTACGTTTTATACTTTTTTTTAAAGATATGTTTTGGTATTCCTTTTTACGATGTGGGTTTCTATCAAAGAAACTTTCAAATAGTAAACCATTTATAACCCCGACGAATTTCGAGGGAGAAATTAATTTTAAGGGGGGTAGAATGTAACACCACGAGATTTTATGAAAAATATTATTTTAATTTCATTAATATCTTATGTTGTATTCTACACCAAGATTACCTTGTGCTATACACAACACCGTATTAGCTTGCAGTATACGCAACACTATTCTTGGACCGCGTTACACAAAATTTTGATAATAGTTATTCTACGCAACATTGAGTATATATATATATATATTAAATGTATAAATGAAATATGGTTGGATTCTGTTATACGAAACAACAAAGGATTCTTTCACAACATGAAACCCTAACTTGGCTTGCATTACACGCAATCGCGACCTTCCTCGATAGCGTGTGTTGTACGCAATACCGGGTTTTAATAAACAATGTTATATTATTATAATATTGTCATGAACTAGCCGTTATGAATAATATTAACTAAATTTTGAATTTTATAACATTATTATTCATCTTACACATTTTCTATAACATGATATAAGAACAAAATAAATTTTTCAGGTTAAATAAGTATTTTCAAAAAAATGCAGTTTTGCCGCCTTTTGATGGCGCACCCACATTAAATCTAGTTTTTGACATGTTTATAAGTTCAATTTGACAAAATAAAATTCTTCTTTGGAATCAAGAAATAAAAATTTACTTTGGATAAATTTTTCATATTATTCTGATAACTTTCACATTTTAATGAATAGTAAAAACACGCTATATTTTAATTAAAAACAACTTTTTTCATCGTAATATCTTATGTGGTTAAATTATAATATTGAATGGTTTTAAAGTATAAATAGAATATATTTTTACCATTTAATATAATTTATGTCATTAGCATTGATTTTACCTTGAATTCGTAGGTTAAATCAAATCAATCTTTTGCAATGTTTTAAACAAAAACCCGTTTTTATTCGACAATGGGATTAATTTTAATTTAATTTCTGCAACTTATGTGTTTTGAATTTTAAAAAATGGATTCCATCTTTGGAATCAGTGGGTCCAAATTATGTTAATAGGATACTTTTTATTTTTGGGAATTATGAATAGTAATTATGGTAAATTTTATTTACCATTGTTAAATGTAAATCGGGTAATTAACGGTAAATATAATATTTTAAAATTACCCTAACAAATGTAAAAATCCTATTGGATGACTAAAAGTCGACCCATATAACCTAAGGGTCGGATTAGATTCATTTAATTAAATTTTGTCAATGAAAATAATTTAATTATTATTAAAACCAAAGAATGTGACAACATGTCACTTTCTTAAATTATATAAGTATAATAATTTTAATCTAGTGATAAACTTCATGAATCTTCAATCATGAATAGTCTCCAGAAAGCTAATACAATTATCTAAATCATAGGAATTTATTTAGAATTTTTAGGGATTAAATAATTATCATTTATTATGATACAAAGATGATGCAATAATTATCTTATTAGTTAAATATTGACATAATTGATGTTATAAATACCCAAATAAATGTAATTTGAAACTTTTTATGAATTCCACTAATTTTATATGTTACTATAAATATATTAGTGTTGATTTTATCAACTTGTTTCTAACATATAATTCTTTTATGACTTTCAAAAAAATCATATATCAAATACTGTCAAAATTGACACAAAATAGTTTTTAAATCAAATATTATATTATTAATTGTTATTTTATTCCTAAAAATCTTAGGTTCGGCCAAATGACTTATATAAGATTATATATATTAATAATAAACAACTTGGGGTTATTTTGTCTTGATATAGTATGTTTATTAACCATATAGTATAAGAAAACAAAAAGACACGGTAAAAGTTAAATTATTTAACTTAGAGTTAAATCTAATTGATAAGGATAAAATAATAACCTAAACTTGTCTAAATCCTATTGGTTGATAGGATTTTGACCCATCCCCACTTTAGCTTCGAAATAAGACCCTTTGGAACCATTATAAACCGATTTTGACTTAAATGTAAAATAATATTTTGAGATATTCCTAAGGTGCCCCTCTCCTCCCTTATAAAAGGACACCTCCTCCCCCCTCATCCTCACACCAATTTGAGAACTAAAGCTCGGCCAAACCCTGCCATTTTCTCCTCTCCACTTCCCTAGAATAATCCTAGAGGTACTGGTCTTCTTCAATGACCAATCTTAGTTCCCTAAGTGGAGGATTCAAAGAAGCATTCCAAAGAAGAGGTAATATCCATTACCAATCTTTTCAATTTATTTTTTCTTCAACTTCTTCTTCTTTAGTTGTTTCATAATAAAGTAATAACGTCAGTATTACTTACATACTGATATGTTATTATAAATATGAAACAACCCTAATTCACCTTCCATACATCCAACGGAAAAATGAAATCACCGCGCGTGCGTACGTACGGAATACCGTCTCCACGCCGTGGTGTAATCTATTTTCCACCACCACCTTAAAAGGATGGGTATAATGGTGTAATGAGTAACTATTTATGATTATTATAAAGTAATATTGATACTTAAATAATATATATATACTCCAATACAATTCCACGATCATAGGAACGATATCATCACTCGTGCGTACGTACGGAATACCGTCTCCACGATGTGATGCGACTCATTCTACATGATCATCATTACATAGTAATTATATAAATGAATTGAATTAATAAATATGATATATGTTACACGAATACCATTCTGGATATAAGGTATCTATAACCTTAAAAGAATAATATGAATTTATTCGGCAAAACACGCATAAGAACAAAAGGCAATAAAGACCCGAGTAACAAGTAACAATGAAATATTACTAACAAGAAGCTAAGAATATGACCATATATGATATCATATCAATATGTATGATTCAGGAATAAGTCAATAACATTATTTAAACCATTATACAGGAGCTTCAGACACGTACAAAGCAAATCGGACCTAAGGTAAGGGAAATATCACAATCTCATTTTTATCCGAGATTGTTTATTCGTAAGTATTTACTAGGGTGTATTTTATCATCCACATCCATGTTTCATCAATATGTAATATTATTTCCATCCACCTACAATTGTTTAAATCCATTTTTACCCTTAGATGAGTTTTTAGTAATATGTATGAAAGGAATATTTTGTCTTTTTTCGTACGAGGTACTTTTTGACTTTTCCGACAAAAGTACAAAGAATGTTTTTTTAACTTATACGGCATGAATGGATTTCTAAAAAATTATTTCCAAGAGACTTCCTTTACAAGTATTCAAGTTTATTTTTAATCAAATTCTTTTATTTTAAAATTGTATGAAATGTTATGAAAGGAATATTGTTTTTGAAGTAGAAAGGATATTTTACTCAAGAATGGAGTTCAAGTATTTTATCAAAATTATTTTCCATATAAGATAATAAAAGGGTTCTGTTTTTATCCCTATTATTAAATGGATTTGATTATGTTGTGATGGAAATATTTTTATGAATTCCTTTATCTTATATGAATTGTTTTATGATGTCATGATGTTTCAAGAATCCCATTTTTGTTACATGTGTTATGCGATGATATATGATTTATGATTACGTGGCACAAATAAGAAAGGATTCATTATAAGATGGGTGGGACCTATATCTCTCTCCAATGCATTGGGTAAAGATTTTATATCTCATGAGATAGACATGGCTGGAATGGTAGGTTATACCGGTTCAGGGAAACAGGACTGAAACGAGGGTTACTCGATTCAGAAAGGGACTTTGTCCACTAAGATAGTCTTGGAAATGAGTCTTGACTAACAAGAAATTATTCTCTATGATTATGTGTGAATTCCACAAAGTTTCATGTTTTAAGTTTTGATTATTGTGATTACATTTCACTGCCATGATTTATCCCATGTTATGAAATTATGCTCTCTTTTGCAGGTTATGATTTCCAAAATGTTATATTCTTATGAATATGATGTGATTGATATTTATTTTGTCTACCCTTACTGAGCATTTGAGCTCACCCTTTTATGTTTTCTTTTCCCCAGGATATAAAGAAAGGTTTTAGGTAAAAAAAAGAAGATCTTTATGGGAGATGTTGAAGATCTTTCACCACGATTAGAAGATTATAGTCCGAGTTTCCAAAGACACTAAACTATTACGATCCTTGTGTGTGTTTTTGTAATGTACTAAGTATTCCGCAAAAGTAATGTAAAGTCCATGTACGTCAAGCTTCGGGTCTCTACAGGGAATGGGGACTCTCATCATTCAAACAATAACAGGGATGTTTTGGGGAGGTGAGAAACCATACCACATAATTTATAATTGAAATTAAAATGGCATAAAAATATTATGTAAATTGGACAAAAAAGTGAATGCAAGAAAAACCCTTTCTTGGAAGTGTGCTTCCAAAGGCTTGAGATAGGCTTGAGAGAGGCTTCTTGGGAGCTTGGGGAACCTTGGGAGGATTCTAGATAGAGTAGGTCAAAGGTTGGATGAACTCAAAAGGCTTTGAGTGAGAAGGAAGTGGGAGCATGGTTGGGTTTATATAGGAAAGGTGAGTGAATTCATTATTATTTAGGATTGGGACCCCTTGCATTAAACTCATCCAAACCACAAATCAACTCATGGTTATTTCCAATGGTTTTTGGAAAAGGGGAGAGGAAAAAAATATTTTAGAAGCCCAATGTCCTAACATCTTAAAATAATGGGGTTGCTTATGTAGAGGTGAGTCACAGTCTTGTGGAAAATTATTTAAAAAGACAAGATGTTTAATAAGTCTTGAGGGGTCCATTAATGTTTTGTAAAATAAGTCAAACAAACCAAAAATCACATTATTTTAATGTTAAAACATATATTGGCCTAACAGAATGCTTATATTATTTTATTAGATCACTATTGGGTCATTATGATGTCATAAAACACATTATATATTTAAACGGTATTTAATTTTTACCCAAAAATTTGACTGGCTCAAGAAATTATGAAAAATTCAATGTTGGATAATTTTGACGTCTTGATTCTAGAAATAACATTTTTTTACCTTAATAATTTTTTAAATATGTTAATTTTCACTTTTACAATAACAACCGACATTTATCAAAAATTCACGGGTTTTGACAGAAATATATTTCAAAACTTAGTAATAATTAAAATTGCATTCATAAAATTATAAGATCATTTATATATAATAAAAATTAATTTACTAATAGTAAAAAAAATTTGTTAAAATATTATTAAATTCAAAAATTCCATAATTTAATAAAATATAATTCTCAGTTAAATAATAACTAAAAACACTACGTTACTTTAAAAACTATTTACAATGTATCAATAAGGACATGAAAGTATATTCGTTATTATCTACAAAAATAATGTACATGGACATTGCTCAGATAACATCGCTCCAGTGGTAATCTCTATCAACTTCCACTTTTCCCGTAGATGGTCCCATTCATGCAAGAAATGATGAAGCTCAGCTTGGGCTTGGTCAAGAGAGAAATTAAAGTACACCACCTCTTTTTTGAGCTCTGAAAAAATGGGCTTCGTATGGAGCAATTCTACTGGATGAGGCCACTGCTTCTTTTGTCTGAGTAAATTGTATTTGTTAAAGCCCTATATTTATACTAATCATGTGATCACTAATCAATCACTATATTAACAATGGCCAAAATTCTTAACATAAAACCAAATAAGATGACATTTTATATAAACATTTTACATAAAGAGACATTTAATTAGATTAAGAGGGATTTCCATTAATGGAACATTGGGTCATTACAATATTCCCCCCTTAAGAAACTTCTCCCTCGAAATTTCCTTTTCCCATACTAAAACATATGTGGGTAACTCAGCTTCATCATTTCCTCTGATTCCCAAGTTGCTTCTTCAAACATGTGGTTTCTCCACAACACCATAATGAGGAGCAATGTCTTATTTCGTATAAATTTTTCTCTATGATCTAAGATCTTCACCGGTTTCTTCTCATAAGAAAGATCATCCATCCAACTATACCACCTCAGAAGAGAGTACATATGAGGGTTCTGGTATGTACTTCCTTAATAGGTATACATGAAAGACATCATGTACTTTGTCCATGGTAAGTAGAAGTGCTAGTCGATAGGCCACAGCCCCGACATGATCTAGAATCTCGAAGGGGCCAATGTACCTTGGACATAACATCCCCTTCATTCCAAACCACGTGAACTTTTTCCATGGAGATATGCATAGAAATACCATGTCTCCAACTTTAAACTCAAGGTCTCTTCTACGATTATCTGCATAATGCTTCTGTCAACTCTTGGCTTCCTTGATATGCTGTTGAATGGTTTTCACCTTCTCCCCTATTTCTTCGACCATTTCTGGTCCAAGCAGCTTATGTTCACCAACATCATCCCAAAATGTTGGTGTTCTGCACATGTTCCCATACAAGGCTTCATATGGTGCCATTTGGATGCATGAGTGGAAACTGTTATTATAAGAGAACTATACCAGAGGAAGTTGTTGGTCCCATTCTCATTTATAGTTCATTTAGTATTATCTCAACATGTCCTCAAGTGTTTGGATAGTCCGCTCGGATTGGCCATAAGTTTGAGGATGATAGGTCGTATTGAAGTTCAGTTCATTACACAGATCATTCTGAAGACTCTTCCAAAACATTGAGGTGAATCTCGGATCTTGGTCAAACACAATAGATTGTGGAACTCCATTTAGAAATACCACTTCACTGATATATATCTGTGCTAGTTGATCCAATGATAATTCATCCCGAATAGCAATAATATGTGTTTTCTTTGAATGATGATCCACCACAACCTAGATTGAATTGATTCCTTTGGATGTCCTCAGAAGTCAAGTGACAAAGTCCATGGTGATGTTCTCCGATTTCCATTCTGGTATGGGAAATGGTTGCATCAACCCCTGAGAGTTCTACCTCCCTGCCTTCACTTTCTGGCACACCTAGAACTTTGATGTATGTACAACGATCTCCTTATTCATATTATCCCACCAAATGTTTTCTCGAATATCTCGATATATCATTGTGCTCCCTGGGTGAATAGAGAAATTTTAACTATGTGCATCATCCAAAAGCTTCTTCTTAAGCTCTGGACTTGATAGAACACATAGTAATTTCCAAAATCACACAATTCCTTCTACATTAACATTAAACTCTGAGGATTTACATTTTTCAACATATTCCACTTTTTCTTGATTTCCCACATCATCCTTTTGAACATCCTTTAACCTTTCCAAAAGAGATGGTTGAGAAATCAGTTTTGAAATATTGATGATGTTCCATTGTTTATGATTCCCATTTCCATCTTCATCAAGTCAAAGAAGATTGGATCCTTCTCAATTCTCATCATTGATAGAATCGCTGGGTCCTTTCTACATAAGGCACCTGCCACCTTGTTCACATTCCCCGGGTTGAAATGTATTGAACAATAATAATCCTTGATGAGCTCTATCCATATTCTATGGTTCATATTATGCCCTTTCTGTGTGAATATATATTTAAGACTCTTGTGGTCAGTATATATCTCAAATTTCTCCCCATAGAGATAATGATGCCATATTTTCAAGGCAAAGATCACCATAGACAACTCCAGATCATGCGTTGGATAGTTTCTCTCATAGATTTTCAACTCCCTTAAGGCATAAGATATGACTTTATCATTCTGCATCCACATATATCCTAATCCCTTCTTTGAATCATCACTTAATGCCACAAAACATCCCCACTTGTGGGTAAAGTGAGCACGAGCGCAGTGATAAGCCTCTTTTTCATCTTCTTGAAGCTCTTTTCACATTCATCACTCTAAGAAAACTTTAATCCCTTTCGAGTTAGCTTTTTAATTGGGTTGGAAAATCATGAGAAATTTCTCACAAATTGTCGATAATATCAAGCTAACCCTAAGAATCTACGGATATCCGTTACCGATATTGGTCGTGGCCATCCCTCAATTTCATATGTTTTGGAGGGATCCATAGATATCCCAATGCTTGTGATGATATGGCCTAAAAATTAGACCTACTTCAACCAGAACTCACACTTTATGTACGTTTGATTGAGCTTCTCCTTACGCAAAGTCTCTAGTATAGTTCTTAAATGATCTTCATGATCCTCCTTGGTTTTGGAGTAAATTAGAATATCATCTATACAGACTACCATAAATTTGTCAAGGTAATATCTAAAGAATATATTCATCAAGTCCATGAAGATTGCGGGAGAATTAGTGAGTCCAAAAGTAATTACTATTAATTCATAGTGCCTGTAACTTGTGCGAAAAGCAGTCTTGAGGATATCTTCCTTCTTCACCCTTACATCATAATATCCCAACTAAAAGTCCACCTTCGAAAATTATTGTGCTCCACGCAACTGATCGAACAAGTCAACAATTCATGGGAGAGGATACTTGTTCTTTATCGTGATTTTGTTGAGCATGCGATTATCGATGTAAAGGTGCATTGATCGATCCTTCTTCTTGATGAAGAGGACTCGTGCACCCCATGGTGAAACAGTTGGGCGTATAAACCCTTTATCGAGATTCTCCTATAGTTGTTTCTTCAGCTCTTCAAGCTCCACGACAGCCATTCTATAGGGATTCTTGGATATTGGTAGAGCCCCTGGTATAAGTTCAATTAAGAATTCAACATTTCTTCTAAGAGGAAGACCAGACAGTTCCTCGGGAAACACATCTGCAAATTCCCTCACAGTATGCATTTCTTCGAGGATGGTTTCTTCCTTGGACTTAATCATCTGAGCCAGATACGCATGCTCATAGGGCAGTAAAATCCATGCTTGAGATAATGGAACT
Source organism: Viscum album (assembly GCA_963277665.1). Classification (NCBI taxonomy): domain Eukaryota; kingdom Viridiplantae; phylum Streptophyta; class Magnoliopsida; order Santalales; family Viscaceae; genus Viscum; species Viscum album. The sequence continues at coordinate 963,367,475 of OY728156.1, forward strand.
AAATAAGATTCATCTTCCTCCTTACACTTGTGAACAACTAGGGGTTGATTATCCATATGGAGTGTGATTTCCCTCTCTCGAAAATTTATGTTGGCTCTATATAAGGAAAGACAACCCATGCCAAAAATTTCATCAAATTCTACTAGAGGGAGTATGAAGAGGTTCTCCGGGAAATTCAATCCACAGATTATGATAGGGGAGGAGTTTTATTAATGTAATGAAATGATTACCCCATTTTCTGTACTCACTGACATCTTCACTTCCATGTTTTTTGGTGGTGATGGGATTGTTCTACTAAACTTTGGAGATATAAATGAATGTGTAGAACCAGGATCAAAAATTGCATTCGCTATTAATGAATGAATAACTAGATTACCTGTCACAAATTTGTTGTTGGGATTCACTTCGGCAGATGTGATGGAAAAAGCTCTTCTTTTCTTCCTTGGAGGTTATTGGCTGCCTCCGAAAACCCTTGGAATAGGGCACTGATTTTTAAAATGCCCTATTTCTTTGAAGTTTTATCAATGAACAATGCGTTGAAGTTCGAACAGAGTATTCCTCTCCTCTATCGCAACCGTGGGTCTTTCTTGCCGATAGTTAACAGCTAGGTGCCCTTCTCAGCCACACCTAATGTATTTCCTCGTCCCATTGAGTAAATTTCCCAAGTGCTTCTTTTGGCACTTTTGGCATGTGGGGTGCTGGATCTTCTTAGCACCGTTGGAATTATCCATCGGACGACCAGTGCTGGATCTTCTTTGAAGTTTTATCAATGAACAATGTCTTGTCTTGCTTTACACGAAATCGCGACCTTCCTCGATAGATTGCGTCGTACGCAATACCGAGTTTCACTAAACAATGATATGCTAATAAAATATTATTAGAACTATCCGTTATGAATAGTAATAACCACTTTTTGAAATTTTATAAATTTTATTTTTCAAAATGGACTTCATTTTTGGATTCGGAATAGCGAAATTATCCTAGGGTGAAATTTTGCTATTTTTCTGAAAACTTTCAATTTTTGGTGAATAGTGAAACCACTAAGTGGTAGTTAAAAAAACTGAGTTTTTCATAAAACATAATTTTACCTCTTCTGTGAGTGGAATTTCAAAAATCTGAGAGACATGGTTGATGTTAGTAAGTAAAATGAGGTTCAATGAGATGAAAATAATTATTGGTGAATAGTAACCTTTTACTTTTATTTACCACGGTTAAAAGTAAATATGGTAATTAAGGGTAAAAATGATATTATTGTTATCCTAACACATGTCCTAATTCTATTGGATAAGTGTAATTCGACCAAAAACAAACTTAGGATTAAAATATGACCATTTTGGCCCACTTGGATTAGATTAGGACATTTATTATTAATTTATTTAAAGAAGGGTTAAAATTGTTAAAATCAATGTTTAATAAGTAAATAATTTTCAAGAGAAGGTTAAATATAAGATAAATTAGACTATAAATATTAATTAGAAAGATAAAAAGATTTTCTACATAATGGTATTTTATTTGTAATTTTTAGACATTAAATAATTTAATTTATTTATGACACAAAGATGATGCAGTAATTATATTATTAATGAAATATTTACATAATTGATGTTATAAATACCCAAATAAATGTAATTTGAAACTTTTTATGAATTCCAATAATTTTATAGGTTGATATATCATGTTATTATTGATTTAATTAACTGTTTTTGAACTAATCATTCTGTTAGGATTTTAACAAAAATCAATTACTTAATAGTGTCAAAATTGACATAAAATAGTTTTTAAAACAAATATTATATTATTAATTGTTATATTATTCTTAAAAATCTAAGGATCGGCCAAATTACTTAGATAAGGTTATATATATTAATAATAAACATCATGGGGTTCTTTTGGATTGTTATAGTAAGTTTATTAACCTTATAGTGTAAGAACACAAGAAGACACGGTAAAAGTAAAATTATTTAACTTAATGTTAAATCTAAATGATAAGGTCAAAATTGGAACCTAAACTTGTCTAAATTCTATTGGATGAGGGTATTTCGACTCATCCCCACATTATCTTCTAAGCAAATCAATTTGGAGATATTTAAAAACCGAATTTGGCTTTATAATAAAATAATATTTTTAGTTATTCCAAAGGTGCCCCTCTCCTCCCTTATAAAAGGGCACCTACTCCCTCTCATCCTCACACCACTTTGAGCCTTCACGCATGGCCAACCCCTGCCACATTCTCTTATCCACTTCCCTAGAGACATCCTAGAGTTCCTGGTCTTTTTCAAAGACCAATTTTAGTGCCCTAAAAGAAGGTCTCAAAGAAGCACTTGAAAGAAGAGGTAATGTCCGTTAACCATTATTTCATCTTTATTTCTTCTTCCACTTCTTATTATTTAGTTATTTCATTATGAAATAATAACATCAATATCACTAATATACTGATATGTTATTATAAGTATGAAACAAACCTATTTCACCATCTATCCATCCTACAGAAAATTAAATCACTGTGCGTGCGTACGTATGGAATACCGTCTCCACGCCGTGGTGTAATCTATTTTCCCCAAACACCTTACTTGGATGGGTATAATGGTGTAAATAATTACTATATATGATTATTGTAATGTTATATTGATTATAAAATAGTATACATACACTCCAATAAACTTCCACTATCATGGGAACGATATCATCACTCGTACGTACGTACGGAATACGGTCTCCACGATGTGATGTGATTCGTTCTACATGATCTTCATTTCATAATGATAATGAATTTAATGAATAAATATGATATATAGTACATTAATACCATTCTGTAAATGATGTATCTATAACCTAAAGAGAAGAATAAGAATTTATTCGACAAATCACGCATAAGAACAAAAAGTTATAAACACCCGAATAACAAGTAGCAATGAAATATTACTACTATAAAGATAAGAATATGACCATATATGATATCATAACAATAATTATGATTCTGGAATAAGTCAATAACATTATTTAAATCATTATACAGGAGGTTCGGACACTTACGAGGCAAATCGGACCTAAGGTAAGGGAAATATCACAATCTCATTTTTATCTGAGATTGTTTATAATTTGGTATTTAATGGGGTGTATTTTATCATCCACATCCATGTGTCCTCAATATGAAATATTTATATCCTTCTATAGTAGTTTATATCCAATTTTACCCTTCTTTGAGTTTTTAGTAAAAGATATGAAAGGAATCTTTTGTCGTTTTTCATACGAGGTACTTTTTGACTTTTCCGACAAAAGTACAAGAAGAATGTTTTTTTAACTTATACGGCATGAATGGATTTTTAAAAAATTATTTCCAAGAATATTCCCTTAAAAGTTATCATGTTTATTTTTAATCAACTTCTTTTAGTTTATAATTGTATGACATGTTATGAAAGGAAAAGTGTTTTTGAAGTAGAAAGGATTTTTCCTCAAGAATGGAGTTCAAGTGTTTTATCAAAATTATTTTCCATCTATGAAAATAAAGGCGTCTGTTTTCATCCCTATTATTACATTTATTTGATTATGTAGTGATGGAATTATTTATATGAATTCCTTTATCTTATATGAATTTTTTTATGATGTCGTGATGTTTAAGATTCCCATTTTTATTTCATTGGTTATGCTATGATGTATGGTTTATGATTTTGTGGCACACATAAGAATGGTATCATTATGAGATGGGTGGAACCTATATCTCCCTCCAATGCATTAGGTAAATATTTTATATCTCATTAGATAGACATGGCTGGAATGGCAGGTTAAACCGGTTCAGTGAAACATGACTGAAACGAGGAGTGAACTCGTTTCAGAAATGGATTTTTTCCACTAAGATAGTCTTCGAATTGAGTCTTGACTAACAATAAATGATTATCTATTATTATGTGTGTATTCCAAAAAGTTTCATGTTTTATGTTATGATTATTGGTATTACATTTCACTACTATGACTTATCCCATGTTATGAAATTATGATCTCTTTTGCAGGTTAAGATTTTCAAAAGATATGTGCTTATGTATATGATTTGATTGATATTTCTTTTTTTTTTACCCATACTGAGCATTTGAGCTCACCCTTTTATATGTTTTATTTCCCCAGGTCAGGAAGATGTTTATTAAGTAGAATATGCCAAAAAGGGACTCTAGATATGATGAAATAAATGGGAGGCAAAGTAGATGCTTTATGAACCAGTTGTTTATGCTTTCCAGTTTATAAAGAAACTATACCTATATGGTCCATCAATGGATTTGTTATATGTTGTAATAAGTTTTCTTATATTTTTATGTAATAAAAATGTATGTAAAGTATGGGTCTTTATAGTTCATATCAGAGGAAGGTATAGTCAACCTTTGGAAAATAGGATGTGAAAGCCTTTGTAAGAACCCTAAGGATAATTATAAGCATAGAACACAATCTTAGTGTTTTAGAAATGACCATGAATAAATTAGGATAATACCTTAAGTGTGAAATTTTATTCTTGATTTCCTAATATAATTAGGATTGCTCACACTATTCTTCTTGGTTTTAGTCAATAGCTGGAACCCGAAGGCACCGTGTTAATGCGGAATGTGACGGGCAATGCAATGATTGTCCCCCGGAGCAACCAAATGTTATGGGATCTAGAATGAAAAATCTTGTAACCATGCTCACACAACTTTCTCAAGCTATGAATCATGAAGGACTTCCAAACGAGCAAATGAAGGAGCAAAATTCTGTTGAATCATTCATGAGGCAGCGTCTGCCTTCTTTCAGTGGGTCTACTGATCCATTAGATGCTGAACAATGGATTAGTACTACTGAAAATATATTTTCAGTTCTTCAATGTTATGAACATGATAAAGTCATCCTATTAGTGTATCGTTTGGAAGGAGATGCTGATCAATGGAGGAATCTTATTAAGAATACGAAGCAAAGGGATGAAATTGAGTCTATGGAATGGGAATAGTGCAAGAACTTATTTTTCAATAAGTACTTCCCTCGTATTCTCCAAACAAATATTGTAAAGACCCGCAAATTTAAAGGAAATTTTTTTCTTAATTTTCTTTGGAATTTTACAAGAGCGCAGCTTCAGACGGCACCAGATTCTGAGGCCCGGTGTGCCCGGAATCAATTTCCGAAGTTTGGCTCGGGTACGTTCAGTGAACGGACGAGCGGGTTTTTCTATCTTTTGAACCGGTGCCCGGAATCGAATTCTGAGGGAACCGATGAAATCGTAGCACCAGTATTTTCTTAGAAACGCCTCTTCCGGAGTTGCGTTTGCTCAGACGTGGTTTTTAAATTTTGGGGCTTTAAGTCAGAAATAAAATAAAGTTTGTGCGACAACTTTATTTTATTTCACTTAAGCCGCTTGGAAGTCCTTTAGAAGCCATTTGAACTGAGTTAAAGCGGATAGGGTGCTATTCGGAAATATCCTACCCCTTGTTAGGATATTTGTGCGGTGGGGCCCGCACGAGCCCCGCCGTTTCTTTCGCTAAGTAACGCACCCGCGAAAACCCGTCAAAGTAACTGAAAAGTCAACCGACGCGTTTTCATTAATTCTTAACAGACCATTTAATTGAGCGGTTTATTTCGTGAATTAAATGGGATGTTTCGCTCGTTGAATTAATTCAATGAACTGATGGGTCGTTACTTACGCTTTTGCGTTTGTTGGCATGTTTATAAAATAAGACCAACCTAAAAATCCTTTGAAAGGATTTGAGAGGATCCCGGATTCTTCAGCTCCCCCGCAAAGAACGCGAAGAACGCGAAGAACGCGAAGAACGCGAAGAACGCGAAGAACGCGAAGAACGCCGGAACCGGAATTCGACGACGCACACCGTGATCTGCGACGTCGACGAGCTCTACCCGCGACGTTCTTCGGTGACGCCTCTTCTTCCGCGGCCGATCCTCGTTCGACAACAAAGGTGAGAATCGAACCTTCTAATTCTCCCCTTTTTATATTTCGATATCAACGGATTTAAATTAATTAAATCCGTTTGATCTTGATCCGGAGATTGACGACGCGACTCCGGATACCGCGACGACGCGACGATCTCCGTGTTTATTCTTTTAAAGTAAAGAACATGATCTCCGACAATTTTAATTTATTTAAAGTTGTTGTTGATTATTATCTTTTCCTCCCGTTGTTTATGACTAACGCGGAGGGTGCGGGTCTAACGAACAAGACCTGGCAACCCTCCGCCGATCTCTTTTATTGTGCGGATATGGAGGACGACGACGAACCACACGGATGGGCGATCTGTTGATCCCGCAGTGAAGGTCGGCCCCCGGGAGGAGCAACGGCGCAGACGGGAGGCAAAACGGGCCACCGGAGCAACTCCGGCGGCCCGCGGAAGGCGGTGGCGGCGCGGGTCACCGGCGCGGCGGCGCCGGCGGCCGGAGGCAGCGGCACCAGGCGCGCAGCCGTGGAGAAGATCTACCGGGGAGGGACGCGGCGGCCCGGCCGCGTCCGCGTGACAGGCGGCCCCCCGCGGGGCCGCGTTTCCTTCAAGCCGCGGGTCAAACCCGCCGCAGCTCTTCGGCCGCCCGGCCGAAGCCGAGCCGGCCGGTCCGGCGGCCGGGCCGCCCCCAGGCCGGACCGGACCCGGCCGAGCCGGGTCGGGCCGGGTCGGGCCGACCCGGTTCGGCCGACCCAGGGGGGTTCGGGCCGGGTCGCCCCGGGCCCAGAACCCCCGTTTTCGGGCCTTCTTCGGTCTTTTGCCCATATCTTGGGCCTGGGACCTCCGATTGACGAACCGTCAGCGGCTACGCGATCCTTGGATCGAGACGGTCGTTTCGGTATATTATACTCAAGGTTTCGGAATACTTTGGGTTCGGCCGGGTTGGTTCGTTCACGAAACCAACCGGGCCCTCGGAGCGGAAACGCTCATAACTTGAGCTACGGACGTCCGATCGACGTACCGTCAGCTGTGGTAGTTTCCTCTAAGTGAGACGGAACTTTTGGCATACTCCGCCCGAGGATCGGATACAGGCGGAGTACAGTCGGGTTGGTTTTTCCCTAAAAACCAACCGGGCCCCTGGGACGAAAATGCCAATAACTCTCAGACCGGGCGTCCGATTGACGCGCCGTCTGTTGCGTTGAGATCCTGTTGTCGATACGGAACTTTTGGATACATCAACTTCGGACTACGTGTCAGTTGATGTATCAGCCTCTCGGCTCGTGGAGCGGACCCTCCTAAACGAGCTCGCTATGTGCGGGAACCCTAGCGCTGGTTGTGACTTCGACGACAGAGCAGAGATCCTCCGTGGACTGCGACGACGGCAGAGCAGAGATCCTCCGTGGACTGCGACGACGGCAGAGCAGAGATCCTTCGTGGACTGCGGCGACGACTGTGCAGAGATCCTCAGTGGACTGCATCGACTACTGCACTCAGCGATCCTACGTGGATCAGTGCTACAGGTTCTGTGTGAGCCCGATCCTATGTGGGTCCTTACTACCGGTTCTGTGTGAGCCACTGCCTACAGGTTCTGTGTGAGCCCGATCCTATGTGGGTCTTTTGCGGGGGTTAGTACCTATCGATCCTTCGTGGGTCCGACGACTTAGATGGATCAGTGATCATCTTTGACGTCATCTGAAAAAGTATACCTGGTTGAGCTGAATCTTATGTTACTCTCCTTTGTGGATTGTGTTGAACTATCCTATGTGGATTTACTGTTTACTCTCCTTTGTGGATTTGAGTCTTGCTTTCCTTTGTGGATTGAGTTGTTCTTGAGCTCGTGAGCAGAGCTAGAATTGGGGACTTAGGTATATGTATGGGCATATACCTAAGTCGAGTCAGATGTTACTTCGTGATTGCATCTTCCTTTTGTGCTATATCCTTTGTGGATTTCGGGAGACCTTCGGGGGTCTCGGGGTCCTTACTGAGTAGCTTATACTCACCCCTGCACGGGCTATGCCCGCACCTTGTTGTGTTGGATGCAGACGACGGACAGCGCTTATCACGGTTGGGGCGTAGAGCAGGACGGTACCTGGAGATGGACCACTGGGCGGGACGTGCTCGGAGCGGACGTGGGACCCGAGGAGCCTGGAGGCTATCCGTACCCACCCTTCAGGTGGGATTGCCAGTGGACGACACGAGGCCGCCATCTTTTCTTCAGTTGTTGTTCTTTACTTTTAGTTGTTCTTTCAGTTGGGCTTGTATTCCAGCCCCCTTTACTTTTCTGCACTTGTAGTTACTTTCCGCTTGCTGAATCTGTGGTGGTTGTTACTTATAAAGGAAATGCCTTCCCTGTTTACCGGGAATTTACGCCTTGGTGCTAGTCGCCATCCCCTGGCCTATGGAAGGCGGGCTTGGGGTAGTCACGGCACGGGCCCCGAGGACGGGTCGTGACAAATTGGTATCAGAGGCGGTCGGTTCTACCGCAGACTCTGATCGTCCATTCTTTCTATATGAAGCAGTATTATTTAGTGTATTGAGTGTGGTTATCAGTTCAGGGAGCCCAGTGTTGGTGCGGCGGCCGACGTATCCGTACACCAGGACCCTGACTCCTGATTTCCGACTTAATGCATGAAAACATTGATTGCGTGTGTGTTTCAAGTTTTCTTTGTGATTACTTGTGTCATCTCACCGGGTATACTGATCTGCTTCAGGAAAGTCTCAAGTTTTCCTTGTGATTACTTGTGCCAGCTCACCAGGTATACTATTCTGACTGTGGTGCTCTTGTTCTCCTTTTCATGATGGCCCCGCGACGACAGCCAGCTAGGGTTCCGAGTGTAGGGCGCGACGGCAGCCCACCGAGCGACGAGGCCTCGGTGCAGGGCCCTTTGCCAGTAGTGGCCCCGGCGGTAGCTTTACCCGCCGAGCCACCGATGCTACCAGTACCAGACGCTGACGATGCACGTCGCCTCAGGGCACTGCATGAGTTTCAGAGCCAGCGACCGCCCAAGTTTCGTGGTGAGGTGGACCCCCAGGCCACCAAGGACTGGCTAGAGGCGGTGGTACGGATCTTTAGGCTAGTGAGGACAACAACAGATCTCATGGTGATTCTCACGGCGAGCCTCCTGCAGGCGGCGGCAGGACGATGGTGGAGCTTGATGGTCTAGGTTCACGATGAGGCATCCTTGCTCTGGGCGGACTTCGAGAGCCTCTTCCGCTCTGAGTTCGTCCCGGCCACCCTCCGAGCGGTGCGCATCCAGGAGCTTCTCCAGCTGCGCCAGGGCAGCATAACGGTCGCTCAGTACGCGGCGAGGTTCACTGACCTATCTCGCTACTCGACCGACATGGTACGGGATCCCTTCTTCCGGGCCCGGACCTTCGAGCAGGGCTTGCAGCAGGAGATTCGGGCGTCGCTGATCTCCCTCAGCATTCCGACCCAGGAGGGAGTGCTGGAGCGATCCCTACTGATCGAGAGCTTCCTGGCAGAGCCTTCTTCAGTGGCGAGACCTAGCGCAGGGCGGCAGGTAGCTGAGTCTTCGGCAGTAGGTAGCCGACGGATGACTCTTGGGTCCAGGCAGACCAGACCCCCACGCAGACGGCCTCAGGACACTGGCTCAGCAGTGCGAGACACACAGCGGAGTGCCAGCCTTCCGAGAGGCAGGCTGTGCTACTCCTGCGGCGGGCAGGGTCACATGGCTCGTGACTGCCTGACTCTCCGATCAGAGGAGCAGCAGACGGTGGAGGGGCCACCCAGGCAGAGGCAGAGGGTCGACCGTGGCGGTCCGCAGGGAGGAGGCGGACGAGGCAGAGGAGCTGGCCGAGCAGTGGGTGGTGGGAGACGCTTCCAGGCTCTACCCCCACCACCACCAGGAGGGCCACCTCGACCACAGGGAGCTGGCGGGCAGGGACAGGCCCAGCTCCAGGCAGTGGAGGCCTACGACCCCGACATGCCAGAGATGATTCGAGGTACGATCTGTGTCTATTCCACCCTTGCTGCAGTACTTATAGACACAGGAGCGAGTCACTCTTTCATAGCCTCTGCCCTTGTTCGGAGCTCGGAGATTCCGACTGAGCCGTTGGCTCGATCCTTACGGCTAGAGACTCCTACGGGAGCAGACTCGACGATTACGCACTGGTGCCGGCAGTGTGAGCTTACTCTAGGAGGCGAGAGCTTCGGCTGGGATCTCCTTGTAGCGGCGTCGAGGCCTTACGACTTCATCTTGGGCATGGATTGGCTATCCACGGTTCATGCCCAGATCGACTGTTTTAGGCGCAAGGTGCGATGTGTTCGCACCGACGGGAGCAGGTTTACCTTCACCGGCGAGAAGGGAACCTTTGCAGCACAGGATGGACTTCCGCGGAGGAGAGTGCAGCCCATCTCTCATCAGTTGGCTAGCCTCATCCTAGGAGCAGTGGACGTGCGGAGTCCAGTTTTTCCTGCAGTGGTGGACCTGTACGTGGACGTCTTTCCCGACGACGTTCCAGGGCTACCTCCTCGTAGAGAGGTAGACTTTTACATCGACTTGTACCCCGGGACATCCCCGATATCTACTCCAGCATATCGGATGGCCCCCGCCGAGCTTCGAGAGCTGCGGGTACAGTTGGAGGACTTGCAGAGCAAGGTGTTTATCCGACCCAGTGTTTCACCCTGGGCTTCCCCGATTTTGTTCGCCAAGAAGGCGGACGGGAGCTTGTGACTGTGTGTCGACTATCGTCGCGTGAACCAGGTGACAGTAAGGAACAAGTATCCGCTGCCACGGATTGATGACCTCTTCGATCAGCTCAAGGGAGCGCGGTGGTTCTTGAAGATAGACCTCCGTTCAGGCTATCATCAGCTCAGAGTTCGAGACGAGGACGTGCCGAAGACGGCCTTCAGGTGTCGGTATGGCCATTATGAGTTCTTGGTTATGCCGTTCGGCGTAACCAATGCTCCAGCAGTGTTCATGAGCCTCATGAACATGATCTTCCAGCCATACCTCGACCGATTTGTCGTGGTCTTCATTGATGACATTTTGGTATACTCGACGACAGAGGAGGAGCATGCCTACCACCTGCGAGTTGTGCTAGACACACTCCGAGAGCACCAGATTTATGGCAAGCTCTCAAAATGCCAGTTCTGGTTACGTGAGGTCCATTTCATGGGGCACGTCATCTCTGAGGCGGGAGTTGCAGTGGATCCCGCGAAGATCGAGGCAGTGCTAGCTTGGGAGCCACCCAAGAGTGTGACAGAGGTGCGGAGTTTCTTGGGCTTAGCCGGATACTATCGGAGATTTGTGCCGGACTTCTCCAGAGTTGCGGCACCACTCTCAGCCTTGACGAAGAAGGGGAAACCCTTTGTGTGGTCAGACAGATGTCAGCAGAGCTTCCAAGAGCTGAGACAGAGATTGACCAGCGCACCTATCTTGAGGTTGCCTGAGGAGGGAGTTGGATACGTAGTTTACTGCGATGAATCAGGGACTGGACTCGGGTGCGTCCTGATGCAGGAGCGGGACGTGATCGCCTACGGATCACGTCAGTTGAGGCCGCATGAGCAGAACTACGCCACTCATGACCTGGAGTTAGCAGCAGTGGTCTTCGCTCTGAAGACATGGCGGCACTATCTGATGGGCGAGCACTTCACAGTCTTTTCTTACCACCAGAGTCTCAGGTATATATTCTCTCAGAAGGACCTGAACCTGAGACAGCGGAGATGGCTTGAGTTCCTCCAGGATTATGACTTTGAGATAGTCTATACTCCTGGGAAGGGGAACGTGGTAGCTGATTCCCTCAGCAGGAGGACGGGCATTCAGCTACTTGAGGAGGCGATGGAGCAGCTAGCCTCCTTACAGATATCCTTCGTGGATAGAGACGGAGCAGCCTTTCTTCAGTCTCTCGCAGTCTCTCCTCCACTTCTACAGCGGGTCAGAGAGGCTCAGCGTGGGGACGCTGACTGTGAGACCCGGCGTGCACTGATATCCTCAGGTAAGGCGCCTGATGGCTTCTCCCTTGGAGCAGAGCATGACATCCTTTTCAGAGGACGTACCTTCGTACCAGTCGCTTTACGAGAGGAGGTGCTGAGAGAGTTTCACACTTCTCCCTTGGCGGTACATCCCGGAGTGGCGAAGATGTACCAGGATCTCAGGCGACAGCACTAGTGGCCGGGCATGAAGAAAGTTGTGGTAGAGTTCGTTTCACGATGCCTCACCTGCCAGTAGGTGAAGGCAGAGCATCAGGTACCAGCAGGCTTGGTACAGCCCTTGGAGGTCCCGGAGTGGAAGTGGGACGGCATATCTATGGACTTCGTGACTGGACTCCCACGCACTTCCAGAGGTCACGACTCCATTTGGGTGATTGTCGACCGACTCACCAAGTCGGCACACTTCTTACCCATCAGGGAGCAGGGCTCAGTGGAGAGCTTGGGACGTCTTTACGTCCAGGAGATCGTACGGCTTCACGGTGTGCCATCGTCTATCGTCTCCGATCGAGATGCTCGTTTCACTTCCCGGCTTTGGAAGGGGTTGCAGGAGGCGTTCGGGACGCGGCTCCATCTGAGCACAGCCTTCCACCCTCAGACGGATGGTCAGATGGAGAGGACCATACAGACACTCGAGGACATGCTCCGTGCATGTGTTCTCGACTTTGGTCGCAGCTGGGAGGACCACCTACCCTTGGTGGAGTTCGCGTACAACAACAGCTACCACTCCACCATCGGGATGGCACCATACGAGGCGTTGTACGGCAGACCCTGCAGATCACCGTTGTGCTGGACAGACCCTGGGGAGTCAGCACTCGTGGGACCAGAGATGGTCCGAGCCACGACAGAGAAGGTCTAGATCATCCAGGAGAGGATGAGGACAGCTCAGAGCCGGCAGAAGTCATATGCTGACAGGAGGCGGAGGCCACTAGAGTTCGAGGATGGCGACCACGTCTTTTTGCGTGTCTCACCTCGACGTGGTTTACGGAGATTTGGCTGAGGCGGCAAGTTGTCTCCACGCTTCATCGGGCCTTTCCAGGTCCTCAGCAGGATAAGAGAGGTGGCTTATCGCCTGGCTCTACCACCTCAGTTGCACCGGGTGCACGACGTCTTCCACGTGTCTCAGCTGAGGAGATACATGCACGACCCGACGCACATCATCGACTTTGGGGAGCTGGACGTGGACGATGGGGCGACTTTTGCGGAGGTCCCAGTGGAGATTGAGGACCGACAGGAGCGGGTCCTACGTGGGCGGTCGATTCCTCTTGTGCGCGTCAGATGGCAGCACGGGAACCTCCAGGAGAGCACTTGGGAGCGGGAGGCTCAGATGCGTGCTCAGTACCCCCATTTGTTCCCCTAGTTTTTGATGTATCTTTACGGGGACGTAAAGCCCTGAGGTGGGAGTAATGTAAAGACCCGCAAATTTCAAGGAAATTTTTTTCTTAATTTTCTTTGGAATTTTATAAGAGCGCAGCTTTAGACGGCACCTGATTCCGAGGCCCGGTGTGCCCGGAATCAATTTCCGAAGTTTGGCTCGGTAACGTTCAGTGAACGGACGAGCGGGTTTTTCTATCTTTTGAACCGGTGCCCGGAATCGAATTCTGAGGGCACCGATGAAATCGTAGCGCCGGTATTTGCTTAGAAACGCCTCTTCCGGAGTTGCGTTTGCTCAGACGTGGTTTTTAAATTTTGGGGCATTAAGTCAGAAATAAAATAAAGTTTGTGCGACAACATTATTTTATTTCACTTAAGCCGCTTGGAAGTCACTTGGAAGCCACTTGAACTGAGTTAAAGCGGATAGGGTGCTATCCGGAAATATCCTACCCCTTGTTAGGATATTTGTGCGGTGGGGCCCGCACGAGCCCCGCCGTTTCTTTCGCTAAGTAACGCACCCGCGAAAACCCGTCAAAGTAACTGAAAAGTCAACCGACATGTTTTCTTTAATTCTTAACAGACCATTTAATTGAGCGGTTTATTTCGTGAATTAAATGGGATGTTTCGCTCGTTGAATTAATTCAACGAACTGATGGGTCGTTACTTAAGCTTTTGTGTTTGTTGGAATGTTTATAAAATAAGACCAACCTAAAAATCCTTTGAAAGGATTTGAGAGGATCCCTGATTCTTCAGCTCCCCCGCGAAGAACGCGAAGAACGCGAAGAACGCCGGAACCGGAATTCGACGACGCACACCGTGATCTGCGACGTCGACGAGCTCTACCCGCGACGTTCTTCGGCGACGCCTCTTCTTCCGCGGCCGATCCTCGTTCGGCAACAAAGGTGAGAATCGAACCTTCTAATTCTCCCCTTTTTATATTTCGATATCAACGGATTTAAATTAATTAAATCTGTTTGATCTTGATACGGAGATTGGCGATGCGACGCCGGATACCGCGACGACGCGACGATATCCTTCTTCCGCGACGAGCGATTCCGCGACGACCTCACGTCCGACGGCGACATCGAGGTAAGGGTTGTTGGAATTCTTTTATTCCCTGTGTTTATTATTTTAAAGTAAAGAACATGATATCCGACAATTTTAATTTATTTAAAGTTGTTGTTGATTATTATATTTTCCTCCCGTTGTTTATGACTAACGCGGAGGGTGCGGGTCTAACGAACAAGACCTGTCAACCCTCCGCCGATCTCTTTTGTTGTGCGGATATGGCGGACGACGACGAACCACGCGGCAGGGGTGATCTGTTGATCCCGCAGTGAAGGTCGGCCCCCAGGAGGAGCAACGGCGGAGACGGGAAGAAAAACGGGCCACCAGAGCAACTCCGGCGGCCCGCGGAAGGCGGCGGCCGGTTCCGCGGCCGCACGGAACCGGGGAGGGACGCGGCGGCCTGGCCGCATCCGCGTCACAGGCGGCCCCCCGCGGGGCCGCGTTTCCATCAAGCCGCGGGTCAAACCCGCGGCAGCTCTTCGGCCGCTCGGCCGAAGCCGAGCCGGCCGGTCCGGTCGGCCGGGCCGCGCCCAGGCCGGACCGGTTCCGGCCGCCCCGGTTCGGCCGACCCAGGGGGGGTTTGGGCCGGGTCGCCCCGGGCCCAGAACCCCCGTTTTCGGGCCTTCTTCGGTCTTTTGCCCATATCTTGGGCATGGGACCTCCGATTGACGAACCGTCAGCGGCTACGCGATCCTTGGATCGAGACGGTCGTTTCGGTATATTTTACTCAAGGTTTCGGAAGACTTTGTGTTCGGCCGGGTTGGTTCGAACACGAAACAAACCGGGCCCTCGGAGCGGAAACACTCATAACTTTAGCTACGGACGTCCGATCGACGTACCGTCAGCTGTGGTAGTTTCCTCTAAGTGAGACGGAACTTTTGGCATACTCCGCCCTAGGATCAGATACAGGTGGAGTACGGTCGGGTTGGTTTTGCCCTAAAAACCAACCGGGCCCCTAGGACGAAAATGCCAATAACTCTCAGACCGGGCGTCCGATTGACGCGCCGTCTGTTGTGTTGAGATCCTGTTGTCGATATAGAACTTTTGGATACATCAACTTCGGACTACGTGTCAGTTGATGTATCAGCCTCTCGGCTCGTGGAGCGGACCCTCCTAAACGAGCTCGCTATGTGCGGGAACCCTAGCGCTGGCTGTGACTTCGACGACAGAGCAGAGATCCTCCGTGGACTGCGACGACGGCAGAGCAGAGATCCTTCGTGGACTGCGACGACGGCAGAGCAGAGATCCTTCGTGGACTGCGGCGACGACTGTGCAGAGATCCTCAGTGGACTGCATCGACTACTGCACTCAGCGATCCTACGTGGATCAGTGCTACAGGTTCTGTGTGAGCCTGATCCTATGTGGGTCCTTACTACCGGTTCTGTGTCAGCCACTGCCTACAGGTTCTGTGTGAGCCCGATCCTATGTGGGTCTTTTGCGGGGGTTAGTACCTATCGATCCTTCGTGGGTCCGACGACTTAGATGGATCAGTGATCATCTTTGACGTCATCTGAAAAAGTATACCTGGTTGAGCTGAATCTTATGTTACTCTCCTTTGTGGATTGTGTTGAACTATCCTATGTGGATTTACTGTTTACTCTCCTTTGTGGATTTGAGTCTTTCTTTCCTTTGTGGATTGAGTTGTTCTTCAGCTCGTGAGTAGAGCTAGAATTGGGGACTTAGGTATATGTATGGGCATATACCTAAGTCGAGTCATATGTTACTTCGTGATTGCATCTTCCTTTTGTGCTATATCCTTTGTGGATTTCGGGAGACCTTCGGGGGTCTCGGGGTCCTTACTAAGTAGCTTATACTCACCCCTGCACGGGCTATGCCCGCACCTTGTTGTGTTGGATGCAGACGATGGACAGCGCTGATCACGGTTGGGGCGTGGAGCAGGATGGTACCTGGAGATGGACCACTGGGCGGGACGTGCTCGGAGCGGACGTGGGACCCGAGGAGCCTGGAGGCTATCCGTACCCACACTTCAGGTGGGATTGTCAGTGGATGACACGAGGCCGCCGTCTTTTCTTCAGTTGCTATTCTTTAATTTTAGTTGTTCTTTCAGTTGGGCTTGTATTCCGGCCCCCTTTACTTTTCTGCACTTGTAGTTACTTTCCGCTTGCTGACTCTGTGGTGGTTGTTACTTATAAAGGCAATGCCTTCCCTGTTTACCGGGAATTTACGCCTTGGTGCTAGTCGCCAGCCCCTGGCCTATGGAAGGCGGGCTTGGGGTAGTCACGGCACGGGCCCCGAGGACGGGTCGTGACAAATATGGAGAATGATTTTCTGGAACTGAAGAAAAAGGATGATGAATCTGTTGGTACTTATGAAGAAAATTTTACAAGAATTGCAAGGTACGCTTCTGGTATTATTATCCAACCTGAGAGTAAGATCGATCGATTCATTAGTGGCTTAAAACCAAGTCTTCAAAGGGAGTTAGCCATAAGGGACTTCAATATCTATGAGGAAATCGTTCGATGTGCTATCAAAGTCGAAATAGAGATTGGAGTAACCCATCAGTCATATGGGTATTATAAGAAGAAGAAAATGGAATTCAAAGGAAAATCTAAAGAGCACACTGAAAAGAAGATGAGCTTTCCCTTATGCTCAATGTGTGGAAAGAAACATGGTGGGAGTTGTCTTAAAGGGACAATTAAATGTTTCAAATTTAGAAAGGAAGGTCATCGGGCATTTGAATTCCCCATTGATGGGAAGATGCTGTCTAATGATGAAAACAAATGAAGGGATACAAAAAATGAACCTACTACACTTCAGTGTTTCAAGTGCAAGGAGATGGGGCATTATGCCAAACAATTCCCAAATCCAAGGGTTGATGATGATGGTCGACGTCAACAAACTATTAAGGATAAATTCAAAGGAAATTCACATGCAATTTCTATCAGCGATGTGGATTACGATAACGATCTAGTGAAAGATACACTTACCATCCACTCTAAATTAGAAAATGTTTTATTTGATTCTGGTTCCACGCACTCCTTTATTTCTGAATAATTTTATAAGGATATCACCGTATTAACACTACAGTTAGATGTTGAGTTAGCTGTGAAAACCCCTAATGGCACAACAGTTGCATCAAATGTTTATAATTCTTCTCCGATTGAAGTTTGTGGGAAAATACTTCCTGCAAATCTTGTGATCCTTCTTATAGTGGAATTTGATGTGATTCTTTGTCATGGATTGGATTTCTCTACATGGGGCTCATATCAATTTCCAGAGAAGGGATGTCACATTTCATATTCCAAATCAATCTATATCGATGCAAGGATAAACATAACCTTCCAGTGGAAATTTCTCCCATTTTATGGGCATTGATTCCACTAAATGAAGGTTATTTATCTCGAATAGTTGGTGAGAAACTCACGATTAAGAATATGCCCATTGTACGGGCGTTTGATGATGTCTTTCCGGAGGAATTACTGGGCCTTCCACCGAATCGTGAAGTTGAGTTTTCAATAGAACTCGTACCGGATGCTTTGCTTATTTCAAAGAAACCTTATAGAATGTCCCCAATTGAGTTGCAGGAATTGAAGAAGCAACTCCAAGAGAATCTTGATAAGGGGTTCATAGGCCATAGTGCGTCACCTTGGGGAGAACCTGTTCTGTTTGTTAAGAAGAAAGATAGATCAATGAGACTCTGCATTGATTATCGAGAACTTAACAAAATCACTATCAAGAACAAATATCCTCTCTCACGCATTGATGAACTATTTCACCAACTACGCGGAGCTCAATACTTTTCCAAGATTGATCTTCATTCAGGGTATCATCAATTAAGGGTCAAAAGGGAGGATATACCAAAGAAGGCTTTCCGTACAAGGTACGGACACTATGAATTTATAGTGACGCCATTTTGTCTTACTAATGCCCATGTTATCTTCATGGATCTAATGAATATAGTCATTAAAGACTATCATGATCAGTTTGTGGTAGTCTTTATAGACGATATTATTTTCTATTCAAAGAGTTAGGAAGAACATGATGATCACTTGAGAAATATATTGAAGACCCTGAGAAAGTAGAAGCTTTATGCCAAATTTACCAAGTGCGAATTTTGGCTTCAAAAAGTTTCATTTTTTGGGACACATAATCTCAAAAGAGGGGATATCTGTGGATCCAGAAAAAACAGAGGTTATCAAAAGATGGTCGAGAACAAAAATAGTGACTGAGATCCGAAGTTTTCTTGGTTTGGATGGATATTATCGGCGTTTTGTGAAATATTTTTCATGATTATCTAATCCACTCACCAAGTTGAATCGGAAAAGAGTTATGTTTGTTTGGATGGAGGAATGTGAAGAGAATTTCAAGGATTTGAAAAATACGTTATCCAGTGAAATTGTGCTCACATTGCCTTGTAGTGGAGAAAGGTTTTTGATCTACAGTGATGCATCCAAGAAGGGTTTGGGGAGTGTTCTTATGCAAAATGATATGGTGATAGCTTATGCCTCACGACAGTTGAAAATACATGAGCAAAATTACCCAACTCATGATTTGGAGTTAGCTACGGTAATCTTTGCATTAATGATTTGGAGGAATTACCTTTCTGTTGAAAGGTGTGATATTTATACTGATCATAAAAGATTAAAGTATATCTTCACACAAAAGGAGCTGAATATGCTCCAAAGAAGATGGTTAGATCTGATTAAGGATTACGACTGCTCAATTCATTACCACCCTGGGAAAGCATACAAGGTGGCAGATGCATTAAGTCGATAAGACCATGCTAGTTTATCCATGATGAGGATCACAAAGGATCCAATATTTATGGATTTACAAAGGATGGATCTTGGAATTATAATGAAAGGGGAAAATCGTATCTTTCTCAAATGAATGTTCAACCATCTATACATGTGAAGATTAAAGAGGCACATAAAGAAGATGTCGAGTTACAAAAGAAGGTGAGAAATTTTCCTGAATTCAACCTTGATTGTGATGGGATAATAATGTTCAGGAATTGGGTTTGTTTTCCTCCCATCCCCGAATTAAAGAAGGAGCTGCTGGATGAGGATCATAGTTCTTCATTCACTATTCATCCTGGAAGCACGAAAATGTACAGGGACCTGAAAGTGTACTTCTGGTGGGATGGCATGAAAAAAGAGTTTGCTGAATATGTCTCTTGATGCTTGGTTTGTCAACAAGTTTAAGATGAGAGACATAAGTCTAAGGGGATGTTACAACGATTACCCATACCCGAATGGAAATGGGAAAACATCACTATAGACTTTGTCACAGGACTTCCTAAAACATCCACAGGCAATAATGTTATCTGGGTCATAGTTGATCGTCTTACAAAGTCTACACACTTCATTGCTATTAGAGAGGATTTATCTCTGGATCAGCTTGCTAGGATATATGTATAGGAAGTGGTAAGATTACATGGAGTACCACTTTCTATTATATCTGATCGCGATCCGAGAATTACCTCGATGTTCTGGTGAATTCTTCAACATACTCTCGATACAGAGTTGAGTTTCATCACTGCTTATCATCCTCAGACAGATGGTCAGTCTGAGAGAAAAATTCAAACTCTAGAATATATGTTGAGAGCATGCTCTATGGATTTCAAAGGTGGTTGGGATAAACACTTACCTTTGGTGGAATTTTTTTTAATAATAGCTTTCAATCCAGTATTCAGATAGCTCCTTATGAAGCTCTCTATGGAAAGAAATGCAGGACTCCAACTTGCTGGGATGAAGTTGGGGAAAGAAAACTATTAGGAGCCGATCTCATTGATGAAACGGCAGAAATGGTCAGATCTATTCAACAACACATAAGAGCATCTCAGAGTCGATAGAAAAGTTATGCCGACAACTGATGAAAAGACCTAGAGTTTGAAGTGGGTGATAAAGTGTTCTTACGAATATCTCCCTGGAAGAGGGTCATGAGATTTGGAAAGAAGGGGATGTTGAGCCCAAGATATATTGGTCCTTTAGAAATACTGGATCGTGTAGGGAAGGTAGCTTACCGATTGGCGCTTCCACCGAATCTCCCTCAAGTTCACGATGTGTTCCATGTATCTCTCCTGAGAAAGTACATACCTGATTTTTCACATGTACTCAGCTCAAGAGTTGTACTGCTGGAGCAGGATCATTCTTATGAAGAACAGCCGAAAGAGAGTCTGGATCATAGTGAACAAGTCATAAAAAACAATACAACTCGCATGGTAAAAGTTTTATGGAGGAACCACCAATTATAAGAAGCTACATGGGAGCTTGATGATATGATGAGGGAGAGGTATCATCTGTTTGTTACAAAGTGACGAATTTCGAGGGTGAAATTCATTTTAATGGGGGTATAATGTAACACCTAAGAGATTTATGTTATATAAATCATCAAAGGAATCATTTTCTACACACAACACTTGCTTGGATTTCTTTACACGAAATCACGACCTTCCTCGATAGCTTGCGTCGTACGCAATACCGAGTTTCAATAAACAATGATATGCTAATAAAATATTATTAAAACTAGCCGTTATGAATAGTAATAACCACTTTTTGAAATTTTATAAATTTTATTTTTCAAATTGGACTTCATTTTTGGATTCGGAATATCAAAATTATCCAAGGGTGAAATTTTGGTATTTTTCTGAAAACTTTCAATTTTTGGTGAATAGTGAAACCACTAAGTGGTAGTTAAAAAAATTGAATTTTTCATAAAACTTAATTTTACCACTTCTGTGAGTGGAATTTAAAAAATTAGAGAAACCCATTTGATTTCAGTAAGTAAAATGTGGTTCAATGAGCTTAATATTATTTTTGGTGAATAGTAACTTTTTACTTTTATTTACCACGGTTAAAAGAAAATAGGGTAATTAAGGGTAAAAATGATATTATTATTACCCTAACACATGTCCTAATTCTATTGGATTAGAGTAATTCGACCAAAAACAAACTTAGGAATAATATATGACCATTTAGGCCAACTTGGATTAGATTAGGACATTTATTATTAATTTATTTAATGAAGGGTTAAAATAGTTAAAATCAATGTTTAATACGTAAATAATTTTTACAATAAGGTTATTTATGAGATAAATTAGACTATAAATATTAATTATAAATATAAAAAGATTTCCAACATAATCGTATTTTATTTGTAATTTTTAGACATTAAATAATTTAATTTATTTATGACACGAAGATGATGCAGAAATTATCCTATTAATAAAATATTGACATAATTGATGTTATAAATACCCAAATAAATGTAATTTGAGACTTTTTATGAATTACACTAATTTTATAGGTTAATATGACATGTTATTATTTATTTAATTAACTTTTTTCGAACTAATCATCTTGTTATTATTTTCACAAAAATCAATTACTAAATAGTGTAAAAATTGACATAAAATAGTTTTTAAAACAAATATTATATTATTAATTGTTATTATATTCCTAAAAATCTAAGGTTCGGCCAAATAACATAGATAATGTTATATATATTAATAATAAACAACTTGGGGTTCTTTTTGATTGTTATAGTAAGTTTATTAACCTTATAGTGTAAGAACACAAGAAGACACGGTAAAAGTAAAATTATTTAACTTAATGTTAAATCTAAATGATAGGGTCAAAATAGGAACCTAAACTTGTCTAAGTTATATTTGATGAGGCGATTTCGAACCATCCTCACCTTATCTTAGAAATAAATCAATTTGGAGATATTTAAAAACCGAATATGACTTTATAATAAAATAATAATTTTAGTTATTCCAAAGGTTCCCCTCTACTCCCTTATAAAAGGGAACCTCCTCCCTCTCTTCCTCACACCACATTGAGCCTTAAATATCGGCCCACCCCTGCCACTTTCTCCTCTCCACTTCCATAGATACATCCTAGAGGTCCTGGTCTTCTTCAAAGACCAATTTTAGTGCCCAAAAAGAAGGTCTCAAAGAAGCACTTCAAAGAAGAGGTAGTGTCTGTTACCGATTCTTTCATTCATATTTCTTCTTACACTTCTTCTTATTTAGTTGTTTCATTATTAAATAATAACATCAGTATCACTCATATACTGATATGTTATTATAATTATTAAACAACCCTATTTCACCATATATCCATCCTACAGAAAATGAAATCACCGCACGTGCATACGTACGGAATACCGTCTCCACGCCGTGGTGTAATCGATTTTCCCCCAACACCATACTTGGATTGGTATAATGGTGTAAATAATTACTATATATGATTATTTTATAGTTATATTGATTCATAAATAGTATACATACACTCCAATACAATTCCACGATCATGGGAACGATATCATCGCTCGTGCGTACGTATGGAATAACGTCTCCACGATGTGATGCGATTCGTTCTACATGATCTTCATTGCATAATGATTATGAATTTAATGAATAAATATGTTATATAGTACATTAATACAATTCTGGAAATGTTGTATTTATAACCTAAAGAGAAGAATAAGAATTTATTCGACAAAACACGCATAAGAACAAAAAGTTATAAACACCCAAATAACAAGTAGCTATGAAATATTACTACTAAGAAGCTAAGAATATGACCATATATGATATCATAACAATTATTATGATTCTGGAATAAGTCAATAACATTATTTAAATCATTATACAGGAGGTTCGGACACTTACGAGGCAAATCAGACATAAGGTAAGGGAAATATCACAATCTCATTTGTATCCGAGATTGTTTATACTTTGGTATTTAATGGGGTGTATTTTATCATCCACATCCATGTTTCCAAAATATTAAATATTTATATCCTTCTAAAATAGGTTATATCCAATTTTAACCTTTGTTGTGTTTTTAGTAAAAGATACGAAAGGAATCTTATTTCGTTTTTCATATGAGGTACTTTTTGACTTTTCTGAAAAATGTACGAGAATAATGTTTTTTATCTTATACGGCATGAATGTATTTTAAAAACATTATTTCCAAGAAGATTACTTTATAAGTTATTTACTTTATTTTTAATCAACTTCTTTTAGTTTATAATTGTATGATATGTTAAGAAAAGAAAAGTGTTTTTGAAGTAGAAAAGATATTTTCTTCAAGAATGGAGTTCAAGTGTTTTATCAAAATTATTTTCCATCTAAGAAAATAAAGGGTTCTGTTTTCATCCATATTATTATATTTATTTTATTATGTTGTGATGGAATTATTTTTATGAATTCCTTTATCTTATATGAATTATTTTATGATGTCATGATGTTTAAGTTTCCCATTATTATTTCATGGGTTATGCTAAGATGTATGGTTTATGATTTTGTGGAACACATAAGAATGGTATCATTATGAGGTGGGTGGGACCTATATCTCCCTACAATGAATTGGGTAAAGATTTTATATCTCACTAGATAGACATGGCTAGAACGGTAGGTTAAACCAGTTCAGTGAAAAATGACTGAAACGAGGAGTGAACTCGGTTCATAAATGGACTTTGTCCACTAAGATAGTCTTGACATTGAGTCTTGACTAACAAGAAATGATTCTATATGATTATGTGTGTATTCCACAAAGTTTCATGTTTTATGTTATGATTATTGGGATTATATTTCACTACTATGATTTATCCCATGTTATGAAATTATGATCTCTTTTGCAGGATAAGATTTCCAAAAGTTATGTGCTTATGTATATGATGTGATTGATATTTCTTTTTTTACCCTTACTGAGAGTTTGAGCTCACTCTTTTTTATGATTTATTTCCCCAGGTCAGGAAGAAGGTTATTAAGTAGAATATGCGAAAAAGGGACTCTAGATATGATGAAATAAACGGGAGGCAAAGTAGATGCTTTATGAACCTTTTGTTTATGCTTTCCAGTTTCTAAAGACACTATACATATACGGTCCTTTCATTTTTTTATTATATGTTGTTATAAGTGTGCTTCAATTTTGAAGTAATAACAATGTATGTAAAGTATGGGTCCTTATAGCCAGAATTGAAGTCCACCTTACGCTTCATGTCCCCTTGATACCCCTATGAATCCCCGATCTCTATTTCGATCTTGAGGGCACATCAGACAATTTCCTCATAACTGTCGAATGCACAGATCACTAATGATTTCTGTATGCTAGGCTTCAGCCCACCAAAGAGGCGTTCAATGTTGCATTCGGGGGTAACGACAATGCCAGAAGTGTATTGTGAAATCCTTGTGAATTTTTCCCTGTATGCTCCAATAGATTCTTCTTCTTTTTTCCTGAGTGAAAGGAAGTACTTTTCCATCATAAGCCAGAGGGTGCGTGGAAAATATTTATCGAAAAAAATCTTCTAGAAATCCTTCCATTCTGATGCCTCGATCTCCTCCTCATGGTTCGTATTTTTTATCAACATCCACCATTGATCAGCTTCACCCTCCATACGATATGCTTCGATAAGAACCATTTCTTGTCCAAAACATTGATGGATGGAGAAGTTCTTTTGAATGGAGTTGATCCATTGTTCCGCGATCGTGGGATCAGATGATCCACTAAAAGTAGGAGGCCTTTGTTTCATGAAGATCTAGATAGTGACTTGTTCTTTGTTAGGGGGTTTGGACATTCGTCTTGACCCGTGTTTCAATACAATTCTTGTGTTAGATGAGAGAGAAACATGACAAAGTTCTCCATTCCCACTCCCATTGGATTGGGCATCTCATTAGTACAGTCATCACACTGATTTTCACATTGGTTGTTAGCCCGAGTCCACCTATTATCGGCCATTGGCGGGAATAAAAGGAAATTTAGGGGGTAACACATAAAGGGTACTTTGATGAAAAATGTTGATGACTTATAAATAAACATTTATTTCATTAACTCATGAGTCTATAGGATTCAATCTAGGATTTTCATGATATACAATCTAACATATATTCTTAGGGGAATTTTTTTAATTCCTATAATAAGGGTTCATAATAAGCTAGTGAATTTATCAAATCATATCCCCCATGAGTTTCATAACCAAGAGTGCAGTAAGGCATGTTTTCGTGCACCAGTTCCCATTCGATTCTAGCTAAAAGCGGTGTTTTTGGGTTTTACACAAAGGATACATATGTGACAGAGCCGCCTCTACCTGCTCGTATCCAGACAGGGATGTATTTCTTTGATAAACCACTTACTCAGTACATACCAAAACATAGGGATGTTTTAATGATACTTAGTCTTGTCTCTAAGGCCTTACTAGGGTTTTCTAATCCTAATCCCAAAAATAACTAAACCTCCCTCTGATACCAACTATGACAACCCTTGTTTTATTACAAACATAAACATGATTTATTACATAAACTATTAACATGATACAACATTGAAGATCGAGAGGTATAGTTTCTTTGGGTCTTTGGATCATTACATAACAACTTAAAACATTAAATATAACATATTTTTTGAAAACTTCTTTTACATAACCACTACATTCCCTCGTACTTAGCATTGCAGTGGATAACCTGAGGACATGCATTAGAAAAGGGATGTGCTATAATTCCTAGTAAGGGAATAAACATGAAATACATGAGGAGTAAAATACATGTTAGACAATAGGAATATCAATAGATCATAAGAGAAGCATGAACATAAAGGCATGATAAATCATGATAATCATAACTTGGAAATGTGGCAACAACACTTAACATGGAATTAGAATGAGCCAATGCTCATTGCACATGGAGCATGAGTAAATCCTCATTGAACATGAAGAACGTGTAAACCATCATTGAACATGAATTAGAATGAGTCAACTCTCATTTCACATGACGTATCATGATACAATACTATACCCAATGCATTTGAGCGCTATAAGGACACACCCTTCTTAAAAATTTCATTTCATGTATAAGTGTGCCACATGGATCATAACACATGGATTCATAAAAAATAATCATTTAATCCAAGACAATGGAATGTGGAATGAAACACTATAATCAATAAGTAAATGTGCATGAAGTTTAATACCCTTGACGGAGAAATGGGCATGGTATTTACTATAAAATTGCATTGGCTTAGAAAATCAGTGTAATTTTGGCAGCGTAACGACGTGATATAAGGATTTCAAAAAAAAATGGTTGATGAGAGAGAAATTGATGGGTCAACTTATCTACATGAAATGGACAGTAAGGGGGTCATATAGATACATGTCCCATCAATTGTAATGGAATTTAGATTCATGATACAAAAGTATTGCTTGAATGAAAATGAGGAGACATAAGTTTCTTTTGGAATTTCGGCATAGTAACAGGTTTACATGGGAGGCATGTAATGATAGAAAAAGGGGTATCACATCATTCAAACAATAAGAGGTATG
This sequence comes from Viscum album, assembly GCA_963277665.1. Lineage (NCBI taxonomy): Eukaryota > Viridiplantae > Streptophyta > Magnoliopsida > Santalales > Viscaceae > Viscum > Viscum album. Next base: position 963,394,049 of record OY728156.1, read on the forward strand.
TATGGGTGAGGAGAGAAACCATACCCCAGCATTTATAATTGAAATTAAAAGGTCATAACAATATTAAGAAAATAGGACACAAAAGTGAAAGGAAGGAAAACCCTTACTAGGATGTGTGCTTCCAAAGGCTTGAGAGATGCTTGAGAGATGCTTCTTGGGAGCTTTGGGAACGTTGGGAGGATTCTAGAGGGAGTAGGGCTTAGGTTAGACGAACTCCAAAGGATTTGACTGAGGAGGAAGTGGCAGCTTGGGTGTGTTTATATATGAAAGGTGGGTGAATTCTTTATTTTTTTTTGGTTTGGGACCCCTTACATTAAACTATTCCAAACCACACATAAGATCATGATTTTTGCCCATGGGTTTTGGAAAAGGGGAGAGGAAAACAATATCTTATAAGGAAAAAGTCCGAAATTCTTAAAATAATGGGGTTGCTTATGTGGAGGTGAGTCACACTCCCATGGAAAATAATTTAAAAAGACAAGATGTTTAAAAAGTCTTGAGGGGTCCATTAATGCAATGAAAAATAAGTCAATCAAACCCAAAATCACATTATTTTAATGTTAAAACAAATATTGTCCAAACATAATGCTTATAGTATTTTATTAAATCACTATTGGGTCATTACGATGTCATTAAAAACATTATATATTTAAATGGTATTTAATTTTTACCCAACAATTTTACTGGCACAGAAAGTTATGAAAAATTCAACGTTGGATAATTTCAATGTCCTGATTATTGAAATAACATTTATTTTATCTAAATAATTTTCTAAATATGTTATTTCTCACTTTTAAAATAAAAACCGACATTTATTGAAAATTTACATCTTTTGACAAAAATGGGTTCAAACCATAATAAAAATTATAATTGCATTTATAAAATTATAAGATCATTTATATTTTATAAAAATTAATTTAATAATAGTAATAATATTTCATTAAAATATTATTTCATTCAAAAATACCTTAATTTAATAAAATAGAATTCTTAATTAAATAATAACTAAAACACTATTTGTACATTTAAAACTATTTACAATGTATCAATAATGACAAAAAAATATTCATTATTATAAAAAAAATAATGTACATGAACATAGTACTAGCGATTTTTTACATAACCCCTTAAAACAGCCGCATAAGACCTAAGGGTAAGGTCTGCGATAGTGATAGACTCTTGGGGTGGCTCAAATAACATCGCTTGAGTAGTAATCTCTATCGACTTCCACTTTTCCCATATACGGTCATTTTCGAGCATGACATGATGAAGCTTAGCTAAGGCTTGGTCAAGAGAAAAACCTAAAGATGCCACCTCTTTGTCGAGATCCGACAAATGGGCTTCATATGGATCAATTCTATTCGATGAGGCCATATCCTCTTTTCTCTGAGTAAATTGAATTTGTTAAAGCCATATATTTATACTAATCATGTGATCACTGATCAACAACTATATTAGAAATGGTCAAAATTTATAACAAAAAACCAAAGAAGTTGACATTTTATATAACCATTTTACATAAAGAGACATTTAAATAGATCAAGGGGGATTTCCATTAATGAAACATTGGGTCATTACAATAATGAATGTGAGTTAAAGTGTTTCCTTTAAACTGAAATCCCACATAACAAGGGAGGATAAGAAAAGTACCAGAAAAAGGGTTACACTGAAGGAAAAAGCCACACCTTTTGGTTATGTCAAGGGACACCCATCTCTTAGGAGGGTTTATATATCATTTAATATATTAAAAAATGGCCATGAACCACAATAAAGTCTAAAAAGTCTTAAATGTGGTGTTATGGGTAAACTAGGGAAGGAAACCCCAATGTCCCCCCATATGGCACCGATTGGGTAACCCAATAGTTGATGAGACTAATCAGTGACACATCGATCGGGGACTCACCAAATGAGATTCACCGATCGAGACACACCAATTGGGACCCATTGATCGAGATGCACCGATCGATGACACAATGATAATGCACAGACATATTAGGATAAAACGATTGGAGTCACCAATTGGTGACACCACGGTGACACACTTCCAACGACACCAACACCCTCCTCAATCATCCATGGCGTATAGGCCATCCCAATCACAACTGTTTGACAAAGTACTAGACCACAAGGGTCTGGTCCATTACATCATATACCTATCAAACAATTTTCATCCTCGAGAATCAAATCTAAAAACAAATAAAAGAGTGTGGCCTGGATAACCAACTCACATGATACCTTTTAAGAGTAAAAATCCTTGACATATAAGAACACATCTCCCTCATACTGATCATCATTAGACTTACTACCGCTCCCCACTCTTAAGAAACCACACAAACTTGTAATGGTCATACTGTCTAGTCATGTGGATTAGTGTGTCCCTTCCTCCATGTCAAGATAATTTTTGGTTTAGGTGGAAATGACTCGCCCAAACATGTTTAAATGCCTCCAAATTAATACATCTCAATTATAGATCAGGTCCTGCCTCCCTATAGTTAGGACTCTTCACACACATTAATAGAACAAGGAAAAAAATACATTTCATAATTAACTAGTTCAAACACTAAATTATAATCATGAATGAAAAAAACAGAACAATACTTAAATAAACTATGGGTACTGGGCGTGCATATGAGATTCTCCCTCCCAAGTACACTCTTCAAGGAAACCGTGCTTCCACAACACATGATCCAAATGGATGGTTTTGTCCCTAATGGAAATTCTTCTTTCAATCTTCTATACTCATTGGTCTCTCCATGAACATAGTGTTATCCCTCATATACAACATTACCCCGTTAATGACATATGAATCATCTTGTAGATATCGATGAATATGGGATACATGGAAGATGTCTTTGATCCTTTCCAACTGAGGTGTTAATGCCAGCTGATATGCCACTTCACTGACCCACTGCAACAACATTAAGGGCTTGACAAACTAGGGATAAATCTTACATTTTATACCAAACAATTTCTTCCCATAACATGAGGAGACCTACAAGAAAACGTGGCCCCTGAACTCAAACTCCAAGGGTATCCTCCTATGATCGGCATACAACTTCATCCGGTCCTGAGCTACCTTCACACTCTCTCGTACAAGCTGAACAATCTCTGTGGGGATCTGCACCACCTCTGTGCCAAGAACACCTACATTCTCAACCTATGTCTAGCACACTGGTGAGTGACACTGTCTCCGGTATAAGGCTTCAAATAGAGCCATGCTAATGGTATATTGATAGCATTTTTTCTATGAAAACTCTACCAGAGGAAAGTGTCGTACCCCAGATCCCTTGAAGTCCAAAACACATCTTCATAGCATATCCTCTATCATATAGATGGTATTCTCAGTTTTCCTATCTGTCTTGGGGTGGAAAGCAGTGCTCTGGCATAGTTAGGTTCTAATAGAAAGCTACAATACCCTTCAGACTCCTGAGGTAGAATTTCTTCCCTATCATAGACTATAAACCTTTGAACTCCATGAAACCACACAACCTTATCCACATATCTCTGTGCTAAGGCTTATTACAAACTCAAATCCTTAATCATTGTGATGTGAGATGATTTTGTCAGCCAGTCTACCACTAACCCAGTAGCATCACACCCTTCATGATCCCTAGGTATTCCTGTGACAAAATCAATAGAGACTTCATCCATCTTCAACTTGGGGACATCTAAAGATTGCAACAAACCGTGTGGGAAATAGTGTTCAACCTTCACTTGATGAAACTCCAGGCACCTTTCAAAAAATTCTTCCTCTTCTTGCTTCACCCCAGACCACCAAAACTGACCCCATAATCAATGGTACATCTTGGAAACTATTGGGTGTACCACTAGGGGTTATTTGTGGAACTCAGAAAGAGCTCTCCCATGCACTGCCACAAGAAAAAAACAACTTTCCATGAAACAAAATTTGATTCTGTCCAACTTCTTACCATCCTTCCAGAGAATATCTCTGGCTAACACAATCACACATCAATTCAGACTCTACTTTTCCTCGTTGAGATCCTCCACCAACTACAATAGAGAACACTGCAGTATCATCTTAAACAGAATAACTCTACCACAATGAACACTTGTATCTAGGTTCCAACTCCTCCATTACCTTCCAAACATCCACAAATTCTTGAACATCTTCCCTATGTGACTTCCTACTCTAGGAATTATAAATTACGTTCCCCATTCATTTATTTTATGAGATAATGATGTTGTATTCCTGAATAAACTCCACCCATCTTCATTGTTTCATGTTCAAGTCCTGATGAGTAAAGATATTCCACAAAATCTGGTGTTCTATGAAGACCACAAAGTGTTCCCATGATGGGGTAATGATGCTACAAATTTAGTGTGAACACATCCACTACAACATCTAGGTCGTGGGTGGCATAGTTATGTTCATGGGTATGTAACTTCCTTGACCCATAATAGATAACTCCCTGATGATACATAAGCTCACACCCCAGGCTAGGTCTAGAAGAATCATAAAACATATCAAACAAAACCCCTTCTATTGAAACCTAAGAACTAGATCACTGACCAACCATTCCTTAAAATAGGTGAAAGCCTCCCAACACTTTTCATCCACACAATGGTTTGGTATTTTCTAGTCATAGATTCCAATGGAGCTGCAATTTGAGTGATGTTGAGAATTTTCATTTGATAATAGCATGACGGTACAAGGAAAATAAGAACATCAATCACATTATGGATTCTTCCCATGAAATTACTACATCAAACTTTGACGGATCAACCACTACCCCTTGACGAGACACCACATGTCCATGAAAATTCACTCCTCGTGTCATGAAATTTCACTCAGACAACATATGATAGAGATGGTGATGTCGAATGATCTCCAAGACCAACCAGAGGGGATTATTATGTTCCTCCTCTAATCACGAGTCGACCAATATGTCATCAATTAACAAAATTAAGAAGATGTCCCTGAAACTCTTGGAAAACAGAGTTCATGAGCCCCATGAACACAACATGTGAATTCATAAAAACAAACGACATGACTATGAACTCAAAGTGCACATACCCGCGCCTAAAATCAGTCTTCGGGATATCACTATATTTTATCCTTAACTGGTGATACCAAGAACATAGATCGATCTTATAGATCAAACCTACTACCCTCAACTAATCAAAGATATAATTTATATTAGAGAGTGGGTAACAGTTCTTGACCGTTTCCTGATTCTGTCTCTGATAGTCTATGAACATCATGTTACAACCATATTCCTTCTTCACGAACAATACCGGAGAACCCCATGGTGACATGATGGGTAAAAAAACCTCCTTCATCGTATCTTCAATATGAATCCAGAAATCCTACAACTCCAAAGGATTCATCCGATAATAAACCATCGAAATAGAACAGGCCTTGGGTTGTATGTCTATCATAAATATAACATCATTTCAAGGGGGTAGAGTCACAAACTCCTCATAAAAAATGTCTTGGAACTATCTGAAAACTATGAGAACATTAATTATCACTTTATCCACTAATTCTTTTGAAATCTTATCCAGAAAAGAAAAAATAGTCTCAACACGCCATCCCCCCCAACTTACAACTCTTTTCGCCAACAAAATCCACACACTGTCCATCCTCATCGGAGAACAAGACTCTTCTCTAGTAGAATTCGATAACATCATGCACATAAAACATCCAGTTGATGCCTTGAATGAAATCGTATGGCTGAATTTACAACATAAGGATATTCCCACTAGATTTATGGGCCCCCAACATCAATCTAAATTCTCCAAAAACATCAAAATGACTGGTATGACCCCTGACTAGAATTCTCAGCACCAGGGCCATGAAGAGTCTCTCTAAATATATTCCTAAGGAATCAGATATACCATATGTAACAAATGTGTGTGATTATATTGAAACATACAATGCATAGGAAAGAGTGCTAAACAAGATGATCCTACCTCGAATGACTTCTAGCCCTTCAAAAACTACACCCTCTGCGGCGTCCAACTGCCCACACCCAACACATCTACCCCTTGGATGTCAAGAGAATCTCTGACCAAGCCCTTGCCGAGGTCCCTGAGGAGTGCCCTGAGGTCGTACTCCTCCTTTTACCTAGGCACTTGGAGGATAGGAAGCTCTCTTTCCCTGCTGCTGCTGCTGAAAGGGAATGTCTAGAAACTGTTGTTGTAGTGGTGGTTGTTGAAACATACCACCCCCGATATACAAACCTATGTCTGGGAACAAAATCTGAAGGTTCCCACAGCTAACACAGATGAATCACCTTAGTCCTGGGTCTTCATGGAAAGGGAGAGTAATGTGAGATCTAAACTGGAACTGCTGAGGCTTACTCCCCAATGGCCGAATCATAGAATGCTCTGACGCTGGTGGACAACAACTGGGGACTTTCCCCTTTGACGAGCCAAATTGACTCCCCTCTCTTTACACCTCTCCCAGTGTGTTCATCATCTCCACCACTTCAAATTTCTTATTGTAATCCACGTATGTCAGTAGTTTTAAGGGAGTAACAACATATTGAAGAGAAGGTCGGAGTGTCTCCTCTAAACATCTCACCAGAGAAGCCACATCCAGAAAAAGGTCTAGATCAAAACAAATAAGATCATTAAACTTGATCCCCAGATCCATCACTAACATATTCCCCTACTGATGGGAGAGTATCCCCTTCCACTTCTCATCCTTAATCATAGAGTAAAGAAATTACACATAGAACACCTTCTTGAAGTTATCCTAGAAAGGCCCTCTCTCAATCCTCTCTCCAAGGTAGAGCTTCCACCACTGATGGGCTGCCCCCTCATCTGACTGACTACCAATGGAACCTAGTACTCTGCCGAAACCTCGATAAAGATAAATGATATCACTAACTCATTGAGCCATCTTTCTGTCTCCATGTCTGGGATGTTTCCCTCACACTTCTCTTGGGTATTCTGCTTAAAGGCACGAAGTGTCTTCTACCATTTCTTATACTCCTCCTCTCAATTAGTCCTTTTTTGATCAACTAGATCAGCCTCATTGAGATTGATCTCCCTCACTACTTGTAGTCATTTTTTAGGAGCACTAGCTTCAAGGTAAACAAGGAATGAATATGCCAGAGTACTGTAAAATATTTCATTTTAAATTTTTCTATAACTAGTTATTTTTTTAAATCACCAAAAAATCTAGAACACTCTATAACATAAGTCATTATGATGCATGTAACTTTACTAAGGTTCCCACCCTACAATTAGTTTAGAATCCCTTGGCCGTTTGGTACGTCCAGAGTACTTATGGAAGATCACAGGGGCCCTAAAATCATGTGTCATAGAAAGTATTCCGTATCCTATTTCAAACACCACAATTTTCCTAACATTGATTCTGTACGAACCCATGTAATACTCACTATTCCTATCCTTGAGTTCTATCATATCGCTCATCCATCTCCTATGATAACATTCTGTCACGACCCACTTCCTCTGAGAAGATGGAAGAGAAAAAACCACCATACCATTCCTTCCAAATATTGAAGGAGAAATAATGATCCCTGAGTCCCAACATCAATAGGCCCTAGAGTGGTGGCTAGAACCAATGTTATATAATCACATGTTATATGTAAGGCATTACACTATTTATTTAGTAGGATTATGAGATATGATTGAAAAACCCAAAAAAACACCAAAACAGAAGGAATAAGTAATGGAAAACCAAAATTACCATTCACATATTCATATTCCAAACAAATTTCTACAAAGTACATGAAAAACCATGGGAATGTACCAAAATAAAATAAAATAAGCAACCTCAATGGTCCCAGCGTCTGAGCTATTAGGGCCTGAAATAGTCTTCTATGTCTACCAGGAAACATGAAGTGGGGTTTTTAAATGTGAGGTTAGTATATAGATAAACTCAGTATGGAAAACCAAAAGTTTTTATGCACATGTGTGGTGGCATTCTAATGCTCCCCCCACGAGAAAATCAGATAACCAATGAACCAAGCAAGGAAAAAATCTACCGAATACTTACCAAGGAACACTCCCCAAATAACACATGACATGTAATATAATGGTAATAACACATCGATGTTTGGGTATCCCTCTCCACTTTACTATTGGTTATTTAAGGAATACAATGTGTCATACTTCCCCTGCTATTCTCATTGTAGAACCACTACCACCCGATCAACAACATTTTGGGTCACCACAACCACATCTATTCATGCAAACTCCAAGTCTACCACAACCAAATGTAACCACACCCCACAGACATCTAGGTCCAAAAAAAACGTCCAAACCCCAAGACACCTAGTCCCGGACAACTTCCTCCATGCCCAAAGACACCTAGGCCTAATCCCAAAGACAGTTGGGAAAAAACCTGCTACACACACCTGGTCCAACCACCATAACAAACCCTGCATGAAGAATCTGGGGTTATAATGGAGTTCATGTCATCACAACCTACCTGAAGGGTCTTGCGCTACATGGGAAAGTGAGTAGAAAAGAAGCTAATAACCAGACACTCATTGAGTGTTGGGAAAAACACCCTCCCATAAGAAATGGGGGTGTTTGACATAATGTGCTCAACTTGGGTGCGGCACAAATAAGAAACATAATAAATATATTGTATATATAGATAAAAAATAACTCATCCCAACCTAAGTGTTCCAAAACCCACCCATAAACGTACAACATGAGTACTATTCATTCATACAAAACCACAACATCCATAACCACAACACAACTCATTCCTGTAACAAATTCCCCATTAAACGCATTCATGTTATCATATTCAAGTGATTACATTTAAATAATTATTCACTACCAAGAAAATAACAAGAATAAACACAATCCATTGAAGGAAAAAAACCCAACAGTAATTTAAGTATTCACACCCGATTCTTTAGTAACGTCAAAATTAGAAAGGAGATATGTGAGATCCATCTGTGTACTAGAACCAAACCAAACCACAAAAAATGTCCCCACATGGCATAAAATCTACGAAACAACAACTACACAATAAGGAATCCCATCCCCATCCACATAACCCCACAATAATCAAGATGAACATCCACACATATCACCAGAATAGAGAAAGGTAGTTTTTAGAATTATGTAAACCATTTTGTTGGTTCCGTCTTTCTATTGGGTTAACTGGGATGACCACACAAGGATACATATTCATTAGGCATCCATTTAATCAACTCAGATTAAATAATTAACCACTTTCCACTGTAACATCCATTCAATCACAAGATTATACAAGAAAAACATAGGTTCATTAGATCACAAGAAGGGACCGCCAATAGAAAAAAAAAATGGGAAAGAGCCCATATAATTCACAACAGATAAGAAAAGTTAAACAAGTACAACAATAATGTCAAACAACCCATTAATTATTTAGAATCAATTTATTATCTTCATTATGGTTGTTTTTCATCCATACCCTGAGGAAACATTATTATACACACCCCACATGATACACAATAAAGAGAGACGAAGGGTGAACCTACATGGATAATCAATGATCGAAGTTTTCTCCTCGTTCCAAGAAGTAGTGTTGCACAACTTGTAGGGGAAGAAACTCTGAGGACTCTAAGAGTGAGACAAAAAGTCTCCAACATAGGGACATAACTATCCTCAGGTAGTGGGACTCCAAACGAAACAAGGAATGGAAATGATACTATCCCAGATGAAGGAAGAAACTCTATACGATAGAAGTCAAGATCTTAAGGTTATGAGATGTGAAATCTTGAAGGCCGTTAAAGATGGATTGTGATTTATACACATAGTTGGGAAGTTAAAAATGATGGAATTAATTATTATTTAATAATTCCCCTTGAATAGGTGGTGATAACGGCTGCGAGTTTAAGGGTTTACATTTAAAAGAAAACAACATTACATGGGAGAAGTTAAAATTTTTGGGGAAATGGGTGACAATGAGGGAAAAATCCACACATTTTGGTAAGTCATGGGTTTCATATATCTTGATAGATTTTATATATCATTTATGGGATTTAAAAATGGAATTGAAAAGCTTTAAACGGTTCAAAAGAATTAAAAGTGGTGTTACTGTAAAAATGGGGAAGAAAGCCCCAACACCCCCCCCCCCCCCCAAGTGGCACAAATTAGGTGACACACCAGTTGATGAGAATGATCAGTGACACCATGATTGGTGATAGACCAATCATGATTCACCAATCGATGACACACTGATCGGGATGCACCGATTGAGACGAACCGATTGAGGCACACCATTCGGGATGCACCGATCGGGATGCACCAATCGTGATGAATCGATCAGGATGCACTGATCAGTGATGCACTGACTAGGAAAAACTGATCCGGGCACACCAATCGCTAATTCATCAATTGGGACACACTGATCAGTGACCCACTAATTGAGACGCATCAATCGATGACTCACTAATTAGTATCACCTGGAGGTGACACCACGGTGAAGCCCTTCCACCGACACTGACGCCCTTCTCAATCACCCATGGCGTATTGGCCAAACCAAGCACTAGATTTGGACAATTTAGTGGACCACGAGGGTCTGGTCCATTACAGGTTTTATTTTAGGTATTTAGGATATGATCATGTTAATATATAAGGTTTCAAGTATATAATTCCTAATATTATAAAATTGGGTTTATATCATGTTTTGATTGAGTGTTATATTTATTTTTATATTATAATATGATTCTTAGGATGGAAGGTGTTGTATGTTTTCCATGGTTAATATAGATATTGATAAAAATGATTTTCAAATATATTTTCATATCTAGTTACCCAATGTATGATGGGTGGATAGGGAAATATTTATTAATTGTTTGAGGTGTGTGGGTATGTATATGTTTCATATTCTTATTCATAAAATTATTTATTTTGAATAAAAAATTATATAAAATTATTATTATTTTGATCAATTTTTTTGACATTAGGATAGCTTTTTGTGTCACACAAAGAAAATTTTAATTTAAAACACATTTATTTTTGAAATATATTGGATTTGAAGATATTGGAATAATTTTATAACGTATTTCACAATCCCCCTAACCATACATGTGGTGTTTATTTTATTTGGATGGGTATACACTTTTTGATATACCTATGAAGGTTTTGACTATTAGATATGGAAGAAGTTTTATAGTTATCTATGTAATTTTTAGTGGTGGAATCATAATTTTTTTTAATCTTAATAATGTGGAATCCATGATATATAATTGTTTGGATTGTTTATTAAGGGAAATTATTTCTGGTGGATTAATGAAATTGGTATTTTTGGACCTGATAAATATTCTTATGATCGAAAGCTCTACTATTTTTGACACATGGACTAGTGAGTGGGTTATAGTATAAATATATTTTTTCTGTATTCATATAATACATAGTCTAGAATAATATACAAAAAAGGAGAGTAACATGGAATCCCACTTAACATCTATCATTATTAATAATTTAATATATTCTTCTAATGAAATTCCAAGCTCCTTGACACTGTGTCAAAATATGATGACTATTAAAACTTATAGGTTTTGTGGGAATATAATTTTACCAATATTTAAATTCAAGTTACAATAAAATGAAAATAAAGAACAATAATTTTCATGGGATTTATACCATCCAATAATAAATAAATTCTGATTTTAAAATTTTGATTACAAAATTTTTTCCCATACAATAGACAATAAAAATCCTAGAAAATTGGACCATGTTTTTCTTAGGTTCTATATTTTTATGTCACCCTTGTGTATAATTATAACTTGTACAGAATCAAAAGTTATAACATTCAAATGTTTGTTTTTCCCATATTTAAATTATCTACTTCATTTTAATTTTATTATAATTATATGTTGTGTGTATTTTTTTATTTTTTTATAAAAAATGAGAAATTTATAAACCTAAAATGAGGTATATGAATCTAAAATGGATTCATGGAATTTTTATGAAATAAGAGTATGAAATGTAGAAAAAGAGTTCATTACATTGAAATAGAGAATGCATACAATCATTCAAAAATATTTTCCCAATGTCTATGTTGTTTTATTCAAAAAAAATTAGTCTAAAATGTGTTGGGGGAAATATTATTTTTTATAGAATAGAACATAGCTATAAATGTTGGACCCAACAAACAAAAAAGTTGAACATTCATACCAATTAAGATGATACTGTATTTTGTCGATCATTTGAGATGAATACTAGTGAAAATGATGATGGATATTGTATTTAATAAGTGACAAGGGAAATTAAAGATGACCATTTTTATTGTGAAAATATGTTTTTAGAGATAAATAGTTTTTATATGACAAGATTGTATACCAGTTGTACTAAATACAGTACATTATTAGCTGTATTGAGGTTTTGAGAGAAATTATGGTGTGATCTGAGATATTAATCAGTTAGGATCTCAACTATTTTTTTTGTTCTTGGAATTCCTATAATTCAAAGGGATCAGAATATATTAAAAGTATGAAGAAAATTAAAAATATTGAATTATCACCAATTTATACATTCAATTACATTCATCTTCATTACATTCATTATTCTAAACATCAATTGCAATTATAACTTCATTTCACCCACACTTTCATGTTCTATAGTTTCAATATTTATAGGGAAACGTATTCATTATTTTTTGGCTGATGAAGTTCATTATCAAAAATAACGAATTGATCTTCATCAGCCATATCATATTACTCCTTCTTCTATAGTTTTAAAAAAATAATCCAACCATCATTTATTTTATCATCTACATAAAAAACCATATTAACATGTGATGTCAAGATAAATGGATCATTCACTTCATGCTCATCAGCATGGATTGAGCGATAGAAACTTATAGAAGTAAAATTTAATTATTCATTTATTTCACTACAATCATTGTTAACTCAGTTTTATTTCAATAAAAAAACTGAAAATTTAATATTATAGTTTAGTTTGAATATATATATCATCATTCAATATTACTATACCTCTGTTAGTGTAAATACACCACTATTTGGTGTGTCTATTTCTTTTTCATGAGAGTTTTTTTCACACTGAATACATAAATGTTATAGGAAATGAATACCTTATCCTTCCTTATAGGACCTTAAAAAACATCAAATAATTTGATATATTTTCAGAATTATCAAAATTGATTATATAAACAATAAGATATAATGTTGTAATTTTAACATAGACAAAATAAATAAATGTCAATTATATGAAAATGAGTATATAGATACATGTTATGATAACCATTCAAAAATAAACTTATTAACAACTTGTATTAATCCCATATTATTTGAAACATCATTCCTAATTTGAATTTATGTCTATATTCTCAATACAATTATAAATGGACTTATAATAAGAATATTGTGTAGGACATATCTATATTCTTATAGATACAACAATTTAGTTAGTGTAAAAATTAACCCATTTCAAATAGGTTTTTCTATTCTTGGAAATAACATTAACTGAATTTAATAACGAGAGTTAGTGGATATATATTTAACATGTAATCATGATTTAATATAGTCTCAATCAAATCTATATACCAATAATATAATTCTATGCTCTCTTTTCTATGTAACATTCAGTAATAGAGAGTTAAAGATGAGCTTTATTCCTAAAATATGATTTCACATGATCTAATTACCAAATCAAAAAAATAAGAAAAGTATTGATAATATTTATGAAATGGATTGATAAAATTGAATCCACTAATAAAAATAAAAATAATATCAACACACCACTCAATTGAATACATCCATCGATAGTGTGTCAGTCCACTAATATTATATTCCTATACCAAATGATCTATCAATTGAATCATGACGACAAAGAATGAATGGTTAAATAAAATTTCAATATGAAATATAGTAAAAAAATTTGTCTTCATATATATCATTCTCAGGTAGATTTAATATTCTTATATAATTCCCTTTGAGGAAGGGACATAACTAAACTATAACTAAATTTAATTTTTTAGGTATCATATTACACAGTTTTAATGAAACATTATTCTTCATCATAATATGTGAGTCCAGAAATTTCATTCAATGTAACATTCTAATTTTTAAGTAAAAATACCTAAAAATATTATATAGATATCTATATTTCACTTTTACAGTCTTTGGTGTTAAAATAAATTAATCTTTATCAGAATTTTTATTTTAAAAATAGATGACGAAAACATTAGATTATAATTTTCCAACAAATCATGCTTTCTATTCATTGATTTTAAATACTTATGAGCATTAAAGTGATCAGTCAATTTACCATGATCATTGAGAAATTTAAAAATTGCATTTTATAGACATTCATCCAAATATTCATTATGTCTAGGTTATAACATAAAAAATTAGACTCAAAATATTGTAATTTAAAAAATATACTCATTTTCATATATTATTTCATTCTAACCACTTTAGAAATTGTAACTTATACCCATTTCCCACATTTTGTAAACATATAAATTTTTCAGAATTCTGTAGTGACATTCATTAATTTTTCATGGATTTATAGAATAGTTAAAAACAAAAATGTATTTATAAATTAAATATACGTATTTAGATGTTTCTTTTAAAACATTAATTTATGATAAGGATCATGAAATCGATAGTGAAAAATAAAAAAAATTCTACTATGATGGCATTACTGAGGTTCAAAATCCAAATTAAAACATAGAAAACACAAAGCATTCTTAGAGTTCTAGAAGGACAATTTCCTAGTTTTAAAAAGTCTCTAATTGTACACATTAAAATTACATGCACATTGAATAGTTTTCTCATTGAATCATTATATGTTTCCACATGATCATTCCATAATACATATAATTCGTTAATTTTAGGTTGAAGGTGTACATCTATGTCATTTTTTGGGAATTTTGTTTCTAGTAATAATATTTAAAAAAATTAAATAATTATTCTTCATAAACACTTATGGGGGTATATTTTAGGGAATCAAAAAAATTGGCCAAATGCAATAATTATCCCTAAAAGTGATAAAAGGATTTAAAACATTCAAATCAAATCCCAAATTAAATTTCATGGATTCAAAGTAAAATATGTATTTAATGAATCAAAAACATTATAAGATGTTGAATATTTTTTATGTATCATCAATTCATCATGGTTTCTTTCCTGATAATGCCAGTTCATTTTTCCTGTAGTCTTATAAAACATGTATAATATTTGAATACATAGTTCCAATGTAATGTAATACAATACCACTGTGGGAGTTATCTTATATTGGTTCTTCCAGATGATTCCTTGATTTATAAACTCATTTTTTCATTTAATTCCATTTTGTTGTATGAAAGTTTATGAATTCATCATTATTAGTATCTTATCCAAAGTAAATCATGCATTAAATATGGAGTAAATGTATCTTTAAATAATGGAGTTATATTTTTAGATGATTTTATTAATTTGATTAAATTACTAGAGATATTAGCGTTACTAAATGCCTCTAAACAACTATAATATAATAAAATTTCATTGGTAGTAATTTCATAGAGACACTTGACATGATATAACATATGTAGGGATGACAACATTGAAAATTTGGAAAACCATTAATATAGTTCTTATTGTGAATCTTAAATTAGTTGATAAAAAATCACTACAGATACAAGAATGATTAACTTGATCTTGATCAACTGAAGGTTCTGTTGATCTAAAAAATTTATATTTTATCCAGTAAATCCAAATAAATTATTTTCCATGTTTAAAAAAAATAATAGTCAGGTCACATTATGTTTTATTGAAAAGTTATTCATTTTTTATAAATTACATTACATTCAATTCACCATTTAAAATCCAATATAAATATCTATTAGGAAACTATTTCAATATCATGATTTCTTTTACTTTCTATTTAACAATTTCGTGAATTTTTAATTATGGAAAAATCTTTTTATTCTACCATATATGGATCAGTTTATAATTACATAATTTAAAAATTACTTATGTCCATGGAAATACATAATTGTGTTCTGAGGTAAATTTATCCATATTTAATCCATATATATTTGAGGTTCACTCTTCTCTATGTACATTCAAATATAATGCTATAAATGTTGTATAAAAAACATAAATAAATTTTTAATTTCACCTAATTTCATCATTGTCTAGTTTAGGGACCTGATTCAACATTACCCAAATTTGACACTAAGAATATAGTCATAAGTGAATGAATATTTCCCCTCACAATAAAAGGTTCAAATGTCCTAGAATAAGTGACCTTAGGCAAGGAGAGTGAAATGAATATTGTGGAGGTTTGGGATATGATATGAGTAACCTCCAACTCGGAAATTCTTATGGAAAATCATGGAGGGAGGGAGGTTTATACGGTATTAGGGAAGGGGTTAGATACCAGAAACTATTATGTGTGGGTTTATTAGGAAAAAATTGAAGAGGGAAGATTTTAATAGATAAAACCCATCGAGGGATTTCACCGTGGTCACCGTCGATGAAAGGATGGTCGGGGGTCAGTAGGGGTCGATGATTATCGATGACGTAGGGGTTTCGGGGTTAGGGGTTGACCTTAAGAGAGAGGTATGAGTGGCTTGTGATCGATAGAAGGGGAGTGGGGTTCAACTTAGAATGAGGGGGAGTCAGGGGTTAGTGGTTTTGGGAGGGGGTCGACGTCATAATAGTGGGAGATGGTGTGGTGCGCAGGGGTTGGGGTTCAGGGTATTAGGGCCACCCGGGTTGGGTTCAGGTGGGTAAGGGATATTGTAAATTAGTTTTTAATGAATTTAGAGATGGTTTTAATAAAAACACATCTAAATATAATTATTACAGGGTTATTTCTGATAGAGATTCCATATTTTAAATACATTTCTGAAAAATTATATAGTGTTGGTTTTTAGAATCAACAATAATATTCGAACACTACGACCCCATTTTGTTGTATATAACTCACACATGATTACCTAAAAAACATTAAAACGCACAAATATATTGATATATGATATGAAGGACAACTTTCTGTAATCCATTTTCATTAATTTTGTTAGTCCATTAGTGAAACATCCACCAAAAAAATTTATCTCCTCATTTATCCCTTTTATTTTGATCAATTTATGTATTAAAATTAATACTCAACTAAGAGATTAATTTATCAAAAATATTATTTCATTTTATAATATTAAAAATATTCTTTCATTTTATAATATTATTTTCATATTCCCTATGAACGTTTTTTAGTTGGAAAAATCTTCCTCAACTCTTATCATTAAAATATCTTGGGTTCACTAAAATAAATTTCATTAAACGAAAATAATTTTACCACATTTATGAATCCATCAAACCAAAATACATATTTATAAAAAAAACACTTTGATTAAAAATATTTTATTTTAAATTCCATGTCATATGATGTCCATTAGTGTTTACAACATTGATTTTTAATTATTATATGTTTAAAAACATATCAAATAATCCCAACACGTTCCTATACTCATTAGACTTATACCATGAATATTTGAAAAATAAATTTTATGAATTTTATGATGTATTTATTTTCATAATTTCTAAATTTCATGGGTATATTTTATTTTTATATAATCCTCACTTCCATTCAATTTAACCTCAAATCAACTTTTTATTCCCCATATACACATATTTATACTTATTTTGAGTGAGTTCTTTGGGGATTATCGTAATCATAAAACTTCATTGGGACTAATCACCCTTGGAAATTCCCTTTTATCATTATACATTCTCTTTCCCAAATTTTTAAAAGATGACAATGAACATGTTCACTTGACTTCAAAGACAAAAATGTTTTATGTAATGACCCAAAATCCAGTAGCCCGGAGTTGGTACCTTACTTTATTACATTGGTACTATGAATAAGAGATCATTCCCCAATGTATGGAATAATTTATTAGATTTTGAAAAACATATACAAACTTATTCTTTACAATAAAACTTCTAATGAAATAAAAAATTGTAACACCTTTGGAAATTTCTTTATTCTCATGATTATCCTTCCTTGTCAATGATTTATATATCTGATAATCATATGGAAAAATGAAACATAATAAAGGGGTGATCATATATTCTAATTAAAGGTAAAAATACATATGATGCTATCATAAATAAAGATAAACAATAATTAAGGCTGAATCACAAAAAACCCATGACATTAAAACATTATCCTGTGCATAATATGGTAGGAATAGTGGATGGTCATAATAATTCCCTATAAATAATCACATGATAGTGAATCATAGGAATAGATATTTTACTAGTTTAATAATGACATGTATTTTCTTCCACTAATATCATAATGAGGTAATGCATAATTCGTGACATCATAAACATACCATCAGGGCCCTGACTAAGAAGTCTACATAAATGGTTAATGCCTCATCCAAAACCCAATATTGTTTGTCTCATGAGACCTAATAATGGATCGACGGGAAATATCAGGCCCCACAAGGCACTTAATATGTTCAACTAATTCATCATATGAATGGGGTGAAACATTGTCACATGTACATTCTTTTTAAAAATAAGATATGAAATATAAATAATTTCCATAATCAGTAAACATACTCATAATCAATCTAGAATAATATAGTTAATGGTATTAAAATTATAAATAAATAGTAAAAATTATCAATAAACATTAAATAAAATATGGTAGAAGATATCATAATATATAAACCTCAAATAATAATATGAAATTAACAAAAGGGTTAACCAGGTAATTCAATTGGTATTATAATCATGTTATAAGGCATAGTAAATTAAAGTATCAAAAAGGTGTCCATGAAATAATTGGTTTAAATTATAAATGAATATTAATATGTTAAAATTAGAATATTCGATTTTCAACTGAATTAAAACATGTTAAAATAGTTCTTACTAAACTTTTGATATGATCCACATTAGTGAAGTTTAACGGAAAATATAAGAGCCATTAAAGTGGAAAATGACTTAATATTTTCATAAAACAAAAACTAAACTAAGATGGTTTCTTGTGTTAAAAGGATATATTTAAGAAACATATTGTGTTCTTAAAATATATTATGGATTTTACTTGAAATGGGTGATAAATAGGGAATGTCCCTTTATTCAGGCTTGCTTATTGGGATGAATTGAAAATAAAAACTTATAATTCATGTATTTCCCCATAAGTGAAAGAAAGATTGAGCTCTGTATATATTTTTGGATCATAAAAACACAATATATTGTTGTTTAATAATATTAATTAATAATTTCATTGGGTTAAATAGAGGTAATGAATAAACCAAAGGAAAGAGTAAGTGTTCAAGGAGAATCCCCTTATTTTATGTCTGAAAATATTATTAAATTGTACTTAATGTCCTGGATAATCAAATTAAATCAATTAATTAATCATTTCAGAACCTTTTATAAATTTATTTTACTTATTATCATATTGTTATGTTTCTTTTTGAATTTATTAATTTGTTATAGTATTCAATTTTATCATTCCAAGGGAGTTCTGTTCATGATTTTATGATTGGTTCCCTTGAGTTTAGTTTTGGGTGTTCTTATCAAACAGTATAAAAACTCCAGAAGTGAAATTATTTGAAATTTAGTATCCTAAAAAAAATTAAATGTTCACATATATTATTTTTAATTCATATAATATAATGATTCATTAGATAAAATGTTAATGATAAATTTTGGTTGTTTTGGGGAATTTTTAATTACCATGAACTAGTTCTGTTCTATTAATTGATATTATAAATATATAAAAATTACCAAACATTAGATTGGTTGTAATAAATATTTTATAATATTATTTAACAATGAATCTTTTTTTTACTATCATTGAATGATTAATTGAAAAATGAAAACATGTTGTTAATGAAGGCTGTAATTCAGAACCCCATGGATGATGTTTTAATTTTTAGAATATAAGTATTGGAAAAGAGAATTTAAGATGGGTATAATATTAATAAAATAAAATTTATGTTTTTCTATGTTAATTTTTATTTATTTACCTTTGGATATATAGTATTTGAGGTAAGGGTAATAACAGAAATGAAATTAAATGCGAAAGACGGAGGATTTTACCTCTTGAGTGTCATCTCATTGAGAACCTCCTTCAGTCACTTTGAAATAGTATTTTGGAGGGAACCATAAAACCAAAACATAGTGAAGAGTTTTTATAGGGGAATTAATAATAATATAAAAAAGATAAAATTCATATAAGGTTTGAGTAGAAGTATTGGTGAGGTGTGGTATTTATTTCAGTGGGTAGGGGTATTTTTTTATTTTTTCCATTAACTTATTATTTTGGCTCAAGACTATGCACAATATTTATTATTATGACTAAATAAATTAAATTTATCATGTCAGTTAGTAAAAATTGGTTATTACCACATCCATATAGCATACAAGCCTCATAAATCCATTTATTTACTTATAATGTTAAGTACCTTAAATTACCATATTTCTCTTTTCACCGAAACATAAAATTTTAATGAAATATCACAAAAATTAACCCTAACAATTTTTCCAGTTTTAGATATCCAAAATTATCTCAATTTAATGAGAATTATTTTCTTGACATGAGAAATATAATTTTTAGCAAAAAATCATCATTTATTAAAAAAATAAAGATTTTAAATTTATTTCTAATTTTATAAAACAATGTAAAATTAATTAAGGTCTCATAAAATCATCTTATAATATAAGACACTAATATATTAATTTATGAGTATATATTGCAAATATAAAATTTTTAATATCGTTCTATAGATTATAAAATTATAAATAAATATTTACATTTCAAAAAAATAACAATGCATAATTTATAATTTTTGAGAAATTTATTAACAAATTCCATGATATAAATATATTATATTTTCAATCATAAAATACATATAGTTTCTTCATAATTCAATAGGTGGTGTTATTATTATGTTATCAATATTTATATTCCTAATGGGCATATTATTATTCAAATGGTCGTGTATTTTTGACAAGATGAGGGGGGATATACCCCAACATTGATCATAAATCATGATATCCTTTTTTTAAAAATGTGGTAAGAGGTAACCCATAACAAAAAAGGAAGGAAGATGTGATAAAATCAATCCCGAAATATTTAGGACGTTCTTCCACATAGTTTCCTCTTGTACAAAGGTCAATACTTCAATTTTATGATTTTTTCAAAGTACCATTATCATCCGAGTTGTTTCATTCATCAACAGATGGTCTCTAGTGTCTAGAATCTTTATAGGCTCTTCCTAGTAATATAAATATGGTTCCAATTCTATTTTTTTAATGTCATAACATGTGTCCGACCTATCATGAACATCCTTAATAACTACATGGGGAACACAAACAGAAATATGTGAAGGCTAGGGGGAATTTCCAAACATTATGCCACAACACCAATTTTCTCTAAAATTTCAGAATTTACAATGTAACTAGGTCTCTGTTTCCCTTTCATACAGAGACATATAACACTCTTCCAGGGAAATTATTTATAAATAAATGATATCTCACTTGAAAATACAAATCCCTTTCTAGGTTTTCAACAAAACTCTATTGTATATTTTGAGATGCTTTGATATGTGTTTGAATAGTTATTACAATACCTGTTGTTTCCTCATCAAATTCAATGACTATAAACTTATTTTAAAAACATCTTCAAAACATGTTTCTGTACTAATGATCTTGTAATATAATGATTTATATGGAATCATTTTAATAATAAAAGGGAAAATATTATTATAGGAATATTATACGAATGGTAAATACTGATCACGTAGACCATAGAAGAAAGGTTAGAAGGACCAAAACCTACCTTCTAGTGCGTGAACAGTTGGTTGTTCTCAAATTTACACTATAGGTATATGTGGTTTTTTAGTATATGTAGTTATTTAATCCACAATTACATTATAAGAAAACTAAAAACACATACATTCTATAAGGGATTGGCTATAGAGATGAAAATTATGGTGTTGATTTCAATTGGGAAAATAGAATACTAATATCAATAAAATAATTGTTTTAAATATGGGAATGAAAAAAATAATTATTTTAATTTTAGTAATTAAGTAGTATGGTTTGAACCATGTTTTTTGTTAGGGGTATAATGGATGTAATTTTTTTTCAATAAATTTTTTGTTCAATAGTTCAAGTTGTTTCAAATAAATGATATAAATATTTAATATCATTCTATAATTAACTACATACACAAAACAATAGTTAATAAACTATTCACTTAGGGGAACACATTCAAGATCACTCCAGCTAATTGGATTGTATTATCCCTTATAACGCGTAGTAGTTAATGTCAGTGAAGACAATGATGAAGACAAGTCAATGAAATGAACACTTAATATAATGAATGGATTAATTAATATATGATCAGAAAAAAAATTTCAATACATCCCATGGAACTCTTTATTATTATAAAATTAATGTCTGGCCCTCCACTAATTATATTTTATTAATTGAAGTGGGAATTTGACATAAATAAGAAGGATTGATGAAGAAAAACATTTATAGAAATGATCACTTCAACATTGTGTGAGGAATTAACATGTTATAGTGTGAATCAATTCACAGCATGATTCAACATTATCAGCATGTATGAAAAGAAAAAAAATACATGAATAATAATAACATATTTTTTTAAGAAACTAAATTTTCTGAAAAACATACTGGGAAAAAATGATGTAGTGGTTACAAAATGAAAGAATAAAATTACAATTGAATAAGAACATGGAGTTAAATAACTATCACCAACAGCTGCATATAACAAATATTTGGAGCATATGGTCTATCCCCCCACAATTCATTAATTTTACATAAATTATTATAGTCAAAAGGAAGGGGAGAAATCAAAAGAAAATAGGCATTTCAAATTAGAATAAGAAAATTATCTACATTCATCCCCATTTTGACATCTAAATTTTAAAATCTATATGGATGAATCATGGATGTTCATATAATAGAAAAATATTTTCCATTTATACTATAAATGTTTTCAAAATTTTAGGAAAATTGGATTATCCATTTGGATGTTATTCTCTAAAATGTAGGGTGACATTGTGGGCATTCAGTTATGGAAAAAAATTTAATCTTCATATTTTACCACATATATCACCCTAAAAACATTAAAATTAGCTCTAAAAATAGTTTAATTAAATGATAATCCTAATTTTATATTTCAAAAATTAAATTTTGAGATTCATTGGACTTGGACTGTGGGCACCACATTTGTTTGAAGGGCATTAGCCCTATAAAAATTTGTCCAGAAATTTATACATTCATTTCCCAAAATATCCATCTTCCCTTGGGATTCATCCATTTATCTAAATGGTTAAATGATTCAAAAACGTGATAAATACAAATTCAATGTATAAATATAATATAATAAATATAATTTATTTCAAAAGAAGATGACTAATTGGGACCAAATTGACACTTTAAACACGAATATTACAATGATGTGAA
The DNA here is from genome assembly GCA_963277665.1 of Viscum album. Lineage (NCBI taxonomy): Eukaryota > Viridiplantae > Streptophyta > Magnoliopsida > Santalales > Viscaceae > Viscum > Viscum album. The sequence continues at coordinate 963,417,457 of OY728156.1, forward strand.
ATGAATTTAAATATATGAATTGGATAAAATTTGGTATTTGTGGTCATTGACAAAAATCAATATTAATATTTAATAAATAAATTTTAGCGCATTTCAACACATAATCACGTCTTGTAAATTTTATTTCTAGTCCTAATAAAAAAGTACCTAAATAATATTAATTTTTTCCCTTTTTTGAAAATATTTTAACATTCATTACTTATAAAACAATTATTCCTAAAACCCTAAAACCTTTCAAAATCTTTTCACATTAGTTAGGTTCACATGAATATCAAAATCAAAAACCAAATCCTTTGTTAAAATTTATCATCAAATATCATAGAATTTCTACAATCATGATGATGTGTAGTGAATCACAAAATGGAATATGTTCTATTTTATTTTTCAAAGGAAAAAATTGAAGTACTAGGTGGAAATAACATTAAACCATAAGATGAATATCTATTAATATTAATAACAAAATATATTAAAAATGAATAACTCTAGGAAAAAAATATGGATTCGTGATCCTCAAGTATAGAACATAGACTTATTGCCAATTCCATGGTATGTAATAGAGATGTAAAGCCTAACTCTGTGAAATACAACTATATAGTCTTGATCCCCAATGGTAAAAAACTACACATTTGAAAAAAAACTTTTTCCTACATGGTATTATTTTAAAATAAAAATTTTGGATACTCAAATTAAAATTAAAGTGTATCTAAATGATAAACTATAATTAAAGGAACCCATGTAATATAACATATGACCAAAAATAAATGGATGCTAATTTTGGATTTTTTTAATTTAAAAGATAAAAATTTTAATGTCGATAATTGACAAAGGACAACAACACTTTTTGAAAACAATGATTATGGTTATAAACATGAATAAAGATCACAATCAATGCATTTAAAATCATTTGACATTTATTTTTTATATTACAGAATGAAAATTAAAGCATTAATGAATTATGAATTTTTTTTTCATTGAAATGGGTTTTTATCATAAAATGTCATTTTGTTTCCAAAAAACCTTGATTTTCATTCCCCATAAAATATAATGAAAAAACACTCAGTTTTAAAAACGAAGATAAGATAGAGATAATAATTGTGAATAAATAGAGGGAGATGTGATTTGAAATGAAATCATGGAATGAAGCCGAATGGTATGAATTTGAATACCCATGAATAATAAAGTGAGTAATTTGGCATCACATCACACATAAACTCCATGGGGATAATTGATTATTTATTTTGAGCGATAGAATCAATCTGTAATATTTGGAAATATTAAAATGTTGCAGCTGCTAAATATCACAAATAAAAATACACAAAATTTAAAAAAATCAACACAACTATTGGGTTTCCTCCCAAAAATTCTTAGTTTAAATTCGTTAGCTCAAATTAGAAAACCCATATTATCCAACATGAACTTCCAGAATTTTAATTACCCCAGGTTTCTCCACTTCAACATTATTTTAATTCATTCTTTATAATTTTTTTCATATGAAAAAACTTTTTAATAAAGAGTGTGAAAATATATGGAATTTTAGTAATGGATAATCATGTTTCTTTTATTCCTAATATATCAATAATCACTCCAACATTATTGGTTTCAATAAAATAATGAATTAATACTAAAATTTATTTTATGTCCCAAATGATGTAATACTTGAGTGGGGAAGTAAGGCCAATGATTTTTTCATGATTGAAATTATCTGATGATGACTAGAAATTTCAAACAAAATTAGTTTCATCTCTATCAATTATAGAAAGAATTGGTTCTTTATGATAATATTATTCATTAAAAATATTGACCATTTCAATTTCACAAACGGTTTTAGACCCATGGGTTGTGTTCTCTTCTAGTGGTTTAGTTAATTATGTAACTGAAAATTAATAAAAGGAATTGCTTTCAAGAAACTCAATCCATGAGTGAATATTTTCTTATTTTGAATCCAAAAAATCAATTTGCTATTTACTTTGATTTGAAAAAATATTTCCTTAATATTATTCAGTTATATAATATCAAAAGTATTATTCTATTGTAAATTCAGGTTATTTTTATGTGATAAAATGTTCTTCTATCAATGATGAGGTAAGATCATGCATAGTGGGATTGGATTACATATTCATTTCATTGGCTTGTAGTACAAATATTAATGTTGATACTCTCAAATTCATTTTTTTAATTAGTTAACATAATTGTTAAAGAATTTTTTTGGGATTGTTGTGGATAATATTTTTTACACCAAATAATTAATTATGTTTTATCTTAATAAACATCTTTTAAAATAATGAAAATATATTTTTAAAAAATTCATCATCTGATTGATTTTATATCTCATTGTGTGTGGGGTAATCATAAACGTTTTTTAGATAAATTCTAATAGTGTGAGTTTTTGGATTTATGACTTCTAAATCAATTCTTACATGGGTTTATGATGGTTTAATTTAGATGATAATTCATTTTAGTGGATTGAAAATTGGATTGGGATTATTAGGACATAAAAAAGGAAAAGGAGATAGGAGAAGAGAAATGATGGTGATAAAAGAGGAATGGGGGAGAAAATAAAGGGAGCCTATAAGATTACATACATGGGTCCCAAAATAAGGTTCCAATAAATTTTTATTCCCAAATTTACCCAACATCAATATGGGGTTTTTAGTACATGTAGAAGTTGAATCCATATGAATCTAAGAAGAAGCCTTCTAACACGTACATTATATAGGGGATTAGATATAAGGTTTCCAAATATGGATAATAACCAATTCACATATATGATCAATTTTCTGATCACTCTATGGGATTGGGTCATACTAGAACTCTGAATGTGTCGTCATTAATGTTGGTGAAAAAATGAAGTAGACTAGTTAAAGAAAGGAACTATTCTAATAATGTATAGGTTAAAGAATTTATGATAAAAAATGACATTAAACCTACCCCCAAGAAACTCCCTAGGATCAAACCATAAAAATTTATCCCTAAAATTATGTTATTCTATCAATGGAATTATGAATTCGATATAAAGAAGTCGGATTGAAGTAGAAAACACTATGAAAAAGAGGGACACTCCACCATTGTGTGAGTAATTCATAAGTTCTAATACTAATAAATACACAATGTGATTCAATGGTATTAATTTATTAATAATAAAAAATTAATAATTGAATCATAAGAATAAATCTTATTAGGAAACTTAAATGATTGAAAAAATACATGTAATAAATGAAGGTGTTATTAAAAAATGAAAGCATAAAATCGAAATTTAATGAAAAACCTGTATTTCAATTACATTAATCACCATATCCTTGTATAGTTATATTAGAATACTAGGGTATATACCCCATTAATATATTCCTTCACCATAATGTTTTATAGACATGAAGATGGTGAGAAATCAATAAAAAATTGATGTTTCCAATTTGACTAGGAAAATCATCAAGACCCATCCACCTTTTGTTTTTGGGAATTTTAAAATCCAGATAGAAAAATCATGGATGTAAATAGAAAAAAATATTATATTCCTGGTATTCTATAGTACCTATAAAACTCTCAGGAAAATTTTATTATCCTTTTTGATGTTATACTCTAACATGTGGGATGACTTCATGGGAATTCAGATCTAGCCATAAATTTAATATTTTTCTATTGCCAGGATAACCACAAAAATTTACAAATTATCCCCATACATAGTTGAATTAAACTATCCCCATAATTGTCCCCATATAAATCTAATATTTTAGTTTCATTGGACTATCATTATAGGTCCCACTTTTGTTTGATTGGCCTTAAGCAGATTATGATTGGTCAAGATGTCTCTACATTCATTGCCAACAATCTCAATATTACCATCAGATTCAGACATCGATCATCATAGAAAAAATGTTTTAAAAAAATTAAAAAATAATTAATAATACTTTTTTAAAAAAATAATTAAAATAATTTACTCCACAAGAAGATGATTATTTGGTCTCAAATTAACACATTAAACCTGAACTGTACAATGATGTAAAACGAAGTTCAATTAATAAATGGGACTAAAATTTGAATTCTTAACATTCATAAACATAAATATTAATATATAAAAAATAAATATTATCTTCATTTAGTGGCTAATGAATAGTCCTTTCATACTTCGCTTCAGTTTGAGGGTGATAATCCGTACAAAAAAATTGCTCAGTATCAAGATACTTTTTATGAATTTTTCCCGAATTTTTTGTAAAATAAGATCTTGATTAGAGAAAATCAATATTGGTGCACCATCAAGTCTTAATAATTCAATAATATAGAGTAGTGAAAGGTTTTTAGTGTAAAATACTCCCTTATAAAATGTAAATGTTTTGATTTGGTATGGAAATCAAAAATTTCCCATATCGAATAATTTATTCTTAGACTATTCAGTGAATCTAGTGAAAAAATACATTGTTATGTCATCACATTTTTATATATTAATAGTTATAGGTTCCATGATTTATCGTGGTTATTGTATTTATGGCTTCACCAATTGAAAAACTAAACTTATTGATACATAATCATCAATTTCCCACTTTATATTATCCCAAAAAAATGTTGCTTAAAATCACAATAAATTTTACTTCGACTAGGGTGCATAAATATATTCAAACATTTATAATTATCAAATAAATTTCTTCTAATATTGGTTATAGAATTAATAAAGAGCTTCTTAAAAATTTTCAACATGCTATCCTCATATACAATGCCTAAAATTTTCCCACTAGTTAGTCTGTGGGATTCCTTGCAATCCATTAAATTTAGAGTTCATACATAGATATTTTTTCATTCTATATACGTTTTAGACCAAATTATTGTCTCTTTATATCCTCATTTAGTTCATATGGGAAATATTTCCTATGAAAATTTCTTTATAACTCTTCCCCTTTGTATTTTCAATTTCTTTCTCCACTATTTTGTTTTGACTTAATGTCTGCCATTGATATACATATCTCAATATTGGACTAATCTAAATGATAATGTTATCCAATTAAATACTTCCCAATATAATATATATCTTATCTAAGGAACTTTTCCATTATTCATCTACAAATCGGTTTATATTACCCATAAATGATAGAGGTTTTTGTCAAATGAAGTGGTCTAACATAGTTACACCAAATTGTGGACTAGGATGCTCTACGTGGGTAAGTTTATTTTTCACAACACGATTTATTAGTCCTAGTACAATTATAACTTTTTTCAAATATAGTTGCTTCTCTTACTACAACGTCATTATATTTCATTAGAGGGAAATACATAACATGCATTGATATGGTTTCCATTCATTATACTAGGTCCCATTTTTAAATAATTTAATATAAGAAGTTTGATCTTAACATTATAAAACATAATAATTTATCTAATACAAGTGAAACAATTAAAAAAAATTGAAAATTTATGTATACTAATATTTAAATCATAATCCTAGTTTCATTGGGAATATTATTAAAATACTTAATAGGGTTATTTTTATATAATATTTTTTTATAAACATATTTTTAAATGTTTATTCAAAAATATCTCTAATAAAAACCATAAAGTCTCAAACCCTAGTAGCCCAGAGCCAATGCCTTACATTAAAAAAATGTTACAATGAATAAGTTATTTCTTCCCAAATGGAATAATTTTAGTTGCTTTGGAAAACCATATACAAACACACATTTTATGTTACAAAAGGAAAATAAATAATAGATATAAAAACCTTTGTAATAATCCCTATTCATTTAGATTTTCATTTCATGTCAAGAATAATATACATCATTTCATTCTATAGAAAAGTAAAATATAAGAAAGAGGGGATATATTATCCCCAGTAAGTGTAATAATTAAATAGAAGCTATTATAAAGAATCATAAGAAAATAAAGTGGGTGAATAAGAAAACACATCCCATTAAAACATAATATTGGGCATAAGATGGTAAGAATAAAAGCTAACCCAAATTATACCATATAAATAATAAAATAAGAATAAAACATTACCATGGATATTATAATAGAAAATTAATGACATGGTTTATTAATAAGTAATATTATATTGATAGAATCTATAATTTGGGACATTATAGACGTACCATCATTGTGTTGGCCAAGAAGTATACATAAATGGGTAAGGCCTTAACCAAAACCGAATCTAGTTTGTATCATGAGACCTATGGATGTATCAAGGGGTTGTATCATGCCACTCATGGCAGTCACTAAGTAATATAATTTCTTAATATGAAAGGGTTGAATTATAATCACATATAAATACATATTTAAGCTAGAATTTTAAATATAAATAAATTCCCAAGTCAGTAAACATAATCATTAACTATCCAATGAAATATAAAAAAAAAACAACAAAATAGTACATCCCCTTTCATAATGATTATAAAATATGAAATAAAATAGGATAAATGGTATCATTAGATTTCAACCACAATTAATCATAACAAATTAACATAATTGTTACCCATGAAAATAAATGAGTATCATAGTCAAGTCATAAGGCAAAATAAATTGTCTAATCATAAAGGATTCCATGAAATAATAGATTTAAAGCATACATGGACATTCCTAATGTAAAATAGTCATATATCATGATAATTTATGTCTAATATAAGTGAAAATTTTAAAAATTGTGTCTAATAAACATTATAAATGACCCACTTAATTGTGGTTTAAGGGAATATATAGATGATTCTTTACAGGAGAAATAAGAAATAATTGTATCCTTAAAAACAAGAAATGAAAAAATATATATTTCAATCATAAAAATAATTATTTTATAAAAATATTGGCTAATTTATATAAATTATTTCATGTACTTGATAATGGGTAATAAATTAGGTAGGTCTCTTTAATTGGGCTTGCTTATCAGGGGAATTGAAAAGGAAACCATATATTGTATGTATTTCCAAATTAATAAACGAAGAATTGATAAAGTTAAATATGTTTGAAGAAAGAAATAGAAATTATGAATTTTACATAACAATAATTAAAAATTATATTTGGTTAAATAGAGAGAAACCATAACCCGATGAAAGAATGGGGGTTTTTAGACAATCCTTTAATTATTGATTGAAATTGTTATGTCTTTGACCATAATGTAATCAATTGTAAAATTAATTAATTAATTAATTAATTAATTAATATCTTCATATAAATTTATTTGATTTTGTATAATTTTATTATGTTTATTTATGGATTTTTTATGAGTTATATGATTCAATTACGTCATTTTGGGTGCATTCGTTTCATAATTTTATGATTGGTTCCCTTTAGATTAATTGTAGGGGTTCTTGTAAAGTGGTAGAAAAACTCCATATGTGGAATTATATGATATTTATTATCCTTCATTAATTTAAATGTTCTTATATATCATTTTTTATTTTAGATATTATAGTGATTCATTATATAAAAAGTTTATGATTAACGAATGTCTATTTTGGAGATATTTTTTTATCTTGAACTGGTTTGGTTTTTTTATTTAATATTATGAATGTATACTAGTTATAGAAAATTAAATATTATTTTATTCATGTATTGTAATCTAATTTAACCATAAAATGTATTTATGTCCTACGTAGAATGTGTAATTGAAAACCAAAATCATATCATTCATGATGGTTATTAATGGGCACCTCATGGGTAATGTTTTCATTTTTAGAATAAAAAGAAAAGAGAAGAGAATTAGTGATGGATATAACATTAAGAAAAATAGTTTTACAACATATTTATTATTATGGAGTTATAAAATCCCTTTAGATAGGGGAGGTAAGGTAAGGATAAGAAAAGAAAAGAAACTAAAATAGAAAGAGGGATGGTTTTACCTCTTGAGTGTCATATCTTTGAGAAGCTCATTAAGGCACATGGAAATTTTCTTTTGGTGAGACCAGTATGACCCTAAAATAGAGAAAAGGTTTCGGAGATTATTTGGGAATAATATATAAAATATAAAAATCATATGAGGTATAAATATAATGGGTGATGAGTGGTAGTATTTCTAGTGAAGGGGAGAGATGTTTTATTTTCACTAAGAACAATCAATTGAATTGAATATTATGAATGGGAAGATTAAATAGATAATGTGAGTTTGAACTAATTTATTATTAAAACATCCATAAATCATACATAACTGAATAATTTATTTATTTACCTATAATGTTAAATCCTGTAAATTATTGTATTTCTCAATTAACCAAATTTTTTTCCATTTTATAAAAATTACCAATATCAACCGAAACCATTTTTCAAAAAGTATATGTATAAAATTACCACTAATTTTATAAAATGTGTTTATAAATATGAATCATTTAATTTTTTATTAAAAAAATCATTTATCTAAAAAAATATAAATATTAAAACTATAAAATATTTTATGACACAATGAAAAAATAATTAAGGCCTCATAAAATTATATTATAATCATAAGAAAAAAACATTAATTCATGAATATATTTTTGAATATAAATTTTATTCTTAATTATAATATTCATTATAAAATTTTAAATAAACCTTTACGTTCCATAATAAATACAATACTTAATTTATCATTTTAAGGACATTTATTTACAAATTCTTTAATATAAATTTTTTTTATTCATAATATATAGTGATTTTTTATACATTCTTAGGTGAGGTTACTATTTTATTGGATGGATTACTATTCATAATGTTGACATTACTATTTCAATATTCATGTTGATTTTTTATAGTATATCATTGTTTGTTTAATCTCAGTGTTTCATGTTGCATAAGATATCAATGATTTTAAATTTACAATTGAAATTTCATAAAATGTTAGGGAGATTCATTTTATTTGCATTTTCAAGATATTAATTTCTCTTGAATCATCCCCTCTATATTCTCTTTTAAATAATAATCTTATGAGTATGTATTTTAAATCAACTTTCTCCTAAGAAGAAATTGATTCTTTTCTAGTAAGATTAGAATCCTAATCTTTATATGTATGGGAGTAATTATTTAAATTATTATTCCCATTTTTCATCATTTAAGAATTTTAAATAAACTTTTCCAACTCACCATTCAACATAGAATCCTTGTAATTTACATCATTTTTCCCTCACCAATAACTTTATTAGATTTGGAATTAGTTAAATGAAATTATAATTACATCGAAAAGATTGTTTATATATATAGATTGAAATTTTCATTTTTTAAATGACCCTAATTTCAAAAACATAAGGAATAATGATGTATAAATGTAAAATTTTAGATAAATTTCTTAATATTGCATGGAATCTGATAGATAAAGTTCTTAGTATAGTTTTCTATCACAATTGGTATTTTATTACCTTATTCATAATCTAATTAAATGATGTAATAAATTTTAATAAATTTAATTTATTAAAATCAATCCTGTTATAAGTGTTTATAACATTGAACCTCATGTAGGGTCGAGGTTTAAATGTTTCCTCGAGATTTGGCTTGAACAAAATGTGATTGTTTTCATGGCCCACTAATGAATTCTTCCTAGATTTTGTTAGACCTAGAGGATAGGGGTAAGTCCTAGTATACTTTTCTTGTGTGATATTATTTAGGGTCTATTTCATTTATAAGTAATGGGATATCCATGTAGAGGTATTTCCATCTGAAAGTAAATAATTTCAAAATTCATATGAATTTTTTCAGACTCGAGGTGTCGTTGGGGTGTCATTACTTCCCCATACGAATATTTGTGATCAGATGACACCCTCATTAGTAGAGAAGTGGTCATTAGGTAAGATGATTCTAGTTATTATAATGGTAATTTTATAATGATCATGTTTAGTAGGCTAGACAGGCCCAGGGCATGGTTTTCCACCTTAGTGATTGTGTAACCTTTTCACCATTCTTATAGATGACTTGAAAGGCGATAAATTAATTTATATTCCTGATAGGTAATATGGACTGGGAATAAATATTATTATTGTTCATATAAATTAAAATACATGGTATTTAATTTTTCACTAACTTTATTTCAATGTAGCATGAGTTGTAATGAACAATGCCAATTGAGTATAAAAGTGATGTCGTAAATCCTACATAGTTGGAGAGATAAGGACAAAAAATTGCTTTAACTATATCAATACACTATTTGTTAAAAATATTTGTGAGTAAATATATGTTACTTTTATATGTCATATCTAGATTATAGTTTCTTTTTCATGAGGGATCCTTACGTTAATTATATTTTTGTGCTGATATCAAGAATTTGAGTTATCCATGGAGTTTGGGATAATGTGGTAAAAATGTATTAGGATTGATGACCCTAAAAATCCAAAACTGGTATATTATTTTGTTCCAGATAATAAAAACTTTCATGAACATGAATCATTATGAGTATCAAAAGTGCATCAAATAGTGAACCTATTATATCATGCTCAAAATAAGATAGTTTATGTCACTCTTCTTGTTGAAACATGGAGTGAATATATTTTTCATTACCAAAAAATTTTGTTCTGAGGTGGATAGAGCATGTGATATATAAAAAATTATTATTTTCATTATGGTTATGTCTAGGAAAATCCTAACATAGGGATCGTCTTATCGGTTGTGAAAAGGGTGTCCTTTAAATTATTGGGGATGCAATCATGGAAGACCACTTGAGAAAGGTCATAATCAATTATAGATGAATTTTGATCTAATTAATTTTATTTTTTGGGTCCTTGGTATAATCATTGATATGAAGCTTAATTATGAGTTATAATAGATTCTAAATTCTAGAGTTTGGATTGTGTATATAAATAATCTTGGTGATGTGTGTAGTCAGTAGTGCATCTATACATGTAAGGTTTCATAACAATTATTGATTGGTTATATAAACAACCATTGTAAGAAAAAATGTGTCATAATTAGAAAATAGTGTTACTATTGAACAATAATGATGTTCCCCAGGTAGTAGAGGCATGATGATCAATTAATGGAGATATGTTAGAATTACATCCAAACTTTTTTAAAAATATCAGGAAAAGTTGTGTTGACCATTTTTTTCATGTGAATATGGAAACTATTTGTTGAAAACTACTCCTTGAATTTCATTTTAGAAATGTTGAGAGTGCCTTGACTCTGATCGAAGGTCTTTTGAGGGTATTATATCCTGTTTTTACAAAAATGTGGCTAAGGGAGAGAGAGATAAATGTATTCACATCAATTGAATCCATAGTAACATTATGGTCCATGTTTTTATTAATGGTTTTGTTTTTTCATTTGCATTGGATATGGATTTAATGATAATGAATAATAAGTTTAAGGTTGATCTGCTAAGAGTGTTTGTTGTTTAAAACTATATTCAACCTTTTAAAAGGAAAATTAATGACATGTTTTGGTCGAGTGATGGTTTCTTTCACACTCACATTCCCTTTTATATATGTTCTATAACTAATCATGATCGAATGAAATTCGTTGTCATAATATTTTGTAATTAGATAAACACATTCTCTTATTGTGATTGCAGAATTTCATTACACGCATAATCACCATTGTAAATATTTTTTGGATTAGTAGTCACCATCAAAATAGACTCACTATAGTAAATAAAATTATTTCATATAAAATAATATAAAATAAAGATTATATATATTGGGTAAACAAATTTACTCTTATAGATGTGGATGATCATCCCATACTATGTCATAATCCTCATATTATTCACTTGATTTATGAGATCAATCATGTACAGAAATATCATTACCAAAAAACATCCTAAAAATACCAAACATCGAACATTAATTAAAAAATCATATTATCTAATTTGGATTAAACATGATTCAGTGATATAACACCATTAATTGATACATATATTCCATTTCTTATTTGAATTATCAAAGTTTCACTTTGGGTGAATAAGTGAGTTTATTTATTTTACAATCCACCTATTAGTGATCATTGTCTCATGTAAAAGTTTTCAAATTTTTTTATTCTTAAATTATTTCTTTATTACATCTGATTTTTAATGAAATAAAACACATAAAAAAGTGACCACAAAACCAAATAAACACAATCATAGTTATAAAAATTAATTTACCATGTTTATCATTCAAAATGTATAGCTAATTTTTTATCATTATACAAAAAACAATGATCACTCGGTCAACTAATCATCATGTATATAAATGACAATTATTTATACTTGAACTAGTAGTAGATAAAAATAATTCTCATTAGATGTCATTCTATCATAAATAATTAAACTAATTAATGAAGCAAAACATTGGCCTCTAAATTTGACATCCATTTGGTGTTGAAAAACATCCCCTCACTTTAATTATTCATACATTGATTTTTTTTAAAAAATAAGTCTAATATATTCATTACTTAATAATTGACAATTTTTAATTAAATAATTAATAAATAATCTTCATGAAATATAAATATTCTCAATACATCACAATACATTCAATTACTACTCACCTCCTCTTCAAGAGTAACTTATAACCCTAAATTCTAGGTGTTCGAATTTTAATAATTCAACTGACAAATATTCTATAAAAATTCATTATTCTGTAGATTTCTACTTTAATTTATTACACTCTATCATATTTTTAAAACACTCTTCAAACACTCCACTCAATGCATTTCCCAAAATTTCTCTCTATCACTACTATAAGACCTTACCACTCAGGTAATCTATCAATTATTAACTGGTTTCACATGAGTAGTTTTGTTCAGCATTTTTTAAATTCATATCCATAAATCATTCCATTATAACCATTTTGATAAAAAAAATTAAGTATATTTATGTAATGAAGATATATAAGAGGCATGTGAATAAATAAATTCATGTGCAGTTTATCATCACGACGTGTGGTGTGGGCCTTATTTCACCACCCCACCGCCACCGTCAACCAATCAAATTCCAATATTCCACTCGAACCATCTCTATCAATGTTCACCTCTATCACAAAAACATCGAGGTAGACTAAAATAAAGAATAAATATGAGCATCTACTCCCTGCCCATGTTTTTTTACAAATTCAAGAACTATGACTATAATGAAAGCTAATGGTGCATGTATGATTGACATTAATAAATTCCTAAATTTAGGATAATTTTCACTATGTCTCCCCCTATTTTCACACTGATATTATTGAATGAAGGGAAGAAATTATCACATTGATCATTCCAGAACTGGGATCTGGTCACTCCCCACTATGACCACAATAACTCTAACATTCAATAAACTAAATCATAAACAGACAATACTCTCATCATACATAAACCATCATACAACCATAGTCATATATACATATAACCTCAATGACCATAACCCCAGTCAAACCATTACCTCAATCATATATATATATATATAATAATTCCATCAACAACAACAACACCCCATGGCTAATATATTTCTATCCCACAAACCTTTCACCTTAAATCTTCCTCAACATCATGTTATAAACTAAAAATGACTATATCATTTCTTAAATTTAAAAAAGAAGAATATTAAAATTATAATTTAATATAATAAATAATAATTATATTAGAAACATAGATAATATTTAAACATAAAATAGAATCAATTAACCATCATAACTGCCTTATGATGAATTTTCTGTTTTAAGAAGATAATTATCTTTCCTGGTATCATCATATGTCACCTACAAAAGAAACCATAAAATATAAGAAATGAAATGTGAAACATAATGGAAGCAAAATATATTCATAATATAACACATATAATTTTCATTGTTTTAATCGAATAGAATACATTTCAATATAAAAAAATAATATATCATCATGAATACTTTGAAAAAATAAATATATTTATTAAAGATATGTTCCAATAATAGTAATAGAAATGGTTAACTATATAAAAATATAATCATTTTTTAAATCATCTTCCGGTGTGATTGAAATTTACTAAATTTGAAAAAATTAACAGATTTGATATGGAATCCTATAATATACATCTAAATTAAATTCAATAGTTGTTGTCTCATGTTTTCAAAACAATATGTGGTTGATTGATATGGGTTTTAGCCATAAAAATTTGTTTTTGTGGTTTGAAACACTAACAAAAAAAATTTAGGCATCTCAAAAAAACAATTACTTGAATGGATGAGTATTCAACTAATATATTTCGAAAATAAAACTATGTTATTTCTAAAATGATTTCAGTGAAAATAGACATCATTTTCCAAGCATTTACCCAATTACATTCATTTTTTGAAGAATTTTGTATCTTTAAATTTTTTTTTTGTCATTTTGAGAACACTACAAGTCAGATATACGATATTTTTATGCGTACATGTAAAAAATAATTCAACAGTGATTATCACATGACTTTAAATCAATCGTATGTCATTTTCTAGTTATTTTACCATTACAAGTATATCTTAGGGTTTAACAACATTGAAAAAAAATTATAGACATCCTAGGAAAATTGAATCTCAAAATGATGTAACATTAGTTCATATATATCAAAAATAATTTTATTGTAATTTTTATGTAATTTCAATGCCATCAATTGTATATTTTTTTGATCCGAACCACAAACATAAGTAATTGAAGATATATATATTTTTAAACTAATTATTGGACCCCTGAAGCATGTTTCTATAGACATTCCATACTCAAAATTTGACCTTTGGAGACATCCAAAAGTGGAGGATAAATTTTTTTTGACCACCTACTAACTTCTTTTGGCGACTTTAGTTGGCCCATCGATAATCGGAAATAGCAAAAACCATTAATAGTGTCTATTGGTGTTTCCAACATTAGTAATTGGAGATGTGTCCTCCATAAGTGGTTGTAATGCCAAACCATATAGAGATAGCTATAGACAACCTCTATGCTATAGATTTTTTATATCTCATATTTTATATAAACCAAATAATGAAAACCAAAAAAAATGAACAAAGAAAAAAAATTGTATATAAAAAATAGTGAACTAGTCCAGAACAACGATCCATGAAGCTATATATCCTTCAAATATTTATCTTTATCAATATTCATGATAATATACATAAAATAATTAAACAAATAACATAATAAATAATATATTTAAAATTTTTCAAAATGACATAGTTTGTATATATATATAATAATCAAAAAAATCAAAACGGTTACATACAAAAAACATCATAAATACCAAAATGAGTCAATGTTAGTCAGATATATTTTATTACACTATTTATCAGTTTGAAAATTACTACTAAATGTTGAAAACCATGATTACAACTTATCGATCAATTTGTGAATTATATCGACACTTGGTTGATTCTAATATAAATTATATGATTCCAGGAATGTTATAATAGATTCACACATCAAAACATTGTTATTTTTTCATTTTCATACCCTCTAATGGGAGATATGTCATTTTAATAACAGAATAAAAAGTTACTCATAGATATTCAACATATCGAATAGAAATATCGTTTGACGGATGTTGTATTGTTTCATACAAATCAAAAATAGTTCTGTGATTATTCATCATTTATTACATGTCAATAAATTTTTTTTTCTTTGTATTGACCATTATTATTTGATTTTTCATGTAACTAAAAATAAAATAGACAAACATCACATTGGAACCAACCAATCAATTTATGTATTCAAATAATTTTTTCTCTCCTACTATATATTTAAAATTCCTAGAATATCAATTTATAAAAATATATGATCAATCAGAAATCATTTGGTTGATTTGGACAACTGCACACCTAAGTCTCCCATTATTAATAAAATTTAATAAATATGAAAATAAAATTATAATTATACCACCGAAAACAGGAATTGTATTGATGGGTGGATGATTCTAATAGATAACATACGATTTCAGGAATGTTCTTTTATATTCATAAATAAATTAGAAGTAGTATATTCATTTTTTGAACTCATGATGGGAGATATGGCATATAAATAACAGAAGATAAAATTACCCATCTTTCTCTATCAAATATGGTGACAAAAGCATCTGATTGAAGTGGGATTGAATCCTATATATAAAAAAAAAATTAGTGTTCATTATCCCTTGATTTCATGTGAATAAAATTGTGTTTTTGACCTATTGCCCTATTTTACATGATTTTTTAATTAAATGTAAATATTTGATACAATAAACACTTTTGATCATACTAATCAATTCAGGTATGCAATCCACATATTGATGCATCATAAATATTTTAAATGACGTAAATATAATTTCACTTGATTTCATTTCTATTATTTTTTTGGTTGGTTTATACCCCAATACAAATGATTTGGTCAATTTTTAGAAATGTCTATATAAATATGAAATAGAAATTAAAATAGTAATGAAAAATCCAAGAATTGGATTGATGCGAGGTTGATTCAAATAGACTACTTATGATTTCATGAATTTTCTCCAATCTTCGCACATCAATGAGATTTTTTAATGTCTTTGCTGAAAAGATGGGAGATTTTTTGTTTTTATAACACAAGACAATGTCACCAATAGTTTTCTATGATAACTGCTGAAACAAGTATCTGATGGACGTGGTTTTGATTTCTATAGATAAAAAAGGTATTGTAGATCATTCTCTAATGATATCATATGAATCCAATACTATTTTTTGGTATTGGCCAATTTTATGAGGTTTCTAACTTTACTCCAAATCTGTGAGACAAAGGTCACTTTTTAACACATGGAAAAATTTAGTTATCCTATAAACATGACGAGGATTACTATATGATTTAAATAACATAAAGAAAATTCTACAAATATTTTATTCCAATAGAAACCAATTTGGTTAGTTTTTACTCATACACACATGACATTCCCATTATTACACAAATTGTAATAAATAGGAAAACAAACATTTAGTTATACCAAACAATATGAGAATCAAATTGATAAGTGGTTTATTCTAATATGTCATATATGATTTAATTAATTTTATTGTAGTACTGCACATAAAGCATTATTCGTTTTCTCATTTTTTATCCCTTGAAGGGAGATATGTATTTTTAGTAACAGAAGATAATATTTCACATCATTTTCATCATATCGGGAGAAACAAGTATCCGATTGATGTGTATTTGATTTATATTGATAATAAAAATGGATAACGGATGGTTGTCCAATGATTTTAGTTCATTCAAAGTTTGTTTTAATGGTATATTGACATGTTTTACATGATTATTCACTTAACTCGGAATAAGAGGTAAGAACACGATTTTCAATCACACTGAACAATTCATGTATGTTATCAACATTCCTATAATTATTATAAGTTTTATATTTCTTATAATATTATTTCCAATTAATTCAATCCAAATAGACCATATTTGGATGGTTTTTAGCCTTACATATATTATGTTTCCCATTCTTAAAAAAATGGAAATCAACATGACAATGAACATTTAATTATACTGACCTATTAGAGACTTATATAGATACAAAAACCATTCTAATATAAAACATATGATTTAAGGAATTTTCTACCTGATATACACATCAATCATAAGACATTTTATGATTTTTAAACTTTGAGCGGAGATATGTAATATTAAACATGAGAAAACATTGCATGTTGTTTTCCATCATACTTGAAGAATAATGTGTCTTATTCGAGAAGAGGAATTTCATGTTGTGTTTCTTCTATGATGAGTCCATGAATTATAAATTCTTATGAAATGGGGAATTGTTGGATGTGATTAATTACATTAAATAATCTCAATCCTTCGAGACCTTGTAGAAGAATAATATATGTTGTGGTATTTTTATATTCAAAAGGACATTTAAATTGGTGGTTTAACTGAGTAGAATGTAGTAATACAAGTAAATTTATTTAGGGATTTCCCCTAATAGTGATAAAAACATTTCTATGGATAATTACCTATCATGTAACATGTGTTTGAATGACTACTTGATTGTGGTATTTAATTCAATGAGTTTGTTATTTGTGTATAGATTCTTGAGGGTCATGAAATATTTTTTGTATAATTTAGGTGGAAAGTATACTAGGATATTATAGTTGGAACCATAAAAGTATAAATATATTAGTTTTTATATGAATTTTTATTGTATTAGTTATATATTGGTACTTATACAATTACAACGTTGATAAAGGTGTGGTTGTTAGAATGTTGGATGTTTATTTGGTATGAAATAGAAGAGATTAAATTATTGTATTTTGGGAGATGTTTTTCCTTTTATCATTTTATTTTATTTATACCATCCATTAAGCATTTAGTATATTTATTTCAAATTAAAACAATAGTGTCATGTAGTGGAACATATATATTATTTTTATATTCTTACCCTTTTAGAATAAATTCTAATAAACATACATTTCTTATAAATATTTGTTGATGTTAAAATAATTCATTAATAGATTGAAGAAGTGATGAATACATTATTATAATAGAATTAAAAATACTACATCACATTATAGAAAACCATCTAATTTCAATAAGCATAATATTTTGACCGTAACATCTCAAAAGTGGACAGATCCCAACTAAGAGTTGTTCCACCAATAGGTGTAACATGTCCACCACTATAAGAAAAAATCACCTCTATTATAGGTTGTAACCTACCACAAGAAATTCTTCATCCAAAAAATTGCGGAATCTTGAACCCATCCAAAAATCAACTATAATTTAGAAAAAAATAACCAACCTATAAACTATCCATTAAAATATTATGTGTACCCACATTAGTTCCATCTTCATGAACACTTTAGTTTTAAAATATTTAATTTTATTCCCAACCCCAAAACAAAATTCTTCCAATGATCATAAAATCATTAATCATTCAATGTAGCAACCTCCCAAAACAACATTTACCCGTGTAATATTTTCAAGGAGACTTAGAAAGAGAAACCATGTGTAGATAATGTTATATCAACAAAAACTACATTCCATTCATCAAAAAAACAATCTGAATAACATATATTATTCAATCATTAATAATTATGAATTATTAAACTACTAGTGTATCATGTTGGAGAGTTGTGTGCTTTTTTTTCATCCCGATAGAATTGACAAGAACTCTTAGGTGTATGAAGAAGAATATTTGAGAGAACATGGAATTTATGAAGTCAAGAACGATCAGGATGACTATAATGGTGAATATGGACTTCTTGATATTGATTCATAGGAAGATCCAGAATATTATATTTATCACTCATCATCTATAAATGGAAACAAGTCACATGGGATGATATCTCAATTATATGTTAAACTTATGAAGCCTATGTTTAGTAATTTCAGGGACTATTTACATACACTCAACTCTAACAAGTCACCTATTTTTATCACTTATGAAAAGTGTTTTATCCCCTCATATTTAGAGAGCGTTTGGATGTGATGTAGAATATATGGTTTTACTCCATTGGATTCTAGTATAGTAGTTTTTGTTAAGGTTCCTAATCAAGATAAAAATGAAAAAACCAAGAGTGTAATAGGTGGTAACTCTATAATATCTAAAACAAAGTTAATCATTTAAATTTGATTTATTTGTTGATAATAATGGGAAATCTAACCATTGGATTAATTGTAAGGCTATAAAAACTTAATTATGAAATGGGAATCAACTAGAGACCCCTTCAATCCTGCCCCATATAAAGACTCTAGTGTACATTGTGAAGCATGGTGATTAGTCAATTTGAATGGATCCCAAGTGGGAACCTAGGACACTGATTTATGGGTTTTTTCTCAAAGAAATGTGTAGTTTCTAAAGTATATTGTCCATATATAATCATCTCTAATTTAAATTTAAATACCATATCCTCCCCAAGTTCCACTTAAAAAAATTGTTTTCACACTAAATAAGGTGTGAAACATGTTGGGAAGCTTGTGCAACATGGTTCAGTGCTTTCCTCTAACCATTACACAAATTTCTCACCAAAATATGCTACAATAATAAAGACTCTTATAGGTCCGAACCATCCAAATTTTTCTAGAAAAATAACACAGGTTATCATAACTCTAAAAAAAATTTCTTCTTCAGTGATGGATATATAAACCAATTTACCAATATATTAACTACAGTGAATCCCGTCACAATGGTGTACAATCACTATGTAAATCCATTAAAATATGTTATGATGTATATAAGAGATAATGATATTTAATATATACTATTCTATAGTTACCAAAATTTTCATAAATGTATGATTTCTATTTAGAATGGTTTAATTCTACATTTTAATATATGCATTGCATGAATAACTTATATGATTAATAAATGGAATAATATATATATATATATAGATGCATTTGAAAGTTTTACTTTTTATTAATGGACATATTTATGAATTTTAATGCAACTATTCGATATAAAATGAGAAAATGAATATATTATACTGGTTGTGTAGTGTTAAATCATAGATTAGGGGAAATTAATTAGTAAGGTGAGAATATTGAATGAGAATAAATTGAATCTGTTTTAATATGTTAAAATTAGGATTAAAATAATTCTTTATAATAACATTTGCTGACCCAAACCTCATAAATTTTATGAAATAAATGCCCAGTGAAACTTTTACTTGAAATATATATCTTGAAGTAATGTAGTATCCAAATTGTGGGGGAATAATCTAAACAAATATATATATATATATATATATATATATATTATTTTCTTATAATAGCTTAAATTTATTTTTTTTTGTTTTGGTGTGTTTTGTTATTTAATAAATATGGTTATTTTGGTTTTTCTATTTTTCTAAAATAACTATTTGATAATTTTTTCTCTGATTTGAGTTATTTTTTAAGATTGTATATATCAACGATAATGCCAATATATACACAAAAAATATTTAAACAGTTTATAAAAGTAAAACAAATAAAATATTAAGTAGAAAAGTAATTATTCCAATAATTAAACATGAAAATAGATAGTTTATCCGACAATGGTCTCCATATCCCAATGATTATCTTCTTCAAATTTAACTTTAGTGTGTTGATCATATTGCTGCGTAACAAAGGAAACTATATTAGGTTTGATTAAATCAATTTAAAATAATTTTCACCTTGATATATTCTTTGATAATTTATAATATATATTAGATTGAAAGGTAATAAAGAATACATATGATGTGTATTTTTTAAAAATTAAAATTTTATTACTAACTCATTCATATCTATATAAAATGCTACTAAAAATAAAAAATGTATAGTGATATTGATAAACATTACTTAAATGTTTAGGATCAACCCAATTACAGTTTACTAGTTTGTATTTCCACCAATGAACACATATTACTTCAATAATGTAATTTAGTTGAATATATAAATAATCATAATTGATATATGGAAATCGAAATCCATTTTTTTGTGTTCCTCATTTTTCATTGACGTATTTTATTCAAAACAAAAATAAACATGCATATAAATCATCGTAATGAAGAGCTGTTAGAGATGGAACCATAGCTAGTTATTTAAATTATTCAGTTAGTGTAGGGATACCTAACTCCCACTTGATTTGTATCTATAAATTTATCAATATTCAATAAAAAATTTGTAGAAGTAAATTAGAACTATACACCAATCATAAAAAAACCATCTATATGTATAATATCCTTGAACTAATCATATAATGATGCGTAATCACACTGTTGAATTTGATAATCACTCACACAAGACATTTATAATTTTATATTATTAATGCGTTTCCTAAAAATATCCCATGTTTAAAATAACAACCTATATATAAAAAAAATTAAATTCAAAAAATAAAAGTGAGAGGACACTTACTAAACAAACAATTCAACTAATAGAGTATTGAACTAGATATGTCGATGGAAATGAACCAAATAAATTTTATCTATATAAAATATAGTTATTTCTTTATCTGTAATGTCTTCAATATGTGAGGTATTATCTATTTTCTTCGACATACATAAGATACTCTTAAAAATGCAACACTCACATATCAAATAATCATTGGATATTTATTACTTCTATCGAGCTCTATTACTTTGGAATAAATTAAATGTATTCATATTTCTCTCAATAGGAAACATCCATCTGAATTGAACTAGACATGCATCTATTACATCATTAGTTAAGAGAACTATGAAGTGAACCATAACATCGAAAAACGATGGTGTAAAAATTTTCTACATGTGACAATATTTAGTTATAGTTCAATCATAAACTATTTTTAAACTGAAAAATCATTGATTTTATGAAACATTAATTCTAGAATCAATGCTTATCTCAATCAAAGGTTGAACATCGTTTGGAGATAACTACTCATGTAATGTGATTGGAATCTACTACTGAAGTAGTATGTGAATTTTCATGAATTTCTAAACCTCAAAATGACCTCCTTGTCACATTCACAGACTTGGAAATACTATAAGTGTAACCATTTTTTCCTAAGAATCATAAAAATGTGAAAAAAATTCTCTCTCTTTTTTACTCAACATATGTTGTGCATCAATAATGAATGACTTGTTTTCTTCAGCAAACAATAATTGATATTGTCTCCTTAAACCCATTTTTTCTAACTCATGTCGTTCACTGTCACAATCCATTTATTTTCAATTGAAACCTTAACTTCTCCATAATATATTATTGAAAACATATTTTTTCAATGTTAATTGTTTCTGGATTTTTCTTTACAATATTATTGTTCTATTAAGGGAGATCTAAAAAGATTCCTTTCTTCTTCTAATTTTGACAGCACTATCTACCAACACCATGAATTTTATGTTATGGATGAGGAACTAAATAATAAAATTCATATACTAGGTAGACATATTTTTTCTTCATTATGAGATAATATTTCTACACTTTTCAGGGTCTTTTGTTCTAGGTTGAATTCTCTAAAACAATAAAATTCCACTCTATACATTCTGAACCTATAATAATCGGGGGAAATCTATAAATAATATTTTCCCCTTTTTTACAAATTTTACCCCATGTATAATTTTTCATTTTTTTTGAATAAAGGGTAAAAAAATTTCCCTTTTGTACTCTAGCCTAATAAAATTTCATAATCTGGGAAGTCATTGATTTTACAAAAGAAAGAATCAATTACATTGAATATTTCATTCATTTCACAATAATAAGACATTACCCCGTCCCCCCAATATACATTCAACTCAGTAATCAATGGATTATGGTGAACATAAATCTCATCCCTCATATATCTAATTCTATAAACAAGAGTGTAAAGTAATATGAATATTTGTATCATAAAATTACATGGTGGAGTATTATACGGAACCAAAAAATGGGCCATGTTCTGTTAGTTTCACCAACCATAGACCTGAATGGATTGAAACTATTTGGTATATACCCTAATCAATCATTACAATATTCATAAGAAAATTCAAGGTGTCTCTGATTTAAATCCTTCCATGCAAGAGAGTTTGGTGGGTGGGTCATCATATCACTTTTCTTATTTCATTTAAAAAGACATCTCATTAATTTAGAAACATTATATGACATTAGTAATTTTTTCAAAATCAGATTAAATATAATGTAAAAAATTATATTTACAATAATAAATTTATCCTATTTTATATCATGACATTGATGACTCTGATTTCCACCATTATCATTCCACCTAGAAAATTCATATACATTACAATTATTGAAAGGGGTAGTTTTCTTTCTAGAAAATATACAATTGATTTCACATGAATATATGGTCTCATATGTGAAACCTAAGTTCTCGTTCAATGTATGATCACGGTAATATGACTCATGAATCTTTTCATTTGAATGTAGTACAATTTTCAATGAAACCAATAACATATCAAACAATATAGATGACCACTGCTTCAAATTATTCATATAAAAAACCAAGATAAATGAATATTTATTGTATGTTTTAATCCCAGAATATAATTTAATTTATCAATAATCAAGTATTTCATAAAACCTAAAATATTCATGGCCTACCCTAGAGAGTGGATTCATAGGATAGGTATCAACAATCCGAATGTTAATGCCTTAGGAGCCAGCATGATTACCATTTCTGTATTCGTTCCATTCATCATATAAGTCTTCTTTATATCAAAATCCAACTAAAATATTTCGATATGAATAAAATGAATACATTATTCCCCATGAGGTGTCCAAATCCTATAATGTTTCTGAAACCCATTCATGAATAGGTTCACCCTCATAGAATATTGTTTAAATTGATATCTATTTTCATTCTATATGGACAAATAATACAGTCACTTTTCAATCTTTTATTGAAATTGATGAATTTCATAATTCAAAAAAATTATTCTCTATATGTTCTGTACGGAGGATCAATACAACTCTTACCCATATTATTATATATAAAATAATTAGTACCATTTATATAAGAGATCATATTAATTATATTTTTAAAATATCTCGTCACAAAATGTATTTAAAATATTTAATAATCAATTGTAGCTGGAATTTAAACCATACAAATAAAAAACAATAAAATAATTCAAAAATAATATCATTATCACATTTTATGTTATATTTATTTATTTAAAATTTAATTTTTTAAAGTGTTCTTTTTTTACTTGACTACAAAATTTATAAAGAGGGTCTTTTAAAACAGGTTTGAATTTTTTTTTACATAATATTGATCAAATGAATAAATAAAATAAATAATAAATATGAAAAAATAAATTATGAAATGTGAAGATCTTTTGTTAAAATTTTTAATAGAAAATAAATTTTTAATATCCAGTTAATGGAAAAATAAATATAATGAAAACAATCAAGCTCGGTTATAATAAATGAATAAATTTTCAAAATTAGTATATTTTAAAAATAGACTAATTGAATATAAATATATTTAGTTGGGGACTCCATTAGTTCAATCTCAACTGAAACCTTAAACTATATATAGGTAGTCCCTTAAGAAAATAATGATTTCAAGGCATCACCCCAATCATCCCACTCCATCATTATTAACTAATTTCACGTTTTTAAAAATATCTACGTATTAAAAAATTATCAACACTTATTCGGAGTGCTTGATACCATTTTAACTAAATTTTAAAATATATATATACATAAACTAATATAACATTATGAATATAAATATTACCCATTTGGTGGTCCACATATAAATGAAGGGCTACCTATTTGAATATAAATTATCATGATAAACAAAAAAATTGTAAAAAAATAAACAATTGTTTACTATTTCATATTTAGAGAATTATGATAGAAAAAAATACTTACATTTCATCCCTAATTAATCGGTTATCAATGATATTATATTATAATATGTTTATAAATTTAAAATAGAACACACCAAAATAATGTACCACTAATTTTTTCCAAATCCATGATTCTTTTGCTTCAAAAATTAGTTCATCAAATCAGATAAGAGAAGGAAAATGAAGAATCAATAATCTCTTTATTAATGTTATTAAATAAATAAATATATCACATTATGGTGAAATAGTTTATAAAACTACACATGATAAGATAATAGACCATTAATTAACTGATAGAGGTGACTAAATCCAACACATATCATTAAAATAAAAGACACTATTTAATTTCCATACAAGTGAATTATATGAGGAATCTATTAATCAATCCAATTTTTGGTTATGTATTGATAAATTAATGTGTAAAATATATACATTTAATTGTTAAATTAAATTTTTTGAACCTAATAAATTTATTAATGAAAATATATAAATTACATTTATCAATATTAATCGTTAATTTCCATAATAAATTAATGGATAAATTTAAAAAAACAATGAAAATTTTAATAAATTATCAATAAATGTTCATAAATGATATATCTGAATCATTTGTGTATTTAATATATAAAATGTATATTAAATGATAAATAAAAATATAGGAATTTACCTTTCTCCCACATAGATAGCCCTAATTAATTTATAGAAGCTTTATGTATTAAAAAGTTAATAAAACCAAAAAGAAAATTATAAACCATAATATTTCAAATTAACATTGCTCGTTTAATATTTTATAGGAATACTATTCATTTGGATGAAAATGGTCATATAAATAATTATTTAAAAAGAATTACATAATTATTTAAATAAAATATTAAATCATGAAAATGGAAACAACATAAAAAATGAAGTAAGTGATAAAATTTCAAGCCACATCATTATAAAAATATATATATTTAATAAGAAATTCATTTCAAAAGTTTATAGAACTAACTAACCCAAAACATAAATATACATAGCCAAAATTATATGGATTTAATTCTAAACAATTAATTTTAACAGGTAATAAATAATGTTTAAAATGTTTTTCCATTGTAATCAATACAAAAACAATATGACTTAACTCAAATAGGGATATGAATATTAGATGATAGTGATGTCACTGGAAGATCCAGATAGGGGGTGATAGCATTGTCCAAGATCAAAGGTGGTTCTGGAAGATGTTCAGGAAGGGATTCGATGAGGGTAAGGAATAGTTCAGGAAAGATGGATTTGAGGAAAATGGGGATTGATAGAAGGTGTGGTGAGGTTTAATAGAGTGGGTCGTGAGGGAGGATGGGATGTGGTAGCATTGAATCTATGAGCAGAGATGAAAGCTATAGGTGTGGGGATATTTAGAGGGTTTATGGATGGAATAGGATACGATTTGGAAGGAGAACATGTGTGCATGAAGGGGATGTCCTCGTGGGGGTTGAGGGATAAAGGGATAAAGAAACTATGAGACTAGTTGAAGATGGGATTTGTGGGTTTCATCAAGGCTAGTGATGTTGAAGGAGATGGTGGGAGTATCTGAGGGGGTGATAAGTATCTCACTTTTTGGGGTAGCGACCACATTTGGTGGTTACTTGTTTCATAGGGTTCATCATCCACCATTTCATGTAATGTTAATATCATTATAAACTATTTATTGATTCATTATAAACAAATTTTATTTTATATATATATTTTGTCTATGTTTACAAATAATAAATAATTATGTGATAGTGTTCCCATGATTTCACGTCAATATTTGGTTGTTTTTCTATTATTTTGATTGCTACATTGATATTTAAGAATTTTAAAATATTAATAATGAGATTATGGTAATATCAAAAAATCCACATCTTGGAATAAAATTTAGTCCATTACTACTATTAATAAATAATCATATGTTCAATGTTAAATGATATCATTGCCATCCAATATCATTTTCCTAATTCTAGCTTCTTAACACACATTTTTTAAAAAAATTGGATCATTAAAAACTATTTTTTGTTTCTTTGCAAGCATATTTCACATTATATAGATGTTTCATCAATGCATACGCATATGAAACAAATCAAAAAAAGTTTAACAAAATTCTCACATCATTCTTAGATCATTTTATAGGTATTTCAAAATTACATGCATATCATAATTATAAAAAATCGAAAATTTATTTATGGTCATCTTAGAAAAAAGAAAACATAAAATGATTTGTAATTTTTTATTAAATTCTAAAAAACAATATACTATCAACATCTCATGATTTCACATCCATTTAATGTCATTTTTAATGTCATGACCCCCTAAAACACAATTTTTAAGACTTTGGAATCATCAAAAACAGTTTATTAAGTCATTCCGAGCACACCACAAATAGGATAGACATATTGGTAGTGCATAAACATAAAATATATTACTAAATATGTTTTATAATGCTTTCACGTCAATATATTATCATTTACTATGGTTTGGTCCATTAAAAATATGTTTTAGTGTTTTAAAACAGAATAAATAAAGATGCAGGTATCTTAGACAAACTATAAATCAAAATGGCGTACCGTCAGTTTGTACATTTTTAAAATCAATAAAAAATCATGTTCCTATATTTTCTATATACATTGAACAATATATGGGTAGTTTTGACCATTAACATGATTTTTATAATGACTTTGGTAACTTTATAAATTTATTATTGAGATATTCTATGTACACGATACATTATATAAATGTTTTTTCCATTAGAACACATCACAAGTAATTTTTAAAAAAATCACCTGATTTTATGCCAATTTTAGGTAGTATGTGATGAATTTGACCATTACATGCATGTTTTAGTGTTTAAAAACCATAAAAATGTGTCTCTTAAAAATATTAGGAAAATAATAATCTTGAATGACATGGAGTTATTTTCTTAACATCAAAAACAATTATGTGGTTTTTCAATGATTTGACGGTCAACCTACGTTGTTTGTCTAGTTTTGACAACATAACATGAATTATTTAAAGACTTCAATATCTAAAATTTTATTTATTGCTCCATTAAAACCACAATTCTTATTGGGTTGACATGTTTTCTATGTATACATATCAAAATTAATTAATCAATGGTTATCCCATGATTTCAAAAAAAATAGTTATTTTTCTACAAGGTTTTGACCATTTCATGACGGTCTTAGAATTTTAAAACACTAAAAATGAATTTATGGGCATCCAGAGAAAACTATAACTCAGAATGACATGTTTCAAAGTTATAAATTTTTAAAATATATCTAAATTCATTTTCCATTTATTTTTGGTTCATCTGATTTGTTTTCGAATTTTTAACCCCATGATATGCATTTTCAATTACATTAATATCCTCAAGAAATTTTTATTTAGTCATATCAAGAAAACATTGTTTTGAAAGATAATTTTGGATAAACATGAATGTAAAAAATAATTCAACATTTGGTTTCCCATGATTTAATATCTATAAAAAATCATTTTTTATGTGTTTTACTATGATGTGCATGTTTAGTGTTTCAAAATACAAAAAATGCATTTATTGGAAACTCGGTAAAACTGTAACTCATGTCAATGTTTTATCAATTTATACATTTCATAATGTATCTATGGTCATTTATCATTTATTTAATAGTCATTTGACACAGTATGTATGTTGTGTGACTTGATATGCATGTCTTAAATTTAAAAGTGATATATTTGATTTAAAAAAATATCATATAATCAAAACTAATAGAACAAATTATATTTACTTCAATAATTTTAAAAATGACCTATAATTCATTTTTTATGTACAAAAATTGGGTACACATATTTCCAATATTTTATGTGGTTTTGGATGACTCGAAGTGCATATATTCAATATAGAAGTGTCGTTTTAGATGGAATGGTTAGTGACATTATCAATGCTATGAAAATGAACTCAGATTATTATCAAACATTTTGTAATTGTTACATATGTATATTTTTAAGTGCAATAATTAATCTTATTTTTATCGGGAACATTAAGATCACAGTATGACTAAATGGGGATGTGTTCCATATATGTGAAATTTTAATTTAGAACACAAGTAATATAACCAAAATTAGTGAAACAATATCAAATTGTTTTCTAAAATTATTACAATAATCCATAATTTATTTTAAATTTTTAATAATTGACAACACATCAATCTAATAAACAATTTAGTCTATATAGAATTTGTCCTCAACAAAATATCAATATCATTTTCATTAATTTTTTAATAACCATAATTATTTTAACTAGTGATCTCATAATCATTAACTTTTGTGATAAAAAATCAAATTTTCATTACATTAACTTTCAAATACAAAATAATTTATATCTCTTTATTTATCACCAAATTTTGAATGGAAATATATATATTTTAATTTATAAAAATTATTAAGAATTATCTTGGAAGAATACTTGTATTTGGTAAACATTGAATATTTAATATTTTATAAAATAACCATTTTCATCATAAACTACATCTTTATTTCAACTTTGAATAATTAATAATAAAATAAAAAATATAATTATGTTTAAGAAACATTAACAAAATATTTTAATGATAAATTAATTTACTTATCTAAAAACATATTGGGATGAATGATATCCACATGTAAAAAATTCATCTCAATATATACATTATATTTTGAATTTTCCTCTTATTATTTTATTTAGTTTTTAATCATCTAACACTACATAGATTTAATGACATTATCTTTTCTTATTTAAAAAACATCATAATTTTTGTTGATTTCAAAATTTCATAGTAAAATAATGTTATGTAAATATTTGAAACTAATGTATCAAGATCACTATCTTCATGCATCGATAATTTTGCATCAAATATTAATATCTTGATATGATGAATCTTTTTAACTAACATGGAATCATCAAGAGTTTTCCAAAAAACATATAACAGTAGTCACCACTTCGTATAAAATTATGAAGAATCCATCAACATATTCATTACCATGAATTACAATTTATACAAACTGATAACATGAAATCTATATTTTAATTTACCTAACAATAACATTAAGAAGTAGGTCATAATAATGATTTGTTATCAATTGTCCAAACAATCACATAAAAATTTGAATTGATAATAATTTATAATATAGTTGTGGTTCAATAAAACCACATACATATTTTTTCTATGTTTATTCATACTGAAGAATTTACTTAAAAACAGCTGAAAATTAAAAAAAAATTTATACCACCTCCCATGATCCCCGTTGCCACACATCACCCCCTCCCACTCCCATGAGTGAACCACAACCCTAACCCACAAATCATAATGGTAACCTTTGTGATCCCAAATCCATTCACCTGAAGCCGAAAATCCCTCTTCCATACTGATCCCCATGTCCCAAACATGCCCTTATCCCAAATATATAAATCCATTCACCTCTAATCATTGTGACACAGACCGCTCTACTCCCTAATGAAGACATCGCAGAAATACCCCTCCACAATGGGGACCCCCCAAAGGACTCTTACATTTTATCGAGGACTATGATGCTGAAAATTGCTGAAGGATTGATTTATTGTATATTTATAAGGGGATAAATTAAATTGTATTAATATTTCTGTAATTGAGTGTTGATTTTTTGGATTTTTTTCTGAGATGATTTTCATGTTACATTCTAGACCATCAATTGGTTGTTGGTCACGATTTTGGAGAGCGGATGAACCTCAAAGTTCTTTTTGAAAAACATTACAAACATTTTATCATTTTTAGTAAATAATTTTAAATTTTTATAATTATATATTTTAAAAGGTGGGATGATATAGGTTCCCAAGGAGTTTTATGTGGGGTAATTGTTGATTATTTTACATTATCATCAAGAGGTATGTGAATCTTTCAGTTTTGTGTCTCTTACCCATTAAATAATTTATAAAATGTTTTTAAAATGATAATTTTACTATTTAGGTCTATGATAAAGTCTATTATAGGTGTTATTTGAGAGGATAATAGTTATAGTTGTTTTGTAAATGGGTTTTCATTTAAAAAATTTGACCATTTAGGCAACAATTTCTGAACAATAGACACATGTAATATAAGGATCTTTTTTAAATGAAATCACGAATGAAATATTTTCAATAAAAAATAATCTTATTCTGGAGTAAAATTCATAATTATTTCTATAAAACACAATATCCATATTAAATGAATCTTCTTGTATGTTCTAATCTCTTCATGTGGAGTAGTTTTTTTTAATTTATTCCGAACATTTTATAAAGCTATAATTTCATGCAATTATATGATGTATATGGAAACACATAAAATAAATTTCACAGTATCAAGATACTATTTTAAAATATAAAAAATACTGATTTTTTTAATTATCATTCCAAAATCAAGGTATATAAAAATTCCAGTTTCAGTTATATAAATTAAAAAATTAAAATATGAAAAGAAGAAATGTTATAGATATTTTAATGGAATAATTTTTTTTAATATATTAATGTGAAAAAATAAGAGTATGTTCGACATAATAGAAACCTCTCCCCATGGCTCAATAAAATTATTCCATGACATCCAATTATATTACTGTTAGTGTTAATATTTATTCTTTTATGTTGTTTATGTTTTAATTTTTGATTAAATAATTTTAATGTTGAATTTGTGTTATTTCAAATCAAGACCCCACCATTGGTAATAATGAAGTTTAGTAATATATAGTTTTAGTTTTACTCATATGATTAAACATTTATATCTTTATAAATTGAAATATATAGAAATGAGTCAAAATAAAATACCTATAGATAAAAAATGTAATAATTTACCTTAAAATAGTCCTACGTATTCTAAGGGTTTGGAAGTGTTTTTTTATTATTCAAATAAGGAAAAATTAGGGAATATAAAAATTAATTTTTAGTGTCCAGATTGTAAATTCATGTGACGGTTGAATAGGAAATAATTATATGATCATTTTTTATTGAATGTATTTCCTTCTTGATATGTCTATTATATTTGTAATGGTTAATTGAATGTTATAGAAATTCAAAATAATGAAAATATTTAAAATGAAACAATAAGAGACTCTCTATGAGAGAATTAAGATATGAAATTTGATAAATTATGAATTATGCTGCATAGGATACAATGTACTATATTTCAATAGATCAACGAAATATTCAGTTGATCCTAAGAAGGTTATTCTTTCTCAGAACTTCAGTGATGAAAAAAATTAGTTTTTTGAGTTAATTTAAACTTAACCACCAAAATAGTATGAAGGATGTTCCATGTATTCATAGTGGTCTTATCTACTTACATTGTTTCATTTAATGTTTCTCTTATAAATTAATATGATAGAAAATTCTATGATTTTGATGTTACTTCATGTTGAATTTATAAAATCTAAGATCTCTATTCCATTTTATGAGATAAATATTGTCATAAAAACATGAAATTAATTATAAAATGATACATAAATGGCCTATTGATTAAATTGATGACTGGGGGTGACAAGTATGAAAAATAGCAATCACTTAGATATAATACAAGAATATAGATGTCAATGAACAAGAATGATATTAAAAATCAATGAAACCCTAAGATAAAAAAATAATATGACTCTTACAATGTTACTATGTTACATTGCTCTCTAATTGTGCTTTCATTGATTATTAATGTTGTATATAATTTGATATTACATGAAGTGGAATGATCAAGATAGTAAAAAAGGAATAATGAGACATCCAATGTTTTTAACATCATGGAATATTTTTGATATATAATGTAATTATTTTTATTCAAATGTTGTGAATTTATGTTGGGATTGGATTATGATGGTTTTGACACATTTTTGTATATTAAGTAATAAATATATCATTTTGATAGTTCTTTTGAACCTGTATATCCTAACTCATTGTATGTTAATGAAGAATCATTATTTCATTATCTTTATGATTATTCATAGAAATGAAATTCCATGAAAAATATTTGATGTATACCTTCATACTATAATAGAATAATTAAATGAATTATGGGATGATGGCTTGGAAACATATGATTATTCCCTTAGAAAACAATAAAAAATGCATGTCTATTTAATGTGGAAAATTAGGATGTTCCCAAGACTAGGAAACATATCTAATTTGAACACTAATTCGTTTTTTGATTTTCCAATTTTTTATTTTGATTCTGAACCACAATGATTGCCTCATAGTAGAGAAAACAATTTTTTATGTGTCATTGTTGATTATTTCATGTATGTCAATCATTAATGTTTAAAAAGACACAATTAAATAGAGATATTGAATTGAAAAATCTAGTGAAGTAATAATTTGGTTCAGAAATCATGGGAAAATTAATAAAATGTCAATGAATAATTTGGAGAATGTAATCTGTTTAAATTTGGGTAAGGATATGTTTTATAGAATCCATAATTTCCAGAACACACCAATGGATAAAATTGAGTTTATTTAAAAAAATCATTACAAAATGGGTAATTTCATGCATCATAAAAATGGAATAATAAATACTGAGAGGAAAAAATATAACAATTTAGTTTTATCATATCTGAAATGGTTGTGTCACTCAAAGTGTCACATTAATGTTCTTATGGATTTATATTCAATTAATATGAAGAATTGTTTGTGGGAAAATGATAATGAAAAGTATCCTTTAACTATTTTTACAATAAATAAACGTGAGAGATCCATATTACATCCTGATTTAGACAATTTAAAATTTCCAGATAGATACACATGTATAATGTCATGTTGTGTTGACTAAAAACATCGAATGTTACATGTACTGAAATTTCAGGACTCAAATTATTTGGTTGAGCATTTGATTTCGTTGTAATTGGGTAATATGATATAGGAAAAAGGTATTATTTATATAGTTTAGTTGTGTACCATTTTTAAATGCACTTTTAGAAAAACATTAAACCTAACTATGCTTGATAATATTCAAGAAATAATTTTTTTAAATCTTTTTCAATTGGGGAAGTTATTTACCCATTATTTCTCTTGAGTCATTAATGTTCAATTGGTTGATGAATATAAACATGGTGGACTGGTAAATTATCAATGTAAGTATCAAATTGAGATGTATTTTGATTTTCTTTTTTATTTCCTTAGTGAATTCAAATTTATGAAATCATTGAGTTTTTTTAAATACTATTTTTAATTTATGTCATACGGAGCCTAGGTCATTTGAAGCCATATGTGAGGAGTAATGTTAAAATATAAGTCTTTATTTATGAATATTTAATCATTTAATAGTTCATTGATTTAATTTTTATGTATTTGGATGGTATTGAGAATAAATTCAATCATGTTGTTCATATTGATGAAATTTCGATTAATTCTTGTTCTGAAAACTGGTCATTGGTATTTATAATTATTAAATGACCAACTAGAAAGGATTAAAATAGCACCCGAATTGAATTAGTGTTTCTATGTGAACATAGATCTTTCCTACTCAATAGCCTATTGATAGATCCATCTATTATTTAATTTTGATTGCAAACACTGAGGCTACTTATGTGGGGGAGATCGAAATGAGTAAGAATTGACAAAATCTATTAATAAGGATATTATTGTATCATTATCCCATTGGGTAGGAATATATTCATATAAAAACTGTTTATGTGTTTTTATTTTTTATTTATTAAAATTAAAACTATATATCCCCTTTTTTAGGTAATTAACATTGGGAATTGAGCTGAAATATCAACTGATTTGCTGTTTTTTTATTATGGTTTTCTAGGGAATGCTAAAAGATTTTATGCCAAAAATATTTATAGATTCATGTTCCTTATAATTTATCATGATGAAGACTTGAAAAATTAATATAGTGGTGTATTTTTTACTTTTAGAGGTCAGAAAATATAGATAGAAAATCGATATAATTAAATTAAACCAACATGGTCAATATTGAGTTTCCCTTTTCAAAGGAAATTGGTTTACCAGTGATAAGGGTGTATTGAATGATTCATTACATTATATTTTTTTCAAATAATTTATCATGATACATACTAGTTAGCATGAAAATAATCACCCATTAATCTATGATTCATAGGAAAAGATGGTTAATTTTTTGGATGAAGAAATACATGATGGTTGGAGTGTTGTGATAAATTTATTATATATAACCTTAAAGTATATGTATGATAATGTTCAATTGGTACATTTTAGAAGTGAACCTTATTAACCAAAAAAAATTAATGTTTTTCCCTTTTTGTATTTAAGTAGTAGAACCTGAAATAGAGTGTGAAATTGAAGAACTCATTATAATGGAGGTTGATAACAATAATAAAAATAAAGATGGAGATAGTTGAATGTATAAATTTTTTGATGAAACTATATTATAATTTCTCATTTATAAGTTTTTCATATAAATATAACTAATTTTTTTTAAGATATAGTTATTTATATTTTTAGATATTTAAAATAACTAAACCATTTGGATTGTATGAATGTTAAGAATAGAAAATTTTCAGAATCCAAAATGATTAGCATCTTTGAGAACACTTCCACTCCCATAATCTTCAATGGATCGGAGTGGTTGTATTTTAGCCAATAATTATTTCAAGCCATCCATTTACAAAGATGTTATTGGTAGACCACTTCATGATTCAACTCTGATGAAGGATTAATTTTCCACTCCTCTATTTAGGCGATATTTGTGAATTTCTGTTACTGTTATCTATGTCCTCTTTTAAAAAACAATAAATTTTATTAAATTTTTAATTCCATTTTAAAAAATATAATGATAATAATATATGTCCTATAAATATTAAAACTATATAGTTATGGGTCATAATGAGTTTCATGTTTAATATTCCATTAGATTTGTGATATTTATGAATTGATGGCATGTCATTCTGAGTTATTATTTTCATAGGATTCCCATAAATGTGTTTTGGTGTTTTGAAAACCTAAAAAATGTGTTTAAAGGTAAAATACATAGAATAATACCTCATATTAGTGTGAAATCATAGGGCCTTAAATGATGAGATATTTTTTGATTTGTATACATAGACAACATGTTTATATGATGAGTGGTGTGGTCGTAATGACTCAGTAAACAATATTTAAAGGAAAAAAATCCAATTAAAATCTTTTTTGGGGGGTCAAAAAAAGTTAATGAAATCATATTTATATGAAATTAAATTAAATTGACATTATATTGATTCATAAAATATAGGAAATGATGAAAAATTATACTATGTTACAGCTTTCCTGGGATACTTGTAAATGCATTTTTATTGTTTTATAACTCTAAAACATGCGTGTAATTGTAAAAACCGTAGAAAATTACCTCAGATTGATGTGAAAAATAGTAAAACAATAATTCTGTTGTTTTTTATATAAATGACATGCTTTTATATCCATGTATTTAGAATATTTTATTTATTTAATATCAATCACACAATATGCCTATTTATCAAATAAATTAGATTGGTATAAATATATACATGTATTGTTAGTTGTGTTTAATATTATATAAAATATTTGTGTTTAGGGTTTCAACATGTTTTACATGAAATAATAATTTATATTGTAATATTTATTATAGTTTAGCAAAAAAAAATTTCTGTAATATTTTGAATATATTTTACTTTTTATCTCTTTCAAATATTATTCATAAATGTTCATGTTGTTAGTGTAGGTGATAGATGCATGATGTAGGTAAATTCACAACCATTTAAATATAAAAAAATTACAAAAATGAATTTTTTATATTTCTTACATTCTATGGTTTGTTTTAATTTTATTGATGATTATACTGTATGTATAATTTGTTTTATTCAGTTTTAACTTATATCATTGTTTTGTTATAGATGATGAGATGTGTTGATTGGGTCTAATTGATGATATGATGTTGAGGAAAATGGATATAATATAGGTATTGGGGGATAAATATATTATGAATTATTTATTATTACACAAGTTATATATATATTTATAAACAATGTATGGGTTGAATGAGGTTACCAGTTAACTATGGTTATGGTGACTGAGGTTATGGTGACTGGGGTTTTATTTATATATGAATGTGGATAAATATTGTAAGTATGAATTTTTTACTATGAATTTATGATTTATTCAATTGTATTTTAGAGTATTTATATTTAAATATTATATTAAATAATTTTTTAAAAAATATTAATGTTTATCAAAATATTTAGCGAATATTTTTATAAACTGTTGATAAAAAAATTTAATAAAAATTTAATTAATTTTATTTTATGTTAAGGAAAAAAATATAACCACTAAATATATTATCCAAGGTTTATTTATTTAATCTATTTTATTTTGGTTTCATTTTCATTAAAACCAACTGCTGAATAAAATAAAAATGTACATTGAAAGATTTAGAGGAAGTTCAAACCATCACTAGTAGAAAAAAATAAAAACAACAAATTATTACATTTTTTTAGGGTCAAATTTCCTTTCATAGATGATCTATTATATAAGATGAATCTATTTTTCCCTTAACCACCATGAGTTTGATAAATATATTTTCTGAAAGTTATAGTGGAAATTCATTAAAACTGTGATCATCATTATCAATATTATTTTGATTAGTATTCACCATCATAATAGATTCCATATAATAAATATAGATATTTATAATAGACTCCCGATAATCCAATATAATAGATAATGGGTACAAGAACATATTATCCTTATAAATGTGACATATCATCCCATTAAATGAAAGAATCAACATTTTATTCACTAAATTTATTAGATCAATTGTATTTATAAATATAATAATGATAAAATATTATAAAATTGAAAACACATCAAACATACTATCTTCAAATGACTTAGTGTTTTAAAACACATAAACAGGTTTAATGGAATCTTTATAAAACCATAACATTAAATGAAATATTTTCAGTTAAAAAATTTCAAAAATAAATCTACAGTCATTTTCCATTGATTTAATGTAAATCCAGTGTTGTTATCATGGTTTAACTCCACGAATAATGTTTTAAAAGTCTACATTACCTTTAAAAACAAAATAAATAGTCATTTCAACCACACCGAACATTGGATTGAAATTTTGTCTATGAACACACATAAAAAACCCAATGTTGGTTTTACCATGATTTCACATCATTATGTGTTTTTTTAAATGGTTTTTAATGTCACATACATGTTTCAGTGTATTGAAACACTGGGAATGAGTTTAAGAGCATCACAAGAAACCATAACTCGGGTGAGATTTTTGTAAGTTTCTACAATTTAAAAAACAAATTCAAATATAATATGGTATTATTTGAATTCCTGTACATTTTTTGGTATCATATTTATTTCACATCATTTTTAATATTTATCTATTTCATAGACACATTAATCAATTAATAAAATATCTTTTTTTTATGAAATTATAAAAATATCCATAATGGACACGCACCAATATCCCCTAGATAATGTTGTTATTAATTTTTCCATTACTCGAGGTGCATGGATGGTGGGATACCAATAACATCTATGGAATATACTAAATCAAATAAAATAAATGGTACAACCAAATCACATGTATTCCCTAATGATGTGGGTAGTGGTGGTCTGCTTAGAGATGTTGGTTAACTGAGATCTATTTTTTTTCATTACTATAATTTAAATGGGTTAAAATACAATAATTTTATTAAAAAATTAATAAGCAAAAGCATTTTACAATAAAGGAAAAAATAAATAAATATTAATAAGTAATAAAACCTTATAAATGATAAATTGCAATATAGATTCCTTTAATAGATATACATTAAATTATATTTATCATAATTTTCATCTTTTTTTAAATATTCTTTGTGACAAGTAATTACTTTTCTCCCTCTATTGAAAGTTCTAATGTTTCAATATTTTTAAGAAAGAACTATTCTATTTTTTATAGTTGATGAGTTTCACCTTCACAATGTACCAATTGAAATTCATCAGAGATATAAAATAAGTTTATATACATTAGCTATAAAAAATACTCAATACAACAGGTTTTTTATCATCCATATAATAAACCATCATCACATGTGAATCAATGATAAATGGATCCTGAAAGGATTGCTCTCTATTAATGATCAAACATTAGAATTTGGAAAATGTTAAATGTAATAAATTTTTCTATACACCCAAATCAATGTTGACTAATATTCAATTGAATAATCCAAAATTTATTTTTTTACATTTTTTATAATAAAAGTAATTGTATTTTTTAATTTATTTTGTTTTTAAATGCATGTGAACCAAATGTTTTCTACAATATTTTTCAGGATACTATATGTCATGGAAGACAAAAAAAATATGTAGAAACGATCATAATATCCACGTAAATTTTTTTTCTGACGATACAAATGATG
Organism: Viscum album; assembly: GCA_963277665.1. Classification (NCBI taxonomy): domain Eukaryota; kingdom Viridiplantae; phylum Streptophyta; class Magnoliopsida; order Santalales; family Viscaceae; genus Viscum; species Viscum album. The sequence goes on from OY728156.1 coordinate 963,456,894, forward strand.
AGGTATCCCTTAAAAGGAATATAAAAAAAATAAATAAGGAACATGGATCTAGTGTGGAAAAATTACTTCACACGTCCTGTACCGATTTCACATCATGAAACGGTGAAATTCATGAATGTAATACAATTAATTAAGTTGAAGAAAAAAAATAAATGAAGGTGATATGTGTCATTATATGACACATTTGATTCAAAGGATTAAAGATTTTAATGTGTCCCAAAAAACATTATGTTGTGAATTTTGAAAATCGGGTTCATCATTTTTATGTTGTGTAATCAGTACATGATGTGTAACAGTCGAAACGAGACTAAAGCAGTTAGGTTCATCTTATATTATTGTTATGAAATAATTTCAGTCCCATGACATACCTATTAACACCATTTACCCATCATTAATGAAATTGAACTCTTTATGATCATATCTAGAGTTTTAAAATAGAGATATTGGATGTTGCTGCAATGTAGATCCTAGTGACCAATGCTTGGATCTTGACGTTGGGCTACGTAGGGTCCTCACCTGTTCCATCACTAGATTTTCAATTTTATTTATTTTATTTCATTCCATCCCAATTTATCTCATCACTAGGATTTATGGGTAAATCTTCTTTTTTCTATGGTTATGTAGTAGAGGGAGGAACGTGTTGTTGGATTTATGCATTTTTCAATATTCATGTATTTGGATTGTTGTGGTTTTTTCAATGATTTATAAATCCATTTATTTTACATTTATCAAGAAAACTGGTATTATTTTAAAAGTAACATTAAAATTACAAATCTGATTACAAAAATGGAGGTATGACCATTTTTCAATTTAAAGGAATTTACTTTATACATTGTATCAAGAGATACATGTCCTGTAGAAACCCCTAATTACTAGATATTGAAAAATAAGGGATTTCTTTGTTAATAAAGGTATTCTAGGACCATTAGATCTCCCATATCTCAATAGTGACACATAAAATTGATTAATAAATTTTTTTTATAAAATAAAAATCTAACCAAACCGTGAAACTAAAAAACTAAGGCCGACATTGAAAACTAATTTCAAACAAACAAATCTGCATCGATGTCGATTCTTTTTTTCTTCAAACTGTTTCAAAAACCCCACACTAATTCCTCTCATATTTCATCAATTTAAATAATTTAAACATTTTTAGAACAAAAAAAACTAATTAATCATCTCTATAGGTTTTACCTCCAAATTTTCTTATAATAACTATTAATTATTTGGGTATAATAGAATGACTTTTTTTAATATTTTATTACACCCATAGGGAATCCATTACACCATTTGGGATTTTCAAAACTATCATTATAAGTGGATAGGTGTTGATAATAGTTTTTATGTTTTTAATTATAATAATATTGTTTTCTATGTTTTAATTCCCCTTTTTACGTTGGTTATTTTTTACAATTATCATATTAAATTCCATAATTAACATCTATAATAAATGGTAAAAAGAGAAATGAAGTCATTGAGTTCATCCATTATATTGAAAATATACTAGATATTAAATTCACTAAAACAATGGACCTAAGTAAAAAAAATTATGTTGTTGGAGAAGATTTTAAATAATATAAGATGTTGCATATGATTGTAGAATTTGATTGGCCTTAGAATACCAGATTGAAACTATGAATTATGCACCCCATTGCTACCAAACTCATTGATAAGAATTCTATAATGATTTTGATGATCTAAAGCAGTGATCAATTATCCGGACTACCACATGATGATTCAAGCACACAACTGGTAAAAATCTTCAAGCACGAAGATACATTACAATTCTATAATGATTCAATAAATGCTATAAGGATTTGTATTTTTTGATTTTCCAAACATGATTGAGCATGAGATTTGATATAAATACTACCTACACATTCCATCACCACATGGGTTGATCTTGCATGTTAATTTGTTACTCGAATCATTCTAACTTCCAATTCAATGGATATATGGGTAAAAATATAATCCTATTTGAATTTGAGGATAATTTTTTATATACATCATGGGAACATTTTATAGATTTGGATCATCAATCCACCCATCATGGAATAGATATATGCATTTTGATACAAACATTTTATAGGAGTTTCTCAAAGGGAATCATTTCAATTTTTTATGTTGAATATGGATGACCATTGATGGAAATGTAAACTAAAGAGAGATACAATATATCAGATGAAATAGAGAGTAATAGTTTCTAGTGAAAAGGAGAAGTGATGCAATGAAAATGAATTCATTCAATCGAAAAAAATGAATTTATAGAGACACAGATAGAATCATTAACCAACAACATGTACAAAATGATGGGTTGAAAACAAAACCTCTAAGGTACATATGTATAAGACAAAAACTATGCTAATTTTTATCATGGGAATCAATTATAGGGTTGAAAAAATATATACTAATAAGTAAAAAGATATAAACAAAGGCCATAATGGTACTAGAAAAAATAACCCTAGGTTCCCACACTGAAATGTAAAGCCCATACATTTTAAGAATCACATGATTTTAATTATAACAACAAATAGGGTTTTACTGAAAGAAATAAAAGTAGAATAAATGAAAAAAAATTCCTAATTGTGGAATATGGATAAAAAAGTTGTCAAAATTGATAACCATCCCAAAGAGTGGCCTATATGAGTCCTTATATGATTCTATGATTTTTTCTATTATGAATATTTAACATATGTACTTCATAGAAGTGTGAAGAAAATATAATGAATTTGTATATAATTTTAATCAAAATAACTAGTTAGAGAAAGTGAAAAATATGTCGAAAATATTATGGAACAGGTAAATAAAGACGCTAACGAAGAAAAAACACAATTATAATCAAGAATTCATTTTCCAGAATGAATGGTTAAGGTAAAATATATTTTGATGAAAGGTAATATTTTGGAAAAATTTAAGAAAATTGAATAATAATATCCATTCTATAGAGGCCTTCATGAACATTATGACATATGAAAAATTCATAAAAGACACCATATCCAATAAGAATAAGATAAAATATATTTTATACATTCTAATTAGTTGATAGTGTTCACCAATGGTATTAAAGGACCAATTTTAGAAACATAAAAATCTCAGTATCTTTTTTATTACCATCATTAGTAGTGCTAACAAATGTGGAAAATATTTGTGAAGTTTAGTGTTAACTACAAAATAATGTCCCACACAGCATACATGAGTTTTGAATTGGATGTCCTATATCCCATAAGAGTAACACACTAATTACCATTCTCAAAAGTTAGGTACCTCTGAGTTGTTATCAAGGTTATCCTAAAGTAAATAAATATATTCCAAATCCCATTATACTTCTTAGTGATGGATTATAAAGAAGAATGAAATCCATAAATTCTTGGGAGACTATTTTTTCCACTAGGTGTGCGTTGATCAATATAAAAACAAGAGAACATTGTTTGAGAGTTAGTTTTCATCATATATGTATCATAACTAACATGGTAATGAATAACTATGATGTTTGATTGAAAAATGATTTATGAGAATACAAAACATGTGAAATTTATGCTTTCACTAAAATTAAAGAGATACATGATTCATCCTTTATTGTAAAAAATGATGCTCAAATAAATAAGAACGAGAAGATGATTATCAAAATCACTGAAAAAAGTGGAGTGAACAACTCCCCAGAATTTGAGAAAAAAACATGTGTGCTAGGTATATGATTTTCAATTTAGTTCAACAATACTGAGGATGAAATGAGAGATCGGTACAATAGAGATCAAACATGTTCTGCCATCCATGAGAGGTTATCTATATTGAGATGAATAATGGAGTTGAACTATGTGGACCAAACACAAATGATACAATTTATGGAACCTGAACACTTAAAAATATTTCAATCACTCATAATGTAAGATGACTCTAAAGAAGGTAAGGTTGATCCAGCAGTGGTATGTACAAGTCCCACCAGGAGGCAACCCATATTTTTTTATATTTTTCTATATTTTGGTTTTCAGTGCTCATGATGTCGATTCAAATATTTTAAAATTCATTTATAATTGTATTTTTAGAATTATTTTTATTATTAAATTATAGGACCATCGAAATCTATGTTGGCACATAGAAGCATCAAACACAAAAATAAGTTGTAGAACCCAAATCAAAAACCAGATGAGGATAGAACCAATTTATCCAAAATTATAGTATCAATTAAAGGGGAGTATGTAATTCAATTATGATATTTTTATATATTTTAAAATATTGATGTTGTCTAGTTCATTTTTACTTTAAATTCATTCCCCACATCTGATTCTCTCTTTAGTCAACTAAACTAAGATAGATGAATTACTTATGACCAATACCATTTCATGAATTTAAATTTCATTGTTTATAAATTTCCAATATAATAATGGGGAAAATTATTAATAGATATGATCATGTGTATTAATATTTAGAAAATGATGATTAAAGGGAGCATTTTGATTTTGGTAAATGTAATTTTTCTCAGATTTTGAAATGTTTTGAATTTTTTATATTTTCATTAGTTGATTTAATTATATGTATGAAGTAAATTTTTTTGTTCTCCCAAAAATTTTCTCATTCCCAAGAGATCTGATGATCCACATATTTCCAATGATTTATATAGTATATTTATTTTGAAACTCAATCATTCTCTCTTCAAGAACTTACTTTGAATATGTCCAAATCCATGACTAAACAATATCACTTTTATTATTATTGAGGAATCATTTTTTCTATTATCATAATAATATAAATAAATTAAAACATTTTAAAAAACATATAATCCATAAACATTTGTTATTGGGAGGTTTTAGGTTAAAACCAATTTTTCTCTTTTATTCCTACCCAAAAATATTTATTATGAATATAAAAAATAAAAGCAGGGGAGATGTAAAATAGTCGAACTGATGAATAATAATTAATAAATAATAGTAGGGGAATATTACATGAGATTTTGGAAATGGATAGTCATTCTATTTATTTCACACCTTCATGTGAAAAATGGTTTTTGTCTGGAGTAATTCCAAAATAACCATTTCTTGATGAGTGATCATATTATAATAATTACAAACCATGTCACGAGGAAATCGTTTGGGGTTTGGTGGTGATTTTGAGATTTTAGCCAATAAAAATTTTAAAAATATAAAACAAAAAATATATTTAATATTAATATAGTGGTTTTTATTTATTTCGATTCATCTCTTTATGAGCATGCTCTGAGAAACATTCGGGAGAACTATATTCATTAGGATTTATTTGTTACCAATAAAACTAATTTAGATAGGAACATTATTTTTTAGTGTTATATGACTTACATAATTTATGCACATTCCCATATCCATAAATTCATTTGATCGTAAATGGTGAATCCTTCATGATTATTTGGGATTTTTTTCGTTATACAATGTAGAAAAAAGATGCTTTGAAATACTAATGAAAGATATATTTTTTGAGGTAGTGTGTCACTTTCTTCATTCATACATTAATAATGATAATCAAAATTCATATTGTGTAAGTTACAAAGGGTATTCATATTAATATTGAAATAATTATTGAAAATGGATGAATGAAAACTACTTCGAAATTTCAAAAGAAGAAAAGTAAAATGCATGTTTTAATTGTATTCTATGAAAAATAAGGCATTGAAAAACTTTCTACATGGGAATTTTTAATTATTATTTATCCATTTGAAAAATTGTTTTTAAACATATATTATATATTATGGTAGGTTATGAACCCATTTATGTATGTTGTTATTCCATCATTGAGGACTCATATGAATTCATGTGTGTGGGTCGGGGGGATTGATATGTTTATATGTTTTTTACATTTTTGATAATAAAATGAATTGATTATTATGATTTTTTTTAAATAAATGAAATTATACATGATATTTTATTAATTTTTTTGGATACTATATGTTTCGGGAGAATACAATGTCCGGGAAAAAATTATCATATACACCTAAAAAGGTTTTTTTTCACAATGATTGAGGGTCATGAAGGTCTTATAAGGAATGAAAACAAAGATCCAAGGCCAAAAAATAATTCCAAAGATGAAAAACGACATTACAAATCGTGAACCAATGATATTCGTGATTGGAATACTAGTCATGAAGAGGGCAAAATCAAACTAGAATCAAGATGACATGTGACAAGTCATGAAACAATTGAATAGGATCCAAAAACCTATTTGGCATGAATTTGGAACACATTTAACTACATAACTACATTTAAAGGACATGATGTTATAAAAAACGAACAGATTCAATTTATTTTAGAGATTTGAAATGTTTTAAGACTCGATACCATTCTAGGAGCTAATTTTGACACATACAAAATTGCACAGATTTCATCATGATCCCATATATTGTATATAAATATAAGGTTATGATAAAACTATTAGAGATATCCCAAAGGGAAATTAATTTAGTGAGAAGTTATGCAGTATTGGGTCCTCACATGTTCAATCTATCATTTTCTATTATGATTTATATCATATATTTATTCCAACTTATTCTCTCAACACTAAGAATAGTTGGTAAACCAACCTCATGCTATGGTTTTGTAGTAAAAGGGGGTAGGTATTTTTAATGTTATTAGTTATTATTTATTCTTGTGTTTGGATTGTCACAATTTTTTCAATCAATTACCAACCATTTTATTTTACTTTTTTAATAACAATTGATATTTCTCTAGGAATGGATTATAAAAATTTCATAATTTATTTCCTTGATGGATTCCTATACATTTTCAAATTTAGGTGAATCAGTTTTAAATATGGTATCCAAACAAACATGAATTAGAGAAATCCAATATAAATGGATGATTGGAAATAGGGGAATCTCTTGTGAGAGATGGTATAACATTACCACTAGATCACCCTAATATAGACTACCATTCCAAACAACAATTAATCATTTTTTTCTAAATCTAATTTCGAATTCACCATAAAACTATAAATCCCTTGAATGATTTCAAACATAACTACAAACCAATAAGTCTTCTGCACTTTTTATTCATTCATTCTTCAAAAAGTATAAATAACCCCAATCCAATTCATCACATCTATTATCAATTTAAATAAATAAAATATTTTTAAAACCTAAATAAATTAATTTACTATCTATATTAGTTAAATCTAATACATTTTAATATTAAATTTTAACAAATAAAGAATCATTATTTTATTTTTTGTAATTTTTTTTATTAGACATGTATAGAAATAATCATGTGCATTGGGCCTCTCAATAAGTCAACTAATAGTTTTCCGGGATAGTCTAATTCGATTAAATCAATCATATTTTCATAGTATACTGCATCTATAATTGTATATACACTAATTTTTTTGTTTTTATATTCCTCCTCATAATATCTTATATTAATTCTAATATCATGAATATTTTTGGGATAAAATATATTAAAATAACTTAGAGGATCCCAGACAAAAAACCTAAAATTGCTTGATTTATCACCATTATTGTGAATATTCATTATCAAGAAACAGATATATATGTTGTTATTTATAAAATAGAAAAAATAAATAGACATGAATAAAATGTATATTAGTATATACATACATGATGGTTAATCTATTCAACAATATCCTGATTTGAAAACATTATTTAATTCCATCCCATTTTGAGCATGACCACTTGATCACCTTTTTTATTGTAATCATAATTTTTCAATAAATGGAGTTATAAAAAGGCTATTGACTAGAATATATATATATGTATGTTCTTATATAAAATCTAATTCAGGACGTAAGAAATTAAACCCCTTCCAAATTGGTTATCATATATTAAGAAATTTTGAAGATTTGTATTTTGAATGAGAATTATTAGATATATCATCAAAAATTCCAATGTGACTGAATCTAGTATCAATCCTATCTAAATAACTATAAAACAAGGATTGAAACTCTTCTATTATGTAACCATCAGCCATAGAGTCTTTCGGATGGACTTTGTTCCTCACAAGTTGTTTCAAATGATTTAAGTGCTTCATTAAAAAGCATATTGAAAAAAATTATGTAATGATTTGATAAAATAGAAATGAAAAATGGAAATAAAAATATGGTCCACATACCACTCAATTGGATACTTCTCTAGATAGTGTACCAATCCACAAATATTAGATTCTCTAAGAAATTAAACATACAAATGAATCATGAATGTATATAGTGAAGGGGGAATGTCATATCAAAATGGAAGTGTCAAAAACATTATTTCATAACATTTATCAAAATCTTTCGGATTTTGAGTTTTCCCAAAAAAACATCTGAATATAGTGCACAACTCAACAATAATAAAAGGTAATTTTTCATGTAATGTATTATAAAATTTATATGGAAATAACTACATAATTATAATATCTGAGTAATGACTTTTCAATAAATGTAACATTTTATTTTTTTAAGTAAACATACCTTAAATTATAACCAAAATATCCATCTTCCACCTTAATATTCCATTATGATCAATGTAATATTTCTTTTTCATGATTTTTCATTGAAAAAAATCACACGGATACTTGAAGTTCTAATTTCACACCAAAGGATGATTTTTATTCCTTGATTCAAAATATTTAGAATAACTAAAGAGATCTTTTGATTTAACATCCTCATCATGACATGAAAAAAATTAATTTTGATAGATTTTCCTATAAATAGAGATTACATCATGATTATATAGTATAAAAATATAATCAAAATTAGGGAGTTTGAAATATAAAATCATTTTCTCCCATTATCGTGTACTATACACTTTAGATATTGTACCACGTACCATTTTATAACCATCTTTAAACTATTTAAATTTTCCAATTTATATATTGAAATTCATTAATTATCATAAAATTTATAAACTAGATATCAACATCATTAAATTTATTAATTAAATATATTAATTAAATTGTATCTTGTTAAACATTAATTTATGATAAGCATCAATAAATTTGAATTGAAACATAAAAACCCTTTTTCTATAATGAGGTATTCATTATGGTTCAAAATAATAAATTACAAACTAGAGTAGTAAAATCATTTTATGTGTTACAACTGAATATGATTCTATGTCCAGGAATGTCATTAATTTTTCTCATTAATTTAGATTGAATTATGAATATTTTTCTATTTTAATCAACATATGTTTCCATTCCATCATCCTATAATACTCAACATAATTATTAATGTTTTAACGTATAAATCGATACCATTACAAGGAATTTTCTTTCAAAAAATAATCATAGAAATAATGAATGAATTATTCTTCATGGTCAATCATGGAAGTAGAAAAAATGGGTTCAAAACAATTATACAAATTCCAAAATTAATAATTAATCTTTCAAAAATGGTTATAACCATCAAAAGGCAATACAAAATATACATTCCTAGGATCTGAAGAAAAGTATGGATATTATTAATCAAAAACGATCCATGATATTAAATAGTTTGGTTGCTTCATCAAGTCTTAATGGTTATAGCCTTGAGCGTTCCACTTAATTTATCATGAATTCATAGAGAACATTAATAATATTTTCATCCTTAGTTTTATAAGAAGGTGGCATAATACCATTGAATGAGTTTTCTTTATCTTTTTCATTATGGTGTATCATTTATTTGTACTCTAATTTTCATCATTAACATCCGTCTACATATATGAAATAATATGATTATTATTTTATCATAATCTTAAACAAAATAAATCATTCCATCATTAGTGAATTTACGTAACCCTATATAATCAATTCTAAGTTTGTTCATTTTTTTCTTTATCACATTTAATGATGCGGGGATCTTAACTTCACTAAATTCATTATGAAGAAACTCTAAAATCATGAAATTTATTTATTTTAGTTCCATAGAGATAAGTGATATGATATAAATTTTTTTGTAAATACAAATATGCATACATGGAAAACCCTTCATACAGATCTTATTATTTTTCTTCAACTAATTCATTAAACTATTTTTCACTGTAGTTCTAAGAAGGATTTACTGACTCAAGATAAAATGATTCTTTTTTTATTCAACTTACATATTGGACATTATATCATGCATATCCAAATGTTTAATTAATCTTGATTATATATAAATTATGGACAAGTTGGAAACGTTTTGATTCATTGATAGGATTATCATTTTTTGACCTTCCATAAAGTTAGGTTTACCATGAAATATCCAACACAAGTATCAATGATGAAAATATTTAAAAATCATGTTCTTATATAAATTTCTTATTTTCAACCTTCACATGAATTTAGAATCTGGAAATGAAAATTTTATTCTACTATCCACTGATCGATTTTCAATTTCATAGTCTAAAAATTCTTCAATATTCTTAATACAAATGATTGTTTTAATGTAAATTAATCCAAATTTATTCCATTGTTGTTAACTTTTCACTCATGTCCATGTACATTTGGATATAAATATATACATATTTATTAAGAGTAAAAAAAATTAAATATCACCCATCCTATTAATAGATAATTTTGTGTTCATGATTCTAAAAAACAAAAATCCAACCTAAATATGATTCAATCCATCATTTAAAACATAAACAAAAAAAATCAATAAATATTTACCCTCAAAATAATATTGAAGGATGACACAGAATAAGTTTATCTATTCAAGGATATTGCTTACTGTTATGTCATGTTTAAAATTATCATTCCCATATAATAAATGAAAAAAATTATTCTATTATAATATATCTAACTTTTGTACTATGCATATAATGAATTTTAAATTTACTTTTTCAGAAAAATATATGTCTCTATAGCTAAATGTATTTACGATTACTATTCAAATCATTATTTTTTATATCATAAAATAAGAACATCAAACTGTGATATCTAGTGTATGTATTTCTATATGCATCATGGAATTTCATGCAATTATGGTTTGTAATATTTTCTACATCAATTTGAAAAATAATTCTCTATACGAAGTGGGAAGAACATAATGAAAGAATCATGTAACATGACATTACATAGATTTTAAAAAATTATACATTTCAATCATGATTAAGAGAAATTTTTGTTTAATATATAATATTTATGAAATCATTTATAAAAAATAGTGGTAAATTAAATGTGGATGGCGTTCTGAAACTAAAGGTCAAATGATTGGGTTTTTCAATTGAAAACCCCTTTATAAAACATTGAAAACCAGTATTCCCTCTAAGAAAACCCATAATATTCTTTAAGGTGGAACTCAAAAGAAAAATTATGAGTTACCAATATATAAATTATTATTAATTGGGGAAGTGACAAAACCCCACTAGATTGAGCTAACTACTGATGAAAATGTAAAAGAATCATGGTTAACACCACAATACAACCAAAAATTAGGCACCTATATCTTGATACATGTAATAAATAATTAAATATAATAGTTTATAATTTATTATTCATAATAATAAAATAATAGAATACTTGCTTAAGAATCATTAAGATGTATCTACCCTCCAATACATTTACCAACTACCGATGGGTATTTTTCAATGTAACATCAGCATAATATTGAGAGAATATCCCAAAAAACAACACTAAATTAAATACATTATTATAAAATTTAGCTAAATCCATATAAAAATAGAATCAGTTGTGCCTCCAATAAATATTTTTAGTAGAATTTGTAGGGAAAAGGAGAAAAGGACTTTGGGGGTCACCGTCTAGGAGTGGGGGGAAGGGGTCACTGTGAGATCTTACATGGGGAGGAGGGGGGTTGTGGTTATTGGAATTTAATAAAGGGTTATGACCATTATAATGATAAGGGTGGTTATTGTCATGGTGTTCATAGGTGTGGAGGTATGGTCCTCATTGAACGTTGGGGGTCAGGTTCCTTGTGGTCACAATCAGGAGCTAGGGGTCGGGGTCAGGGGTCATTGAGTGGAGTGAGAGGAGGAGTGGGTCAGGGAAAAAGAGGCCTGGGAGGGGGTATAAATTGTGTTTTTTAATGTATTTACTAATTAATTTTCTAAAATGGTTTCTAAATTTAAAAATAAAAATTATAGCGGTGGTTATATAAAAATACCTCTATATTGTAAACAATTTTTAGTAAAAGAATGGTGAAAAGTTTATTTGTTTGAGGGATCCACTTATTAGGGAATATGTAATCCTAGAGAGTCACTCAGTAGCCATAGTGTTTCCAAATTTCATCGGTTTTGATCTAGTTGTAGGAGGGTCTTTTTCCCAGGATGCTTCGTCTACAATCCTCAAACTGGTGTTTTATTCCATTATTTAGGGTGGCATAGTTCCAGTTTCCATTCAAATAAGAAGAAGAGGAAACTATCTTGTTTCTAGGAGGGAATTAATTCAGGATAACTCTATTGTAAATATCAACCCTATTTAGGGTTAAATTTTGAAAAATTCCAGCCAGAATAAGGGAAATAAACATCATTTCTATAGGTTCTTTTTCTCTGTCATATATTCTCGAACATTTTTCTGATCAGGGTAGAATTTTTAAAGGAAATGATGTTTCATCATAAATATTTATACACTTGATTGATGTTTATGGTGTCCTTTCTATGGGAAAGGTAGTTTTGATCCCTAACCACATGATTAATGTATATAGTGGCCTTGATACAGGAAAGGGATAAGATTGTTTTGGTAACTTATTCATCCAATTTCAGTATATTTATTCCAATAGGGTTCATAAGAAGGGAACCGTTTCTCACATCATTTTCATGGACTCTATCCCATAGCAGATTAAATTTGAAATACATTATATATTTTCCATATTTATTTTTCAGCAAGGTTCTAAAACATAATGGATGGAGGTTCTTATTCCCTGTTTATCCTTTTTTTTTGTTTTAATCCATGTATATTGGTCATTACAGGGAATAGATTATTTCATATGCTCTTCCCTTCAGAGAAGATGATTGTGAAGGATTAGAAGTTTGGATCTGTTTCAATCATGTTGGGATATCAGTACATTAATGAATGGGATTACAATTTTATTCCTTTTGAAAAAATAATTCTTCCATTAATATATAGGTAAGAACTTATGGTATTAATCAGAAATTTTTTCCCTTGATAATATTTTATAATATTGATCTTACAATTGGTGTTTTAATTAAAATAGATTAATAAAATTATAATATCACATTGGGCCACTATGCGCGTGTTCCTCTGAAATTTATCCTCTCCTAAACTATTTTTATCATTGTCTTGCTCTCATCTCGAAAGGATGAATTATCATTCCAAATTATGTATAAAAAAGTCACATTTTTTCTGTAAGGTGATTGTCGATAAGAGGTCTAATTGATGGATGAATTTTTCATTCCACCTCTATCATTAGAGTGCACATTTCTAAAGGATTTTAGAAAGAGGGGAAAATGGGGGTTAGCTCTATGATTCATGAATAAAGGATCAAGGTAATGCTTTGGAACATGATCTAGTTACCTCTCAACCAGATGACACCAATGCAATTAGTCCCTTCACATGATAAGATTTTGGTCATGGTCTCCCTCCAAGATAGTCCCTATGTCGTGGCCATCCTTTCGGATTGGCTCAGGGTGTTTATATTAATGTTTCTAATGCTCATAACTAAGTGGATTATATTCCTATTGATATTAATGAATCATTAATGTGGCCTCATGTTGTGAAGGTGCATGGTTATTGGGAAAGTTCACTTTTACTTATAGATTACTCTCACTCTTTGGTTACAAATGGAGCTTCCATTTATATTGTTTCCCAATGTGTTGTATTGATGGTTCCTTCTTCAAAGCCAACTGACCAATGTAGTATTGTTCAACATCTCGTTGCGGACATGTCAAGACATGTTTCACAGGATTTTGTTTAGTATAGTGGGGATTATTATCCTGAAATTCAGAATGTATCCCAGTCTTCAGAACTTCTTGGGAAACAGAGTAACAAATAAAATGATAGAAGTGAAAAAGATAAGATGATTGTTCTACTCGACACAACTATTCTCCGAGCACTAAGTAGTGGGGACCTAGTTTAATTTGGGGATATTGTTTTAATTGGTAAAGAAAAAATTATATACAATTAATGATTGACTCTTGATCTACTAAAAAGTTTATAGATCTCATTTTCCTAGGAAGGTGTTCACCATATATTCTAATGAATCAATAATCATGTTACTCCTGAGAAAGAAAGTCCCAAAGTAGAAATTTTTGGGATTCATAATCACGATAATTCAAATTTTGTGTGGGAAACAATTGATGATGTTGAGGAGTCTAACTATGATTATGATAATCATATTTATTTTTTATCAGTAATATACTTTTTCAAGACGAATACATGAATTAATGGGTGACTGTGTCTACTCTCATTCTTGCACCTTTTATTGGATAACTTTTAATATAAGGTCAAAGGGATTTTGTTTCTAGCTTGACCATTTTTTTAATTTTTTTATACATATTATTTTGTAGTGGTTATTAGAACTCAAACTATTAAAATGCCACTAATACCCTAATATTATAGTTTCCTTTCGATGATTTCTTCTTTAATGTGATTTTAATATATTAATATATATTTAAAGATTCACATGATATAGTTAAATAAATTATAATATAATATATTTTCACATTTCCTTTGGTATTTAAATACTATGTAAAATATTTATTTATTAAAATTATTATTTTTTAAATTATATCAAGAAAATTGACATTGATCTTTTATTAAAATAAAAATGAATTAATTCATTGATAAACGAAAATGAGTAACAACATGAGTAATACCTAAAAAAATTAATATTAACACTATCAACCCTTGATGAATCTCCTCGAGAAAATAAGACAGAACTTAGTCACAAACTCCCACCTATGGACCTGAAACACAGAAAAAAACACATGTCATTACCATATATCACCCCTTATGCAACTCTATTCATTTATAGTGTTAGAAAAATATTATAGATCAAAGATGGGTGGAATTTTATCACCAGTCTGATAAAGAATAAAAAATGCTTCCATTTATCAATGAAAAAACGGAAATGAGAAAAGGGAACCCTTTTTCATAACATTTTTTAATCACATATTAAGGTATTAGTGAGTAATATAATTTATATATAAATATTTATATATTTTTAAATAATATTTATATAAAAATAAATATATATATATATAAATATAGTATATAAATATGATTTATATAACTTTAAACAAAAAAATGAATCTTATATATATAATTTTATATAAATACATTGAAATTTTTATTTTTCAAAGTTTTAATATATTATTTATATACATTAATTAAAAAAATTAATGTAATTAAAAAAATATAACATACTAATATTTTATTTAAAAAATGGAATAATTTATGAATCAATAAATTTATATAAATTTATATTTATATTGATATTAATGGATTTAAAATACAAGTATATGTAAAATTATAGGCATGAATGTGTATGTGTGTATGTATATGTAGTTTTGTTTGCGTGAATATGTCATTTATTTGTACATGTGTCTGTAAATGATAATAATTAATTTATATATATATATATTATTTTATTTAATATAATTTATTCATTTTTAATATATAATCACTATAAATGATTAAAATATACTTAATAATTTTGTAATATTTATTTTTATAATTATTTATTCAATATATATGTAATATTTTCAATATTATTGTAACATATATGAATAATAATTATATGTTCTACTTAATTATGTTTTAATATATAAAATATTACTGAAACTTATATAGTTAATATATTTGATTTATTATTCATAAATTATTTTTATTTAAATAGTTAAATATTAAATTATAAAGGGTATTAAATGGGGATGGATGTGGATTATGAAACTAGAAATTATGGCTTTCGCGATGGGGATCAGTATTTGACATCGAAGGTGATAGTTCCAACCTCGCTGAAATCAGATCCCAAGGGTCCGATGTCTTCTAATGGAACATCATATATCCCTATTATGAGGGTTTTCTTTAACCATATCAATGAGGGAACATCATACATTTTTTTAGAACCAATTGATAGACGGGGGACATGGTGATCATGATGGGGTTCACGATTCAGTGAGAGGAACAATGTTGACATTTCCATATCATATGTTCCTAGTCCTTCTATATATCTTCAATGCATAAAATTTCCCTGATGTGACGCTATACAAGAAAAATGATTTGGATTGTGTTGTGAAAATTACTACAGTTTATCAATTTTTATTCCTTTGAATATCTGTGTTTCATTATTTGAAGAAAATAATTCAGCAAAAGAGTTTGGTTCCCATGGGATGAAGGACTCCCAGATTTCCAAATCTAATAATGAGAAATCCACTATTATTAATCATCTAATAGTGCTCAAGGAATGACTTGAGGCCGATCATTTCTCTCTAATTTGAATTTAATACTCATTATAGTTGATAAGAAATTGAACTCTGATGATCTTAGGCACATACCGTCTCAAAATTTGGGTTTTTTCGATAGGTGTACAGTCTCTATTGGCGGTGGAAACATTCTCTTTATTTTCACATATAAAAATGATATATTGAGGGAGTGGATTAGTGGGTGACACTCTCTTAAACCATGAAGATTTTTATTATGTGATTGTTATTTAAATATTAAATGAGAAGACATTTTTCAATGAAAAATTAAATAATGGGGTTTTTTGTTAACTATGGATGAAGAAAAATAATAATATGAATGAGTGTTGAGATAAAGTTATTTGTGAAGTAGAATTAATTTATCAAATTTTGATGTAACCGTTATAGATGTTAATTGAGGTAGTATTTTTCTTGAATTTCATAGGTTGGGCATGATTTAATTATACTATTTATATGCATAAAATATATGTTATTTTTATATCTATATGTACCACAACCTAGATTAGCACTATGTTCTAAACACCACCATTTTCCTGAGAAAGGGTGTCTTTCCTAATCATCCTGGTGGTGGGATGGATAGATGAAAATCTTCTCTTCCATTCTCCCATTATAAGGAAGTGATAGCCCATGATTATTTGGTCCATTTGTTGGTTGAGGGGCCTCAATGTGTGAAAGTGGGATGTAATGTGGTATATGGAACATGTGTGTGTGGGAAAGATGTGGTGTGAAATGTGGACCTGGTTTGTGCATGCGAGATGTGACGTGGTATGATCATCGGGTGTGTGTGGGTGGGGTGTGACATGGTCTTTCAGAAGAGGTGGGGGAACCATGATTTTTTCGTTAAGGAGTGAGGGAGAATATTCTTACGAAATGTTGTGAAAGGTACACTATCA
Source organism: Viscum album (assembly GCA_963277665.1). Taxonomy (NCBI): domain Eukaryota; kingdom Viridiplantae; phylum Streptophyta; class Magnoliopsida; order Santalales; family Viscaceae; genus Viscum; species Viscum album. The sequence continues at coordinate 963,474,099 of OY728156.1, forward strand.
TTGATTTATTAATTATATTATTATAATTTACTTGCGATATTTGGTTAGTGTGCCTTGGTGAGGTGGGGATTATTAGTTTTCCGTGTAAGTTTCATTGGTTCTTTTGTTTTCTCATTGGGGAATTATTATATTCATATCACTTGTGAATGAGAGTATTTTTATCTACTATGTATACATGTATGATCCCCCTAACTATATAATACTACTTTTAGGTTTCTAAGAAGATTTTGTGGATTGATTTGGTTATTACTAGCATCGACATTGGGATAGTTTTGTGTCACTGCATAGAAATAAATTTGGTATTTACATTAGAGTTTTTATTGTATTTATAATATTTTTTTTTCTAAATATTTAGGCTGGATGGATTATGGATTTCATTTATAGAATGTTCATCGAGTTGTTTTGGGATGGACCATCTCATATCTTGTTGTTTTTTTTCTTTCAAAAGGGAAATGACTCCCATTTTGTGAGATTATATACCCTTGGAGTTGGTCGCCACCATGAGTCCCACTAGAGGCGGGACTTGGGGTTCATTATCTCCCTTTCTTCTCCATGAAGAAGTACAGTCGTGGTATTGATGGGCATCAAGAATAATGTGAGAATGTAGTTGAGAGGGTATCATCCATGCAGTCTAGAATGTGGGGATGGATGAACTAATTAGAATTATTTGTGTTTTGGGTAATGTAATATTAGGTATTGATATTGGATAATTTTTTCACTTCATAACTGTTTGTATTAATGAGTGCAACATTACTATGTTTTACAACATTTTCAACATCTTAGTATTTATTATTTTTCATAAAATTTAACATATGGATATTTTATCTCTAAATAAAAGAGAAACAACCTCTATATGAAAAAGGGGATTTCATTAAAAATTAATGAATAATCCTTCAAGATGATATTTTCTGAAATTTTTTATTTTTCAAGGTTTATTGTTTGAAGTTTCATCATGATGAATTTGGAATTGATGATTATGGATGTGTTTTTAGAGTATATAGACCACTATCTGATGACCCATGACACTATGTCTTCATTTTTTGACTGCAGCAATGTTGATCCCATAATTCTGCATACCTTCTATAAAATCATGATATATATGGGTAGAGGTGCTGGTTTATGTCTTTTGCTTCATTGTTTACATTTTTAGGTTCGACGTGGACACGATCCACTCACTAGTGGGGATGGAGGCGGGGTTTTGAGAACATTTTTTGACCACTGAATCTGATCTGAATTTTTCTTCGGTTGAAGAACCTTCATTAAAATAATTGAATGAAATCAGAAAAAAGTATACAAATGTGATGAAAGCAGCAAGGCCTAAGAATGTGTAATCTAAATCTGCTTATCCTCATAGGCATGATTGACCTCTATAGATGATTGGAGGATTGGAGATGGTGATGACCGTGGAAAGAGGGAGCCTTCTATATGGGAGGGTAAAGGTTTTGATGCGAGATGTGGGGAAGGAAATTTGGCCAGTGACAGATGAGGAGTTACAGGTGTGGGATCCCAGTGATAATACTTGATGAGCTACATTATGATAGTGGGATTAACGAAGAGTAGTGGTAATGATGATGTTGTTCTTAATGGTTTGTGATGACGTGTGACAATGATCTTACTCACCTTGTCATTGATGATCTTGGGATGTCATTTTTTCCAAGACCCACGACAACAACTAACATACATGACAAAAGGGTTCATGCCCAAACATGGGCTACATAAATGATATTGGTGAAAAGTAATTTTTACTACATGATGTGGGTTGGGACAAAACTATGAAATGTGGGGTGGAACTGTTACCTTCTTAGGTGGCACACCATTGTTGGCTAGTGATATTCTATTTTTCAAGTTAGTGTGTGTGTGGAAATATTGGGTGGGTGCTACCAACTAATCACATTTTTATGTGCCAAATCAAGTTACCTTTAGTGGAAATGGGATTCTATGTGTGGTATTCTAAGTGGTTACTTGTGGATTGGGTTGTGGGTGTATCTCATGGCCATAGTTAGTGGTATGGGCTGTTGAAATGTGTTTGGAAGTCTACACACTTTGATTATTAGTGGAATGAGATGTTGATGTGTTCGTGGAACATGTTTGATGTTGATGTGTGGGTGTAAAGATCATGTCTGAGTGATGATGCTTAGGGAACAATAATGCACATGGGGATGTTCAATTTATGGAAACAAGATGACGTTTTGGATTCTGGTATGCATGGATCTTCATTGGTGTTGAACTCATGGTGGATACATGATATCCCATAGTGGGACATGAGTTTAATTTTATGGATCAGCTTTAGGATGGTTTTGTGGGCCTTTAGGTCTGTCATTTATGGGGAGATTTGAGTCCCTTTTTTTCTTGGGTCTCATGATGGCCACTAATGTTTTTAGGAGTAATTTCTGTAACCCTTCATTGATTTTATGCATGATACATGTTATTATGAAAATTTGGAGATAATGGTCTAAAACCCATTCCTACACCATTTCGAAATAAAAGGGAATTTTTGCTAACTTTTTGAATATATATTTATTGAAAAAGTAAAAATATTTATTATATCTGTAATTATATTGATTAATATATTGATATATATATATTTAAATAATAAATATAATAATTATATTTTTATAATTATATATATTTATAGATTAAAAACTATATATATAATTTTAGAAATATATGTTATATATATTATTCTTTGCAAGACTTTATAATTACATTTTTTAATAATTATAATTATAAAAAGGTAAACAAATATAAAAATATTCATAAACATAGAAGAAAAATATATTTAAATAATAAATATATTTATTATATTTCTAATTTTATAAATATATATGATTATATAATTATATATAATCATATTATAATATTTGTATATATAATTACTTGTATTTGTAATTATAAATAAATTATTATATATATAAATAATTACTGATTCATAATAAATATATTTAAATAATAAATATATTTATTTTATTGAAATTTATTTAAATAGATATACTTATACAAATATATGTAATTATATTCAAATATTGTTGTTGAATCATATCGATTTCTACTTCGACCGCAAATATGTTTTCAGCCCTCCATGGAAGGTTGCAGCTATGAAATGAGAAAATACATAGGCAAACATCGTTCCTTTGGGTTTGGTTGGTGCGGTGAAGATTGGAATGAAGAACCTATCACTGTATTTTGATGATTAGAAGATTCATTCTTCAAATTACATGTATTTCTATGATCTACATGATGGTTCAACATCATGAGATAAGAGGATTACGAAAAAATTTTCAATCACTTTCATGTAGGCAAACCATAATTATTCTAAAAATTATCTTGAGGAGTGTAAATATCCACTAATTATAGATCTAAGTTCCTCAAATGTGTTATCTATGGATTTCTTAGGATCTAATGAGTCAGATTCATCATTGTGGGGTTTCATTGACTAGCAAATGATTTCAATTGGTACGGGGTTTTACCATATCGTATTCTCTATGATGAAGTGTAAGCTTGTCACTTGTAGTTTCATTCTGATTTATCTCAAACCTGGGATTCTTATCATTCTATAATAATATCCTTTATTTAATAGGTTCTCACATAGAAACACATATACTCATGTATGGATTCAATTTAGGGGTCGAAACTGGTCTTTTTTGGAATCCAACGTTTCTATGGGATTTTACATCTGTTGTGGGGACTAATTAAAAATGATAAAGAGACCAAGTGTTCTTATTATGGTTATTTCATCATATTATGTTTTTATATTTATTTGTTTTGTGATCTTTTTGAAATTTTATTCTTAGATGCATGTGATTTGAAGCTTGAATTTTCAATTGAATTTTAGTGGATACATAAATTTTGTGGTATTTTCTCATGTATTGGACATTATTCTACCCAATATCACAAGAATTTTAAAATGTTTTCATCCTGAGAAATAATCTCATTTAATTTATCAATTCATATTCTAGTTTTATATTTGTTTGGATAGGATATTGTGGCATCATGTTTCTAATAGATGCAAGAAGATCTTCATGTAGAATTCCAACAATGGGTATTGTCTGGCTATTAATGTGTATGTTGTTGGGAATTCCACTTTTGTTGTTGTATTCATGTAATGGGTATCTGAATCAGGTGATGTGATTCATACTTTAATAGTCATGTTCATTCATGATGTGTCTCCCATGGTGGCTCAAAATTCACTAACACCTATGTTGGGGAATGCTACTAATGTTAATCAAGTTCTTAGTGGAAATGGTGTAACAATTAATAATAACTTTAATGTAACTGTGGAACCACTTATAGGATCTCCTCAGGTTATTTTTGAGGCCATTAAACCAACTGGTAAATTGGATGGATTGGCTTACCTAGACTGGGTAGGCTCTTAACTTCCTTTTTTAAGGAGAAAATAATTTAATTAGTGGATAATGAAAGATATCAGCTGGTCACCCACAATAAAGTCAGTTGTGTACCTCTTTTTATCTACAGGGTGACAGGGAATAATTTTTCATTGAGGTATTCATAAAACATAACAATGAAATATAAGTTGGTATTGTAGAGGGTGATCATATTATTGGCGGGGAGTTAAATGGGAAGGAAGCACCTGAGGAAGGTGTAATTTACCCACTAGACATTAGTACTAGTACATTTAATTTATTTTACATTTCATAATGATTGATGAATAGGGATGTGTTCTGTGATGAGTTTTGTACCATTAATGAGGAATTTTGTTACTCTTATGATTGTATACATTCTTTTAAAAAAACATTATCATTTTAAATCAAGACATTGAGTCCCCTAATGAGGATGGTTAATCACAAAGCATGGATGTTCAAGATTATAATTTAAAGGATGGAAAGTAATAGAAGATATGGAGGCACCATAGTGGCCATGGTGGTTCCCTGGGTGGGGAAATAGTCATAAAAGCTTATGAATAAATGATCCATTGTCTTTTTGGTGGTGATTTTTGTGACACATTTTAATAGTAAAAGACGTCACATTCCTTGCTTCTGTACTTTTTTTAATAATATATTTAGGACCCTATGTTTTTAATTCGTGGTTCACACTGTTTTGAGTATATGAAAATATTTCTAATTATATTCAAATAATTATAAAAATATAAATATTTAAATAATTAATAAATAATGATAAATAGATGTAAATAATAAATATCTTTATTATATTTATAATTAAATATTATTATTAATTAAATATTATTATTATATTTATAATTATATAATTATATAAAATTATATAGTTATTTATAATTATATAGTTATTTATAATTATTTAAACTCATTTTTAATTATATTCAAATATATTTAAAAAAATGTGTTTAAAATTTTAATTATAGATACATATACATACATATATATATATAATTAAAAAATTAATATAAATATTTTTAACTAATAAAATTATTTATTATATTTATATTTGTTAATACATATTTCAAATATGGTGGATGTCTTCATTAGTCCCATGAATAAGGTGACTGATGATTCCATATTAGAAAACATGAATTTGTCCTCACCAGGATTTGATTGATATTCTGTGAGGGTTCAACAAATTTCACACACTTAATTACATGTGTTTCTAGAGATATGTGATGCTCTCGAGGATATAATTACACCATGGGTAGGCATTTTGGATAGGGATAAATTTATTCCCCACATTCGAGGTGACTCAATAGTTGATCATTATCAAATTTTGAGTAATAAATTGTTTTTATTTATCAATGAAAATATGATGTTCTTAGAAGAGAATATAGAGTCTTGTAATCACTTCATCATTATGTGGATGACCTCATAATCAAGGAATTAGGTATGGAATCTTATATAATTGAAGAAAAAACTTTTCTAGTAATGGTGTTTTGTTGGTAAAAAAATGGTGTCTCCCAGTTTGAAATATTTACATATAAATTTTCATTATCATGATTTTAAATTGATGTTATGGAGTGGTGTACTTTTCAACATGAAACCAAGGGTCCTTATATTTCAGGACCATGACCAATTGTTGGATTTTTTTTAAAAAAATAATATCATTGAATAGACTAGGATAATATATAAAGGAGATAATTGGTTTTATCTAATCTATGTAGCCTTTGTAATGATTCCATGGACATTATAACCCAAATATTTTTTAATGGGGATAATTATATGGCCATGTATGGGGATTATGCCCAAATTTTAGTCATTCTCGATATTATTTCAGTGCTTGTTGAAATAGTGTACTTTTTTTGGTGAATATAAATTTTGGCTTTCTATATATAATTATCTTATCCTTGATATTTTTGAACTCATTGTGTATTGGAAATGTTAAATATGAATTCCATTGGGGTTTTAGATTCTTTCATTTTAGGAAATATGGTCATCATCTTGACAACTACATGTTCATGTTCCCCACTACTAATGAGATATTTGATAACTTATAGGTGCACAATGCCTCTAGGAATGAATTATGATGCACATGATGTGGTGAAATTCCAGGGGGTGTATGATTGTTTATTTCCGGGTGAAATGGTTACCACGCCATATAGGCCAATGAGGGAGTGTGTGGATTTTATAATTCAATCCTCAATTTAATTTTTTAATGTGGATGTTTTAAATATTTTGAATATATGTACTAGGATTATCTCAGAACCTTCTATGGTCAATGATTTATATCTTAGTGGTGTTGATGTTGAAAACCATGATAAGGTCCCTCATCTGTTTTTGTGTCGTCTTAAAAGCCTACCGAATGATGATACTGTTGATGTATACGACTCACATCATGTGAGTGTTTTATCTTATTCTAAAGTTTTAATAGAATCTAATGGTGATATTGAATATGATTTTATCAATTCTAGAAATATATATGTGAAAACACATTTATTCTAAAATTACTAAGGTGTATAAAAAATCCCATGCCCTGGTGAGTTTTAATATTTTGAATGTTAGGGATTTGTCTTTCTATGCTGCTCAAGATATTTATCCTCAAAATCAATTTAATGAGGGTTCCACTCAATTAAAAAGGTACCATGTGAGTTGAATTTCTGTAAATGAAATAAAATTTATCCTTCCTGGAGGCAGGCATGCAGACTATATAGGCAATTACACCTGGTTGTAACACTTCTACATCTGTTATTGATGATCACCATTTAACAATGGATAAGAATGTTTATAAGGATGACTTTTTGAGTCATGGAAATGTAATTGATAACATAGTCACTGATGTTCCATGGAATGGTAAGGGTAACTTAATCTCCATGCTTGAGTCCATTAATAATGTGGAATTTGATCAACATTATCATGATGGACAAGAAATATCCTGAGTGAGAAATAAAAGGTCCACTTTATCTAAAGGTAGTGTGGATAGAGGAAATGTTTTCTAGTTTGTGTAGGGGTTTATGGATGAAGAGGTATCATCCATTATAACTCTGGAAGTATATAAATAAGACCGTTATTGATAGGTTTTGTTGTAAGAACTAACATATATAGAGGACCTTGTGCCTCTTTAACAGGGAATATAGACTAAAGTGGAGGTGCTACCACATGATGATAGTCCTCAAGAGCATATTGTTTCCATAGAAATTGTAGAACCTGGTAGAATGGATTCTAAAGAACAATAGTCATGTGTGGATAAGTGTGTGGCCAACAAAACACTTAAATATCAAGGTTTCCCTTGGGTTTCTTCTGTGTGGAGGAGAATACAACATCCTCAATGTCATTTCAAAGATCATAATTGTGGAAATAAGCAATAACTATTATGTCGTAGTATATTTTTTTCATTGTGAACTGTAGTGTATTGTGGATATTTAAATGGTGTGTATGTATGTGTGTCTTGTAACATAGAAAGGTTCTCCTTATTTCTTTTCCGTAATAATTTTTCTAGGCCATGGGGTTTTCTCTTGGTCTCCACAGGTTTGATATATACATTTAAATTTATTAATTATAATAATTAATTAATTATTAGTAGATGTTTATAACTGGAAATAGGTATATTTAGCACCTCTTTTTATATTATCATGGATAAAATACATCTTCATCTGCACAATTTTATAATCGCTAATAAAAACCACAATATGATTTATAAATTTAAACATAACTAAGTACCATAGTCATTCCTTTCATGATCTCTCTAAAATGAAACCATGTCACTGCTCTCCATCTCTCACTACCACCAGTCCTTTCCATCTCTCACCCATACTACCACTAGCCACCATCGTTGCTTCCCCCTCCCATCTATCATCATATTTTCCACCCCACACCTTCTCATATTCCTTTTTTGTAAGATCCCATCTAATTTTTCTCCCTCCCTTCCACCTTTACCACAATTCTCAGTCTTTTCAGCTACACGATGTGTTACCCCTCACCACTAGAAACTTTCCTTTCCCCACTATTGGAAAAATTTTCATCTTCCATTCATGTTTTGTACATTTTTAGTATTTATTTTTCTCTTTCTATGTTTCCCAATGGATTTGAATACGGCATCACCTCCCACTTGTGCATTAAATGGAAATCGAAAATTCTAGTGATCGATACATGTAATATGTCCCAATTTTCCACCAATATTTGTGGGTACCCTAAATTTTCATAGTAATTCTATATAATTTTGTTGAACATGTTCTAAGGAATTATTTTTCAATATATAATTATATAATTTTTTTAATTTTTTGATTATTGAATAAATAATATGAGTTTTATACATAAATATACATCAATATTTTAAAAATTTATGTTTTTATAATATAAATCATTTTTATATAATACCTTGTTAATAATATAACATTTATATTCAATCAAATTATTGGATTAGTTTATATAATGTATAAAACAATTATTTTATTCTATAAATATTTTTAAAATATATTATTATACATAAAATCACAATTAATTTTTTTTTGCAGTGAAAATTATATCTTTCAAAATATTTTAGTGACATATCTATTAAATTTTTAGATGATAAAATATTACTATTAACCAATATCGATGAATAATAGTGTATTTATTGTATCATGTTAATTAAATTTGTTAACTGAAATAGACATAAATATTCTAAAACTAATATAACATAAATGTATCAATTAATATATATAATATATTAATAAACAAAAATTGTAAATAATGACATTTATTGAATTGAATAATAAAATATTATTTGTTTAGGTATATATTTATTATAGCATGTTTCAAATATATTTATAACAAAAACAATAAGACAATTAAATGAAGTAGAAGTAAATTATTAGTTAATTAATGTATATATATATAAATATATGTATATAATAGAATATAAGTAGATATATATAGGTATAAATATATGTGCGTATATAAATATATGACATGTGGATTATACTTAAATCTGGAAATGTTTAAAAAAAATTCTTTTTATTGATGATATATTCGTAAACATGATTAGTACTATTACTAATTATATATAAGAATTTTCATAGTGGTAAAAAAATTAATTTAAAAGAAAAAAAATAAAACAAGTAATAAAAAATGGGAAATACATCTGTTATTTTCTTATTCAAATAACCTAAATGATTCTTTAAGTATGAAATTTTATGGGTTTCTATCTCATACATTTCGTTGTTTTATTTTGATATATATTAATATTACTGAATAAAATCGGATAAAGATGTGTCCAAAATGGATGGATTCCGATCATATAAAAAAGTATGAGGTTTTTGAAAATAGTTTATCATGTTTGAAAAAGATCATGCAAATAAAACCACTCAAATCATTTGTTTGTGTTTTTTCTGTTTTAATTCAAGGCTAATTAGACTATTGGAGTTGTAAAAACAATTTATCTATCCCAGAATATATCAATGTAATTAATGTTGGAATAAACATAGGAGAAAAGTGAATGTAGCTAGAGACTAGGTTATGTTTTTATATTATGGTTAACATGATTTGAGTACATGTATAGAAAATGATGAATACCATATCAAGGATGTGATGAGAAGTGTGAACAATGATGACGATCATACCTAGGAAATGAAAATGATAGTAGAGTATTAACATCTTGATTGTCCAAAATTGTTTGACAAGATAATGAGTTTTGAAAATATTATATTATATACTAGTTCTTATAAATATACAACATTATTAGCCAAACTAATTTTATATAATTCAAAAGTTATAAATGGATGGATTGATACAAATTTTACTAAAATAATTTATCTCTTGAATGATATAATCCAAAAAGATAATGAGAAACCTTATAGAAAATATTACACAAAAAAGGACAAATTCAATGGGTATGATACTTGAATGAATAAATGCATATCCAATTGATTGTACAGCATATCCCAAAGACCCCGAATCACTTATATAATACCAAATATGTGGTTCTTCATGATACATGAAAGATAAGTTAGGTCATATAAAACTTGTATGGTACATTGGAAATTATTTTATGGTTTTTAATTCTATATGGAAGGGAGGATACTATAATAAAATTTATGTGTCTTGTGGATAATTGAAATAATGATAGGAAATTTTTTCAACTGATATAATCTCTATAAAGAAAAATAATTGATCATATGTATCATTAATTTAGAAACAAGTTGAAAACCATTATTCATGAATCATTTATCGATGGAGTGAATCCTTTTGGATTTAGAAGCCGTATTCACTATACCTGTATTGTGATGTTGGTAAATTATAACATTCAATTACAGTTATGTATGAAATGAAAATACATTAGGTTTTATCTTCTAGTATTCAGCATAAAATAATTAGGTAAAGATATTGATGTTTATTTGTCTCTATTAAATGATGATTTAAATTTATTGTGGGATCCATGTGTTTGGTTTTATGAGGATTATAGAAATGAAGACATAATATTGAGAGAAATATTGTACAGGATGACAAATTACTTTTCTAATTATCAATGTTTTTCAGCATATAGAATTAAAAACTCATGGTAGTTCCATTTTGGAATATAGTGTATATTAAATTATATTGAAGAATTCATTGAAGACTATATTTCTAGAAAATCATATATTTCCACCCCAATAATATAATTATCAGTATTGGGGTATATCATTAAAATAGAGTTCAAAAGAACTACAAAAACATATTCACTTATAGGTGATCATCTATTTGAGAAATTGAATGATAAAATTACTACACATAGTGTAACAACTTTGAAAAACCTTAAAATAATCTATTGTAAATAAGAGATCAATTTTTTTTGTGAATTTCCATTCTTGAATTGTATTCATGTGATACATTTTATTGATTTTATGGATGTTGAAAATATATAATGTGATAATTTTATTGACACGTTTATAAATTCACCCAACAATTAATGTATGGAATGAAGGCTTCGTTGGATCTGACTAACATGGGAATTTAATATGATCTGGAACTAGAGATGTGAGAAAATGGAATTTTTTTACTCTAAATGTGTGCACACTTAATAATAGAAATGAATAAAAAAATTTCTTCTTCTGGAATGATGTAAATGTTATATAGGTCTATTATAAAAATATCAAGAATATCATGTTAATGAAAAATTTACATTAAAGGGTTTGAAATCACATGAATTTCATGTTTTAATGAAAGATCCAATGAAAGTGGATTTACATTTAATTTTTTCCTATTACATCCTACCATATATTTACCATGTGATATTTTATTTTAAATCTATATAAATAAGAGTTATAGACACATAACCACTTCCAAATATGGAATATGAAATTCTTTTCATATTATGTGGATTGGAGATGTCATTCCTTGGGATGTTCATTAATATGATGGTTCACATAATGGACCACTTGGTAAGAGATATTTGAATATTTATTCCTATAAATTATAGAAGAATGTACCCCATTGAACGATATATAGGATTTATAAGTTGTATGTAAAAAAAGTAATCTTGAAGGTTGTATTATGGGGATACATTTTGTCGAGGAAGACATTTAATTCCTTAACAACTACCTATTTTATTTGGAAATAATTGGTATACCATAATATCATCAAAGTATGATGATTTTTGGTTATTTGATTTCAAGAAAATTTGTATTAAAAATTACTATTGTAGATCAGGATCAATAACACCTTTAAATTTATAATGCCTTAAATAGGCTTCCCTATATGTTTAAAAACAAAAATTAATATTTAGATATTTGAATCCATCCAGTCCTAAAATATGGATATAAAATTAACATAATGAATAGTTTTTAAGAATATTTCAAAAATGTTTTTGTAGGAGTTGGCTAAAATTCAAACAAAAATTTGGAAATAGATTTATTGGATAGCCAGATGGCTATGTGTTCTTGTGTTATCTTGATATTGTTATCTAATTAAGGGTCATATATTCTATACACATGAATGTGATTAACACAATACCATCTAAAATAGATGAGATACACATGTGTATAATGTTAATAATGTATCTAGTACCATTGAATGAAATCCAATTTTTTTAATATGTCATACTTTAGTATAATCAAACAAATAAGAGTGTTGGATTATACAACATTCCATGAGACAATTTTTCAATGCATTTTGGTTGATAAAATTAGTGATGCCAAATTATAGGATATTTGATTCATTAAAGAGGATTATAGTAATTAATGGTACAAATAACTATGTTTTATATTGTCATCACATGTAGTAAATGTATTTTATGTTAAAACCCAATTAACTAAATGCAGTCTCATTTTCCATTATCAAAAAAACCACATAAGGGTCCAATTTCAATTATAATTATGATTACCATTTCAATATTACATAATAATCATTTATTACTGGTACCGTTGCTTATGAGGTCATTTATATCAAAGGAGACCACAATGAATGGATTTGAATACTTGACAGAGAGATCAAATACCATCAACCATTAGAAAAAATTGAGATCAATAATCAAGCCCTGACTATTTGAAATATTCATTGCATAAACTCATATTATTATTTTTTCACCGCTGAATTTATATTATATAATGAATATATTCAACCACTTCTACTGATATTGAAATGTGCATAATCCAATTAAAAAATCCCATGAAACCAATGGTTTCTCAACATATTAATTCAACCAATTTAGAGGAACAACATCTTTATGCAGATGCGAACACTACTAATCAAGAGGCACATATTATGTCCCTTAAAAAGTGGTGTATAAGTAAGATGCTGATAGAAAATAATATTGTGGTGAAAAATAAAGGCATAAAATATGGGTTTGGATAGGAAGCATGTGGCCAGACTGTTAACCCCAATATAAAGATATTTAGTAATAACATTAGGCTCATCACTCGCATGCATGTGCCTACTTATGAAGATTCATGAAAAAATGTTGTACCCATTCTTATGAAACTGATTTGGGAAGATATTAGCCTTATATTAGGATATAATTTATTAATATTATTAAGAAAAATAATGATGAAACATTGAATTACTCTTCATTATCCCATATAGGGTGCATTTATTTTAGATGAATCCAAAATAAAATTTGTATTAATGTCCGCAGTATAATATCATTGAGTCATTCCCACAATTCTTATAAAGTTTAATAAAAAACATGATTAAGTGATAATAATCCCATTGAAACAAAAATAATATATACATTTGATAAACTAGGAAGCATGGTATGTATTTATTGGATTTCATGAGGAGATATATCATAATGACCAAGAATTTTTTAAAACATATTTTTTCGTAAATAAATTTGTGTAAAATAATATTTAAAATGAAATAAATTAATAGCATTAATAATTATAATTAAATTAGTTTTCTATGAATGTAATTAAAATGCAAAATATTATAATTGGAAATAAAATATAAAATTGTGAAACTAAAATATGAACGTATGGATCATCCCAAACTACCTTTATCATCACCCCAATTGTAAATGATATAGAAATGGACAATAAATTTTCTAATCCAATGGAAATCCTTGTAAATAATGATATAACAATATGATAACCAGTTGTGAATTTTTAGTGAAAGATTGATGTGATTTTAATATTGTATAAAGGAAAATGTGATTGATGGAATTTGATCATTATATGAACATAAATCTATATGACCACTAGTTAGTATAAATGTTGGAAACTATATCCTTGGTTGATAATTTTCTATTATAATTATTGTTAATAATTAGTGGTGACATAGGTAATTGATACATAATGGGGAATCGTTGGCCTCCACTGGTAGAGTCGTACAGTCTGAAACCCTTATTCAAAACATGGGTGGGAGGTATCATCATTGGAATTCTTTGTTGGCCAATTCCAATAAAATCATTAAAAAGTTATGTACGAATGAAATCAACTTTGGGAGATCTTCAAGATATAATAGATTACCAATCAGTCGATGTTAGCTGAGGCACCCCTAGAAACATCGACCATCGCTCACCGTACCCATAGAGCATCTGTGTGGGTAATAAAGGGGATACATGTAAATACCATAGTTATTTAAAGATTAAAATAAATTCAATAAATAATATTATAATTCCATCAATTCCCATAGATACATTTTTCCTAATAAAATATATGTTTAACTAATATGAATTTATAATTTTAATTTTTTGTAAGAAATTATATGTAATTTTTTTTAAATATATAAATTTTTTATAAATAACTACTTTATTATGAATAATTTTTTAATTAAATTTCCTTTGAAAATAAATTTTATATAACTAATAAATGATGAAATAACTTTATAATTCTATTGGGATTTTATAATAAGTATCATAGATTTGAAAGTATCTTAAAAACAACCATTTTTCAATAAATAATATTTCATATAATAAAAAGATAAAATTATCCTTGTTATAAATTTCTTCTACTAAAGTAGACATTATTTATGAAATTATATCATCTCAATAATATTACGGTGACTTTATGAGAATGTTCTGAAATAATTTATCTTTTCATGAATAGGAATAAAATATAGTTTATTTTTTTGGAGATATTTTTTACCTAATATTTATTTCATAAAGATGTGATAATAAATTAAACAAAATCTACAGCCTAAAATAATTTATTTTATTAAAATTATGTATTTTAATATATTTTTTACAATTTTTAAAACTGTATGTTACTATCCAATGATAGAAAAAATAAATTATTGTAAAAAACCTTTCTTTGTTGAATAATTACATTTCCTTGCCAAAATAAATTTTAAAATTTCAGTTTGGTTCTGGTGGATTAAAATGAAAAAAAGTGAAGTAATTTTCCAAAACAATGATAAAAACCATGTTTCTCCAAATTGTTTTTCATTTTACCCAAAATATTTATTGAAGACATATATTTTTAAATTGGTAAACAATTATTACACTTCTCTTATATTTATGCACCAATTTATCCATTTCATTTCACTAAAAATCCACCCTCCATGAATATATGGTTTTTATTCCACCCATTTAGTTCCCCCAAGGATTTCTCAATCCCCCAAGGATTCATCCTCATGATCTAGAAACAACCCTTCCAGGTATGGGGAAACATCACTTCACTTTTTCATTCAAGTTCACTTTATTATGGGTTATGCCTTCTAATTTCAAAACAAGTTTAGTTTTACAACGTTAATTTATCCCCTTAATATAAAAATAGTATTTTATGGATATGGACCCCTTGAGATTTTTTATTTTTCCATTTTCTATAACAAAATTTTAAACCAGTTGTGCTGATGAACATTATTCTCAAGTTTTCTCTCATATCATCAAGAAATTGTCCTCACCGTTCAATGTTTGGGATCCAAAACCATTTTCATTTCTAATTATATTGACCTATATTTAAATTTTTTTTATTTTATTCGTCGATTTAAACAGAATAAACCCACTTTTCCATTTTGTGGGCTAAGAATGACGCAATGATAATGGGGAAACTTCACATCACTTTTTCATTCAAGTTCACTTTTTTATGGGTTAGGCCGTCTAATTTCAAAACAAGTTTATTTTTCCAACATTATTTTATCCCCTTAATATATAAATAGTATTATATGGATATGGACCCCTTGATAATTTTCCTTTTTCCCTTTTCTATAACAACATTTTAAACCAGTTGTGCAGCTGAACATGATTCTCAAATTTTCTCTCATATCATCAAGAAATTGTCTTCAACATTCAATGTTTGGGATCAAAAACCATTTTCATTTATAATTCTATTGACGTATATTTAAATATTATTTATTTTATTCATGGATTTAAACATTACAAACCCACTTTTCCATTTCATGGGCTATGAATGACGCAATGATAATGCTTTAATTAATTTTTTATGAAATGATTTTTTATGATAATCCTATTATTTAATCACCACATGTTATTAATGAAATTATTTATTATGATATATGTGGATTGCATGAAATTTTTGACAATTTGGCCTCTCCCACTAGTTGCCCCATTGACACGTGGTGACCACCTTGGGGCCCACCCACGTGCCTGAATGGGTCATCTGACTAATGATAGTCCCCACAGGCCAACACATGTCCTCTCTCCAGTGTGCTTTGTCCTCACTCACACACTCCTTGATAAACATCCCAGAAGGTCACCCATCCTAATCACTAATCCAGGCCAAACACGCTTAATTGTGGAGTTCTAATCAGACAGGCTCCCAAAAAGCAAGGTGCACCTTGTTGACATTAGTAATATCATTTATTCATTTAACCCTTAATCATTTTTGGGGTGTTACAATCACCCCCCCTAGAGCACAACGTCCTTGTTGTGGGCCCTACATCTCAACCCAGGCAGTGCAATGCACTTATGGCTAGGTTCCACCTCTGATACCAAATGTGACAACTGGGCCCTACCCACTAGTTGCCTTGCAAATACAAAATTCCCACCCTAGGGCCCACCCACGTGCATGAACGGGTAATCGGACTAGTGATAGTCCTCAGAGGCCAACACATGTCCTTTCTAGTGTTCTTTTTCCTCACTCACAGACACCCTGAGAAATATCCTAGAAGGTCACCCATCCTAATCACTACTCCAGGACAAACACGCTTAACTATGGAGTTCTAATCAGAAAGGCTCTCGAAAAAGAAGATGCACCTTCTCGACATGAGTCATATCATTTAGTCATTTAAACCTTTCTCATTTTGGGGTGTTAAGAAGGTAATACCCATGAATGGTTCACATTGATGAATATATACATCATTTTTTAATTAATTTAACTTATAGGGAAGTCATTTTTTTATACCTTGGTGAATAACCTTGGTAATTTTTATTTATGAAACCTTGGTGATAATCCTTGGTAATATGCTTGTGAATTATTCATTCAAATGATGTACCCACATTTATATGTTACTATTCACGTTATTTTTATTATTATATTCTTATTTATCATGCCTAATCATTATTCTTCAGGTTCTTATTGATACGTCTCTAGATGACATACCATATGTCTATGATTCTTTTTTCCCTAACTGGGCTTCAAACTCAACCATTTCCATTGATGTATATCCCAATGAAATCTAATATAGTAAATGTAACCATATTGTTACCACTAATAAATTTTCAAGTTGTTTTATAGGAATTTTTAATTTTTTCTACTATTATATTCCATATTTCTATGAAACTAAACATTAAAAGATCCCAAATTTGTTTAATGTAATTACATGTTCTATAATAATAACGTAGGATTCCATTGTTTGAATCAAATTATAGTTTTCTTTTGTTATTTAATAAATTCATGAAAACGTTTTAAAAAATCCCATGGAATGATATATATATATATATATGTATATATTATTGTATTTTAGTGAGTTTTAATTAAGTGGTTTCTGCGAAACTAAATATCTGTCTGGATACGAACAAGTGGATGTGGATCTGGAATATGTGTAAGTTGAGGTAACACTGACAAAAATCACATATAACTGAAATATAATGGGAACTAGTGCACTACAATGGGCCTCTATACACTCTTGGTTTGATTGTAACACCCCAAGATTCCACGGTACGCTTCTCTTTTAATAATACAGTAGCAAGTGTTGTACATAACTTCGAGTTCTAACACACACCACAACACATCAAAATAACGGTTATGAATAGTAATACCCACTTTTTAAAATTTTATAAATTTTATCTTTCAAAATGGACTTCATTTTTAGATTCGGAATATCGAAATTAGCATAGGGTGAATATTTGGTATTTTTCTGAAAACATTAAATTTTTGATAAACAGTGAAAAAACACTGAGTTATAGTTTAAAACCAAATTTTTATTTAAATTACTAATTATTTTATTTAAATTTAATTAAGGTCAAAATGGATACATAATTCCTATATAAATTCAATGTAATTCATTGGAGTTAGTTTAGAATAAATTTGGATATATAAAATTTTTATGGAAGTTTTCACCGTCTTTTACCCACCTCCTAGGTGAATTTTAGAATTCACATAAAATGATATTTTACCGCTTCTGTGAGTGGAATTTCAAAAATACAAGATACACGGTTAATATCATGGAGCAAAATGTGTTTCAATATGATAAAAATAATTTTTGATGAATAGTTACTTATTGCTTTTATTTACAATGGTTAAATGTAAATTGGGTAATTAAGGGTAATAATTATTTTAATATTACACTAACACATGTCCTAATTCTATTGGACAAGTGTATCTAGACAGAAAACAAACTTATGAATTAAATATTATCATTTAGTTCCACATGGATTAGATTAGGACATTTATTATTATTTTAATCAATGAAGAGTTAAAAGAGATAAAATCAATGTTTAATTACTAAAACATTTTTAATATAGGGTTATACATAATATAAATTAGATTATAAATATTCATATGAAATATAAAATTATTTCCTTCCTAGTGGTATTTTATTTATAATTTTTTTACCTTAAATAATTGAATTTATTTATGACACCTTGGTGATACAGTAATTTCCTAATAAATGAAATATTAAAATAATTGATATTATAAATATCAAAATAAATTTAATTTGAGACATTTTATGAATTTAAGTAATTTCTTGGGTTAATATGACATATTGGGATTGGTTATTAAAATTATTTACGAAGTAATAAAGCTTTTATGAAATTATCAATAACAAAATACCCAATAATGTCAAAATTGACTTAAAAGAGTTTTTAAAACAAATATTATATTATTAATTGATATTATATTCCTAAAAATCTAAGGATTGGACATAGGACTTATATCATGATAGGTTTATAATTAATGGACTACTTGGGGGTCTCTTAGAGTTATATATAATGTTTATTAACTATATAATATAAAAATACAAAGAGAAATGTTAAATGACAAACTATTTAACTAAGAGTTAAATATAAATGATATGGTAAATATTGTGACCCAAACTTGTCTAAAATCTATTGGATGAAAGTATTTCGACACATACCCACCTTATAATTTTAATATTTCACTTTTTAGCTATTAGAAACCGAATATGAATTTATTATAAATTGATACTTTCTGTTTTTCCTAAAGAGCCCCTCCTTCCCCTTATAAAAGGGCACCACTTCTATCCAATTGTTCATACCTTCAAAGCCTTTTGTTTCTAAAAAACTCATCCCAAATACACTCTCTAAAATATTCCCTTCATCATATAGGCCTTAATTTATTTAGAAATCCATCCTATGGAGCCCTTTTTATCAAATCAAAAGGAATAACCTAAAGAAGAGGTAATGTTTTCAACACCATCTTTCAAATTCCTTCCTTCTTCAACTTCTTCTTTCTTTGTTATTACCATTCTAAAATAATAACTCCATTATTTTTTATATACAATGATGTTATTATAGATATGATACAACCATATTTAGTATTCTATTTATCCTTTGAATGACATGTCACCAAACATGCGTACACACGTCTTACCGCCCCCACATCGTGGTGTAATTGTTAATCAAAACATTATTATTTGGATGGGTAAAATAATGATGTTTAATTAATTTAAATAAAAAATATAACATGATAATTATTATGTATATATGATATATATCCAATTAAATATTATTATAATATCAAAAGAGTCATATTGTCGCTCGTGCGTACATACAGACTACCGTCTCCACGAATGTGATGAGATTCATTCCCCATCGTATCCATTCAAGTTTAATTCTAATTTGATTATTATAAATAATGTTTAAGGACTTGATATCATTCTGGATATGAATAATATACAACCTATCCATAAAATACCTGACTACTATAACAAAACATATAAAAGAAAATGAGTAACTTACCACCTGAAACAACGATAATACTAAGATATTATTAACAAAGCAATGTTAAAAGATCATAGATAATATCATATTAATGTATGTGATTATTGTATAATATAACAACAATTAGTTCACCATTATACATGAGGTTATCCAACCACCAACCAAGGAAATGTACAATATAATGGATTATTTCACAATCTCTTCATTATCCGAGGTTGTTTATACATAATTTAATACATGGACCTCTTTATCATCCACATCCATGTTTCATAAAAATATATTTCAAAACACTCTCACTATTTTACAGAATATGGGTTAAATTCATTTATACCCTTTTTTGACTTTTTGTAAGATGTTTATAAAGAAATATTTCTGTCATTTTCCAAACAAGGTTTTTTTTAACCTTTACGATAGAATTAAGGTAAGAATTTCTTTTTTTAACATATACGGCGGGTACGGCTATTTTCTACAGTTATAAACTCGTCAAATCTTCCCTTATAAAGTTATAAGAATATTTTCAAAGTAAATGTTTTATTTTATAAAAATGTGACTCTTAAATTATTTCAATATATAAAGAGATAATTATCCAAAAGGGGTTTTGATTTCATCTATGTCAAAATCCTTTGATGGATTTTAAGTGTATTTGGAGTTGATTTATTAAAATACAAAACATCGATATAATATTGAAGGTTTTGTGATATTTTTGACTATGGATGTGCTATTTTTACACCATTCATATTTTATGGTTAATGGATTGAAATTTCGTATTATAGTTTTAATATGAATGTTTACAATATGTTTAAACATTTTCATATGAGGATTGTATTGGATTTAGTTTGTGATGGGTGGAGCCCGCTATAGCTCATCGTCGCATCGGTAGTTCACTTGAGACAACTAGACGTGTAATTGGCCGAGGCCCTATCCCAATTTGATTTATGTTTTTGGAGGAGGCCTTAATCATTTTTATACGTCTTTGTCGAGGCCTTAACAAAATGCTTCAGAATGTCGGGAATTATACATTCCCTCATCATGGAAATATTATTGATGGTTCATGTGGTCATTCGACTAGTAGAATACCCATGATTATGTTTTATTATTGCATTATTTACTGAGCTAATATTCTTTGCATAAAAGTAATCATGTTTATTATTGTTAAAGGCATATGGTTTAAATTAGTTACCATGCGTAATATTTATGTTATTTTCCATTGTATTACTTACCCTTACTGTGCGTTTGAGCTCACCACTTTCTTATGTTTTATTTTCCCATGATATGAACAAGTTAGTTATGAGTGACCATCAGGCATAATCTAGGAGGGTTGGATGTCTCTAATGATATATATTTTTGTTTTATTTCTTTTCATGTTGTAAACATAAACTTATTTATGAATCTTGATTCCAATAATACTAAATTGATCAGTCTTTTGAGACTTGATTTCCTTATTATCATGACAATGTTATGCAATAATGCACCGACTCTAGGTAACTGGGGCCAGGGAGTTACATTTGGTATCAGAGGAAGTTTAGTACAAACCATTGAAAATAGATTTAGACAAACTTTGATTAGAGCACGTAGCCATAAGATAGAATTTGGGGATTAGTATAGAAGAACATCCTAGAATTTTGTTATTGTAGATAATTTGTGTGTTTTCCGAGAAATGCAGCTTTGTCTGGATATGAGTAGGTAGAGGCGGCTTTGGCATAGATGTACCTAGGGGCAAAACCAGATAACACAGCTTTGAGCTAGACTCGAACGGGAACTGGTGCACGACAATGGGCCATGTTGCACTCTTGGTTACGACACTCCAGGGGGATATGCTTAGGATAATTATAATTTTCTTTAAAAACCATTCTTAAAGGTTTATGAGTATATACTTATTCAAAGAAAACATTTTTTTATGATTATGGGTTATACCCATAAACTTTTGAATTTATGTTAATTTTTTTAGAAGTTTGGAAATATATATTTTGATTCATAAACTAATCTAGTTTATGCCATTTCTTAGAAATGGTGCCTCGTGGAAGGAATTAAAACTGTATCAATGTATGCACTCCATTTATGTATTGCCCCCTGCACAAGATAATTATAGTGAATCTAGTGATGAAACTGGTGCTGAACAGCTAATCACCATACTGGGACAACTCACTCAGGTTATGAATAATAACCTTACCCGTATGGAGCAACTGATCCATAGCGTTGAGGATCAATTTTATATCTCTTCATGAGGCAACAACCACCAATATTCAATGCAATTACAAATCCCTTAGTAGCTGAGCAAAGGATAAAATCTTTAGAGAAAATATTCCATACCTTGGGGAGTAGTGAAAGGGAAAAATTTATCATGGAAGTTTACCGCCTCACTGAATATGATGATCAATGGTGGTCATTTATTCCAACCATGAATGAAGATTATGAAGTAACAAATATGGAATGGAGGGAGTTAAAATATCTATTTTTAGAAAAATACATTCCTCCTGACCATCGAGCAGATATGGAAAGGCAATTTCTGAGTCTGAGACAAAAGGAGGATGAGAATGTTGAAATGTATGAGGCCAACTTTACAAGGTTAGTAAGGTATGCTACAGATTATATATGTAACCCAAGAAGTAATATTGATTGTTTCTTTGAAGGGTTAAAATTGTTTCTTCATCAAGCATTGTTCTCACAATCCTTCTTGTCATATGACGATATTGTCTCATTTTCTATCCAGACAGAAAACGAATTCTCTATGTCTTATGACATTAAATCAAAGAAATTGAAGAAGAGATCTGCTGGACACTCTCAGAAAGGAAATAAGTAAATAGGGATGAAGGGAAGAATTGAGTTTCCACCGTGTGATAATTGCCTAAGGAAGCACCCTAGTGCCTATCTAAAAGGAAAATGTGTATGCTACAAGTGTGGATAGAAAGGCCATCTAGCTGGTGATTGTAATGGAAATAAAAATGTTACCAATTTTCAATGCTACAATTAATGGTAGATGTGACATTATGAAAATTAATTTCCGAAGCATTAGTGAATCTTACCTCAGAAAGGTCCAAGGGATCAAGGCCAAGCTTATCCTATCACTAATGCTGATATAGAATCTCTGAAAGACATGGTGGCAGGTAATTTGAATGGTTTCCTCAAGTTAAAAAAATGCTTTATTTGATTCTAGATCATCGTACTGTTTCATATCTTCCCGGTTTTCTAAAAAAATTTGATAATTCCAATTTGAATTAACAAGAGAGTTTTCAGTTAAAACTCTTAAGGGAAGTATCATTGCAATAATGTTTTGTGAATCAGTCCCCATTAGAGCATATAAATGTTCTTTATCCGCTGATCTCATCGTCATACCTATGACTGAGTTTGATATAATCCTCATGTGGATTTTCTTTCAAGCCATGATGCGAAGATTTATTGTAAGAAGAAGGAGGTTAAATTTGATTATGATGATGATGAGGAACACCTTATCTTTAGAAAAGAATCGTCACCACGTAATTCTTACCTAGATCCACCCCCAGTAGCTCAACTAAATTTAATTATTAGGGAAGAAGAGAATGAAATGACTTTGGGTGAGGAAAAGAATGTTCAAATATAATATGTACTTATTATGAGAGAATATGTTGATGTGTTTACGGAAGATTTACCTGGACATC
Source organism: Viscum album (assembly GCA_963277665.1). Taxonomy (NCBI): domain Eukaryota; kingdom Viridiplantae; phylum Streptophyta; class Magnoliopsida; order Santalales; family Viscaceae; genus Viscum; species Viscum album. The sequence goes on from OY728156.1 coordinate 963,497,849, forward strand.
CTCTAGAACAAGAAATTGAGATTTCCATTGATTTAATTCCTGGTTCATAGCCTATATCGAAGACCCATCAAAGAATGGACACTGTGGAATTAGTTGAACTTAAGAAACAACTAGAGTAATTGAATTATAAGAGATTTATTCCACCTATTGTTTCACCATGGGGAGCCCTTGTCCTTTTTGATAAGAAAAAATATGGATCTATGAAGTTATGTATCAGCTACAGGGAAATAAATGATATAACAATAAAGAAAAAGTATCCCCTACCTCGCATTGATGATTTATTTTATCAAATTCATGGAGCTTAATACTTTTCCATGATTGAACATTGATCTGGATACCATCAATTGTGTGTGAATAAGGAAGAAATTCTGAAGACTACATTTCAAACCAGGTACAGGCATTACGAGTTTACAGTAATGCCTTTTGGATTGACTAATGAACCCTCTATATTCATGGATCTATTGAATATATTTTTCAATGAATATCTCAATGATTTAATGGTGGTATTTATTAATGATATCTTGGTATACTCAAAAAGCTACGAGGATCATGTAAATCACTTGTGCATTATCCTGAAGGCTCATAGAAGACATGAATTGTATGTGATGTTTAGAAAGTGTGAATTCTGGCATCAGGAGATTTCTTTTCATGGCCATATTGTCTCTATGTATGGAATCTCTGTTGATCCTTATAAGACAAGAGCAATCCAAGAATGGTCAGCACCGACGAGTACAACCGTGGTATACAGTTTTATTGGATTAGCAGGTTAGTATCGGCGTTTTTCCCAGAACATTTCCCTATTTTCTAACCCATTAACAAAGCTCACACATAAAGGGAATAAATTTGGATGGACAAAAGAGTGTGAATAATGTTTTTATGAACTGAATAGAAGATTAATCAATGCTCTTATATTGTCTCTACAGTTTGGAAATGATAGGTTTGTTATTTATAGTGATGCATCCAAGAAAGGACATGGTTGTGTCCTTATGCATAATGATAGAGGTATTGCCTATGCATCACGACAGCTGAAAATTCATGAGAAAAACTATCCTACTCATGAACTTGAGTTAGCTACTGTAATATTTGGTTTGAAAATATGGAGACACTATCTCTATGGTGAAAAATTTGAGATTTATACTGATCAGAAGAGTTTGAAGTATATATTCTCATAGAAAGAACTCAATATGAGGCAAAGGATATATCTTGAACTACTCAAGAATTATGATTGTACAATACACTACCACCTGGGGAAGGAAAATAAGGTGGAAGATGCTTTGAGAAGAAAGGATCATGGAGTTTTGAAAAAGATGAGAGTTGAAAAGGATCCTATATACATGAATCTAGAAAAGATGGATATGGGAATCGCCATGGAAGGTGAAACCTCAATACTTTTTCAAATGGTTTCCAAAACATCTTTACCATAAAGGATAAAGAGTTCTCAGACCGGTGATGAAGAGTTTCAAAAGAAGATTAAAGCATTGAATGATGGTAGATTGAGTGACTTTGTGTATGAAGATGGAATCTTGAAATTTGGGAAGAGACTTTGTGTTCCCAATATACATGATCTAAAAATAGTGTTGTTGGATGATGCTCATAGTTCCAATTTCTCTATACAATCTCGGTTCACCAAAATGTATAGATATTTGAAGGAACGTTTTTGGTGGGACAAAATGAAGAGGGGGATTGGTGATTTTGTGTCCAGAAGTATGGGTTTTCAACAAGTGAATGCTGGAAGGCAACAGCCTGGAGGATTCATACAACCGTTCCCATACCTGAGTATAAATGGGATAATATTACGATTGACATTATCATGGGACTAACAAAGACTCCTAGAAGGAATGATGCAATATGGGTTATTGTTGATTGTCTTTCCAAGTCAGCACATTTTCTATCTATAAGGGAGGATTTACCACTCAAACTCCTAGAAAGACTATATATTATGATGTTGTGAGTCTTCATGGAGTACCCCTATCGATTGTTTCTGATTTTGATCTCCATTTTACATCATGATTCTAGAAGAGTCTTCAAAAGGCCTTGGATGCTGACCTTTATTTGAGCACTGCCTACCACCCTAAAACAGATGGACAATCAGAACGAACTATTCAAACCTTAAAATACTTGTTGAGATCCTGCTCACTTGACTTTCAAGGTATGTGTGATCAATATTTACCTCTGGTAGAAATTTCCTATAACAATAGCTTCCATTCAAGTATTCAGATGGCACCATATGAAGCGTTATACGGAAAGAGATGTCTCACACTAACCTATTGGGAAGACATTGGAGAAATAAAACTTGTAGGCCCAGAACTGGTGTAGGAAACGATGGAAAAGGTGAAGTTAATCCAAAACCACCTCAAAGCTACTCAAAGTTGGCAGAAGAGCTATGCCGATAACCGAAGGAAGGATTTGGAATTTCAGGTAGGAGATCATGTTTTCTTGAAGGTATCTCAATGGAAGGGAGTTATACATTTTGGTAAGAAGGGTAAATTGAGTCCCAGGTACATCAGACCTTTTGAAACTCTATAACAAATTGGGGATATAGCTTATCATTTGGAAATGCCGCCAAATCTCTCTAAAGTTCACGATGTGTTCCACATATCACTATTGAGGAAATACATGCCTAACCCAATGCATGTACTCACCTATGAGAAATTATAACTAGAACCTGATATGTCTTATTTCTATGAGCCCTTCATGATTCTTTATATGAGAGAACAAGTACTGAAAAACCAGATGACTCATCCGGTAAAAGTTTTGTGGAGAAACCATAAGATGGAAGAAGCAACGTGGGAACGCGAGGAACATTTGATGAAGAACCACCTGAGCATTTTCATACCGTAGTATTTGTGAAATATCGTGGATGAAATTATATGAAGGAGGGGAGAATGTAACACCCAAAGCTTCAACGGTATGCTTCTCTTTTAATAATACAGTAGTGTGTGTTGTATGCAACTTTGAGTTCTAACACACACCACAACCAAACAAACTAGCCGTTATGAATAGTAATACCCACTTTTTGAATGTTTATAAATTTTTTCATTCAAAATGGACTTCATTTTTGAATTTTTAATATCAAAATTATCTTATGGTAAATTTATGGTATTTTTCTGAAAACATTTAATTTTTTATTAATAGTGAAACAACATTGAGTTATAGATTAAAACCGAATTTTTATTTAAATAATTATTTATTTTATTTAAATTTAATTAAGGTCAAAATGGATACATAATACCTATATATGTTCAATGCAATTCATTGGATTTAGTTTAGAATAATTTTAGATATATAGATATTTTATGGAACTTTTCACCGTCTTTTAGCCACATCCTATGGGAATTTAGAAATTCACATAAAACATTATTTTACTGCATCTGTGAGTTGAATTTTGAAAATCCAAGAGACGCGGTTAATATTAATGAGTAAAATGAGGTTCAATAAGATAAAAATAATGTTTTGTGAATAGTAACCTTTTACTTTTATTTACCATGGATAAAAGTAAATAGGATAATGATGGGTAAAAATGATATTAATAATACCCTAAAACATGCTCTAATTCTATTGGACAAGTTTATATCTACGAAAAAAACATAGGATTAAAATATAATCATTTAGGTCCACATGGATTAGAATAAGACATTTATTATTATTTAATTCAAAGAAGAGTTAAAAGAGTTAAAATCAATTTTTAATTACTAAAACATTTTAACTATAGGGTTATACATAAGATAAAATCAATTATAAATATTAATTAAGAATATAAAAATAATTCCTACATAATGGTATTTTATTTATAATTTTTAGACATTAAATAATTTAATTTCATTATGACACAATGTTGATGTAGTAATAACCTAATTAATGAAATATTAAAATAATTGATATTATAAATATCAAAATAAATGTAATTTGAGAATTTTTATGAATTGAACTAATTTTACAGGTTAATATGACATATTATGATTGGTTATATAAATTTTGTTCGAAGTAATAATGCTGTTATAAAATTATCAAAAACAAAATATCTAATAGTGTCAAAATTGTCATAATAGAGTTTAAAAAAAAAATATTATATTATAAATTGATATTCTATTCCTAAAAATATAAGGATTGGACAAAGGACTTATATCATGATTAGTGTATACTTAATGGACCACTTGGGTGTATCTTGGAGGTATATCATCTGGTTATTAACTATATAATATAAAAATACAAAGAGACATGGTAAATGTCAAACTATTTAACTAAGAGTTAAAAATAAATGATAATGTTAATTTAGTGACCAAACATGCTTAAAATCTATTGGATGAAAATATTTCAACCCATACCTTCCTTATAATTTTAATAATCAACTTTTGAGCCATTAGAAACTGAATATGTATATATTATAAATTAATACATTATGTTTTTTCTAAAGATCCCCTCCTCCCCCTTATAAAAGGGCACCACATCTATCCAATTCTTCATTCCTTCAAAGCTTTTTGGTTCGGCCACCCTCTCCCCAAATACCGTCTCAACAATCCTACCTTCATCCTAGAGGCCTTCGTTTAGTCATAAATCCTTCCTATGGATCCCTTTTGATCAAATCAAAAGGAAGAACTCGAAGAAGAACTAATGTTTTCACCACCCTCTTTCATGTTCCTTTCTTCTTAAACTTCTTATTTATATGTTATTCCCATTATATAATAATTACTCCAGTATCATTAATATACAGTGATTTTATTATAATTATTGTACAACCATATTCAGTATTCTATCTATCCATTGAATGACGTGTCACCATACGTGCGTACGTATGGATTAACGTCTCCATGTCGTGGTGTAATTGTTATTCAAAACATTATTATTTGCATGGGTATAATAATGATGTGTAATTAATGTAAATAATAAATATAACATGATAATGATTCTGTATATATGATATATTATCCAATTATATATTATTTTAATATCAAAAGTGTGATATTTTCACTTGTGTGTTCATAGGGACACCCAAATCCACAAACACGATGAGATTCATTCCCCATCATATCCATTCAAGTATAATTCTCATTTGATAATTAAAATTAATGTTTGAGGACTTGATATCATTCTTGATATGAATAATATACAACCTATCCATAGAATACTCGACTTAGTTAACAAAACATATAAAAGAAAATGAGTAAGTTAACACCTGAAACGACAATAATACTATGATATTATTAACAAAGTAATGTTAAAAGATAATTTATGATATCATATTAATGTATATGATTCTTGTATAATTTAACAAAAATTATTTCACCATTATATAAGAGTTTAACCTACCCTCAACCAAGGAAAATTAAAAGGTGAGGGTTTATTTCACAATCTCTTTATTATTAGAGGTTGTTTTTACATAATTATCTACTAGGACCTCTTTATCATCCATGTAACACCCCAAGATTTCATAGTGTGTTATTTCTTCAAAATAATTCAATAACATGCACTACACGCAACACCGAGTTCAATCACACCATGACTTACCAAAAAAAAGGCCATTAAAAAGGGGTTATGAATAGTATTAACTAAATTTTAAACTTTATATAATCCTTATAATTGTAGAATCCATAATATGAGTTTCTTAGAAATAATGCAAGAACAGATTCATTTTCAGTATTGCACTTTTATCAACTTTTAATAGTGAAACATTTTTAAATACAATATTTTAAACTTTTTGACTAAATGAGGAAATCAAAAAAATTAAAATGAAAAATCCCAAGCTTCCACTGCACGCTTTCCTTTGAATAATACAGTAGCATGTGTTGTATGCAACTTCGAGTTCTAACACACCACAACCAATCAAACTAGCCGTTATGAATAGTAATACCTACTTTTTGAAATTATATATTTTTTTTATTTCAAAATGGACTTCATTTTTGGATTCGGAGTATCGAATTTATCCTAAGGTGAAATTTTGGTACTTTTCGGATAACTTTCATATTTTGATGAATAGTGAAAATTACTAAATTTTAATTTAAAATAACTTTTTTAATCAAAATAATTAATTGTGATAAATTATGAATTTGAGTGGTTTTAAAGTATATTTAGAATATATTTTTACCATTTATTATAATGTTAGTCATTGGACATAATTTTACAATTAAACCGAACATAAACAAGTGTCAATCTTTTGATAGTTATTATCTCTTTAAAAACACGCTTTTTGTTTTGACAGCGTGAATTAATTTTAAATTAATTTCTTCCACTTCTGTGTTTTGAATTTAGAAAAATGGATTCCATATTTGGAATCAGGATGTTCAAATTGTGTAAATAGGTAACTTTTATTTTTAGACATTTTGAATAATTACTGCGGTAAATATTTTATTTACCATGGTTAAGGGTAAATCCTGTAAATAAGGGTTAAAATATAATATTATAATAATAATAATTACCCTAAAACGTGTCCTAGAATTTTTTGTTGATACATGTTCGACCATAGGCATCTTTGGGTCGATTTGGGGACCCCATGGTGCCACTTGTAGATGATAGGGACACTTTATTTTAATTATGTTAAAATGATTACAAAAATGACACAAGGATATATCTCTTCGAAAAACAATTTGTATATAGGGTTATATATGTTGGATTTTAGATTATAAATATTACATAGAATGATAAAAAGATTTCCTACACAATTATATTTTATTTATAATTTTTAGAAATTAAATAATTAAATTTATTTATGACACAATGATGATGTAGTAATTACTATAATAGTGAAAAATCAAAATAATTGATATTATATATACCTAAATAAATATAATATGAAACTTTTAATTAATTACACTAATTTTCTAGGATAATATGACATATTCGTATTGATTTAATTAACTTTTTTCTAAGTAATCATTCTGTTGTGAGTTTCACAAAAATCAACTATTGAATAGTGTCAAAATTGACATAAAAGAGTTTTTAAAACAAATATTATATTATTAATTGATATTAAATTCCTAAAAATCTAAGGTTAGTACAAGAGACTTATATCATGATAGGTGTATCATTAATGGACCACTTGTTGGTCTCTTGGATGTATATAGTAAGTTTATTAACCATATTATATAAAAATACAAAGAGACATTGTAAAAGTGAAACTAATTAACTTAGAGTTAATACTTAAAGATAATGTTAATATAAGTACCCAAACCTGTCTAAATTCTATTGGTTGAGTTGTTTTCGACCCATCCCCACCTTAACCTTTGAATAGTCAACTTTGGAGCCATTAGAAACCGAATATGAATTTATTATAAACTAATATCTCTAGCTTTTCCAAAGGTTCCCCTCACCCCTCTTATAAAAGGGAACTCCTCCTTCTCATTTATTCACACCTTAGTTTGATCAGAAATCCAGCCTAAGCAGCCCTTTTGATCAAATCAAAAGGAAGAACCCAAAGAAGAGGTAATGATTTCACCACCCTTTTTCCAAGTTCATTACTTCTTCCACTTCTTCTTCTTTTGTTGTTACCATTCTAAAATAATAACTCCAGTATCATATATATACTGTGATGTTATTATAAATATGGTACAACCATATTCAATATTCTATCCACCCTTTGAATAACATGTCACCATACGTGCGTACGTATGGCTTACCGTCTCCACGTCGTGGTGTAATTGTTATTAAATATAATATTATTTGAATGGGTATAATAATGATGTGTAACTCATGTAAATAATAAATATAACATGTTAATGATTCAGTATATATGATATACCATCCATTTATATATTAGTTTAATATCAAAAGAATGATATTGTCTCTCGTGCGTACGTACGGACTACCGTCTCCACGAACGCGATGAGATTCATTCTCCATCGTATCCATTCAATTATAATTATCATTTGATGATTTAAAAAATGATGTTTAAGGACTTGATATAATTTTGGATATGAATAATATACAACCTATCCTTTACAAACATGTCATACGTAACAAAACATATAAAAGAAAAAAAGTAAGTTAACTCCCGAAATAATGATAATACTAAGATATTATTATCAAATCAATATTAAAAGATCAAATATGATATCATATTAATGTATATGATTCTTGTATAATTTAATAACAATTATTTCACCATTATACAGGAGGTTATCCTACCCCAACCAAGGAAAAGTACAAGGTAAGGGTTATTTCACAATCTCTTCATTATCCGAGGTTGTTTATATGTAATAATCTACTAGGATATCTTTATCATCCACATCCATGATTCTTCGAAATGTATTTCAAAACATTTTTATTATTTACAAGAATATGTGTTAAAGTGATTTATACCCTTGTTTGACTTTTTATAAGAGGAATGTTTCCGTCATTTTCAAAACAAGGTCCTTTTTAACCTTTTCGACAAAATTAAGGTAATAATGTTTTTTTTAACTTATACGGCGAGTGCGGTTATTTTACGCCATTATAAAATCTTCAAAGCTTTCCTTACAAGCTTATAAGAATATTTTAAATGAAAATGTTTTATTTTTTTATGGCTCTAAAATTATTTCAAAAATAGAAAGAGATATTTCTCCAAAAAGTGTTTTGATTTCATCTATGTCAACATCCTTTGATGGATTTTACGCTTATTTGAAGTTGATTTATTATGATACCAAACATCTATATTGTATTGATGGTTTTGTGATATGTTTGACTGTGGATGTCCTATTTTTTTACCATTCATAGTTTATGGTGAAATTATTGACATTTCGTATGCTAGTTTTAATACAAATGTTTTTGTTATGTATAATCCTTTTCATATGGGAATGCATTGGACTTAATATGTGACGGGTGGAGCCCGCTATAGCTCCTCGATGCATCAGAAGGTCTCATGAGACAATCTAGTGTCTTGGCACAAGGCCTTGGCAAAATCTTATTTGTACTCTTGGCACGAGGCCTTGGCTATGTGGTTATGATAGTCTGGCATTATGCATTCCAACATTATGAAAGTGGTTATTGATATTGCATGTGATTATTAGATTAGTAGAATATCCATGTGAACAAGTAAATGGCATTATTTCATTTTACTTTTTCCATACTATGTTGAAGTTCAAGTTTAATAGGCTTTTTTTTAGTTATACATAGCCTTAAATGTTTATTCTTATTTATTAATGTTTCCGGTATATTGTTATCCTTACTGGGCATTTGAGCTCACCCCTTTTCTATGTTTTATTTTTCCCAGGAAGTGAAGAAGTAAATTATGAATGACCTGCAGGGATATTATGTGGGGATATGAGTGTGGTTTATGGAGACAATATGTTGTTGTAATAGTTTTTCATTTTATGATGTAATGTAAGACATATGAATATATCTAGTGTTTCCAAGGCTACTAAACCAATCGGTATTTCGAGATTTGGTCTTTCTTGTGATCATGAAAATGTTATGTAATAATGCACCGACTCTGGGTAACTAGGGTCGGGTCATTACAATTGGTATCAAAGGAAGTTTAGTACAAACCTTGGAAGCTGGATTTAGATAAACTCTGATTAGAGCACATAGACCTATGATGAACTTTGGGGATTGGTATAGAAGAACTTCCTAGAATTTTGGTATTGTAGAGATTTTGTGAGTTTTCCGAGCAATACATCCCTATCTGGATACGAGCAGGTAGAGGCGGCTCTAGTACAGATGTACCTAGGGGTAAAACCCGAAAACACCGCTTTGAGCTAGACTCGAACGGGAACTGGTGCACGACAACGGGCATTGCTGCACTCTTGGTTACAACACTCCCGGGGGATATGCTTAAGATAATTCTCATTTTCTTTACAAACCATTGTGAAGGGTTTATGAGTATATACATCCTAAAAGGAAACATTTTTATGATTATGGATTATATCCATAAATAGTTCAATTTATGTTAAGTGTTTTATAAGTATGGGATTATGTATTTAGATTCATAAACTGATCTAGTTTATTCCATTGTTTAGAAATGGCACCTAGTAGAAGTAATGAGAACTCCAGAAATGCACATGATACAAAGAGAACGAAGGATCATATATTTCATGGTCTTAAGCCAGAATTTATAAGAGAAATAGTCTCGCATGTATTATCATCATATGAAGAAATAATATCATGTGTTGATAAGATAAGTAAAGTGTTTACTGAGTCCTATGGATTTGAAGGGAAGCAAGAGAATAAAAGGATGGAAGAGAGAAAGATGGATAAAGGGAAGAGGAAAAAGATGTATTTTCCCATATGTGATAACTGTGGGAAGAAACACCCTGGAACTTTCCTGAAAGTAATGAGAGTTTGTTATAAGTGTGGAGGAAAGGGGCACAAAGTACGTGACTATAAGGGTAAGAAAATGGTTTCAAATGTACAATGCTTCATTTGCAAGGAGTTTGGACACTACACGAACTTATGTCCCAGTCATCAGACTATGCCCCAAATGATGCTATTGGATAATAATCAAGTTATGATACTACCACAGATAAAGAGTAATGATTAGTGTTCTTATGTTGATTATGTCAATTGAGTGTTGTATCAACAATGTACATGTTATAATAATTTTGGAGTATATAAGGATTGTACTGCAGTAATATTTCATTAAGGACTTGAGATTGTGTGGAAAAATGAAAAGTGACTCAATAGAAGGATAAATTTGTGTAAAATATATGGTTTAGAGAATGATACACCATAATATAGTTCTGATACCGAGGTAGTGATTTTGGAATAATACATGATTGTTTTGGATAAATTATATTGGATATTCTTGACTACCTTGGAACTGATTAATGATTTGTATATTCCATCATTGTTGGGGTTTAAAACATTTTTGGATTGATGAAGTTTATCCAGCATTCTATATGGAATAAGGGAGCATTAATGTAATCAATAAAGAATAATGTAATTCAGGATGTTTCATTGTATTAAAAGAATACATGATGAAGGTATTCATATGCTATTACGGGGTAAAAAGGATCTAAATTATGTTTACCTTCCTTATAAATGTTGGACTATGAGTTTGGACAGAAGTATTTTGGATAGTTCTAGTTTGGATTATTTTGGATTGCCATAAAAGGACAACCCGGAGGTCGGGCGGCAACCCGTCGCGACCGGCAAGGCCGCGAGACTTGAACCTGCAACCGAAGGGCGACAAGGGTGTATCACCTACCACTGGCCCATGAGTTGTCCTGGATTAAATAATGTAGTTTTTTTAAAAAAGATCTGTTAGATGAATTATAAATTCATTTTTTTGGAACCCTGTACGAATAGTATAAATAGAAATTTCTTTTTACGTTCTATTATGTTTTATAGTGAAAGTTGAATTTGTGGTATAAATTTATCAATGGATAAAACTCTACTTATAAATTAAGTATATCTCCTTATGATCTTAGCCAATCTCATAAATAAATTCCTCAACATTAATAAAAGGAACTTAGAACAAAAATATTGTCCAAGATGGTACCTTAAATCATCACTAATTTATGGCTTTGGGATTGTTGGCCTTTTCATAGCCATGTTCTCTACCACTCTCCATCAGATAATTGATGTTTAGATTTCTCTTACATATCCATATTTTCCTACATGGAACCCTAGTATGTGTTATTTTCGGTAATCTTCATACTTTCCACTCTTTATTTTAAATAGAGGCCTCATTAATTCATTTTTCTATGTGGGATTTCAACTAAGATATTTTGAAACGTCAAAAATGTGTTATCCCAATACCCTATGTTTTGTTGAACCGATGGTATTTCAAATCATCATAGATTGATGAGTTTAAGGACCTCAATTTTATACTTGTTTGTGATTGATGACCTCAATCACTACCTATAAATATTTACGTTTTCCCTCCAATTATATGTCTCTAATTTCCACCAATGTTCTCCTAATCGAGATCAAAATTTGGTGGTGACCCTTTCATTTCTCTTTTCCTCACATTAAGACTATATTTTAGTAACCAAATTTCCGATGTGGGTTTTCCCACAAATATATTTTCTATTTTCAACCTTTTATTTTCGAAGAACAATTTCAAAATGCGAGGACGCAATTTTTTGAAGGAGGGGAGAATGTAACACCCCAAGATTTCATAGTGTGTTATTTCTTCAAAATAATTCAATAACTTGCACTACACGCAACACCGAGTTCAATCACACCATGACATACAAAAAAAAGGCCATTAAAAAGAGGTTATGAATAGTATTAACTAAATTTTAAACTTTATATAATCCTTATAATTTTAGAATCCATATTATGAGTTTCTTAGACATAATGCATGAACATATTCATTTTCAGTATTTCACTTTTATCAACTTTTAAAAGTGAAACATTTTTAAATAAAATATTTTAAACTTTTTGACTAAATGAGGACATCAAAAAATTTAAAATGAAACATCCCAAGCTTCCACGGTACGATTTCCTTTGAATAATACAGTAACGTGTGTTGTACGCAACTTCGAGTTCTAACACACCACATCCAATGAAACTAGCCATTATGAATAGTAATACCTAATTTTTGAAATTATATATATTTTATATTCCCAAATAGACTTCATTTTTGGATTCGGAGTATCAAATTTATCCTAAGGTGAAATTTTGGTAATTTTCGGATAACTTTCATATTTTGATGAATATTGAAAATTACTAAATTTTAATTAAAAACAAATTTTTTAATCAAAATAATTAATAGTGATAAATTATGAATTTGAGTGGTTTTAAAGTATATTTAGAATATATTTTTACCTTTATTACAATTTTTTTCATTGGACATAATTTTACAATTAAACCGAACATAAACAATTGTCAATCTTTTGATAGTTATTATCTTTTTAAAAACACGCTTTTTGTTTTGACAGTGGGAATTAATTTTAAATTAATTTCTTCCACTTATGTGTTTTTAATTTAGAAAAATGGATTCCATATTTGGAATCAGGATGTTCAAATTGTGTAAATAGGTAACTTTTATTTTTAGACATTTTGAATAATTACGGCGGTAAATATTTTATTTACCATGGTTAAGGGTAAATCTGGTAAATAAGGGTTAAAAAATAATATTATAATAATAATAAATTACCCTAAAACGTGTCCTAGACATATTGGTTGAAACATGTTCGACCATAGGAATCTTTGGGTCGATTTGGGGACCCCATGGTGCCACTTGTAGGTGATAGGGACACTTTATTTTAATTAAGTTAAAATGAATACAAGAATGACACAAGCATATATCTTTTAGAAAAACAATTTGTACACAGGGTTATGTATGTTGGATTTTATATTATAAATATTCCATAGAAAGATAAAAAGATTTCCTACACAATGATATTTTATTTATAATTTTTAGACCTTAAATAATTTAATTTATTTATGACACAATGATGATGCAGTAATTACTATAATAGTGAGAAATCAAAATTTTTGATATTATAAATACCCAAATAAATATAATATGAAACTTTTAATGAATTAAACTAATTTTCTAGGATAATATGACATATTAGGATTGATTTAATTAACTTTTTTCGAAGTAATCATACTGTTGTGAGTTTCACAAAAATCAACTATTGAATAGTGTCAAAAATGACATAAAATAGTTTTTAAAACAAATATTATATTATTAATTGATATTAAATTCCTAAAAATCTAAGGTTCAGCCAAGAGACATATATCATGATAGGTGTATAATTAATGGACCACTTGTGGTTCTCTTGGATGTATATAGTGACTTTATTAACCATATTATATAAAAATACAAAGAGACATTGTAAAAGTGAAACTAATTAACTTAGAGTTAATACTTAACGATAAGGGTAATATAAGTACCCAAACCTGTCTAAATTCTATTGGTTGAGTTGTTTTCGACCCATCCCCGCCTTAACCTTTGAATAGTCAGCTTTGGACCCATTAGAAACCGAATATGAATTTATTATAACCTAATATCTCTAGCTTTTCCAAAGGTGCCTCTCACCCCTCTTATAAAATGGCACTCCTCCTTCTCAATTCTTCACACCTTAGTTTGATCAGAAAGCCAGCCTAAGCAGCCCTTTTGATCAAATCAAAAGGAATAACCCGAAGAAGAGGTAATGATTTCACCACCCTTTTTCCAAGTTCATTACTTCTTCCACTTCTTCTTCCAGAATCATATATATACTGTGATGTTATTATAAATATGGTACAACCATATTCAGTATTCTATCCACCCTTTGAATAACATGTCACCATACGTGCGTACGTACGGCTTACCATCTCCACGTCGTGGTGTAATTGTTATTCAATATAATATTATTTGGATGGGTATAATAATGATGTGTAACTCATGTAAATAATAAATATTACATGTTAATGATTCAGTATATATGATATACCATCAATTTATATATTATTTAAATATCAAAAGAATGATATTGTCGCTCGTGCGTACGTACGGACTACCGTCTCCATGAACGCGATAAGATTCATTCTCCATCGTATCCATTCAAGTATAATTATCATTTGATGATTTAAAAAATGATTTTAAGGACTTTATATCATTCTGGATATGAATAATATACAACCTATCCTTTACAAACATGTCTTACGTAACAAAACATATAAAAGAAAACAAGTAAGTTAACACCCGAAATAATGATAATACTAAGATATTATTATCAAATCAATATTAAAAGATCATATATGATATCATATTAATGTATATAATTCTTGTATAATTTAATAACAATAATTTCACAATTATAAAGGAGTTTAACCTACCCCAACCAAGGAAAAGTACAATGTAAGGGTTATTTCACAATCTCATCATTATCCGAGGTTGTTTATATGTAATAATCTATTGGGATCTCTTTATCATACACATCCATGTTTCTTCAAAATGTATTTCAAAACATTTTTATTATTTACAAGAATATGGGTTAAAGTCATTTATACCCTTGTTTGACTTTTTATAAGAGGAATATTTCCGTCGTTTTCAAAACAAGGTCCTTTTAAACCGTTTCGACAGAATTAAGGTAAGAATGATTTTTTAACTTATACGGCGAGTGCGGTTACTTTACGCCATTATAAAATCTTCAAAGCTTTCCTTACAACTTATTACAATATTTTCAAAGAAAATGTTTTAAATTTTTATGGCTCTTGAATGATTTCAAAAATATAATGAGATATTTCTCCAAAAAGTGTTTTTATTTCATCTATGTCAACATCCTTTGATGGATTTTACGCTTATTTGAAGTTGATTTATTATGATACAAAAGTTCTATATTGTATTGAAGTTTTTGTGATATGTTTGACTGTGGATGTGCTATTTTTATACCATTCATAGTTTGTGGTGAAATTATTGACATTTCGTATGCTAGTTTTAATATGAATGTTTATGTTATGTTTAAACATTTTCATATAAGAATGCATTGGACTTAATATGTGACGGGTGGAGCCCGCTATAGCTCCTCGATGCATCGGTATGTCTCATGAGACAAACTAGTGTCTTGGCACAAGGCCTTGGCAAAATCTTATTTGTAGTCTTGGCACAAGGCCTTGGCTATGTGGTTATGATAGTCTGGCATTATGCATTCCAACATTACGAAAGTGGTTATTGATATTTCATGTGATTATTCGATTAGTAGAATATCCATGTGAACATGTAAATGGCATTATCTCATTTTACTTTTTCCATACTATGTTGAAGTTCAAGTTTAAAAGGCTTTGGTTTTAATTATACATAGCCTTAAATGTTTATTCTTATTTATGAAAGTTTCTGGTATATTGTTATCCGTACTGGGCATTTGAGCTCACCCCTTTTCTATGTTTTATTTTTCCCAGGAAGTGAAAATGTAAATTATGAATGACCTGCAGAGATATTATGTGGGGATATGAGTGTGGTTTATGGAGACAATATGTTGTTGTATTAGTTTTTCATTTTATGATGTAATTTAAGACTTATGAATATATCTTGTGTTTCCAAGGATACTAAACCAATCGGTCTTTCAAGATTTGATCTTTCTTGTGATCATGCCAATGTTATGTAATAATGCACCGACTCTGGGTAATTAGGGTCGGGGCATTACAATCCACATCCATGTTTCTAAAAAATATATTTCAAAACATTCATAATATTTTAAAAAATATGGGTTAATGTCAATTATACCATTTTAATACTTTTTATAAGATGTTTATAAAGGAATATTTCCATTGTATTCAAAACAAGGTCCTTTTTAACCTTTTCGATATAATTAAGGTAAGAATGCCTATTTTTAACTAATTCGGCGGGTGCGGCTAATTTCTACCATTATAAACTCATAGAAGCTTCCCTTACAATCTTATAACAATATTTTCAATGTAATTTTTTTATTTTATAAATATGTGACTCTTAAATGATTTTAAAATAGAAAGAGATATTTCTCTAAAAAGGGTTTTCATTTTATCTATGTTAACATCCTTTGTTGGATTTTATGTTTATTTGGAGTTGATTTATTATGATACAAAACTTCCATATTATATTGAAGGTTTTTTTATATTTTTGACTGTGGATGTGCTATTTTTATTCCATTCATGATTTATGGTTAAATTATTGACAATTTGAATTATAGTTTTAATAATAATGATTATGAGATGTTTAAACCTTTTTCATATGAGGAATGTATTGGACCTAGTAAGTAACAGGTGGAGCCCGCTATAGCTCCTTGATGCATCGATAGGTCTCATGAGACAAATAGATGTGGAATTGGCCATGTACATTTCCCAATTTGATTTATGGTTTTGGTAGAGGCCTTAATCATTTTTAGACGTCTTGGTCAATGCCTTGAAAAAATGTTTCAGAATGTCCGACATTATACATTCCATCATTATGGAAATAATATTGATGGTTCAGGTGGTCATTCGACTAGTAGAATACCCATGACTATGTTTGATTATGGAATTATTTACTCATCTCATTTTCTTTCCATAAAAGTATTCATGTTTAGTGTTGGTTAAGGCATGTGGTTCCAATTATTTACCATGCTTAATATTTAATTCATTTTCCACTACATTACTTACCCTTACTAAGCATTTGAGGCCACCCCTTTCTTATTTTTCATTTTTCAAAGATATGAAGAAGTTAGTTATGAGTGATCATCTGGCATAATCTAGGAGGTTTGGATGTTTCTAATGAAATATATTTGTGTTGTATTTTATTTCATGTTTTAAAGTTAAACTTATGTATGAATCTTGTTTTTAATAATACCAAACTGATCGGTATTTAGAGACATGATTTCCATATGGTCATGCCAATGCTATGTAATAATGCACTAACTTTTGGAAACTGGGGTCAGGGAATTACATTGATACTCCTAAGGG
The DNA here is from genome assembly GCA_963277665.1 of Viscum album. Lineage (NCBI taxonomy): Eukaryota > Viridiplantae > Streptophyta > Magnoliopsida > Santalales > Viscaceae > Viscum > Viscum album. The sequence continues at coordinate 963,515,111 of OY728156.1, forward strand.
ATATGTTTGGTTTATCCTAGAATTGTTATGAACCATTATTAAGTATATATAGAAAATATAATTTTTGTTAGATTATTTTAATAAAATATTTAATTATTGTGTTTTATTTCATTAAATCAAAATCATTTTATATTCATTATATAAGTAAAATATATTTCACTAAGGAATTATTATTTTTTTAAAATGGAAGGAAATAGGAGGAACCACATAATCAATGAGTGTAATGGATTATGAACCAACGGTGTTCCTGGGTAAGATGGAACTGAAATATTCAAGGGGATGATGAATAATCTAACAAAAGTTATGAAAGATAACATCAATCATGTAAAGAGACTATACTCACCTTGAATGGATCAAATTTCCATTGATTTCTTTCATGCGTCAATGACCAAATTCATTCACTAGATATATTGACCCATTGATTACTAAACAGTGGATAAACTCTATAATAAATATCATTAATATTCTCTATTTTTAGAGAAATTGAATATACCCATGGGTGTATAAATAGTATAAAGAGATCCTGATCAGTCATGGTCATGGATAAAAAATGAGGGAAAAGGGTATATTGGTGATATGAAGTGGGAAGCATTTATGGGAATCTTTTTTAATAAATATTTCCCCCATTAAATACAAGTGAAAACTGATAAGGAATTTATAGAAGTGATGTCAATGCAATATGATTTAGTGATATCCTATAAAATTAATTTTCAAGAAATTTTTGATTCACCTATAGATACTTTTGGGATCCTACGATAAAGGTTGATAGATTCTTCATTGGGATGAGATCCCATCCATAGATGAATCAATAAGATCTTTACAATGATAGTTATGAAGAGATAGTGTGGTGTACAATAAAGGTTGAAATAAAGTTCATGGTGATTTAGTGTTCATATATATTGAATAAGTATAATATATGAATGTATCCAAACATAGTGAGGAACCTAGATCATGGAATAGGATGAAAAAAGTGCAATATCCCAAACGAAAAAAATGTGGGATGAAATATATTAGGTACTTATTACGTTGATGTGGATTTTTATAAATGTGTGGAAGAGATTTTCATATAGTTTGAATATTTCATATTGAGGTGAATCCTCAACTTCACAACACTAAAAAAATGAATGATGATTCCGGTCTAGTCGAAAGCTCAATACATCAATTGTGGACATTTTTGGAACTTTTCCATTCAATGTCTAAAATAGAAGAAAATAGAAGGGGAACCACCATCATACACATCATAGGAAATGTGCATAACGTAGATCATTTCCTATCATGCTGAATGATATGGTGGCTCCAAATGATTTGTTCTAAGTTTCACTTGTTGTTCCCTCAAAGCTAGAATTCTCTTTTTTTTTGGTTCTACACATTGCTTTAGTTCATCAAATTTTGAAAAGAATATTGAATGAATCAATGAAATACTATAAATTGAGTAATCAGTCATGATTCTCAGAATATTTATCCTAAAATCAATAGTTCATATAAAATCTATTACTGACTTTGGTGAGTAAAATATCATCTCAGATATGGTACTCATTCCTATGGAATAATTAAACACTATACTAGGGATCAATTGGATTTCAAATTATAATGCTAATATCAACATAATAAGTAAGTAATTTTCAATTGACATGAATACCGAACATGTATGAATTTTCAATGCATCGATATCCTAGACTTATCATTTCCTATATCAACCACCCAAATTCTGTTTAGGGGGATGACCAGTGCGGAGGGAGATAGAAACCAATGTATAGAGATATATAATGTACCTATTGTCCAAGAATTAATTGACGAATTTTTTGAAGTTTTACCATTACCTACCATATAAATAGAGGTATAGTTATCCATTTTACACATACCTAGATCTGAGATGATATGAAATTCCATATATAGAATGAAAAATAAGATTATTTAAGAATTAATAAACCAATATCAAAATATTCTAGGGAAGAGATTTTTACAAAAAAGTGTGACTATGTGGGGTGAACCAATTCTATTTGTGAAGAATATTAATGGATCAATATGGTTATGCATTTATTATAGAGAACATAATAGGATTAAAGTGATGAAAAAGTACCACCACACAATGATTGATGATTTATTTGACCATCATTGTAGTGCTCAATTTTTCCCCAAGATTTACATCTGATCTAGAAATATTCAATTAAGGGTGATGAAAGAAGATATTCCAAATGTTGCCTACCAAAAATGATAAGCGTTTTATGATTTTATTGTTACTAGCCTTATCTTGACTAATGATCCTTATATATATATTTGTATTTTCTTAATAGAGTCTTTATGGACTACCATGTTGAATTTTTGGTAGTTTCAATGGATGAGATTTTGAAATAATCCAAATGTTATAAGAAGCATTAGGACCATCTAACAGTTATATTGGTAACTCTTAAGAATGTGATTCGATTTGGTAAATTTAAAAAATATGATTTCTGGTAAAAAAAGTAGCTTTCATGGGGAATAGTATAACAAAACAAGGAATCTCAGATAAACCTGTGAAGACAAAGGCCATAGTGGAGAAGAATCAACCAATATGAATAATTGAGATTAATAGTTTCTTCAGTTTGTCCAGATATTATAGGAATTTTGTAAAATTATATTCATTAATATTTAATCCACAAACCAAGATAACTCTAAATGTGGCTACATTCATCTAGAAAATGTACCTTCAAAAATGTTTACATGAACTGATGTAGATAATATTAACTACACCGATATCAAATCTACCCCCTCTCAGAGAAGGAAACATTATTTATAGAGATGAATCTATGAATGAGATTGGGTGTATCCTCATATAAATCACATGAATATTTCTTAGGCATCTCAACTCTTAAATCCTATTAAGAAGAATTAGACTACCCATGACATGGATTTAGAAATAGATATTGTTTCTATACAAATAGAATGGAATAATCTTTATGGGGATATATGTGATATATACACAAACCACCAATGTTTAATGGATATTTTCACAAAAAATTAATTGACAATAAGACATTGGATATGGTTGAAACTTATTAAATTATACAAATATTCAATTCACTATCACCCTGGGAGAGAAAAAATTATGAAGCATTATATATGAAATACCCTATAGATAGGGAAATGTTGAGGATTCAAAGAGATCCTTACATCTTGGAACTTGGGAAACTAAATATGGGAAACTTAAGGGAAGGAAAATCATTATCCATATAGAAAATGAATTATCAAACATCATTAATAGATATCTTCAAAAAATTTAAAATAAAATATCATTTAATACAAATTATGATTGGTGTTGTGATGAATTGGATGTTTCCTGAGTTATATATTAATCAAGGAGTTATAATGTTTTTTATAAAATGTTATGTGTCCCACATATCATTAAATTGAATATAGATCTCATGGATGAAGATGATATATCTAAATTTTCAATACAAACATGGAGAACTATAATGTATTGTGATCTTTGTGATCATTATTGTTGGGATAGTATTGAAAATGTAGATTCTATAATAAATTGTATGATGTATGGTATGTCAATAACTGAAGGTGGAGAGAAAAATTCCTAAATTGGTATTGAAAGAAATAACCATACCAGCATGGAAGTGGGACAATATTTATATGGACTTGATAAATGATCTCCCAAGAACATCCAAATGAAATAATTCCATAATGGTTATAGTGGAACATATCACCATGATATCCCATATCAATGATATTTGAGAAGATTTATCTTCTGAACAAAATTTTGTGATATTTGTAAATAACATTGTGATGATGCCTGAGGTTTCACATTCTATCATTTACAATCTTCATCCAAAGTTCACATCTAAATTTTGGATAAGTCTCCAACATTCTCAATATACTAAATTGAATTTCTGTACACACTATCACCCCCAAACTGTTGACCAATATGAAAGAAATATTCAATCACATGAAAACATTATGAGAACATGATAAATGGAATTTACAAATTTAAGGGATGAACACCTCAATTAGTTGAATTATCAAATAAAAATAGAATCCCTAGGAGTATTATAATGGAACAAAATGATTATATATATGGAAATAGATGTGCAACATTTACATTTTTTATGTAATTTGGTGAAAGGAGATTTCATGGTCCCAATCCTGTACAAGTGATGACACAAAAGGTTAATTCTATCCAAAAATATATAAATTATTCTAATAGTTTTATATGATCTATATGGGAAACAATTGAAGTGAATATTAGTTTTATGTTTTAGATTTTTTTCCATTGAATATAAGCATAGAATGGAGTCAATCAATTTGGAAAAATAGGGATTTTCCCTAGTTAGTTTGGTCCATACAATATTCTTGATCACATTGAACAAGTGGGTATCAGATAGAACCTCCACCAACCCCATCTCAGGTTCTTGATGTATTGTAAATATCTCTCATGAGGATTTACATAGATAATCCCTTACATATAATAAATCTAGAGGTTGTATAACTTTAACATGACCTATCTTTTGTGATGTATCCGGTAGAGGTCTTGGACCATAGAGATAATGTCATACGCATCATAAATACACACCTGGTTATTCTGTTTTGGAGTAACCATAAATTTTATGATGAAATTCTTGACCCAAAAGAGAAAATGAGATAGAAGTAGCCTCACTATTTCTCTACTGAGATAATGAGTTGAAATTTCAGAGATGAAATTTCTTAAGGGAGAAAGAATTTAACAACAGAGACAATTTTTAATGACATTTTTTTCCAGAGTAAATGTTTATAAAATATATAGATAAATTAAAAAAAATTAATATCATTAAAATTTATCATTAATCAATTTACCTATGAAAGTAATAAAAATTCCGTAAATTAAAACTATAAATAACATATAAAATAAAAATGATAAAATGTGAATGTATAGATTTCGCCACTATACTAGAATCATCTCCCTCAATAAAAAAACCTATATAGAAAAATATTAGAGAAACAATAAAAAATATTAAGAAATTAAAATATATCCAGAAATAAAATTTGTATCATATATTGAGTGAATTAATGTTTTAGTTTTTATATTATATTAGGGGAAATGTGAACATTGGGATATGACCATCATATGACTGTTGGTCAATATGGACATTGGACAATAAAATCATATGAAAATATACACTGGGATGATAGTTTACTATTATATTCAGTGTTTATAAGAAGTAACTACATAGTATAATTGATAGAGAATGAAAAATAGCTGGCCTCAACCAATAGAGTCTTATAGTTTGAATCACTTTTTTCAGAACCTAGGAGGGAGGTATCATCACTGGGGTTCTCCCTTGGCCAAGACCAAGCTGAGCATTAACTAGTGAAGCATTATGGAAATCCCATATATGAGAATTATATTATAGTGGATATCACCATCAGGTTCATTTTAGCTAAGAAACCACACAAATATAGAACCATCACTCACCTTACCATCAGTGGTATGTAGGTGTAATACGGGGTACCATATACAGAACATAATTAATTAAATTGTAAATTACATTTTAAAAATAGAATATTTATTACATAAATTCCTTTTAATAATTGTTTTTCTTAAAATAATATATGTATATTTGAAATTAATTCAATTATTTGATTATTTTACATAAATAAAACCTAATTGTATTTTTTAAGAAAATATATACAATTTTTACATATAACCAAGGAATTATAAATTTTTTTTGTCTTATGTAAATAATCATTTGAAACAATTTTATTTAAATAATAAATGATACTGTAATTTTATAAATGCCTAAGAATTTTTTTATATGTGTCATACGTCTGACTGTGTTTTAAAAACTCATATTTTGAAATAAATAATTATTTTTATATTTAGAAGTATAAATTATAATTTTTATAATTTTTTTTTATAAAATAATCATAATTTTTTATGTGACTTAATCGAAATTATGTTATGGTGAAATTGTTAGAATTTTATAAAATATAGAAGTATTTCATTTACAGTAAAAAACCACAATTTTAGGGTTTCAAAAAATTTGATGACGAAATATTGATTTCATAATTATTTAATAATTAATTAAACACAATACATGATAAAAAATATTTTATTTTATTAATATTAACTAATTTAATATATTGTATTCAATTTTTGAAAACTATATGTTAATTTTCAAAGACTAAAATGGGATATTTCATTATTCAGAAGATTACATTGTGGAATCATTATTTTCCATGAAAAATGATGTATTTAAAAATGAAACTTGGTTTTGGTGGTCTATGGTGGCATAAAATGTTACCCAAATGTCCAAAACTATGGGAAAACCCATAGGCAATTCAATATTTTTTTTATTTTCCATAACCTTGTTTTCAAACACCTATATTTGGAATTTATTATACATATCCTCCACTTATCTTATAAATACTAACCCGTTTCACCATTTTCATTTAGTATAAATCTATCATTTATGATTTTTTTAGTACTTTTGTCCTCCCATGTAGTTCCCCAAATGTTGTCCTTAGTTCCCTAGGTTTCCATTTTAATATTTTATGAAAAACTCTTCGTGGTAATGGAAATATTAACTTCTATTTTTCATTCATGTTCACTTTTTATGATTTAACTCTTACAATATGAAGACAATTATAATTTTTAAACATTATTTTATCTTTTTATTGTAATAAAATTCATTTATTAATGAGAGACCTTCCCCCCCTCATTTTCCCCTTTTCTAAAACTACGTTTCATACCCATTATGCGGATGAATTAACTTATAAAAAATTATCACTAATCCTCATTAAATTTTGATTTATTTTAATACTTCGGAAACCCAAACCATATTCATATATAATTATAATCACATATATACAAAAAATATTTATTTTATTTTTTTATTAATACAAATTAAACCTAATTTCTATTCTCAGGGGCTACAAATGACATAATAATCATAATTAATGAGTTTTTTATGCCATGATGTTGATAAGATAATCATTCTTTAATCTATAAGGGTTATTAAAGTAATGATTTATTAATATATATGTGGATCATAAAAAATTAATACATGTTTATGGTTTACAATGATAGAAATCATATTCATTGGGTAATGAATTTAATATCTAGATATGACTTTTTTTACAATATCTAGATTAATAACCTTGATAATTTTTATTTATGAATCCATTGGGATATTAATAAGACTATCATTTAAATGTTATAGCTAGAAGACAATTTTTGGAAGGCACTGAACTCTCCAGGAGAGCTGTGGCTTTAGGTTTCCACGCTTGCGGTTTCTCCATTCTGGGTGTTGGCTTATTTCGAGCCTCTGTTTTATCTTCTAGAGGTTATCTCTTCCTCAGATTCTTGCGCCATGCCTCTTTTTCTGCATCTTGATCCTACAAAAAAATTATTGCTCTGCTCTTCTTCATATTCCTAGATCTATCTTTAGACCATGGCTTCCTAGATATTGATTATCATTCGGGTTCTTCAATGATGATCCGGATTTTGAATCGTGGAGGCTAGGTTTTCTCGGTCGATAGAGATTGAGGTGCTGACATGTGTATAGATCATCAGTGGTAGTTCTTCAATGAAGAGCATAGTTTCCTCTTGAAAAACATCCTAGGGTTCATTCGAGATGCGTTGTGATGGTCTTACTGATGATGAAAGAGGTACTGGATTTTCATGATTCAATCTTGATCATTGTCTTGGGTTACTTCATTTTACATTTTCTTTCCCCCCAGGATCAATCTGATCTGATCCTACCCAGAACTGATGGTTCTTGTTTTTTGGTTCATCCTCATGGACCCTTCATGTGGAAATTATTGACTATTGGTTTGCTTCTACATAATGCATGATACGAACAATGGTTTTCAAAGATCAACAAATGGAGTTCTAATCTAGGATTTGGTGGGGCATTTTTCAATGAGCTCGGATGCACTTCATTGATATGTCTTTGGAGATTTTACCCTTGATTTTTAATTATTTAGATCTATTAATGGGTTATTTAATTTTTTAGGGTGTTGAGTAGACTTCGAGGGTAGTGGTTTTCTTGAGCCAATGAGTTGTGACTTCGGTGGTGTTCAATTTTGTTTGCTACTTGTTATTCAGTTTTATACTTTCTCATTTGGATAAAATTCTATATGGTATTTAGTTATCCATGTCTCACTTGGAGTGGCGCATCATTTGTTGGTGTTGTGGGGTGGGATGCCTCAAATTAGGGAGGGGCATGATGACCCCTGTAATATTTCCATGCATCATCTCTTTGATGGGAATATGGGTGCCTTTTCATGTCTTTCCGTCAATGATTTTTTCAGATTTTTATTGTGTTTCATTAGTTTGACATTCCTGATGTTCTCTTCATGTTATGTCGAGTGGGTGGCTTGTAAGAGTGAAAGGTGTGTTGGTACCTTTCATTCAGCTCTTCTCCACACATTGTTGTTTGGAGAGATTCTCTAACACGTTGTTCTAACGTCACAGTGCATCTTCTTAGCAGGAGTGATGCTATATCTTGATGAATCTCACTTTTTCGATGATTATAAAGGGGGCGATGAGGCTTTCAGATGAAAATTTGGATGTTTTTTCTTTTTGTCTTTTTATTGTTTTGGATCACTTTTTTAAGGCTTGTTTCCCTTCATCTAATGGTTTTCCTCTTTTCCAAATCTAAAAGATGATTTTCCATTAATTTTTCAATAAATGGTTTCTTGACCATCAACCATTTAAGAAAATTTTATATGCACATTGATATTTGAGGATTCATGATCCTTTTATTACGATATGACTTCTTCTAATGATTTATCATTATTATTCATGTTCTTATGATATTTCTTATTATAAAATGTTATATGTCACTCTTTATTTATCTGTTAATGAGCTTCATGCTCACCCCTTTCCTTTAATATATGTCTTCATGGTTTTACATATATTAATTTTAACCTTGATCAAACCCATGAAGATGTATTTAATGTTGTTTTTGAAGAATTAATTATGATTTCTAATAAAATGTACCATATTTCCCAGAAACTAAAAATTAAATGATTCTCTATGTGTTCAATGTAATTAAAATTTATGTAATATAAATGTGGTATTTCAAATAAATTTTCATGTCCACTGTGAGATTTAATACATTCCATGAGAATACATGTATTAATAATTTTTTACAACGTAAATTCCCCAGTGTGGCCTTTTAAAACCCTCAATATAATGATACCACCTACCCCATGAAGGGGTAGAACCTGAAGGTAGCTCCCCATCTAGAGAAGGAGCCATTTCAAGTCGAGATGGCAGAGCGTCCCAGAGGGTTGTGTCCCGGCAACGATGGTTCGTCACAGTGATCTATCAGCAATTGGTCCACTCCTCAGTTTTCCCACCTAGAGGAGTCTGGGTGACCCAACATGATAGGTGGATCTTGGGGGAGAGGATTGCCCCTAATACAGGCTCCCAGGATTCAAACCATGAACCTCACAAAGAAAAACATGTTTTGGCGACTCACCTTTACCCCAATACCCCCACCAAAGTGGAATGTTTTAATCACATTTATTAATAATTATTAATTAATGAAAAATTAGTTGAGTGATGAATTTGGCATCTGAAAAAAAACAACATTCCCATTTTGTAAATCATGAATATGGTATTCTTCACATCATAAAAATAAAAAATATTTTCTATATAAAGTAATAACATTATGTGACATGAAACAATAACCTAATTATGTTACCCTATTTATATATAGATTGATGAATTAAAATTGTAATCCACTTCTATCCCATGTCATGTGCTATGGTTGGGAGCACTTATAAATAAAGTTATACTAATATATTAAAACAGAAAAAAATTGTGGAAATCCTATGAATGTATGATATAATAAAAAAATAGGTAAAATGGGTTTTATATAATAATGATTACATCTTTTCATATATATTTTTATTCGACTAAGTCACGAGAATCATTATAAGTTATAACCAATGCATAACTAATATCAATGTACTTGAAATAAAAGAACATTATGGTCGCATTAGAGTTGTGGGGGTTAGGGTGTTACCAAGAACATATTTTGAGAAAAAATGTTAATATGGGGATAATGATAATGGAGTGGAATAGTTGAAGGAATTATTAGATTCTATGTAAGAAAAAATCAATTGACATTCCTAGTGTTTCGAAAATATTATGAGAAATAATAAAAAACAAAAAATGAAAAAGAATATCCCCTATGTGAATATCCACCCACCCATAATAGCATTGAAGTATGACATTCCCCTCAATGTGTTTACATATAATAGGTGATAAATATTTTCATAAATTATTCTATGAAGTATGAATTAGGATGACATTGAAACCTTTTTTATAATGATATTATATTGGGACAAAATAATTATGATTTATATCCCTCAAAACCCCTAAATATACATTTTGGGAGGGGATCCTTGAATAATATCCAAGGTGATATTCAACACAATAGAAAACATCCAATAGGTCATTTAAGAGGGGCGATTAACGTATCGTAGTAACATGATCTAAGATACCCAGTAAACATGATGATGTGGATATTCACAAGGTCAATCAAGCTATTTTAGCATTCATAAACATTCTATTATATATTTTAAAAAATATTTTCATCAAGTGGTATTAATTTCTTATTTATTTTTTAGAAAAAAAATATTAATGAAAAACTGACCAAACCATTGAATATCCTTACAAATAGGCCAAGGTAAGGGGATTAAATGGAATGTCAAATCAATAACATATAAAGGATCGAAAAACTAATTTAAAAATTTATGACAAATTAAATTTACCCTATATTTAAAAATCCCAATTTACCAACATTATAGGTTCTTTCAGATAAAATTTTTGACGATATTGATATGAAAAAAATTTATTTCGAAGAATATATATATTGAGATCCCATTACAGAATGTATTGGTCTTAACAATGTTAATTAAATATTTATGATTGAATATCTTGGAGTCATATTTGTAAATGTATACTGGAGGTGTGTGTTTTTAATTGAAATTAATATTTATGTAAAAAATGTTAACAAACACCAAACCAATAAAATACAGTAAATTTGCTTTATAATTAGGAAAATGATCCATAGGTCAAATCGTACAGGCAGTAATTAGCCTCACCTCAATGCGATGCATGGTGTAACCATTATGACTCAAATTTCCTATAATGAGTTTAAAATTGACATTTTAGTTCAAAATATGTGTAGTCAAATAAAAAAAATAAATCACAAATATATTGTCCTGATAATTTGTTTAAGATATTCCTAATGAATTTTTTATGTGAATTAATGATTCTCATGTCAAAATGACACACGATGTGACCAATATGAATCAAAATATGTGTTTTTAGTTTAAAATGATATTTTATTATAAAAATAAGAAACTCAAAACCAATAAAATAAAATTTGATTGATTTGATACTTTTTTAAAGTGATTCATAAGTAATTTTTAGCATGAAGTAGTCAAAAAAACCTCAATCCAACACATGATGTGATTGGTTTGACTCCATGTGAGTATTTTTATTTAGAAAAAATAATTTATTAAAAAATAAAAAGAGAAATACAAAAAATCAAAGAAAACATAATCAGTTTGTTATGTCACTTTATTAAAATGATCCATAAGTCATTTTTTAAATTCAGGAATCAGTCGTACCTCAATCTAATAAATAGTGATCCCCATAGGACTAGAAGTGGCTATTATCTATATGAAATAAACATTTTTTTCTTCAAAACCCATTTCACTCATTGTGAACCATTTTAAGATACATTTATTGACTTTATACTTCATAAAAAAATTCATAATATATTATTATCATGTATTAATAATTCTATTGTAAAAACAATACATGATGTTACTGTTATTAATAAATTTGTGTGTTCTCAGTTTAAAATTTCATTTTCAAAAAAATTAAAAGTGACATAATCAAATTAAATAAAACACATTCATATTGTTCAATAATTTTATAAAATTATCCATAAGTTATTTTTGATGTCTAGGAATCAGTTGTAACTCAATTTGATATATGGTGTGACTAGTAAAACTCAAAGGGATTTTTTTATTAATACTATCATTTTTGGAAAAAATGGCATGCAAACAAAAATAATCAAATAGAGTAATATTTTTTTAATAATTTAGTAAAGATATCCATATGTTATTTTGTGATGTATAAGAATTATCCTCACCTAAATCTGAGATATGGTGCTTTTTATGGTTGAATGTACCTGATATCTAATTAAAATTAACATTTTAGTTCAAAACGTGTGTCGCTCAATGAAAACAATGAACAAATTCTCGTATTATCTTGATATTTTTGTAAAATAATTCATATCTTTTTTCTGATTTGTAGAAATCTGTATCAATTAAAACTGACACATAATGCATCTAATATGATTCAAAGTGTGTGTTTTTAGTTCAAAATGTCATTCTGGTAAAAAATATTGTGACGTAAAAAAAATATCAAACCCTTTAAAATTTTTTTGATATCATTGTATGATTATCCATATGTCATTTTTGAAATGTTATAATTATCTGAAGCTTAATTTGTTTCATGGTGTAACCAATATGACTCCAATTCTTTATTTTTATTTAAAATTGATTTTTCAGTAAAAAATGAATGTGAAATACTCAAAATCATAGGAAAAACATTTAAATTATTTTCATAATATAGGATAATGATCTATATGTCATATTTAACCATTATAAGTTACACACACCTCAATCTGATACATGGTCTTCATGATACGACTCAAAGTATCTCTTATTTGTATAAAATTGACATTTTAGTTCAGATCATTGGTCACTCACTAAAATAAAAGAAAAATTACTCGTATTTTTTTTGTAATTTATCATGTTAATTCATAGGTAAGTTGTGCTATATATGATTCAGTCTCATAATAAAAAGACACACAATGCGACTAGTATTACTTAAAGTTTATGTTTTCAAATCAAAATGAAATTTTAGATTTAAATTCATATGAAATAATGTGAAATGATAAAACATATTTATATTTTTTTACTCTTTAGGAGAATATCCTATAAGTCATTCATGATGTTTAATAATTACCTAACCTAAATCATTTTTTTGACCGTTATGACTATAAGACTATTTTAATTATATAAAATTTACATTATTGTAAAAAATAATAGTGACATACTCAGTACTATGATAAAAATATCGTTTATTTGGATTATTTAGGAAAACAATACATAAGTAATTTTTTATGTGTAATAATCTTCTGCAACCCAATTTGATATACAGTGTTCCCGATAAGACTCAATGCGCCCATTATAAATTTTAATTATAAATTTTATTTTATAAAACATTTCAATCATTGAAAATCAATCCATTTTTCTTGGATAATCATTATAAATTAATAAAATTATTCATAACCCATTTTACATGTATAGAAATCTATATAATGTCAAATAAAAACACATTGTGACCAATGCGACTCAATGTGTGTGCTTCCATGTCAGAGTGAAATTTCTTGAAAAAACTCGTGACATACTAAAAAATTGTCAAATTCATTAAAATTAATTTGATACATTAGGAAAATGATCAATATGTAATTTTCTTCTTGTATTAACAAGTTGTTTCTCAATACAAAACACAGTGTGACTCATATGACACTAAGTGTTTAATTTTTATTTAAATCAGACATTTTAGTAAAAAATTAAAGTGACACACTCAACACATAAAAAAACATTGGGTTTGTTTTAATACACTATAAGGATAATTCATAAGTCATTTATGAAATGTATGAATTATCATCCCCTCAATCTGCTATAGGGTTTTCATAGTAAGAGACAAAGCAACAATTACCATTTGAAAATTGAAATTTTATAAATATATTTTTCCATTTTTATTTTTAATTTATTTGGTTGTTGTATTACTAATATAATAATTATTCTTTTATAGTGGTTGATTCTTTTTTCAATATGTTTGGATGTTTTTTCTTAACTAATGCCAGGATAAGACATTTTTATTGGTGTTTTGGTGCCAAAGAAAATGAAACCATAAATATTTTTCAATATTTGTGATTAATAATAATTGATAATTCAATTGTACAAGATATTATTTAAAATATATATAATTTAGTTATTTTATTTATTATGTAATTACTTGTCAATAAAATTATTAATTTTTCATATAATATTTTTTCTTCTCCTACCGGATGATTGTTATCGTAGAAATCTGTAATATTAACAGAAAACTACAATAATGTGACCATTTTTGGTTATATTTATTAAAATGATAAATATTATGAATTTTCATTTGTAATCAAGCATTTAAAAATTCTTAACATTACATACACATTCTTTAGTGCTGATAAAGGTGGCCACCTTTTGATGGAGCATATGATAAAAATGGTTTTTTAAAACTGTAAAAGTCTTTTTCTAACACTATTATGTTCACGTTTTTTAGTAGGGTACATATTGGGGTTAACATTAAAATAGTTATTTAATTTATAAAATATTATACATTGATTAAGGCAAATCCACCAAACATTCATTGTGGAATAACCAGTGATGTTAATATAGTTCAATGCTCGCATGTGCGATCAAATCAGACCATTGATCTTCCCAATAAATCCTTATAAACTAGATCTAGTTTATTATTCCTTAATTCTATGTCCATCAATGAAATGGACACATTTATAAGCTCCCTTGAATTAATCCTTCAAAATTTTTTATTCCACATGATCCGGATTTAGAAATCACCTAAAATGTTATATAAACCATTCTCACCCATTTTCTAAGATGATTATACCTTGACTCAATATTTGATGAAGGTGATACTTTGATGTCCAATGAAACATACATATTCCTAGATTGATAAAATGATCTATCTTTTACAACTAATGACAACACCATGGAACCCTATGTTACCTTCTGTAAAAAATCTATAAAGGAAATACCTAAACCAAAATCATTAGGAAAACTAATTGAAATTACGTTCTTTTTTAATACTAAGATGTATCATATTCCTTGAAAATATGGGAATAAGTTTTTCATCAATTAAACATTAACATATTCCTTTATAATAATATTTAGTGCTTCCCTTCTACAAGGTTATCCTTGCTCGTGCATCCAGATATATAATTCCACATGCACTATTCTCGGATGTTCTGTAAAATAATGTTATGGAGTCAAGATTCTATGACTCCATCAAAATAATTCCTAGTAGAATCTAATTGACATCATCCCCTTCATCTACAATGTTTTTGGATAAAAAATATTTATTCTTCAGTATTTAACTATTTATTTCTAATAATATTTTTATATGTGCTCCTTATTTCTATTTTTATTCGAGATAGTGTAAATAAAAACCATAGATTTTCTATGGAACATATATCATAAACTATCACCCTTTTTCTGAATAATTCATGAAAATCACCCACACCAACTACATAATATGTTTTCCCAATTGAACAACATGCTTATTTATTTGTATATATTTACTAAAAATAAAATCATTAATTTCAACAAATAATAAGTCATTTTTACCACTAGAATTACTCACGGTAATAATGATAAAGGGTGCCTTTACCAACACATTTGTTTTAGATAAAATAATGATTCTATTTAATTGATATTTCTCTAGAATTGATAGAGATAACCTTTATTCAAGATTCTTCTAGCACTGATAATGTCCATATCATCAGCTACAGAGCTACAACCCCACATAATCCATGCAAGTGCCAAATAAAACAGCTAATAATAACTCATAAACAGTAATATAAATATACTAAAAACCATATCAGAATAAAAATATCACATTTCACCATTATTTTAATTGAAAATATACATACCTAATACTTATAGTGATATCCTATATAAAAATTTAGAAAAATACTACAACCCATATACAAAATCAAAACTAAGAAACTTTTTTGAAGGAAAAACCTCAGAATACAAGACTATCAATATAAAAATGATGTTTATTTGAGTAATAGTAATAATAAATATTATTTTAATGTCATATAATCATTTGATAAATTATATTGTTAATTAAGATATATATTATTGGTATTATCAATTAATCATGTTCTATATTAATGTGTGGTAAGTTTTGACATGTCAAAATATATTTATCGAACTTTTTTCGAGTGTATGAATGAAATTAAGGAATTTTTTATCAGTTTGCGCTATGTTATACTAATTTTATAAAAAATGACACCTATAAATTGATGACATGAACTTCATGCCGCGTAGACAACATCACGTGTCAGATTGATGTGTGGTTGATTATATACATAACCAATTAATTATGGATAATTTTTCTAATTATTGAGAACATCCCAAGAAATATTCAACTACGTGACACATGTTTTAAACTAAAATGGTGCTTTTATATTGAAAATATTAACTTTGAGTCATAACTACCACATCATGTGTTGTATTAATGTGCGGTGAATTCCAACATGTCACGAATGAATTGTGGATATTTTTTCTATTGTTAGAAAACAATCAATACACTTTTAGTTGTTTTTTGGATTCTGAAACATATTTTAAAACACAATATAACTTTTAAATTAAATTTTTTTAGAGTCATATCATCCACATAGTGTGCCAGATTTATTTGTTGTCGATTAATACACATTAAAAATGAATTATGGATTATTGCCTTAATGTTTAAAGATAATTTGAGATTGGATCCACAATTTATTATATATGATGTAAATTTTGGTCTAAAATGAAAAATTTATATTGAAATCATTCAATATGAATTTCACCATTTATGTAATGCTTTAGATTAACATGTTGTCTTTATAGAGACATCAATGATGAATTATGCAGTACTAAAATAAATTTTGAAAACAATCCATTTTTACATTGGTTTTTCTAGAAGAATGCCAAAGAGTATTATAAAAATCATTCCGGAACTAGGACCATGTGCCACCTCATCATCACCAATACATCCCTTTATTTATTAGTCTAGTGAAACCGATCCACCATGTGGTTTTCCCAATGTTTAAATTTTTGGATTATAACCTTGCATTGAGGAGTCCGTGGGTGAGATTTTAGTGGTGGAGGACCTTCCCAGCTAGAACTATTATGTCCCTAACTCCCTCTAAAAACACTATATATACTATAATAAACATCCTATGGGAACTTGGTAATAATAAAGAACAATATGGTATACAAACAATATTAATATAATATTTGGTAAGTATTTATATCGTTCTTTTAATGGGTGCATTTAGTTCCCATTTTTATTTGTGGTTACACTGGAGAGAATGAAATGTTTTTATACATGGGTAAAATCTATCATAAATTGGGTAATTCGGAATAATGGGTCTTTTTTATAAATCTAGCACTATTGGTGTGAAATAATGTCCCAATGGCCACAAAAAATCATTACCATTACCATTTTTATTTTTTTAATAAGCAAGCAAGACAATCCGAACAAGTGATGCATACATTACAATTATATCCCACACAATGTGATGTTCATATATATATATATATCGACATTCAAATAATGTATCTAAAAATATTATAATATTATTATATATAAAAACATATTTCTAGAAACAAATATATATATAACTATAAATATATTTTTCATGAACATTCCCCATTATTACCCCAAAAATTCTAAAAATAAAGATAATATCGACCCTTCTAATCCCACCTCTAGTAGGTGAATAATATATGAATGGTATATAAAACACACATATGGATGAAATCACCCATAAATTTCACAAAAATTGATAAATAATACACCAATAAACACTATATATATAAAAATAAACCAATTCCAAAACATGGGATGTCATAAAATGCAAGACCAAAATGAAAAATACAATGAGAAAACCCAACAAAACAGTCGCTACATGGTTTTGTGTTTATTATGAAAACTATATTGTATTTTACGACCAGTAATCATTTAACAATGGTTTTTCATTTTTAGAGGAGTTTTTTCTATGTGTGGTATTTGTAGTATGTTGCAGTAGTTTTGATTTCATTTTTCTATGGTTACTTTTTAAAAAACCCAGTCAAAAATAAAATAGAGTAAATGAACATAACCATCACACCATAAATTAGTGGAGCTTATTTTTAAAATAGGTTTATGATAACATCTACTAAATCGATTAATAAAATTTTATTTAGCAGTTGTTATCATAAATTGATTATCAATATATTTCAAAAAATGTTATTTTTTCGGAAAACATACTACAAAATATGTATATAAAAAATATGAGATATAATAAACTATGAATAAATGAATAATAAACTCTTCATACATCCACATTAATATATATACAATCATAGTGACTATAACCTCAGTAAACCCATAAACTGAGTCAACATGTTGCCTGAATCACACACACAGGTATATATATATAATATTCCCACCATCAACAACCAATGGACAATATATGTCCATCCAACAATCTGACATACTTCTATCTACCATCACATCAAATAATCAATTGGAAACGACTACATAATGTCATCATTAGGAATAAAAAAATATTTAAATTCGAATTTAACTTCATACATCTGAATTACAGTTAAGCCTTGAAAATATTTAAACATAACTCATAATATTTGAACCATCATGAATAAATTATGAAAAATGTTTGGATTTGAAGGTTAATGATCCTTCCTACTATTGAAAAATTTCACTTACAGTAAAAACTAAAATATTTATGAAAACAATTTGAAAAAAGAATATACATTGAATATAATTTGAATACTACAAATAAAATTTGTTATTTTTTTAATGCAACTAATATTTTTTTAACAAATATAAAATAAATATTTTATCAATCATAATTTGAAAAGATAAACATTCCTATTATAGTTATGATTCAACACTTGTAACTGGAACAATATATATATATATATATATATATATTACAATATCATCATTATTAATTTTATGTGAGATCTGATTGGAATTTACAAAATATAAAATTTAAATAATTAGTTATGGATGCATGTATTAGATTTAAATAATAATTTACATGTGGTTTTGTCTTGATTTATTGTCAATCTAAAGTCTTTTTCTATTATTTTGACATTTACAAACATGTTTTAGTGTTTTAAAATACTAAAAACACATTTATGGGAATTTTATGAAAACATTAAATTTGAGAAACATATAATCTGTTCCAAATTTTAATAAATAAATCTATGGTCATTTTTCTATGATTTCATGGCCATATGATGTCGTTTTATTGGTTTTAACACACTAAAACAAGTTTTTAAAGTGTTTGGTATCTTTAAAAACACATTATTTAGTCAGTATGAGCATACCACATGTTAGATGGATGTTTTTTCTTTGTATACTTTCCAAAAATAATTTAACAGTGGTTTTATCGTGATTTCACATCAATATTTGGTCATTTTATTCGGTTTTCTCCATTACATGCGTGTATTAATGTTTCAAAGCACAAAAAATTTGATTACGACCATCCCATGAAAACTATAAAATAGAATTGTGTAATTTTAGTTACTAAATTTCATAAAAAAATGTATGGGAATTTTCAAATGATATCATGGCACCCATTGTCGTTTTCAGTGTTTTGACCCCATTAAGCATGCTTCTAAAGACATGTGTATCTTTAAAAATTGTGTATTTAGTCATATCATATACACCGCACATTAGATGGACATGTTTCATACATGTAAACATCAAAATTCTTTCTTCATTTACTACATCTCAAAAGTCAACATATGGATTTTTTTTGGGATTTCATGGCCATCCAAAGCCATTTTCCCAGTTTTCAGACCATGGAATACATTTTTTAGG
This sequence comes from Viscum album, assembly GCA_963277665.1. Classification (NCBI taxonomy): domain Eukaryota; kingdom Viridiplantae; phylum Streptophyta; class Magnoliopsida; order Santalales; family Viscaceae; genus Viscum; species Viscum album. The sequence continues at coordinate 963,534,840 of OY728156.1, forward strand.
ACATTGGTATCTTCATAAATTGATTATTAAGTCATTATGAAAACACAATATTTTGAATGGATTTATTTTTTATGTGTACAAAAAATAATTCATTGACAGTTTTCCCAAGATTTTATGTCAAACATTTGTCATTTTCAATGGTTTTTTATCCTTACAGATACGTTTTAGTTTTTTGATATAGTAATATTTTTTTATGGGTATCCAAGGAAAACCATTACATAGTATAATATATATTCTATGTAATCATGGGTAAAATTACATTGAGACACATAGAAATTAACACCATAAATTCATGCCCAAAATGCATACCATAGCCCCAAGGGATAACCCTCACATCCTGCACAACTAGTTTTTTAGATATTAATGTCATGATAGACACAATATTGCAATCCCATCGAGACCCCATAATAAATATCCAGTCCATATTAGTAAGTACCCTCAAATTATTTATGCCAATAAAACCACATCCTAGCACCTCACACAACCTTCTTATAACATCACACTTTGTTTCCCCACATCTGTATTTTATCCCCGTAATCCATGGAGGTCTATATAGTGGCCACCATGTCTCACCAAAATTGTAGGCCCATGTCACACCAAATGAGGTTATCAGTCCACCATAATATATCCATAATCACCCATCATTTACCTACAATGCTATGAAGTACAACCCAACTATGTCATTGGGATCTTTGAGTTCTCACAACCTCCACTTCTCAATGATGACTCTTTCATCACCAGCCGACATGTGGTCATTACCCCACCCACAGACCAGTGACTCCCATTTTATCCTTATCCCACACCGATGATCTTTTACCCCTTTAACTTCTCGAATCCATGACACAATACATCACACTCAATCAACCACCGTGAACAGTGCTCTCTCTACATGCTGCAAAAAACAATCACCCACAATACGGGTAATTTCTGAAGGATGAGGTTTGATCCTCTGACCTACCTGATGTGTAGGGGTGTTGAGTACAACTCAATTACAACATTTTATACACATAAGATGATTTTTTTTTCATTTCTACCTATTCTAAAATAAATTTACAATCATTTTCGAATGATTTCAGGACCTTCTGATGTCATTTTTAAGATTTTGACCCCCGAAAATCATTAAAAACATTATTGAGTCATTATGAGAACACCACACGTTAGATGATACTTTTTGTCTAAGTAAACAAAACAAAATTAATTAAACAATAGTTTATGCTTGATTTCATGATATTATTTGGTATTTTTGTTAGGTTTTAACAATTACACATGTTTTAGTGTTTAAAACAACGAAAATTCATTTATGATCATCCTAGAAAAAGAAATACTCATAATGATGTGTCATTGTTTCCTTCAATTCAAGAATCATTTTATCATTGTTTTACTATGATCAATGATCTTTCGATGTCATTTTCCTAGTTTTGACTCATTGACACATGTTTTAAAGTCTTAAGTATCATAAAAATCTATTTATTCAGTCATTTCAAGCACACCACATGTTGGATGGATTTTTAATCTATTAATACACAATAAATAATTCAAATTTAGTTATCCAACAGTTTTATGTAAATCATATGTCATTTAATATGGTTTGGAACATTATATGCACATTTTAGTGTTTTATATAACTAAAACTGAGTTTATGGGCATCCCATCAAAAATATAAATTGGAATGATCTTTATTAAATTCATACATAAAATAAGAATAACTATATACATTTATTTATGATTTTATACCTATACAACACCATTTTAATTATTTTGACCCCGGAAAACATGTTTCTAAAGGCATTGGTATCATAAAAAATTGATGATAGAGTCGTTGTGAGTACATCAGATGATAGATGAAATTTTTGTCTACACGTTCACAAAAAAAATGTTTATAATCATTATATCCCTTCATTAAGAGGACGTTATATATAAGTTTGACAGTTATATTCATGATTTAGTGTTTAAAAACACTTAACATTCAATTACTGATATCCTAGAAAAACTGTATCACGGAATGAAGTATCCTTAGTTCATAATTTTTTGAAATTTTTATATAGTCATTTTTATATGATTTCAAATCCATCCAACATAGTTTTTATGGTTTTTATTAGTAAGGTACATTTTAATGACTTTGGTATCCTTAAACAATATTTATTGAGTCAGTACGAGCACACCACACATCAAATTGACATTTTTCATATGCATAAATAGAAAATATTAAATAAATTTTGGGTTTCATATGATTTTATATAAATATGTGGTAGTTTTATATGTTTTTAACAATAAAAAAAATGTTTTATTGTTATAAAACACAAAAAAAACCATTATTGGAATCCCAAAAAAACCGTATGTTGGAATTACATACCAAAAATTGTTCAATTTAAAAAACAAATCTATATTTACTATGTTATGATTTTAGGTTCATCTGATTTTTTCCATTGTTTCGACCCCATTACACATATTTTTATAGGCATTGATATCTTTAGAAACTATTTATTAATTCATTTATAGTACACCACATAAAAAATGGATGTTTTATCTATGTGTACATACAAAAATAAAAATAAAAATTGGTTTTACCAAGATTTCAGATCAATAAAAACATTTTTCATAGTTTTTGAATATTACATGAATGTTTTATTGTTTTAAAATACCTAAAAATCATATATGGGAATCCTAGAAAACCACTTCCCATATTGGAATTCCATGAGTTCTAATATATTAAAATTTAATCTGAATTATTTTTAGAATGATTTAACCAAAATTAGACACTTGGAGTGGATTGTATGACTGGTACTGTGAGCATTCAATATAAAAGTATTATTCTTACTTTTAAACTTTTGTCACATAGAAAAAACCATAAAAAATATATCAAAATTTTTCATAAAATTAGTAAAATGATATGTAATTCATTATTGATATATAAAAATGAAAAATATAAATTTTACATGTTATGTGGTAGGTATTGCTCGAAGTTAATTTTAATATATATGTGTCACTTTTGATTCAAATGATTTTAACATTGTCATTGATGAAAAAATTTAGGTCATATTAATTAAATACATTTGTAAAATGATAAATAATACATTTATTATGTGTATGAATTGATTTCCTATCAATCATACACATTAAGTTGGTTGTATGACTCGATTTGTGTGTTTCAATATAAGTGAAACATTCTTTAAAACACATATACAAAAGACAAAACCAGGATCATAATCTTTAATTATTTTCAATCATTATTCACATGATCCATAATTCCCTTTTTATGTGTTGGAAATAACCACACATAAATATGACACACTAGGTGGTGTGACTCACTCTATGTTTGTGTTTTCAACAAAATAGTGTCATTTTAGTTTAGTTCATGGAATTTTTTTTCTTTTAAACTGTGTGAAGAAATATTGAGATTAAAATTTACCTAAGCATGATATGTTATAAAACTAAAAATTTCCATAGGGATCATTCTCATCATCCTTTGAAATATAGACACTAAATCATTTTCCATTGGTGACTTCCATTCATCATTTGTTTTCTTATAACAGTCACGTTAATTCTCTTTTTCTTACAAACATGCAATTTTTCCTTATCTTTACTGATCAATGACATTTCTAGAACCCACACTCGGTGTTTAAGTAAATGATTATAATTCCCAACCAAATATAGTATATGGATTTTTCCTTAAACCCATTCCATGTACATGATCGTGTTTCTCTTTATCAAAAACGATTTCAAATGTATCGTTCTGTTATACTGATAATGATTATGAATGGTTCACATCCCAAGATTCTGGAATATTAACATATTGATAAAATTATTTTAATAATTAAATTTTAAATTATCAAAAATTTACAATATTATAAAATACATTATTTTTTCATGACTATTTAATTATATTTAATAAATAACAAAATAAAATAATGCGGAAAAATTTATATCAACTAAAAAGTCTTACACCCAATCAAATGAGGTTGGATATATAGATCAAATAAAATCAAAAAATCAAATTGTCACTATTTGATCCATCTAGGAATCCCTATTCAATCGGGATTAAGGAGTGATTATTTTAAAATATTATTTTCCATTAATAATCATTTATAGTAATTAAATAACATTAAATGATCATGAAAATTACTGTCTCCAACATCTCTGATAGATTCATTCAAAACATTTTAATCAGGATTCATATAAATATTATAGAACATATCTATCCAGCTAATTGAGAAACTTAATTCATTATCCTTCATTAATATTATGTATAAGTTATAAAAAAACATAGACTTATAATAAAATAATATAAATAATAATGGATAATATACAACCAATATTATACTCTTGCTAAAAACAACTTTGAGCCCTAAAAATATGAGTTATGAATTGTTTGTCATGATTCAAAGTATTTTTTAGATAATTCTAAAAAAAAAAAAATAATAAAATATTATTGTGTTCATGTAATCATCATAATATTAAATATGAAATTACCTCATCAGATGCATCATTGGTAATATGGAAAGACATGTTCTGCTACTTACAAGAAATTCCTTTAAACATGTTACTATAAATTTTTCAGGAGTTTAAGAATATGTCATTAAATTAATTCCATAATAATTATTTAAAATCACTCCATTTCTTACCATAATTTTTTTGAGTCCACGATTGTGAAAAGGAGTAAGAGTCATCAAAATAATGAATATATAATTTTTTTTCTTTTTCCTAGTATATTAATAATTTTACTAATTTATTTTAAAATAGTTATAAGGTAATATTAAATTATCATTATCATTAATTGTTTATTAAAAAACTATATTTATTATCATGTAGGATTATGCCTCAAATCATTATAGATAACTGGAAGGACCACCCTCTCATAATAAATATGAAGAAGAATCAATCCATAGATTCCTTATGCATCGCTTATGGGTACCCATAACTCAATAAATGGAATGATAATAAATAAGACTTTTTGGACTTATACATATACAGAATTCATATTTATATCTCTTATGTTGTTTTATTTTACTATTTCAAAAATTCCAAAAAATAATAGTAAAATATACAGTTTTTGTACACTTATATACATACCAATAGTGGTAACTTATAAATACCCCTAGAAGGAGGGGTGACCAACTGATCCATCACAAAATGTTCATTGGATTAGGGAAACCAATAATATTTGTTAAAATTTAGGGCTTTTTAGAAGTATCTTGTATAGTGGAATCAATTCGATACACTAAAGCGAATGGTAGTAGTGGTGTGTACTATGATGTTGATTGGATAAGATATCGATATTTTATTCTCGACATTGCTATAATTACAATGGTTCCCAATCTATTAAATTTATAAAAAATATAGATGTAAAATATGTTTACAAATATAGAAACATAATAATAATGTATATATATATATATGAAACACATATAAACGAGAAATTGTAATGTTGCTATATTACCATTTTATGCATTAAATTATAATAATCTGAATTGTCTTCATTTTTATAAAACTAAATTGTGATGATTAATTAATTCTCACTCTCTCTTAATCGTTGATTTGTTTCAATATTTTGAGTAAAAAACTATTCGATTTTTTGTGGTTAAGGAGTTTCACTATCATAAAGAACCAATTGATCATAATAAAATAAATCATTCAAGATACTCTTATATATGATTACAATAACACTCCAAACATCATTTATTTTACCATCCACATAATAAATCATATTCACATGGGAATCCAAGATAAATGAATCATGATCTTCATGCTAACTAGTGTGGACGAGAAGAGAGAAGTTCATAGAAGTAAAATGTAGTAATCTATACATTATACTCATATTATTTTGGGAATAATTTAATTTGAATAAGACAAATGAAAATTTACCTTATAATTTAATTTTATTATATTAATAACCATACCATTGCATCCAACAACTGAAACTATATATACACCTCTATATTTAGATTTCCATTCTTCTTAATGGTAAATTGTATGAAACATGGAGCCATGAATATTGTTGGAATCAAATCTCTTAAAATTCATTAGAGGACTTCATGCATAAAAAATCATTTGATATTATAGGTTGAATTTAAAAATTAATTATATTGAAATGAATATATAATGTGTTAATTTTAACATAGACAAAAAAACTAAACGTCAATAATATAAATATGAGTATATACATACACTATGGGAAAACCATTTGATAATCTTCCTATTATCACATTTTGTTAATTTTAACACATTTATAGCAAGACCCCTTAGTCACCTCTTTGTTTGAAATCACAATTCATCAACAAATGTATTCGACATAAAGGGAATATAGAAACACATATCTATGTTCTGGTTGAAAATATAATTTAGTTAGAGTAAAATTAACCCCTTTTTAATTGGTTATCGTATATTTTTAAATTCCGATGACGGGTTTTCTTAATGAGAATAAGTGGATATATCCTCAAAATATCCAAAATGATTGAATCTGGTATCAATCCCATCAATGAATACCCAAAAATGAAGGATATGAACACTACGACTATATAACCATAAAAAATAGAGCCTTATGATTGATCCTTATTTCTCACATATGATTTCAAATGACATTAATCCCATATTTAAAAAAATTCATATAGGAAAAATTTACATAATGATTAGTAAAATGTAATTCACCATTGAAAAAAATACAAATGTACCTCTCATTTAGATACATATATTAATATTGTACCATTCCACCTAGATTAGATTCTTCATCCATAATATTTTTCAAATGAATCATGAATGTGAACAATGCTGATGAAAATAACATATCTAAATGAAAATGGGTCAAAATATTATGTTTCTAGAATTTTATCATGCTTAGTTAGATTTTATGATTTGGAAATATCTGTCAAGAAAAGGTTTAAAACTCATATAAGGATTTTGTTAAATATTTATTTAATGCATTTCACATTGAAAATTGTAACAACTACGCCTTCGAAATATTTGATTTATGACTTTTCGGTTCAAGAAAACATTGATGTTTTATTTAAATTTCCTTTGAAATATTTCTAGAATATCATTAAACCACTTTAACATTCATTAATTTTTGAAGTAATATGTCTATAATGTGATTTTTCATTAGAAAAGTAGCTAATGGAAACATTCTATTCTCATTTTCCAAGAAATCATTCTTTCTATTCATTAATTCAAAATCGTTGTGAGCATTAAGGTGATATTTTGAATACTCTTCTCCTTATTAAATGAAAAAATACATTAAATACATAAACTTCTCAATATGAATTACAGAAATATTATGAATTCTCAAGTTAAACTCCCAATAAATGATTTTGATGAATAAAATAGTTTTCTTCTGGGGTAGTGTTATAGCTGCATCAGATACTATACAATGAACTATTTTATTTCCATCTTTATACTTACTTAATTTCCAAATTTATACAATGATATTAATTAATTGTTTTAATATTTATGATCTAGATAACAACATCATTGACTTTTCAGTTCAATATCACTAATTAATTGTGTCAAATTAAATCAGAATTTATGAGAAGCATCCCGAAATGAATTATGTCCCAAAAACACAATTTTCTACTATGATTGAATCATTGAGGTTCAAAATCAAATTATCAAACTAGAAAAGACAAACTAATATGATTGTTCTCATCAGATATGTTTCTATTTCTAAAAAAGAAACAATAAAAAAAGAGTTTCTTGGATGTTTAAACTATCACTAAATGTTGTGCGATGATTTCTTAAAGCAGCACATATTTTCATCTCAAGAATAATTTCATGGTGATTTTTGTGTTATGGTCTATTATTTAATGACATTTCATTTGGTAGGGGTTTTAACATCCACTATATATTTAACAGCAGTATTTAGTTTCTTCTATTTCTCTTGATTTATTATTTATGTAATTAATTAATTAATTAATAATTATTTAAGTAATTATATAATTAATTATTTTTTATTATGTATTATTATTTAGTTATATTTATATTTATAATTATCATTTATTTTTATTTTTTATAATTATTATAATTATTACTTATTTTTATTTATTATTACATATAATTTTTTGTTATTACATATTATTATTCATTTTTATTCATTATTATTTATTATTATGTGTTGGGAGAGATTTGAACCCCTTACATCTTGGACATACTGCCTATACTTTTCCACTCTAACTATCTCTTCATGTGGTGAGTGAACTATTTATATTATAATTACACATATACAGATAAAATAAAATTAATGATGATAAATAATAATAACTAATTATTAAATAATGTATATATAAATGAAGTAATAAAAAAAAATTTATTTCTCCTCAGGTAATCCCGTTAAAGGTGGCATGTTTTACAAATGAAGGTGATGATGAAATGGTCAGTGATCTACAGGTCGGATCATGTTTTTGCAAGTGTCTTTGGGTTTTTTGATAATTTTTTTTGGGTCTTTGTTTGATGCATTCATGTTTAGTGGAACTTACTATGCCACATGTCTTGTAATGTTATGTTTCCCTCTATTTTTCATGCGTTAATAAATTTTTAGGACTAGGCATGCTCACGTCCTACACATTCCTAGAAATAATAAATATATAAAAATAGATATTATAAAAAAAATACAATATAATTAATTATTAAATAAATAATAAATATATTCTGAATAAATAATAATTAAATATTAAATAATAAACAAATAAATAAATAATCCATAAATAGAAATAGTATCGTAATAAATATATGATAATAAATTTTAAATAATAAATGACAAATGAAAATTAATAATATATTATATATAATAAAATACAATAATAAATATTTAATTAATAACTAATAAATAAATAATAAATAAATTATAAAAAAATGATAAATAATATTTGATAAATTAATATTGAATGAATAGTGAATAATTCATAATAAAAAATAATAAATGTTATAAAACAATTATAAATAAATATTAAATATGTAATAAATAAATAAAGATTAAAAATTAAATAAAAAATATTAAATAAATCAATAATAAATAAATGATCAATAATTAATATAAATGTATAAATAATAAAGGAATAATAAAGAATAAAAATTTACTCTAAATAAAAAATAATAAATAACTTTCCTATAAATATTAAATAATAAATAATAATAAACTAGTCACTAAAATATAATTAAATAATAATTAAATAATAATTAAATAATTAATTATATAATAAATTAAAAATAAATAATTAGTCACTAAATAATAATAATAATAAATAATTAATAATTTTTAAAGATATTAAATTATAAATGATAATAATTGAAAACAAATGATAATTCATGAATAATAAATAAAGGCTTGATGAGTGGGATATGTGCCATGTAATTGATAGATAAATGATTGATGAGTGGTTTCTCCCTTTGGGGGGCTATGGGCTACCATTCCAACATTTGTGTGTGTTCTGCACTTGTTGTGGGTGTGTTTGAAGATAATTGTACCCCTAGAACAACAAGTAAATATATAAATATATATATATATTATATAATTGATAAGAAATTAAAAAACAATAAACAATAAACAATTAATAAATGAAAACAATAAAAAAATACAAAAATAACTTAATAAATAATAAATAATAAATAATAAATAATAGATGTTAAATATTAAATATTAAATATTAAATATATATAAAAATACATAATTAATGAAGAATAATTAAATATTTAATAAAGATAAAATATAATCAATAAATAATATAAATAAATAAATAATAAATAATAGTAAATGATAATAAACAGTACATAATATATAAATAATAATAACTAAATATGAAATAAATGATTAGAAAATAATAAATAATAAATTTTGAGAAAAATATAATTGTATAGTCTAATTAAATACTACGTAATAAAAAAAATAAATGATAAATAAATGATAAATAAATAATAAATTATTAAATAATAAATAAATATTTTCTATGTAATAAATAAGGAATAAAAAAACGAAAAATAATACATAATGAAAAAAATATTACTAAAATAATAATAATTTTATAATAAATTTATAGATAATTGGAAAATTATAAAATAATAATGAGAATTAATAAATTAATAAATAAAAATTAATTAATATTAAATATATATGTACTGTATAAAATATAAATCAAAATAGTAAAAATTTAATAATTAAATAATAATAATAATAGATAAATAATTAATATATTAACAGATAAATAGATAAATAGATAACAAATAAATAAATAAATAATACATTAATAATAAATTAATAAATAAAATAAATAAAAATCAATATATTTTAAATAAGTAATTAATCAACAACTAATGACAGAATAGATAATTATTAATAAATGAAAATAATTAATGAATAAACAATACATAGTACATAATAAATAATAAATAACAAATAAAAATTAACAAATAATAAATAATAAATAATAAATAATAAATAACTATTTATTAATAATTACTATTAAATAATGAATAATTAACAATAACTAAAGAATAATAATTAATAAACAATAAAAATAACAATAAATAATAAGATGTAAATAATAAATAATAAATAATAAATAATAAATGGAAATAAATTTACATATATAAATATACACATAATAAAATTGACACACATATATATACATACAGGCTTTTTTACGATGTAAATATATATATAAGCACACAAACATAAATATATAATAGTATATTGATTAATTTACATATACAAGTAAATATAAATATCTCTATATATATATATCCAGAATATATATACATAAATAAATTTTTATAAACATTTCCAAATGTATATAAATATAGACAAACATTCGTAAATATATATATTAATCCATCAAAAAAAACTATTATTTATAATTTTAAATAGAAAATGATAAATTTATATAAATTAGAAATTAATTAACATAAATGTATACAAGATACATACTAATATATATATATATATATATATATTAGATAATAAATCACTAAAAGAGTGAGAACCATAACAACTATAACACCATTAAATTAATGGGAATGGAATTTAGTGGAATAAAATCATCGATAAACTAACGAGAAAATGAAGATACTCATAATCAAATATAAAATTGCATCAAATGTTTAGAAATTATGATATTTATACTAAAAACTCTGTTTTTAAGGCCTTCTCAGACATGTCATTGCATGAATAAATACAATTGGGGTTTTCTACAGTCACCTGAACAAAAATCTATTCATAATATGTGATTTATTATCTGGTAGATAATAAAAGGAAACCAGAATCAAATTTTTTGATTGTTTGACGTTGAATTTTGATTTTCAACTTATGATAAAAATATAATAAATTTTATAATGTTATTCATTTAGAAGTTATTATCTAATATAGTTTTAGTTCATTTCATAATCATTGATTTGAATAGTTTTGGATACTAAACATGAAATTTGGTAAAAAGTTATAGGCATATGATATTTAAATCTGATTATCAACTTATACAATAAGTAATTTATGTTTTTGAATAACTATTATATAACAAATATATATAATAAAAAGTTAACAAGTTATAATTAATCTGAATTCTAAACAAAAAACTATAAATAATAAATATTAAATATTGATAATTAATCACAATTTAATACTTATTATTTAATGTTTTTTAATGTAAAATAAGAGGATATTTTTCAAAAACACTGATCAGAATGACATAAAAAATAAAAATAAATAAATAAATAACATTTTTAGTAACGATTTTTCAAAATTCCGCTAAAACCCACCATGATTACCCTTTTTACTTGTAGTGATTCTAATATTCCACATTAATACATCATGAATATTGAATAGATTTCTCATTGAATCATCATATGAGTCAATTCCATCATCCGATAATTCTCACAATTCACTGACTATTGGTTAAGGTTATACATTAATGTCATTTCTAGGAATTTTTCCCATTCAATAATCATCAGAATAATGAATAAAGTTTTATTTATACACATCTATAGAGGTAGATTATACATCATAAAAACAACTAGACAAATACTATAATTAGTACATATTTTTTCAAAAGGGTCAAAACCATCATATTACAATCCCCAAATTATATTCTCTGTATCAGAAGAAAAAAATGGATATAAATAATCAATAACCTTATGTGAGGCTGAATATTTTGGAGATATCATTATGTCATCAGGGTTATTATCCTGATAGTTCAAATTCATTTCACATGAAATCATATATGACCTCAATATTCATTTCTACTGTTGATTTAGATGAATGTAATGAAATACCATTTCAAAACATTTCATCTTTTTCTTCTTATAGGTGTTGAATTTATTTGTACTCCCATTTGGGTTCATCGAATTTTATATTTTTGAATAAAATGATATGAGTTTTTTCATTGGTCTCTTCTCCCCTATAAATAATTCTATCCTTAGAGAATTCAGATATGTTTATATAATCAAGTCCATATTTGTTAATGATTTTATTCAATTTTAGAATGTTGTAGGGATATAAGCTTCATTAAATGAATTATGATGAATCTACAAAATCAAGTAAATAACTTTTTATATAATTCCACAAAGACACCTTATATGATATAACCTAAGTATAAAAGAAAACATTGAAATCATGGATAACCCTTCATAAAATTCTTGTTGTCCATTTACAACTAATTCGTAAAACTCCATTTTATCACTATATTTATGAAAAGGATGATCCTGGTCCATATCAATGGAAGGTTTTATTGATCTACTATATTCTTGGACATTTTATCCAGTAAATCCAAATGAATCATTTATCATGTTTCGATCAAAATTCTCCACTAGTGATGTAAGGACCTGAACCCAGTTTCCCCAAGCCGGTGCCTTATTTGATTACATTTTCATATAAAAATGGAATATGTATCCCAAAGGACCATGACTTTTAGTATTATTTGAAATAAGACACATACATAACCTCAACATTTTAACAAGAAAAGAAAATCAATAGAGAAACTCAATGGACAGAATCCACAACTCCTAAGTTATTTCAAAATGTCATTTATAATAACATTTTTCATGTCCTAAGAAAATGAATCATAATCATGGGGTGTTCTCAAACATTAATTAAGGGTAAAAAATATAGTGGATGATATGTAAACATTATTCATGTCGAATAATAAAAAATATATGCTTTTAACAAAAACATGAACACATTATTGCAGGAATAATAGTTGAGTATGTAATGCCATAATAAAACATAATAATGGGTATTCAACTAGTCAAATAACCACATGACCCATGAATTCTATTTTTTATAATGAGGGAATGCATAATTTGGGACAAAGTCACCATACCATCAATGAATCTTACTAAAACCCTCAATAATCTTATTGTCAAGGCCTTGTTCCATGACCGCAGTTTGTCTCATTAGACCAATCGATGCACCATGAAGATATAGTGGGCCCACCATACACTTTCTATGACCAATTCTTTCCTTGTATGAATGGGGAGAAATATAAATAATATATACATTCATAGTGAAAATACTATAATAAATTTAAATAAGTTTCTCTAAACATTAATCATAAACACTAACCATTCGGGGTAAATTAGTGAATAGTTCTAATATAGAAATTGACATACAAATTAATCATACACCATTAATTTAAATATGGTATATAATACCATTAAATTTAAATCCCAATATATCATAATAATCAACAAGATATTAGAAATAGATAGACATACTATTTTAAAATCATCCAGTAATTTTAGAGTGAAATACTCTATTACATTGAAAAGAAATTTTAATTTGGAAAAATCACTGTATTAAACTATATGTTAAGTATGATATAATTTTCATAATAAAATGAGTGATTTTATAATGAAAATGGTTTCCAAAATCGTATTATATAGTTCCCTTTAAAATATGTAATAATTTGAGAAATTATATTGAATTTGGCTTATATTTGGGAAATAATTTTGACAGATCCTTTTAAATTATGTAACTATTTTGAATATAAAGAAGGATTATGGTAGGTGTACATATATATAATAATAACATAGAATTTAGGAGGAGTTCATAATTATACAAAATAATTTTAAATGAGTTAATTAGACACTGAAAGTAACCTGAAAGAAAATTGATGTTCAGGTAGAAAACTCATACCATCAGTCTGAATGTGTTTTGACTGACTGAAAATTGCTTTTTATTATAATATTGGTCAGTGGATACAAAACACCTCCCAACAAAGAAATCATGTGGAAGAAAATGGTGTAAACCAAGGTCATCCCTTAGAAAAAAAGACATACAATCCAATAGAAGGGAGCCTATACGAACATAAACAACGAGCACCTCCTTCGTCCTACCAACCTGTGGGTGTGCATCGGCCAAATAGATATACTCCCTCCAACAATGCATAAAAAATCTCCAAAAATATGTTTCAACCTCACATTTTCGAATCACATAGACCAGGTCCCAGGGCGGTTCATAACTACCTTTCACTGATATGATTAGGACTTCCGAGTCCAATCAACTTCTGGTCATGAAATTAAGGTCCTTAAATATGAAATTATAATTATAAATAACTTATTTAAGAATCTATTATGCATGATTATAGTTTATCATAATTCATTTTAGTTCATTTATGTCTTTTTTTATAAGTTATTATATTGAATTTCGTCATTCTGTAGTGTTTGTTTTATTGATTTTCATAATCAGATTACTTGTTTTTATGTATTTTTTATATCATGAATGGATTTAAATCTATAGAATTAAAATTAAATATTAATTATGAGAATATTTAAGTGATAATGGTCATTTATATTATTTGGTTACCAAGAAATAGGATGATTCAATAGATGATTTATTAATGACATTAATATAGATTATTTTAGCTGTATTCTGATTATTAAGAACATGTTTGGTCATATGATTTAATAATATGTTGGTATAATGGTTAATAAATATTAATTGGGTTATAATTCATATATTAAAGTCTATTTAAACCATAAAAATGGCACCCTGGATATTTATTAATGAGAAATTTAATAACGAAACTTTATCATCCACGAAGGTTATAAATTAGAACCCCATGGATGTTGATTTTGTTTATAAAATTAAATGGATGGGTTAAGAATATTGATAATGGTTCTTACATTAACCTGATATAATTAAAGTATATAGATGATACATTAATTATCATGGTCATTAGGACAGTGGAGGTGAGGATATGATAACAAAATAAAAAAATTGAAAAGAAACTAAATGAAAAAGAAGGGTATATTGCCACTTGAAATAAACTCAATGAGAACGTCTTTAATGGAAAGGGATAGACTTTTGGAAAGACCAAGAGCTTATAGGATGTGGGGAGTGACTAGGTATGTGTATTTCGGAAGAACATTAACGATCTTCAAGGAATCAACGTGTGAAGAGAAGAGTGAGGGGTGTTATAGTGGAAGAGAGGAGTGAATTTTGAATATTTAATTCATTATTTTTTTATTTAAGTCAAGACAACCAATAAAGTTGTTTAATGTCACCCCTAAGAGTGTTAAGTATATGTGATTTCAAACCAAGTACCCTTTAATCACTAAGGATTTCAAAAATAGTGTATTTAACTTATAAATTGTATATACAATAATTTATTGTATTTCACCATTTATAAAAAAAAATAGAATTTCAAAAAAATCAAAATATTTCAACCGTACAATTTGTCGATGTGTAGAATTCAAAAATGAAACCCATTTTGTTAATTCTCAAATTATCAATTTTAGTAGTATAATTAGATTTATATCACATTGAAAAATTAATTAAGATCTCATTCAGTTATTACATTATGAAAATAAAATAATATCATTATCTACTATTCCTAAGGGTAATATAACTATCCATATTATTATTCATAAGGGTATGATACTATTTACTAAAAAATCATCGTTGTTCTATCAGACTCCAACTGACTTACTTATCACATCTCTGAATAAATATTTTTTAAAAATCAAAACATACTAGCGACAAGGTTGTGTTTAACTACGTGATTATAATATGTGATCTTTTTTAAGGACATCATGTTTGATGCATTAAATATTTATTCTCATAAACCTGTGGTGTTAAACGAGAGTTAATTTATGTGTCATTGATAGGATAGTCATTTTTCTTAAATTTCCATATCATTCGATACACTATTCCAAATCCAACATGCATATCATACATGTATCAATTTAAATATAATGTTATTATAATCATTGAAACTATTGAACCATCACATGAATTTAAAATCAATACAATGAAATATTATTCTACCATCCATAGATCAGCTTCAATTGTATAATCTAGATATTTTCCAACCCTTTGGTATAGAAATGTGTATTTTAAGCTAAATTTAAACAACATTTACCCATATATATTTTATTTTCACTTGTTTCCCTGTACATTTACATATACAGATAAAAATTTCTAATCAAACAACTACAATCAATTTTTAAATTTAGAAAATTTATTCATTAACAAGGGTATGTTCATTATAACTATGAATATACATTTAATATGAAGAATATTCTATTTGACAGAAAAATATAATAAAAAATGAACAATGTTTAGCCCAACATAAAAAGGGTCAGATTGGTTGGAAGAATATTATTGATGTAGGGATTGAGAAACATTCGACATAGAGTTCAGGGATATGATCCCAAAAATACATAACACTATTGAATGTAAGTGAAATAGTGGAGGTGTCAAAAGTATCCGGTAATGGGGAAAGGATTACGGATCAACAACCATTGTTTGTGGAAATAACTTTGGGAAATATATAAGAGAGGCTTCTATCTCTGGAAAGAAAATTTCCAGGGACTATTGGAGTTGGTGCCCTAGAACCCACTTCTGTGTACTTTAGGATCACCTATATTCGTAGTTTTTATTTTATACAATCTTTTCATCACATCATTAATGTTCTTCTGTGTATCATAGTATTTGATAATGTCTCTAGAGTAGTTGTCGCAGAAAAAGATCACAACAACCGCCACAATGATCTGATCCTGGATGTTCTATTACACTATTCATATATATATTTTCTATAGCTAGATGATAACATTTCATGGACACAACTAATAGAGTATATCATGGATAGAGACTCATAATACATTGAGGCACCTTCTAATATTGTACACCATTTTTATATCAAGTAGAATATTATGAGAACGATACTAACTAGTAAGAAATGCACATTTATATTTTTTATTGTATGTTTCTATCTATAGACATGTGTATCAATCCTCATACTTTAATATTATTACTAATGAGAGTTATGAGTCATGTACTTTTATTGTTTGACATAAACCATGATGATAGATGTTCGTAGTTAGGTAAGATACGTTGGGTGTGTCCTGAGTAATATTGCATTAATAAATAATTTGAGAAAGTGTTTTTAATTTTTTTTCTTTAATCGATGCAGATATATATGGCCATTTATGGAAATTTTATAACCTAAATTAATCCATGGACACTATTTACAATTGGAAGGATTATTTTTTGAGAATTCCGAGAAAGAGACCCCGAGAAGTGAGGTTTCTTGCACCAGCACACTAGCTATGTTATTTGAGATGTACTGATAATGAGATTATATTTAACCATAAGTGTTTGTTGCAAGTATAATGTAGATAAAAAATTAAATCCATTCACTATGGGTTTCATGGTGTGTTTCGAAAAGGTAACCTCTGATTTTTGGATTCTTCTCCAAATTCCACTATGAAATAAGCCTTAAGGGACACACAGTAGTTGAGTCCATAATTTTAGTTAAATAATATATAATTACTAATTCTTCAAAAAGATGAATAAATATTATTTCCATATGTGGTTTAGTAGTTATTTAGGTATTCTTAATGTCATATAAATATTGGTTTCTAAATTTAGTGAATATACTATTTATATATTTATTAGTTTCTTCTGTGATGATATTTATTTAATAAAGAGATCATCATTATTTGAGACCCAATAGATATTATGGAGGAATAGAGGACAGAGTTTTATGGTCAAGTGAGAAATAATAAATATTGACCATTACTTGAAAAAATAAAATTTTATATAATTTTCATGTTAACAGCATGTCAATAAATAATAATATTATTATTAATATTTAAAAAGGGGTTTCATAGAGATTAAATAAATTATATTGGGATCTTATGAATTTATATTATATTAACCATAGTTATATATAGACATAATCATATTATTTATCAATAATCCAATACATTTTTTGGTACTTTACAATAGATTAATAGAATCCTCAAATACCTAGAGTTCTCTCTTCTCCAAGAAGGCTCCTAAGAATGTGGAGAGAACTTATTCCACCTCACACACTATATACAAGAAGAGATTGAGAATAAATTTTTGGAAGTAGTTCATGAGGTGATAAAATGTAGAAGAATCATGTGATATGACCATCCATGATAGCATGCAACGATTCATACAGTGACATTTATGGAATTTTGGAACATATGTGGATCGCCTCTAGGGAAAATCTACTATTATTATGGAAATACAATGATAGAAAAATATAGATATGTTTCTATATAATTAAATCAGTATATAATTATATTATCGAAATAAATTATTTAATAAAATTAATTATAAAGAATATCACATGTTCTTATCTCTTGTTTTTGACATTCTATCCCTTGTCTAAATTATTTTATTCCATTTTATAGATAACAAAATTTCTTGTTGTGAAAATATCTGATTGATCATCGATAATGGGAAAAATATAATTCGTGAATGACCCATTGTACAATGCTGCTATTTAGCAAACCTATGAGTTGAATCAGAGAGGTCATATAATTATATATATATATATATCAAAATATTTGTTGAATTATTTATGCATTTTTATTTAGTTTTTAAATTCATGTTTAGTTCATCTATTAAACTAAATTGCATGATATTTTTCATTCTCCTTTATTTCTCATAAATCTAATCATTATGATTAATTTTATGAATAAAATAATAATAGTACTCAGTCTGGGGATCCGAGGAATCAGTATGGACAACATTGATGTACATATCATGTAACGAGAGTTGCATGCCATGTACTTGTGTTTAATGCACCATGGGATAATTAAAAATGAACTCATACTATGCACATTGATTTAATTTTGTGTACTTAATTTATAGATTGTTTTTTGATTGGGCTAGTCTGGTGCACGGTCATTCGGATTTAATATTGTGTACCTCATGTGCATAACATGTAGTCCCTTTAAGTTATATATTGTATGTGTGATTTATATATAACTTACCTAATTAATGACAGTGTAACTCAGAGACCACCCATCGTGTAGACCATTTTTTCACACACCATGTACTACATTTTTTCATGGTATGTTTTACATGCCAATCCCCTAGGCATATATCTTAGTTAAATAGTGACAGATGTATTCACCGTGTTGTTGACCTCTACACATCATTTAATTGTACCAAATTAACCACATTTAATATTTATTTATTATTCTATGTAAACCATGAAACATTTTCTTGTGTTTGGTCATTAAGATGATTAATCATGCCATTTGATGGGTTTTTAATATAAATATATATGTGCTTATTTAATATCTACATACTGTTCATATCTATATATCATGTATGAATTGTATTACAGTTTTTACTCTATGTGCATTGAAGCATAAGACATGAACAAAAATCATGTAATTCATGTAATCATTATGTTGATAGTACACTTCATGAATTTATGTGATAAAACATGTAAGATATATGTCACAAAAGTAAAACACTATATGAATATAATACATTATAGGTGGATTAAGATGGGTATTCACTTTGTTTCCTCTAACGTAAATTTATGTACAGTGTAAAATTTAATGAAGATTATTTAATTTTTAAAAACTAAAATTGATTTTAATCACATGTAATTTCAGATGAAAATGAATATAAAATAATTTATTTACTATTGATGATAATTAATTGATTCGAGTGTGACCTATCTTAAACAAGATTGATTATGAAATGAATGATTGTTTTAATAAAACCATAACTCATTGAAATCATGTTTATGATCTTAAAAATAGAATAGAACTTTTTTGTGATTAGTTTCATTTAGAATAATATTAAATTAAATTGTCATCATGCATGCATTATCGCCTCTTTTTATGTACGGACTGTGTGCCCATGGTTTCTTTTATGTAAAACATTTTTCCCTCACCAGTTTGTGTCTAAACTTATATGGAATGTATTGAGTTCCCAAGATAGTGGAGGCAATTCATGTTAGGAGCTGAGGAAACACCAATCCAAGGGAGATACATGGGTGGACTAATTGAATGTTGACATATGAACCTTAATTAGTTCTTGGTGTTTACCCCCTAGACCAACAATTAGAATATTAACCACTATATAAGATATCACTTAGTAAACCTGCATGATCATAAATTTTTATTTTTTTCATTCAATATTCATTTTAATGTCATTATGTATGTTCTTTCACGATCACATAATTTAATAAAATTAACAGTAATGCAAGGCAGAACTAAAATAAATTTTCCTATGCATAAATATTACCTATGATATGCTTTATTAGTTATGTAAATCCACATAATAATGACAAGAAGGTGATACTAGTAATAATTTTAAATTTATGCATAAAATGATAAAATCCACCAATTTAATAAAATATGTCATTATAGCATTCTAGTACTTCGGTTAATAAAAAACCATAGTTTAATATGGTTGTCCATCCAAATTTTGGGTGATTTAAATTATCAGTGAATTTACACATGATGTTTTAGGTTGAATTGGGTTACATCAAATCAAAAGATGACTTCTAAAGTAGTATTTGGTGTAACTATGAGTCAATGGTTGAAGAAATCAAATTTAAGGATTTTTGAATTGGGGTGTCCACTCAGTGAATCAAGTATCTATGAATTAATGAGTGGGAATTTAGAATTCTGAATAGGAACGACTAAATTTGGCTTACTAAAGGAATTTGGGGGACAGTGAATAGGAATGTTTATCCTTTCCACATTAATAACTATGAAATATGATATTTTAAATACAATGGTGAGAGATTGGGTTTCAATAAAAAATGAAATATTAATAAATAAATATTTATTTATTTTTCTACATCTAATCATATAATGTAAAAAAATTATTCATATATTATTTTCTGTGAACAACATAAAAAATAAATCAAACATTTCATAATCATCCACACATGAGAAGGATAACCTTCTTACTATAAAAAATTTCCAATAATGGTAGAGGCACCTACAAATCATCCATCCCCCTGAAAATAAATTATATCTATTGGATGAACCTTTTCTTAATGATTTTTGAAATCACTATAGTGATAAAGAGTCAAAATTACTTGAGAAAAATTTGAATGATTCTATAGATGTAAAACATTTTAGACAAACATCCTTATCCAATGAGATTTTCATTTATTATGAGGACATGGATTCCTATATAACATGATGCATCAACTTCGGGATCTCTATAAGGAAATAGAGATAAAAGTGAAGGATGAGGATTCCACTGGTTTTTGTACAACTAATCTTGGATACTATGAACCATAAGGGAAAAAGTTATTTCTGATTATTTTCTATGTTGGAAAGTTATCCATCTTAAGGATTAATTTTCCAGGTGTGTTCTATATAGATCTTATAATTTCATTACTACCTAATACCTTCAATAATTTTATTCCTAATTAAAAAATGATAAATAATGATATGATATTTTCATAAATTCTTAAAATAATTATTAATGTGTATAGGGACATGGGAATGATAAAACCATATTCCTTTTATTAAATAAGAAAAGGATGGACAAGGAATTGGGCACATGCCCTATAAATAGACTAATGAACCTGAGCACCATACATCCAATAAGAGGAATATCAAAATGATAGAAGAGGAAATGGATGTTGTATGTTTTGTGTGTGGTAGAACAGGAAACTAGAAGAGGAGTTGAAACTAGATTCTAGGGGAAGCTAATAGTGCATTCATTTTTTTGTAATATTTCAATATATACACATTGGCTATTAGATTCCCCTTATATGGACACATCTGTTTCCACAGTTTCGTACCAAGTGAAATTTGAAAAAAAAAATTAAAGGATGGGGTGGATTTGAGACCTACAAATATAGAATGGTTGGATACCCCATCCATTGGTCACTATCATCTTTTATTTCCAATTATAATGAAAGTGGATATAAAATATTATTATTATGTACCAATAATTACCTAGATCATAATTTTTATATCATTCCAAGATACATATGGGTTTATTTACTTTGTTGGAAATAAAAGTTGTTTAATTAATAAAAAAATGTTATGGTGTGGATCATTTAAATAATGGTCTTTACATATTAAATTATGAAAACCATGTTATGGATATTGTTAAATATTCTTATTCACATGATCCATATAAAAACCAGCATTGGAATCACTATCATGGTCATGTAAATGAAAAGTGTTTGATGGAGCTCTATCATGATGATTATTTATAATCATATGATTTAAATTAAATTGAATTATTTCATACTTATTTATAAGGAACATTTTTGTAGACATGTTGATATGGCCAAATAGATTCAATGAGTTTTACACACTGATGTGCATTGAAAATTTAATGAAGAAGCAGCGGTGGGAATTATTACCTCATAAAAATTACTAATGACTTAAATATATTTCTATATCTACAATATGTGGTATAATTAAGAGCCATTTGAGAAATTATTGGAATTTGAAAATGAATTATATAATCATGTTAGAAATAATATAGAGAATAATTGATCGGAACAATACAGTAAATATATTATCCAAATGTTGATCGAATTTATATGGTCATTGGGGATTCTATTTCAATTCACTCCCATTACACACAATGTGGAATGGTGTTAGATAAAGGAGGAACCAAAACATGTTTGAAATTTTATGGTCTATGAGGATTATTATAGATCTTTAATTATCATTTTGGGGATATTCATTACATACTATAAAATACCCATTATAACGAGTATCAAAAAAGTGTAATATAGAATTCCCTTCAATCTATGGAGTGTAATGAAACTAATTTGTTTTCAAACTCATGTATAAGGATATTAGGTATTCTTTAAGGCCATCTCATTAAACAAACTAGAAACTATGGGAAAAGTGTATCTTTATAGGATATCTTAAGGAAATGAAGGGACCCTACCTATTCCACCCCTCAGACAAGTATGTTACTATCTCCATACAAGACATGTGTCTAGAGTGGGATAAAATACTCTAAAAGGATAGTGGGGGCACTAATAAATATGGTGAATTTGATGCACAAGATACACAAGAGTTGGTATATTAATAGATTCCACAAGTCCCCATGGAAGAAGTATTTTATAAATCAAATACACTATTTAGGGAAAAAAGAGATGCAAGAGAATGTGATATAGGTTTCTATTCACCAATGATGTTGACCTATTATTGTTTTAAAATTTAGAACCATTCTCTTACAAGGAGGTAGTAGAGAGAAAAAATCTTCAAGATGGAAATAAGACATGAATTATAAAATGGATTCCATGTATTACAACCTAGAATGGGCTTAATTCGATTCACTAGTTGATGAAAATCCCTTTGGATAAAAATGGTTATTCAAGTTGAAACTGGAATTGAAAGGTAAATTTGATACATATAAACAATGGATATTGGATAAAGGGTTTAAAAAACATCATGGAATTTACTGTGATGAAAACTTTTCACATGTTTTTGTGTTTAATTTGATCTGAATTGTACTGTCTATAGAAGATTTCATTGAATATGTCATATGGAAGATGGATGACAAAATTAAATTCCTCAATGTTATCATTTAGTTTGAAATCTATATGACACATCAAGAAGGATTTGTGACACCAGGTGATTTTATTATGGTTTTCAAGAATCATATATCCATTTATGGATTGAATAAATCATCTACGTCATGGAACAATAGATTTTATGATGCCAATATACAATTTTATTTAATTGGAAATGAATGTGACCCATGTATTTAAATAATGTTTGGTGGAAATGTGGTCATCTTCTATGAAGTTTATATTGATGACAAATTATTTATTGGAAACGAATTATATGTCTTACATTATATTAAAGTCTTGTTAAAAAAGTGTTTCTTTATAATGTAATTAGGTGAAGCAACCAATATTTTTGGGATCAAGATCATTCATGATATTTCCAAGAGGCTTCTTGGACAAAGTCAAAGTACATATGCTGAGAAGATACTAATGATTTTTAGTTTAGAAAAATCCAAGAATGGATTATTTCTAGTGTCATGTGGTTTATATATTTTTATGAAAATATGTTCTTAGGAACAAAAATATAATGATATAATGAGAATGATCCCATAATTTTTAGTTATCAGATCAATCATGTATTCTAATTTATATACAAGACTTGAGGTTTTCTATGCATTGAAAATTATTGAAATATATCAAGACAATCATGGATAAAAATATTAGAATATTGTTAATTATTCTCTTATGTATATGATAAAAACTAAGGATATGTTACTGGTATATCGAGGAGATGAGGATCAAGTCATCCAGGGTTATAATAATTCTATTTCCCAGATAGATCATAATGATTTGAAGTCACAATCAGAATATGTTTTCTACCTCAATGGAAGATATGTGATATTCAAGAGTCCAAAGAAGGAAGGTTTAATTAATTATATAGTGGATTAAGAGTATATTGAAAATTACGATTCTTACATGGAAGAAAATTGGATTTTTAATTTTCACATGTTGATAGATGTGTTTCAAATCAATAAATACTCTATCACATTGTATAGTGATAATAATGGAACATTGGCTCTAGAAAAATGGAAATGGTCACAACATCATATAAATCACATACTCATGTTGTATAACCAATTTAGGGATTTTAGCGAGAGTGGTCAATTTTTAATCGGATGATTACCCATAAATGTAAACATGATGGACCATTTAACAAAAGGGAAAACTCAGTAGAGGCAAGAGTATCATGTGACAGAATAGGAATGAAAGATTTTAGTAGTTGGCTATAGTTGAAGTGGGAGTGCTTTTGGAGTTTTTTCCCTTGAATAAACTTTTGTGTAAATTAAGATATGTTGTCTTCATATTTTTAAATATTAATAAACTACTTATCAAATATTTATTTTCCATCTATGTAACATAATATGAGATAATGCTTGAAGAGTAGATTTCTCACTAAAATCCATAGTAATTCCCAATAATGATGAGAACCTAAAAGTTCCATGTAACTATTATTTAGTATATGATCTATATCTAGATGATATCAACTTATAGACAGAAATGATACAAAATATCAGAGGTGGGGACTTATAAAACATTGAGGCACCTTCTCATTGTGCACACCCATGGTAATATCCAATAGGATATTAAGAGAATGAGACCCGCCAGTACGAAATAATCATTTATATGTGTCATTGAATATTTATATATGTGAACATGTATATTTGTAATTAGATTATAATTTATATATTAATGAGTATTATTAGTCACATGCATTGCTGCGTTGATGAAAACTATGGTGACAAATGTTCAGTGCAAGGTAAGATATGTTGGGTGTGACATGGGTATTATTGTATTAATGAATAACATGAGAAAGTATTTTTACCTTATGTTCTTCAATATATATTGATATCATAGTCCCTTTAATTGAAATGATATATCCTATATAAATCTGTGAACATTGTGTGCAGTAGGAAAGTTAAATGTATATGAATTCAATGATAAATGCATGAGGCACATAGGTTATTGGCAACAGTATGTGACAAGAATGATTTAATATATCATTATAACGGGATAATATTACCCAATAATCATTCACATGAGGCATCATGTTGATGTAGAGTTAAATTATTTATATATAGGTCCCTTGGCGTGTTTTTAGACACTACCCATAGTGTTTAGGTTGCATAACCTAATTCCACTGAGAAATACGACTAGGGGGTCCCCCACAAAGTGTATGTTG
The DNA here is from genome assembly GCA_963277665.1 of Viscum album. Taxonomy (NCBI): domain Eukaryota; kingdom Viridiplantae; phylum Streptophyta; class Magnoliopsida; order Santalales; family Viscaceae; genus Viscum; species Viscum album. Next base: position 963,560,775 of record OY728156.1, read on the forward strand.
AATCTTAGTTAAATAATATATTATTATTTATTATTTAAAAAGTTTAGTAAATATAATTCTTTAATGTGTTTTAATAATTATTCATGTATTCTTGATCACATATGAATATTTATATCGTATTTGTTGAATATAGTATTTATATATTTATTGGAGAACAATATGGGGATATTTATTCAATAAATAAATCGTTATTATTAATGACCTGATAAATTGTTTGGATCAATGGTGGAACAAGTTTATTGGTCTAGTGATAAATAATATTTAATACATTTTATTTTATTTAATTATATATAATTTATTTTCCAATTTATGTACATGTCGTTAAATAATAATTGTATTATTATTATCTGATATGGGGTTCCATAGGGATTAAATAAAAAATAATGGGGACCTGTGAAATATTTTATTTCAACCATATTGATATGTAAATCCAATTATAAAATTTTCTCAAAAAGTGTAATCATTTTTTGGATATTCACAATGGATTTATAGAACCATATTATGAACTAGATAGATCATATCTCAACGAACACTCCCAAAAAAGGAGAGTAATCTTCGTCTATCTCCCACTCTTTAGTGAAGAAGAAATCTAGGGGATCACTTTAGTAGTAGTTCTTGATGTGATCAATGGTGGACAACACATAGTGATATTATCATATATTTTATAACTAATGGATTCCTTCAGTGTTGTTTGGAGATCTTTAGAACTAGTATAGATCACAGCTAGATGAAATGTACTTGGATTCCTAGTATGAAATGAAAAAACAATTGATATCTAATGTCATATCTATACATTTATTAATAAATCGTTTTAATTTTTTCATTATTTAATTAATTTTTTATAAATAATATGATATGATCCTCTCTCATGGTTTTTGAATTATTTTACTTATCTATATTCTTTAATTAAATTTTTTATATCACATTAATTATGATTTTTAAAATCTATATTTCATTATTGATCATGGATAGAAGAAAATTTGGGCATGAGCCCTTACATGATTCTGCAACATCCTGAACCTGCAGGGACTTCACCACAGTCGACATCGAGGGAGTTAGGATCAAGGATCATTGGGGATCAGTGATTGTCGAAAAGAGATGGGTTGGGGGATAGGGGATTGAATCGAGGGAGGGGATCATCAGCTAGTGGTCGACATCGAGAGAGGTGGGGGGTTGATGTTGAGGGATTGGGAGTCAACATCCAACAATCAAGAAAGGGGGTTCGACGTCGAGGGTGTAGGCATTGGTGGGGTTCTTAGGGGTGTTTAGGTGTCACAGTTGGGTAGGGTAGGGGAAAGGTGGATTATGATTTTTAATTATTTAAATGTAAGATTTTGAAACCACTTAAATATGTTAAATAATATAGAGAAATATTTAATTCGTGGTGGTTTTAGAATTGATGTTAATAAACCGTTGTTAAGACCCCATTTTGTTGTTGTTAACTACCATGTGAGGACCTAAAAACACTCACAAAAATATTTTTTTATGATATGATCATCCATTTTCTAGATTCCAAGGTCATTCATTTTAAAAATATTTCAGTGATACTTCAACCATAAGATATTTATCTCAATGTTTTTTTGATTCATTTAAACATTATGAGTATTAGAATTTAGACTCAACCAAGCATGAAAAAAAAAATAGATTTTTACCATCATGAGAAGGCTATTCACACAGATAATACAAATGTTTGTTCATTTATTGCTATTAAAATGTCCTAATAAAACTAAAGATTTCATGTGTGTGCCACACATCAAACATGTGAACATTGATTTTCCTTTTTTATATCATTATTTGGCATGACCACACTAGAAGCATCCCATGAGGATAATATTTTACATATAATCCACACATGCCAATATGGGTATATAGCTACAAGCACATGCCCTCATGGTCCTAGGCCCACCCTATTCCTATAACAGCATCGGCTCACCTTCTAATCCCCATGCATTCCTAGTTGGGCTACCTAAATGGATGGCCCTTTAGTTTGAGGTCTAATTAAATTAATATGTTTTTATATTTAAATTTTTATTTCATATATAATGATATACATATATATATATATATGAATATATTATATATTTATTTTTATATTTTAAAAATTTTATTCATTTTTAAAATATAAATATATTTTTTTATAATTAATTTATTATTTAATATATATATATATGGATATGTATGTAAATATAATTAAATATATTTAAATATATAAGTATAGAGTATATTAATTATTTGATTACATATATAATTCATTAAATTATTTATTTATATACATTAATAAGAATTATATTAATTATTTCATTAAAAATTAATAAATTTGATAAATATTATATATATATAATGAAAAATGGTAATATAATATTATCAATTATCAAAAGATTAAATTAATTAAATCCTTAATATACCAATTTAATAATTAATATACTATTAGTTATATATGGAAAATTTAATTTTAATTTCATATAAGAAAATATATAATTATGTGTATGTATATATATAATTTTAAAATATATATTAATTTTTAATGATTTTTTAATATTTTATCAATTGGATATTTTAAATTTATATTTGTATTTATTCATTTTTTAAAATTAAATTATTTTAAAAAATATAATAAATTATATACATATATATAAAAATATATTGATATATATAAAAATATATTGTCATAAATCTGTAAAAATATATATTAAATATTTAATTAAAAATTAATAAATTTAAAAAATAAAATATATATAATTAAATAAGTAATACTCTATTTATAATTAATAAAAATGAATAAAATTCAATAATACATAATATAATGATTAAATAATTAAAATAATATATATTTTTGTGTGTGTGTATATATATATAATTTACTAATTATTATTCAAGAGGCGATGTTCTGGAGGTGGGATTCCCTTCTGGGAAGTTATGTTTGAGGATCATGATATGGCTTGGTTTTCTTTTGATGATAGTGTTTGGTGGTTATAAATTAGGTAGTGTTTGGGGTTCATGTGAGGAGTCTTGTAGTGAACGTGATGGTGAAAGAGGGGGATCACATTGATGGTTGTGTGTGGGACATTGAAGATGGTGTTTTGGTTGGCGAATAGAACGATCATTTGTTCTGGTGGTCCTTGACTAGTATGACTATTTCAATTATGTTTTTTTTCTGTTTTGTTAGTTCAATGGAGGTTATATTTCATTTAGTGTTCTATTTTTTTCCTTATTTCATTGTGACTGTAGTATCTCATTTTGCAGGTGCAACTAGGTGGGTGGTGTCGAAAGAGGGATGAGTGTTATGAAACCCATCATTCGTCCATTTTTTCATCAATTTTTAAAGAGATTTCGGTACCATTCCATTGAATCTTTCCCTATTTTTTAGACAGGTTTTACATTTCCATAGGATGTCATTTTCATGAGTTCCTTATATGATTTTTTTGTTGGGTGGATCTAAAGAGGGATAGGTGTGATGTTTTCATTCATCCATCTCTCCTCTGCATGATTTTGTTGGTTAGAGACGTGCTCCGCCACATTGTGCTACCAGCATGATTCAACTTCCTTGTTGAGTGGGTGACAAATCATTTTGACTAAATTCACTTTTTCACAATCTAGTGTGGGGTATGATGAGGTTTTTTGTGTGATTTCCTTGATGGTTTATTCCATTTGTACTTGTAAGATCATTATGAACTTTGTGTCTAGTTTCTTTAAGGAATTTTTCCCATTTTTGTAATGGGTTCCATCTTTTCCAAGTTATAAAAGGAGATTTCATTCTAAGGTTCAATAAATTGGTCTTGACCTTCATAATTTTCTAAAAAACCTATTACTTTAAAATTTACCTATGCATGATATGTTGTAAAACTGAAAATTTCCATAGGGATCATTCCCATCATCCTTTGAAATGTAGACACTAAATCTTTTTCCATTAGTGACATCCATTCCTCATTTCTTTTCCTATAACAGTCACGTTATTTCTCTTTTTCTTACAAACATACAATTTTTCATTATCTTTGTTGATCAATGACATTTCTTGAACCCACACTCAGTGTATCAGTAAATGATTATAATTCCCTATAAAATATAGTATATGGATTAGTCCATAAACCCATGACCTATACATGATCATGTTTCTCTTTATCAAAATTGATTTCAAATGTATCATTCTGGGATACTGATAATGATTACGAAGGGTTCACATCCCAATATTCATGAATATTAACAGATTGATAAAATAATATTAACAATTATTTTTTAAATTATCTAAAATTCACAATATTATCAAATACATTATTTCTTCATTACTATTAAATGATATTTTATAAATAAAAAAATAGAATAACGAGGAACAATTTATAGCAACAAACAATCCTTACACCCAATTGAATGGGGTTGGCTATATGGATCAAATGAAATCAATAAAGAAAACATGCACCATTTGATCCATCTAGGAATCCAAATTTAATCAGGTTTAAGGAGAGATTATTTTTAAAAATTATTTTCCATTAATATTCATTTATAGTAATTAAGTAACATTAAATGATACAGAAAATTACTTACTCCAACATCTCTAATATATTCATTCAAAACATTTTAATCGGGACTCATATACACAATATTGAACATATAAATCCAGCTAATAGAGAAACCTAATTCATTATCCTTTATTAAATATTATGTACAAGTTATAAAAAACATTGACATGTAATAAAATAATATAAATAATAATTGATAATATACAACCAAAATAATTATTTTTAAAAAAACTACAATACCTAACAATATGAGTTTTGAATTGTTTATCATGATTCATAGTATTTTTTAGATAATTCTAAAAAAATTACAGTAATAATAAAAGAATATAATATTATTGTGTTTATGTAATCATGATAATATGAAATATGTAATTACCTTATCAGATTCATCGTTGTTAATATGGAATGACATATTATGCTACTCAAGATAAATTCCTTTAAACTAATTATTATACATTTGTTGGGAGGTTAATAATATGTCATTAAATTAATTCCATAATCTTTATTTAAAATCTCTCCATTTCTTACCATAATTTATTCGATTCCACGGTCGTGAAAAGGAGTAAGAGTTATCAGAAAAAAAAAATTATAATTTTTTTAATTTTTCCTAGTATATTAATTATTTTATTAAATTTATTTTAAAATAGTTATAAATGAATATTAAATTATTATTATCTTTATTTTTTTATTAAAAAAACTATATTTATTGACATGTAATATTATACCTAAATTCATTGTACATAATTGGAAGGATCACCCTAACAATAAGAAATATGACAAAGAATCTATCCATAGATTCTTTATGCATCGCTTATGGGTACCCAAAACATAGTAAATGGAATGATAATAAATATGTCTTTTAGGATATATACATCTACTGAATTTATATTTATATCTCTTATGTTGTTATATTTTACTATTTGGAAAATTGCCACCAAATTAAAAAAATATATAGTTTTTTGTACACTTACATACATACCCATAGTGGTAACTTATAAATACCCCTAGAAAGAGGGGTGACCAACTGTCCATCACCAAATGTTCATTGGATAAGGGAAACCATTATTATTTGTTAAAATTTATGGATTTTTAGAAGTATCTAGTACAGTGGAACCAATTCGATATACTAAAGCAGATGGTAGTATTGTTGTGCACTAAGATATTGATTGGATAAGAAATCGATTTTTTATTCTAGACATTAATATAATTATAATGGTTCCTAATCTATTAAATTTATTAAAAATATAGAGTTAAAATATGTTTACAAATATAGAAACTTTATAATAATGTATATATAAATATGAAAAAATATAAATGAGAAATTGTAATGTTTCTTCATTCCCATTTTATGCATTAAATTATAATCATCTTAATTGTCTTCATTGTTATGAAAATAAAATGTGATGATTCATTAATTTTGTAATCTCTCTTAAAAGTTCATGAGTTTAAATATTTTGAGAAAACCACTATTTGATTTTTTGTGGTAATGGAGTTTCACTATCATAAAGAACCAATTGATCAACATCGAATAAATGATACAAGAAACTCTTATAAATGTTTACAATAACAATACAACCATAATTTATTTTACCACCCCCATAATATATCATATTCACATGGGATGCCAAGATAAATGAATCATGCTCAGCATGCTAACTAGTGTGGAACAGAAGAGAGATGTTGATAGAAGTAAAATGTAATAATCTATACATTATACCCATATTATTATGGTAATAATTTCATTTGAATAAGACAACTAAAAATTTACAATATAATTTAATTTTGTTATATTAATAACCATTCCATAGAATCCCACCTCTACAACTATATATACGCTACTATATTTAGATTTTCATTCTTCTTAATGATAAATTGTATGAAAAATGAAGTCATGAATATTGTAGGAATAAAATCTATTAGAATTCTTTAAAGGACCTCAAGCCTAAAAAATCATTTGATATTATAGGTTGATTCTAAACATTAATTATCTTGAAATGAATATATAATGTTGTAATTTAACATAGAAAAAAATAACTAAACATCAATAATATAAATATGATTATATACATACACTATGCGAAAACCATTTTATAATCTTCGTATTATCACATTTTGTTAATTTTAACACATTTCAAGCATGACCCCTTAGTCACCTATTTGTTTGAAATCACAATTCTTCCATAAATGGATTCGATATAAGGCAATATAGAAACACATATCTATGTTCATGTAGAAACTCCAATTTAGTTAGAGTAAAATTAACCCCTTTCTAATTGGTCATCATATATTTTTAAATACCGATGACTGGTTTTCGTAATGAGAATAAGTTGATATATCGTCAAAATGTCCAAAATGATTCAATCTAGTATCAATCCCATCCATGAATACCCCAAAATGTTGGATATGATCACTTCGACTGTATAACCATAAAAAATAGAGCCTTATGATTGATCCTTATTTCTCATATATGATTTAAAATGGAATTCATCCTAGATTAAAAATGAATCATATAGAATAAATTTACATAATGATTGGTAAAATTTAATTCATCAATGAAAAAAATACCAATGTACCTCCAATTAGATGCATCTATTAATATTGTACTGGTCCACCAAGATTAGATTCATCATCCATAATAGTTTTTTAAATGAATCATTAATGTGATGAATGAAGAGGAAAATATCATCTTTAAATGAAAAATGTGTCAAAATAAAATCATTCTAGAATTTTACCAAGCTCAGTTAGATTTCATGTTTTCAAAAAATCTCTTTTTAAAAGGTTTAAAACTCATCTAGAGATGTTGTTAAATATTTACTTAATGTATTTCACAATGTCAATTGTAACCACTATGCCTTACAAATATTTGATTTATGACTTTTCAGTTCAAGAAAAAATTGATGTTTTATTTAAATGACCATTGAGTTATTACAAGAATATCAATCTACCACTTTAACATTCATTAATTTTTTAACTAATACGTCTATATCGTGATTTTTCATTATAAAAATAACTAATGGAAACATTCTATTCTCATTTTCCAAGAATCCATTATTTTTATTCATTAATTCAATATCCTTGTGACCATTAAGGTGATATTTTTATTTACACTACTCCTTATGAAATGAATAAATACATTAAATAAAAAATCCTCTCAATATGCATTACAGAAATATTATGACTTCTCAAATTAAACTCCTAATAAAGGATTTCGAAAAATATAATCATTTTCTTCTGGGGTAGTGCTACAGCTACTTCAGATACTATACAATGTACTATTTTCTTTCCTTCATTATACTTAATCCATTTCCTAATTTCTACAATGATATTAATTAATTGTTTCATGATTTATGAACTAGATAACAACATCATTGGCTTTCTCAAATCAATATCACTAATTAATTGTGTCAAATTAAATCAGAATTTATGAGAAGCATCTCGAAATGAATTATGACCCAAAACACCATTTTCTACTATGATTTAACCATTGAGGATCAAAATCAAAATATCAAGCTATAAAATACAAACTAGTATGATTGTTCTAATAAGATATGTTTGAATTTCTAGATAAAATTACAATAAAATAGAGTTTCTTGGAAGTTTAAACTTTCACTAAATGTTGTGCGATGATTTCATAAAACAGTACATATTTTCATATTAGGAATAATTTTATGGTGCTTTTTGTGTTGTGGACTATTATTTAATGACAGTTCGTTCGGTAGCGGTTTAAACAGCCAATAGATATTTAAAATCAGTTTTTAGTTTCTTTTATTTCTTTTGATTTTTTATTTATGTATTTAATTTAATAATTAATAATTATTTAAGTAATTATATAAATAATTATTTTTTATTATGTTTTATTTTTTCTTTACATTTATATTTATAATTATCTTTTATTTTTATTTTTTCTTATTATTTTTATTATTACTTATTTTTATTTATTATTACATATAATTTCTTATTATTGATTATTATTATTCATTGTTATTCAATATTTTTTATTATTATGTGTTGGGAGAGATTTGAACCCCTTACATCTTTGACATACTGCCTAGACTTTTCCACTCCTACTATCTCTTTATGTGGTGAGTGAACAATTTATATTAGAATTACACATATAAAGATAAAATACAAATAATGATGATAAATAACAATAATTAATTATTAAATAATGTAAATATAAAAATGAAGTAATAAAAAAATAATAAATTTATTACTCCTCAGGTAAGCCCATTAGAGGGGACATGTTTTATGAATGAAGGTGATGATGAAATGATCATTGATTTGTAAGTTGGATCATGTTTTTTCAAGGGTCTTTGGGTATTTTGATTATTTATGTCGGGTCTTTGTTTGATGCATTCATGATTAGTGGAACTTACTGTGCCACATGTCTTGTAATGTTATGATTCACTCAATTTTTCATTTTTTAATAAATTTTTAGGATCGGGCATGCTCACATCCTAAACATTCCTAGAAATAATAAATAGATAAAAAATTGATAATATATAAAAAATAATTACATTATAATTATATATTAAATAAATAATAAATATGTTATGAAAAAATAATAATTAAAGATTTAATAATTAACAAAAAAAATAAATCATCCATAAATAGAAATAGTAACTTATTAAATATATGATAATAAATAATAAATGAGAAATGAGAAATGAAAATTAATAATAAATAATATATAATAAAATAAAATAGTAAATAATTAATTAATAACTAATAAATAAATAATAACTAAATTATACAAAAATGATAAATAATATTGGATAAATTTATATTGAATGAATAGTGAATAATTACTAATAAATAAATAATAAATGTTATAAAAAATTATAATGAAATATTAAAAATGTAATAAATAAATAATGATTAAATATTAAATAAATTAAAAAAATATTAAATAAATCAATAATAAATAAATATTCAATAATTAATATAAATGAATAAATAATTAAGGAATAATGATGATTAAAAATTGAATCTAAATAATAAATATTAAATAAATTACTGACAAATATTAAATAATAAATATATATTAAATAAATATTAAAAAATTAGTCACTAATTTTTAACAAAATATATATTAAAGAAATAATAAATAAATAGTCGCAAAAATAATAATAATAATAAGTAATAAATAATATTTAAGATATTAAATTATAAATGATAATAAATGATAATAAATGATAATATATGATAATATATGAATAATAAATAGATGCTTGATGAGTTGGATGTGTTCCATGTAATTGATAAATAAAGGCTTGATGAGTGGTTTATCCCCTTGGGGGGCTATAGGCTACCATTCCTGCATTTGTGTGTGTTCTGTACTTATTGTGGGTGTGTTTGAATATAATTGTAAAGCTATAACAACAAGTATATATATATATATATAATAGATAATAGATAAGAAATTAAAAAATAATAAAAAATAAATAATGAATAAATGAAAACAATAAGAAAAATTAAATATATTAAATTAATAATAAATAATAAATAATAGATGTTAAATCTTAACTATATAAAAAATACATAATTAAGGAGGAATAATTAAATATTAAATAAAGATAAAATATAATCAATAAATAATATAAATAAATAAATAAGAAATAATAGTAATGGATAATAAATAATACATAATTTATAAATAATAATAACTAAATATTGAATAAATGAATAAAAAATAATTATTAATAAATTTTGAGCAAAATATAATTGTAAAGTATAATTAAATAATAATTATTAAAAAATAAATTATAAATAAATTATAAATAAATAATATATTATTAAATAATAAATAAATATTTTCTGTGTAATAAATAAGGAATAAACAAATGAAAAATGTTATGTAATGAAAAAAATATTACTAAATTAATAATAATTTTATAATAAATATGTAGATAATTAGAGAATGATAAATAAATAATGAGAATTAACAAATTAATAAATTAATATTAATTAATATTAAATAATTAAGTACTTTATAAAATATGAATAAATTTAATAAAAAATAAATAAGTAAAAAATAAAAAATATAGATAAATAAAATATATATAAATATATAAATAGATAAAGAGATAACAAATAAATAAACAACATATTAATAATAAATTAATAAAAAAATTTAAAAAATCCATAGATTTTAATTAAGTAATTATTCAACAAATAATAATAGAATAGATAACTAATAACAAATAAAAATTAATTAACAAATAAACAATAAATAGTACATAATGAATAATAAATAATAAATAATAAATAATATATAATATATAAAAAATAATAAATCCTAAATAATGAATAATAAATAATAAATAATAAATAATAAATATTTATTTATTAATAATTACTATTAAATAATGAATAATTAATAATAACTAAATAATAATAAATAATAAACAATAAATAATAAATACTAAATACTAAATACTAAATACTAAATAATAAATACTAAATACTAAATAATAAATAATAAATAATAAATAATAAATAATAAATGGAAATAAATATACGTAAATAAATATACACATAATAAAAGTGACACACACATATATATACAGGCTATTTTTGGATGTAAATATATATATAAGCACCCACACAAATATATAACAGTATATTAATATATTTACAAATTCAGGTAAATATAAATATCTATATATGTATATGTATATATATCTGTAATATATATATATACATACATAAATTTGTATAAATATTTACAAATGTATATAAATATAAAAAAAAGATTCGTATATTAATCCATCTAGAAAGCTATTATTTATTATTTTAAATAGGAAATGAAATATATATATAATAGAAATCAATAACCATAAATGTATAGAAGTACATAATATATATATATATAAGATAATAAATCACTAAAATAGTGAGAACCATAACAACTGCAACACCATCAAATTAATGGTAATGGAATTTAGTGGAATAAAATCAACAAGACAATAAGGAGAATGTAAAGATACTCACAGTCAAATATAAAATTGCATGAAATATTCAGAAATTATGATATTCAAACTAAAAACACAGTTTTTGAGGCTTTCTCAGCAATGTTATTCCATGAATAAATGCAATTGGGGTTTCTTAGTGTCACCTAAACATAAATCTATTCATAAGATATGATTTTTTATCTGGTAGAGAACAAAAGGAAACCTAAATCAATATTTTTGATTGTTTGAAGTTGAATTTTGATTTTCAACTTATAATAAAAATATAATAAATATTATAATGTTATTCATTTAAAAGTTATTATCTAATATTGTTTTAGATCAATTAATAATCTTCAATTTGACTAGTTTTGGATACTAAACATGCACTTGGTTAAAGCTACAGACAAATGATATTTAAATCTGATTTTCAACTTATACAATAATTAATTAATGTTTTTGAATAACTATTTAATAACAAATATATATAATAAAATGTTAACACATTATAATTAATTTGAATTCTAATTAAAGAACTATAAATAATAAATAATAAATATTAATAATTAATAATAATTTAATACTTATTATTTCATGTTTTTTCACGTAAAATAAGAGGCTATTTTTCAAAAATGCCGATCAAAACGACATAAAAAATAAAAATAAATAAATAAAGAAAATATTTCGTAATGGTTTTTTCAAAATGCCCCTAAAACACACCATGAATCCCCTATTTTCTTATAGTGATGTTAATTTTACACCTTAATGCATCATGAATATCGAGTCGCTTTCTCATTGAAGCATCATATGATTCAATTCCATCATCCGATAATTCTAACTATTCATTGATTATAGGTTAATGGTATACATTAATGTCATTTCTAGGATTTTCTCCCTTTCAATAATCATCAGAATAATGATTGAAGTATTCTTTATACACATCTAGGGAGGTATATTATACATCATCAAAACAACTATAAAAATACTATAATTAGTATATATTGTCCCAAAAGTGTCAAAACCATCACATTACAATCAACAACTTAAATTCGTTGTATCTGAAGAAAAAATTGGACATAATTAATCAATCACATTCTATGAGGCTGAATATTTTGGATATATCATTATGTCATCAGGGATACTATCCTGAGAATTCTAATTCATTTAACATGATGTCTTATATGACCTAAATAATCATTTCTACTGTGGATTTAGATGAATGTAATGAAATACCTTTGTATAAGATTTCATATTTTTCTTCTTATAGGTGTTGAATTTATTTGTACACCCATTTGGGCTCATTTAATTTCATATTTTTTGATAAAATGATATGAATTAATTTTCATTTTTATCATCTACCCTATAAGTAATGCAATCCTTAGACAATTCATATATGTTTATATAACCGAGTCCATGTTTGTTAATGACTTTATCCATCTCATAGAATGTGGTAGGGATATTAGCTTCATTAAATGAATTATGAAGAAACTATAAAATCATGTAAATAACTTTTTAATTAACTCACTAAATTCACCTTATATGACATAACATAAGTATAAAATAAAACATTGAAATAATGGATAACCCTTCATACAATTCTTATTTTCCATTTACAACTAATTCGTAAAGCTCCATTTTTTCACTATATTAATGACAATGATTAAGATGGTCCATATCAATGGAATGTTTTATTGATCTCCTATATTATTGTACGTTTTATCCAGTAAATCCAAACGAATCATTTATCGTGTTTTGTACAAAATTATCCCCTAGTTATTTAAGGACCCGACCCCAGTTTCCCCAAGTCGGTGCCTTATTTGATTACATTTTCATATAAAAATGTAATATATATCCCAAAGGACCATGAATATTAGTATTATTTGAAACACGATACATTCATAACCTCGACATTTCAACAAGAAAAGAAAAACAATAGGGAAACTCAGTGGACAAAATCCACAACTCCTAAGTTATTTCAAAATATCATTTATAATAAATGTTTTCATATCCTAAGAATGTGAATCATAATAAAGCGGTGAGATCAAATATTTAGTAAGGTTAAGGAACATAGTGGATTATATATAAACATCAGTCATGTTGAATAACAAAAAATATATGCATTTAACAAAAACATGAAAACATTACTGCAAGAATTATTGTTGAGTATGTAATGCCATAATAAAAAATAAAAATGGGTATTCTAATAGTCGAATAACCACGTGAACCATAAATGATATTTTTTATAATTAGGGAATGAATTATGTGGGACATCATCACCATACCTTCAATGAATCATACTAAAACCCACAATAATCATTTTGTCAAGGCCTTGTGCCATGACTGCAGTTTGTCTCATTAGACCAATCGATACACTAAGAAGATATAGTGGTCCCACCAGACACTTTCTAGGACAAATTAATTCCTTGTATGAATGGGGAGAAATATAAACAATATATACATTAATATTGAAAATAATATAAGAAATGTAAATAACATTCTCTGAACACTAAGCATAAATACTAACCATTCGGGGTAAATTGGTGAATGGTTATAATATTTAAATGCACAGACAAAATAATAATAATCCATTAAATTAAATTTTGTATATGATACCATTAAATTTTTATCCCAATATTTCATAATAATCAACAAGATTTTGGAAATAGGTAGACATACTCTTTTAAAATCATCCAATAATTTTTTAGAGAAATACTCTATAACTTTGAATAGAAAAATTATTTTGGAAAAATAACTGTATTAAACTAGAAGTGAAGTATGATAGAATTTTAATAATAAAATGAGTTATTTTATAATGATAATGGTTTCCAAAATCATATTATATAGTTCCCTTTAAAATATGTTTGAATTTGAGAAATTATATTGAATCAGGCATATATTTGGGAAATAATTTTGAATGATCCTTTTAAATTCTGTAACTATCCCTAATATAAATAAGGATTATGGTTGGTGTACATATATAGAATAATCACATAGAATTGATGAGCAGTTAATAATAATACAAAATAAATTTAAATGAGTTAACTAGATAATGAATACAACCTGAAAAAAATGTATGTTCGTGTGGAAAACTCATACCTTTAGTCTGAATGTGTTCTGACTGACTGCAGATTTCTTTTTTTTATAATATTGGTCAGTGGATACAAAATACCACCCAACCAAGAAATCAACGAGGAATAAAATTGTGTAAACAAAGGTCATCCCCTAGAACAAAAGACATACAATCCAATGTAAGGGAGCATATTCTAACATAAATAATGAGCACCTCCTCCTGCCTACCAACCTGTGGGAGTGCATCAACCGCATAGATATCCTACATCCAAAAATGCATAACAATTCTCCTAAAATATGATGCAACCTTACATTTTTGAGTCACATAGACCATGTCCTAGGGCATTTCATAACTACCTTTCACCGATCTGACTAGGACTTCCGAGTCCGATCAACTTTTGATATTGAAATTGATGTCCTTAAATATGAAATTATAATTATTAATAACATATTTAAGAACCAATTATTCATGATTTTAGTTTATCACAATTCATTTTAGTTCATGTATTTCTTTATTTATATGTTATTATATTGAATTTGGTTATTCTGGAATGTTTGTTTTATTGATTTTCATCATCAGATCACTTTATTTTATGTAATTGTGTATATCTTGAATGGATGTAAATCTATAAAATGGAAATTAAATATTATTTTTGAGAATATTTAAGTGATAATGTTCATTTATATTATTTGTTTACAACGAAATAGGATGATTCAATAGATGATTTATTAATGACATTATTATAGATTATTTTAGCAATATTTTTATTATTAAGAACTAGTTTGGTCATATGATTTAAAAATATGTTGGTATACTGGTTAATGAATATTAATTGGGTTATAATTAATATATTAACGTCTATTACAACCATAAAAATAGAACCCTGGATAATTATTAATGAGAAATTGTATAATGAATCTTTATCATCCATGAAGGTTATAAATTGGAACCCCATGAATGTTGATTTCGTTTATAAAATTAAATTTACATGGTATGAATATTGAGAATGGTTATTCCATTAACATGATATAATTCAATTATATAGAAGATAAATTATTTATCATGGTCATTTGGATAGTGCAGGTTAGGATAGGATAACAAAATAATAAAAACTGAAATGAAACTAAATAAAAAAGAAGGGTGCTTTGCCACTTGAAATAAACTCTATGTGAACCACTTTAAAGGAAGGGGTTTTGGACTTTTCGAAAGACCAAGAGAATATTAATGTGACCCCTAACAGTAATAAGTTTGCATGAGTTCGAACCAAGTACCCTTTCATCACTACGGATGTCATAAATAGTTTATTTAACTAATAACTTGTATATAAAATATTTTATCATATTTCACCATTTATCAAAAAATTTAAAATTTCTAAAAAATCCCAATATTTCACCCATACAATATTTCAATGTGTAGAATTCAAAAATGAAACCCATTTTTTCAAAATAAATTTTCTAAAAATTATTCATTTACTTATTAAAGATAATAATTGTTAATTTAGAAATTTTCAATTTTATTAGTATAATTAGATTTATATCACATTAAAAAATTAATTAAGATCTTTTTTAGTTATTTCCTTATGAAAATAAATTAATATCATTATATACTATTCATAAGGGTCATATTAATATCCATATTACTATTCATAAGGGTATGATACTATTTTCTAAAAAATCAACATGGTTCTATCAGACTCAAATTGACTTATTTATCACAACTCTAAATGACTATTTTTCCAAATTCAAAACATAGTGGAGGAAAGGTTGTGTTTAACGGCTTGATTATAATATGTGAACTTTGGTAAGGACATAGTGTTTGATGCATTCAATATTTATTTTCATAAACATGGGGTGTTAAATGTGAGTTACTTTATGTGTCATTAACAAGATATTAATTTTTCATAAATTTCCATATCATTCTATACACCATGAAAATGCCAACATGCAAATCATGAATGAATCAATTTCAATATAATGTTGTTATAAACATTGAATCAATTGAACCATCAATTGAATTTACAATAAATTCAAATAAATACTATTCTACCTTCCGCTGATCAGTTTTCAATTGTATTATCTAAATATTTTCCAACCTTTTGATATAAAAAGGTGTGTTTCAAGGTAAATTTAAACAATATTTACACATCGATATTTTATTTTCACTTGTTTCCATGTACATTTACCTATAAAGATAACAACTATTAATCAAAAAACTAAAATCAATTTTTAAATTCAAAAAATTTATTCATTTACTAGGGTATGGTCATTATTCATATGAATATACATTTAATATTAAAAATATTCTATTTGACAGAAAAATATAATAAAAAATGTAAAAATTTTAGCGCAACATAAAAAGGGTAAGATTGTGTGGTAGAATATCATTGATGCAGGGATAGGGTAACATGGGGCGTAGTGGTTGGAGATATGATCCCAAAAATACCTAGAACTATCTAATGTAGGTGAAATAGTGGCGGTTTCAAAAGTATCGAGTACCGGTGAAGGGATTATGTTTCAACAACCATTGTTGGTGGAAATCACTTCTGAAATATAGAAGAGAGGCTTCTATATCTGGAGAGGAAATATCAAGAGACTGTTGGAGTCGGTGCCATAGAACCCACTTCTGTGTACATTAGGATCACTTATATTCATTGTTTTTAATTTTTATAATCTTTTCATCACATCATTAATGTTCTTCTATGTATCATAGTATTTGATAATGACTATAGGGTAGTTGCCACAGAAAAAGGTCATAACAACTTCAACTATGATCAAATCCCAGATGTTCTATGACACTATTCATATATATATGGTCTATAGACAGATGATAAAATTTTATGGACACAACTGATAGAGTATATCATGAATAGAGACTCATATGACATTGAGGCACCTTCTCATATTGTACACCCTTTTTTATATCAAGTAGAATATTATGAGAATGATACTAACTACTAAGAAATCCATATTTATATTTTTTTATTGGATGTTTCTATCTATAGACATGTGTATCGATCCTCATACTTGAATATTATTATTAATGATAGTTATGAGTCACGTACATTGATTGGTTGATGAAAACCATGACGTTAGATGTTCATAGTTTGGTAAGATACATTGGGTGAATCCTGAGTAATATTGAATTAATAATTAATGTGAGAAAGTGTTTTCAAACTTTTTTCTTTAATGGATGTTGATAAATATGTCCATTGATAGAAATTTTACAACCTAAATAAATCCATGGACAATATTTACAATTGGAAAGATTATTTTTTGAGAATTCAGAGAAATAGACACCGAGTAGAGAGGTTACTTGCACCAGCACGCTAGCTACTTTATTTTAGATGTCGTGGTAATGAGATTATATTTAACTGTAAGAGTTTTTTTGACGTATTATGTAGTTAAAAAATTAAATCCATTCTCTATGGGTTCCATGGTGTGTTTCCTAAAGGTAACCTCAGGTTTTTGGATTCTTCTCCAAATTCCACTAAGAAATAATCCTTATGAGTAACAATGTAGTTGAGTCCATAATATTAGTTAAATAATATATAATTATTAATTATTCTAAAATATTAATAAATATTATTTCCTTATGTGGTTTAGTAATTATTCAGGTATTCTTGATGTCATATAAATATTGTTTTTTAAAATTAATGAATATACTATTTATATATTTATTAGTGTATACTGCAATGATATTTATTTAATAAATAAATCATCATTATTTGAGATATGATAGATATTATGGAGGAATAGAAGACAATGTTTTATGGTAATGTGAGAAATAATAAATTTTGACCATTATTTGAAAAAATAAAATTTTATTTAATTTTCATGTTAAAACATGTCAAGAAATAATAATAATATTATTATTACTTGAAAAGGGGTTTCATAGAGATTAAAGAAAGTATAAAGGGATCTTATGAATTTATATTATATTAACCATAGTGACATATAGACCTAATCATACTATTTATCAAAAATCCAATACATTTTATTGGTTCTTTACATTAGATTTATAGAGTCCTCTAAAGACCTAGACTGATCTCTTCTCCAAGAATGATCCTAAGAATGTGGATAGATCTTCTTCCACCTCCCACACCAGATTCACGAAAAGATTGAGAAGACCTTTTTGGAAGTAGTTCATGAGGTTATAAAGTGTAGAAGAATCAAGTGATAGGATCTTCCATGATAGCATTCCAAGATGCATACAGTGACATTCCAGGAATTTTGGAACATATGTGGTTCACCGCTAGGGAAATCTACTATTATTATGACAATAAAACAATAGAGAAATATAGATATGTTTCTAGATCCATTAATGAATATATAATTCCATTACAGAAAAAAAATATTTAATTAAATTACTTATAAAGAATATCTCCTAATCATATTTCTTGGTTTTGACATTCTATACCTTATCTAAATTATTTTATTCAATTTTATAGATCACAACATTTATTGTTGTGAAAATATTTTACTGATCATCGATAATGGAAAAAATAAAATTTGTGCCTGACCCATTGCACGCTACTGCTGTTTCCCAAAACAACGAGTTTTATCAGAGAGGTCACATAATTATATATATATATTAAAATATTTGTTGACTTATTTATGAATTTTAATTTATTTTTTGAATTCATGTTCAGTTGTTCTATTAATATTAATTTCATGATATTTTTCATTCTCCTTTATTTCATATAAATCTAATCATGATGATTAATTTTATGAATAAGATAAAATGTAGAACTCAGTCAGGGGATTTGAGGAATCAGTATTGACAAAATTGAAGTACATATCATGTGACGAGAGTTTCATTCCATGTACTTGTGTTTAATGCACCAGGAGATAATTTAAAATGTACTCAAAGTTTGTGCATTGATTTCAATTTGTGTAGTTAATTGTTAAATTGTGTGTTGATCGGGCCAGCCTGGTGCACAGTCATCCGGATTAAATATTGTGGACCTCATGTACAAAACATATAGTCTGTTTATGTCATATATGGTATGTGTATCTTATATGCAACCTACCTAATTAATGATATTTTAACTCAGACTCCACCCATCGTGTAGACCATTTTACACACACCATGTATTACATTTTTTTCGTGGGATGTTTTACATGCCAATACCCTAGACATATATCTTAGATAAATAGTGATAGATGTATACACCGTGTTGTTGTCCTCTACACATCATTTACTTGTACCAAATTAACCACATTTAATATCTTTTTATTATTATATGTAAAGCTTGAAACATGTTCTTGTGTTTGGTCATTAAGATGATTAGACCAGCCATGTGATGGGGTTTTAATATAAATATATATATGTTTATTTAATATCTACATACTATTCATATCTATATATCATGTATGAGTTGTATTACAATTGTTACTCTACGTGCATTGAAGCATAACACATGACAGAAAAATCATGTAATTCATGTAATCATTATGCTGATAGTACACTTCCTAAATTTATATCATAATTCATGTATGATATATGTCACAAAATTAAAACTCTATATGAATATAAAACATTATGGCTGAATTAAGATGGGTATTCACTTTGTCTCCTCCTACGTAAATTTATGTACATAGTAAAATTTAAAGAAAATTATTTAATTTTTAAAAAATAAAATCGATGTTAATCTCATGTAGTATCAGATAAGAATTAATATAATATAAATTATTAACTATTGATTATAATTAATTTATTCGAGTGTGGCTTATCTTAAACAAGATTGATTATGAATTGAATGATTGTTTTAATAAATCAATAATTCATTGAATGCATATATATGATCTTAAAAATACAATAGAACTTTTTATGTGATTAGTTTCATTTAGAATAATATTAAATTAAATTATTAGCATGCATGCATTCTCTCCTCTTATTAGGTAGGGACTGTCTACCTATGGTTTCTTTTATGTAAAACCCTTTTCCCTCACCTTTTTGTTACTAAACTAATATGGAATGTTTTGAGTTCCCAAGATAGTGGAGGCAATTCATGTTAGGAGCTGAGGAAAAACCAATCCAAGGGAGATACATGTCTGGACTAACGGAAAGTTGACACTTGAACCTTAATTAGTTATAGGTTTTCCCCCTAGTCCAACAATTAGAATATAAAACACAATATAAGATAACAATTAGTAAACCTACATGATCACAAAAGTTTTTTATTTTATTTCTTTCAGTATTCACTTTTATTTCATTATGGATATTTTTTTGTGATCACATAATTTAATAAAATTAACAATAATGCAGGACAGAACAAAAATAAATTTAAATATGCATAAATATCACCTATGATATGGTTTTTCAGATATGTAAATCCACATAATAATGAAATTAAGGTGATAGTAATAATAATTTTAAATTTATGCATAAAATGATAAAATCCGTCAATTTTATAAACTAAGTAATTATAGAATACTACTGCTTCATTTAAAATAAAACCATAGTTTAATATGATTTTCCATATATATTAGGGGTGATTTAAATTATCAGTGAATTTACACATGATGTTTTGGGTTGAATTTACTTACATCAAAACAAATGCTGACTTCCAAATTAGGATTTGGTGCAACTGAGAGTCAATGGTAAATTAAATCCAATTTAAGGATTTCTGAATTGGTGAGTCTACTCAGTGGATCAAGGAACTATGAATTAATGAAATTGGAATTTCTAATTCCAAAATTAAACAATTAAATTTGGTTGACCGAAGGAATTTGGGGTATAGAGAATAGGATTGTTTATCCTTTCATCATTAATAACCACGAAATGTGATATTTTAAATACAATGGTGAGAGATATTGTGTTTCGATAAAATAATGACAGATTAATAAATAAAAATTTATTTATTTTTCTACATTTTATAGTATAATGTAAAAAATTTATTCATATATAATTTTTTGGGAACAACATAAAAAATAAATCAAACATTTCACTATCATCTACACATGATAAGGATAACCTTGTCATCAGAAAAAAGTTTAAATAATGGTAGAGGCACCTATATATCATCCATCCACAAGAAAATGAATGATATCTACTAGATGAACATTTTTCTAAAGATTTTTGAAATTCGTCTAGTGAAGAAGAGTCAAAATTATATGAGAATCATTTGAATGATTCAATATATGTACAACTTTTTAGACTAACATCCCTATCAAATGAGATTTTCATGAATTATGAGGAAATGGATTCATATATAACATGATGCCGCAACTTTGGGATCTCTATCAAGAAAAAGAGATAAAAGGGAAGTATGAGGATTCGATTGGTTTTTTACAACTTATCTTGTAGAGTATGAACCTTATGTGGAAAAGTTATTATAGAATATTTCTTATGTTGGATAGTTAGCCATCTTAAATATTAATTTTCCAGGTGTGTTCTGTACAGAACATATAATTTCATCACTACCTAATACCTTCAATAATGTTATTCCTAATTAAAATATGATAAATAATTTTATGATATTTTCATTAATTATTAAAATAATTATTAATGTGGAAATGGACATGGGAATGATAAAACCATATTCCTTATGGAGAATAAGAAATGGATGAACAATGAAAGGGGAATGTGCCCTATAAATTGCCTAATGAACCTGAGAAACATACATCCAATAAGAGGAATATCAAAAGGAAAGAAGAGGAAAAGGATGTTGTATGTTTTGTGTGTGTTAGACCAGGACACTGGAAGAGGAGTTGAAACCATATTCTAGGGGAAGCTAATAGTGCAATCATTTTTGTGTAATATTTCAATATACACTCATTGGTTATTAGATACCACTTATGGGGTCACACCTATTTCCAAATGATGGTAACAAGTGAAACATGAAAAAATTTAGAGGAAGGGTGGATTTGAGACCTGCAAATAGAGAGAGGTTGGCTACCCCAGCCATTGGTGACTATGACCGTTTATTTCCAATGATAATGAATATGGATATAATGTATTATTATTATATACCTATAATTACCTAGATCATAATTTTTATATAATTCAATGATACATATGGGTTTATTTACGTGGTTGGAAATAATTTTTTTTTTAATTTATAAGAATAAATATATTTTATTTTGTGGAACATTTAAATAATGGTCTTTACATATTAAATTATGAAAACCATGTTTTGGATATTGATAAAGAATCTTGTGCACACGATCCATATAACAACCAGCTTTGGAATCACTATCATGGTTATGTAGATGAGAAGCATTTGATGGAGCTCTATCATGATGATTATTTAGAATCATCTGAGTTAAATTCAACTGATTTATTTCGTACTTGTTTACACGGAACAGTTTGGTGGATATGGTGATAGGGCCAAAGATATTCAATGATTTTTACACACTAATGCGCATCAAAAATTTACAGAAGAAGCGAGTGGTTGATATTATTACATCATAAAAATTACTAATGACTTCAATTGATATGTCTATATCTACTTTATGTGGTATATGTATGAGTCATTTGATAAATTCGTGGAATTCGAGAATGAATTTTATAATCAAATTGGAAACAATATAGAGTTGTTTTGATCGATACAATAGGGTAAATATATTATCCAAATGTTGATCGAATTTATATGGGATTTGGGGATTCAATCTCAATGCAATCACATTACACACAATGTGGAATGGTTTTAGATAATGGAGGAACCAAAAAATGTATGAAATTATAAGGACAACGATGATTCTTATAGTTCTTCCATTATCATTTTGGGGATATTCATTACAAACTATTAAATACCCATTATAACGTGTATCAAAGAAAGTGTAAAATAGAATTCCCTTCAATCTATGGAGTTTAATTAAACTAATTTGTTTGCACACAAAAGTATATGGTTATCAGGTATTCGTTAAGCCCTTCTCATTAAATAAAATGTAGAATAGGGGAACATTGTATCTTAATAGGATATCTTAAGGAAACAAAGGGATACTACCTATACCACCCCTCAGACAAGTATGTTACTATCTCTTTACAAGACATATTTCTAGAGAGGGAGAAAATAATCAAAAAGGATAGTGGGGTCATTATTAAATTTGGTGAAGTTGATGCACAGGATACAGAAGAGTTGGTATAGGAACATATTCCACAAGTCCCCATGGAATAAGTATTTTATGAAACATAAGAACTATTTAAGGAAAAAATAGATGCAAGAGAACGTTATATAGGTTTCTACTCACCAATGATGTCGACCAATTATTGGTTAACAATTTATAACCAATCTCTTACAAGGAGGTAGTAGAGAGAAAAATTCTTCAAGATGGAAATAAGACATGAATTATAAAATGGATTCCATGTATTACAAACCTAGAATGTGTTTTCTTTGATTCACTAGTTGATGCAAACCCCGTCGGATAAAAATGGTTATTCTAGTGAAAACTGGAAATGAAAAGTAAATTTAATACCTATAATAAAAGGATATTGGATAAAGGGTTTAAAAAGCATCATGGAATTTACTATGATGAAAAATTTTCACCAGTTTTTTGTTTAATTTGATATGAATTGTACTGTCTATAGCAGATTACATTGACTATGTAATATGGAATATGGATGTCAAAATTAAATTCCCCAATGTTATCATTCAGTTTGATATCTATATGACTCATCCCAAAGGCTTTGTGACTCCAGGTGATTTCAGTGTGTTTTTTAAGCATCATATATCCATTTATGGATTGAAGAAAGCATCTACGTCATGGAACAATAGATTTTATGATTCCAATATATAATTTGATTTAATTGAAAATTAATGTGACCCACATATTTAAATAATGTTTCGTGGAAATGCGGTCATTATCTGAGTAGATTTTGTTGATGACATATTATTTATTGGAAAGGAAGTAGATGTCTTATAGTATATTAAAGTCTTGTTAATCAAGTGTTTCTCTATAATGTTACTAGGCGAAGAAAACAATATTTTTGGGATCAAGATCATTCATGATATTTCCAAGATATTTAATGGACAAAGTCAAAGTACATATGATGAGAAAATACTAATGATATTTAATTTAGAACAATCCAAGAAGGGATTATTTCTAGTGTAAAGTGGTTTATATCTTATTATTAAAATATGTTCTTAGGCACAAAAATAGAAATAGATAATGAGAATGATCCCATAATATTTAGTTATTAGATCAATCATGTATTCTAATTTATATATAAGACTTGATGATTTCTATGAATTGAAAATTATTCGAAGATATAAAGATGATCATGAGAAAAATATTAGAATAATGTAAATTATTACATTATGTATATGATAAAACTAAGGATATGTTACTGGTATATCGAGGAGATGAGGATCAAGTCATCCAGGGGTTATAATAATGCTATTTCAAAGATAGATCAGAATGATTTGAAGTCGCAGTCAGGCTATGTTTTCTATCTAAATGGAAGATATGTGATCTAGAAGAGTTCAAAGATGGGAGTTTTCATTAATTATATGGTGGATTCAGATTATATTTAAAATTATGATTCTTACATGGAAGAGATTTGGATTAATAATTTTCACTAGTTGATAGATCTGTTTCAAATCAAAAAATACCCTATCACATTGTATAGTAATAATACTACAACATTGGCACTTAAAAAAGGGAAATGGTCACACCATCATATAAATCACATACTCTAGTTGTATCACCACTTGAGGGATTTTAACGACAGTGGTGAATTTGTAATCAGATGATTACTCATAAAAGTAAACTTGGTGGACCACTTTACAAGATGACCATCTCAGTAGTGGAATGAGTATCATGTGAGAGAACATAGACTGATGGTTTTTAGTAGTTGGCTATAGTTTAAGTGGGAGTCCTTTTGGAGTTGGTTCCCTTGAATGAACTTCTATGAACAATAAGATAACTTGTCTTCATAGTATTGATTATTAATAAACTACTTATCAAATATTGATTCTCCTTCTGTGTAACATAATTTGAGATAATGTTTGAAGAGTAGATGTCTCACTAAAAGCCATATTAATTCCCAAAAATGATGAGAACATACATGTTACATGGAACTATTTTTTAATATATGATATATATCAAGATGTTATCATTTTATAGACAGAAATGATACAAACTATCAGAGGTGGAGACTAATAAAATATTGAGGCACCTTCTCATGGTGTACACCCATGGTAATATCAAATTGGAAATTATGATAATGATACCCAACATTAAGAAATAAACATTTATATGTGTCATTGAAGGTTTCTATATGTGAACATGTATATTTTTCATTAAATATTAATATATATATATTAATGAGTATTGTTAGTCACATACATTGTTGTATTAATGAAAACTATAGTGACAGATGTTCAGTGCAAGGTAGGATATGTTGGGTGTGATATCGTTATTATTGTATTAATGAATAACATGAGAAATTATTTTTACTTTATTTTATTTAATAGATATTAATATATTAATACTTTTAATTGAAATGATATAGCCTATATAAATCCATGAACATGGTGTGCAGTAGGAACGATAAATGTATATGAATTCAAACATAAAGGAATGAGGTACATAGGTTGATGGCACCTGTATGCGACATGTATGATTTATTATATCATTATAAAGGGATTATATTACACAATAATCATTCATATGAGGTATCAAATTGATGTAGAATTAAATTATTTATCTATTGGTGAATTGCCGTGTTTTTAGACACTAACCATAGTCTTTAGGTTTATTAACCAAATGCGGCTGAGATATAGGACCAGGGGGTCCCCCACTAAGCATATATTGAATATTAGTTAAAAAATATATTATTATTTATTATTTAACAAGATGAGTAAATATAATTCTTGAATGATTTTTAATAATTATTCATGTATGCTTGATCACATATGAATATTTATATCATATTCGGTGAATATAATATTTATATATTTATTTGAGAATAATAAAGGGATAGTTAATCAATAAATAAATCGTTATTATTAATGACCTGATAAATATTTTGTATCAATGGTGGAAGAAGATTAATGGTATTGTGATAAATAATAAATATTAAATATTTTATGAATAAATTATAAATAATTTAATTCCCAAGTTATGCACATGTCGGTAAAAAATAATTCTATTATTATTATATGATATGGGGTTCCATGGGGATTAAATAAATATTAATGGGGACCTCTGAAATATTTTATTTTAACTATATTCATATGTAAATCCAATAATAAAATTTTCTCAAAAAGGGTATTGATTTTTTTGGCTATTCAAAATGGATTTACAAAACCATCTCATGAACTAGATAGATCATATCTCCACGAACATTCCCAAAAATGGAGAGTGATCTTCCTCCATCTCCCACTTTTGAGTGATGAAGAAATCCAGGGGAACACTTTAGTAATAGTTCTTGAGGTGATCAATTCCGGAAAACACAATGTGATATGATCATCTGTCTTATAACTAATGGATTCTTTCAGTGTTGTTCAGAGATCTGTGGAACTAGTGTGGATCACTGCTAGATGGAATCTACTTTGATTCCTAGTATGAAATGAAAAAACAATCCATATCTAATGTCATATCTATCAATTTATAAATGAATATATTTAATTTATTCATTATTGAATTAATTTTTTATAAATAATATAAATTGATCATATCTCATGGTTTTGGAATTATATTACATATCTATATTCTTTAACTAAATTTTTTATATAACATAAATTATGATTTTGTAAATCTGGAATTGATTATCGATCATGGTAGGAAGAAAATTTGGGCATGACCCCTTACATGCTTCCGCTACATCCTGAACCTACAAAGACTTCACCATAGTCGACATCGAGGGAGTGAGGATCAAGTATCTTTGTGGATTAGTGATTGTCGAAGAGAGAGGGTATGGGTGATATGGGATTGAATTGATGGAGGCAATCATCAACTAGTGGTCGACATCAAGGGAGGTGGTGGGTTGATGTTGAGGGAGTGGGAGTCAAAAGCCAACAATCAAGAAAGTGGGTTCAACATATAGGGTGTGGGAGTCAGTGGGGTTCTTGGGGGTGTCGAGGTGTCACAGTTGAGCAGGGTAGGGGAATGTGGGATTATGTTTTTTAGTTATTTAAAAGTAACTTTTTGAAGCAACTTCAATATGGAAAATAATATTGAAAAAGATTTAATTAGAGGATGCTTGAAAATTGATGCTAATAAACCATAGGTAAGACCCCATTTGGATGTTGTTAACTACCACATGAGTACCTAAAACACTCAAAATAATATTTTTGTATGATATGATCATCCATTTTCTAGATTCCATGGTCTTTAATTTTGAAAATATTACAGTGAGACATAAACCATATGAGATTTATCTCATCATTTTTTTATTTCCTTTAAACATTTTGAGTATTAGAATTTAGACTCAACCAAGTAAGTAAAAAAGTAAATTGCTTTTTACCATCATGAGAAGGATATTCACAAAGATAATAAAATTTTTTGTTCAT
Source organism: Viscum album (assembly GCA_963277665.1). NCBI lineage: Eukaryota > Viridiplantae > Streptophyta > Magnoliopsida > Santalales > Viscaceae > Viscum > Viscum album. The sequence goes on from OY728156.1 coordinate 963,588,768, forward strand.
TTATTGCTATTAAAATGTGCTGATAAAAGTAAATATTTGATTCGTGTGTCACACATCAAACATTAGAACATTCATTTTCCTTTATTATATCATTATTTATCATGACCACACATAAAGACTCCCACGAAGATTATATCGGACATATAATCCACACACACCAATATGGGCACATAGATACAAGCACATGCCCTCATGGTCCTTGGCCCACCATATTCCTCTAACAGCATCGGGCAACCTTCTACTCAACATGCATTCTTGGATGGGCTACCTAAATGGATGGCCCTTTAGTGTGAGGTCTAACTAAATTAATATGTTTTTAGATTTAAATTTTTATTTCATATATAAAAATATACATATATATATATATATTATATATTAATATTTATATTTCAAAATATTTATTCATTTTTAATATATATAAATATATATATTTATTTATTTCTTATAATTAATTTATGATTTCATATATATATATATGGATATGAATATAAATTTAATGAAATATAATTAAATATATTAATAAAGAGTATATTAATTGTTTAATTATATATATAATTAATTTATTTATTTATTTATATACATTAATAAAAATTATATTAATTATTTAATTAAAAATTAATAAATATCAAAAATATTATATATATAATTAAAAAGGTAATAAAATATTAAAAATTAACAGAAGTGTAAATTAATTATATAATTAATATACTAAATTAAAAATTAATATAGAATTTGTTATATATGGAAATTTTTATTTTTATTTCATATAAGAAATTATACAATTACGTATATTAATATATATAATATTAAAAGATATATTAATTTTTTATGATTTTATCATATTTTTTTCAATTGGATATTTTAAATATATATTTGTATTTATTCATTTTTTATAACTAAATTATTTTAAAAAATATAAAAAATTATATACATAAATATAAAAATATATGATATATATTAATATATATTGACATTAACCTATAAAAAATAAATTAAAATTGTAATTAAAAATTAATAAATTTAAAAATAAATTATATATATAATTAAATAAGAAATACTCTCTTTATAATTAATAAAAATGAATAAATTTCAATAATACATAATATAATGATTAAATAATTTAAATAATATCTATTTCGTGTGTCTCTTTATATATATATATATAATTTACTAATTATTATTCATGAGGCGATGATCTAGAGGCGGGCATCCCTTCTGGGCAGTTGTGTTTGAGGATCATGATATGGCTTGGTTTTCATTGGATGATATTGTTTGGTGGTAAAAAATTAGGCAGTGGTTGGGGTTCATGTGAGGCGTGTTGTAGTGAATGTGATGGTTATAGTGGGGGATCACATTGATGTTTGTGTGCGGGACATTGAATATGGTGTTGTGGTTGGCGACTAGGATGGTCATATGTTCTGGTGGACTTTGACTATTTTAACTAGTTCCATTATAGTATTATCTCTTTTGTTAGTTCAATGGAGGTTATATTTATTTTTGTGTACTAGTTTTTCCCTTATTTCATTGTGATTGTGGTGTCTCATTTTGCAGGTGCTACTAGGTGGGTGGTGTCGAAAGAGGGATGGGTGTGATGAAACCCATCATTCACCCACTTTTAATCAATTTTAATAGAGATTCTGGTACCATTTAATTGAATCTTTCAATATTTTTAGTCATGTTTTACATATCCTTATGATGACATGTTTATGAGTTCCTTATATGATTTTCATGGTGGGTGGATCTAAACAGGTAAGGGTGTGATGTTTTCTTTCATCCATCTCTCATATGCATGATTTTGTTGGTTGGAGACATGCTCGACCACATTTTGTTACTAGCATGATTCAACTTCCTTCCTGAGTGGGTGACAAATCATCTTGACTAAACTCACTTTCTCACAATCTAATGTGGGGAATGATGAGGATATTTTTTGGAGATTTCCATGACGGTTTATTCCATTTTTACTTATATTACCATTATGAACTTTGTGTCTTGTTTTTTTAAGGTATTTTTCCCATTTTTGTAATGGGTTCCATCTTTTCCTAGTTTTAAAAATATTTTTCATTCTAATGTTCAACAAACTGGTCTTTAGCTTCATAATTTTCAAAAAAATCTGTTCCATTAATATTTTCAAATTTATTTTTCATTAATTTAAGTATAAATAATAAATCAATAATATACTTAATATATTTTTTATTTATTCATTTTCAATTTTTGATTATTCATTTTTTTGATATTATTTACTTTCTAATGTATATTAATACATGTCATATAATTAACATTTGAATATTTTAATGTTTTTATAATTTATTAAATTAATATGAATTCATTTCAATTTTATCATATTTAAATATTCATTATTAACTTTTTAAAATTATATATATAAATAATATCAGTGACTCCTTTTAAAAAATTATTCCTTATTATTATTATTTAAATAATTAATAGATTTCAAATATTATATTGTGTCATTGTTCATTTTTAAATATATAAAACATTTAATAACATATATGACGAGAGTACAGGGTGGGTTTGGGAACATTTCCAGGGCGATCCACTCATTGATTATGGTTTCTCTTGAGAAATTATTATACCACATTACATGACAATCATTCATTTGTCTAGGGAGACTTCCCAAATAGATTCTCAATCCCTTGATAATGATTTGGGGCGTCACGATGCTTTTTTATTCTTAAGTGAATTGAATGGTTCAAAAACCAGGGGGTTTTGATGGTGAGTCATTTTCTCAGAGTGATTTTGCGAAGTAATTTGAAGTTGAGATGCATCTATATATGGATTTTTCAGTTTTCATCAGTGCTGACCTGAGAAAGTGATTCATGTAGATCATATTTTTTGGGTGATCAGATGGATCCTATGTCCTCCGAAGTTTGGGACATTCATATATCTACAATTACATCATTTTTTGTCAGGTTGAATGATAATTTTGTGACATTTATATCTCATTTTCATAATTCTTTTTCATTGAATCAAAGTATCAGTGTGAGCATAAAATGATAATTACGTCTGAAAATTAATAGATTCTAGCCTTTTTTTACAATCAAATATTCTTGTAGAGGGAGAATAAGTCAAACATGTTCGGCTAGTCATGTTGAAGTGAAATCTGATGGGCTTTACTAGAGAATTCCCATAATAAAAAACTTCTCTGATAGTGCACCTTTTTTCTCCTGAAGGCGAGAAGCCTTAATTTATAGATGAATTGGGTTTTCCAACTTGTTTTTTATAGGGACTCTATCATTGTATGTACATCTTCTATGGCCACTATGATTCTCAGTAGATTTTCCAAAAAAATGATTCTAATCTTGGGGAATTAAATTCTTTTTCATGGTTTTAGGTTTATCATCATAGAATCAATTGATTCCATTGTATTCCATGGTTTTTTTACATGATATCGGTATGAGAATTGGGGATTTTAAGCGTGTTGACAGGGAAATTAAGCAAGTGTGGTTTATGAATTTTTCGATAATTCTAGTTGATATTGACCTCTGTTCCACAATCACTAATTAGGTAACTCTATCATCTCCCATAAATGATATTCAAATTTATGTTTATTATAATATAATAACACTCTAATGTATTAATTGTATTATTTTTTCCACTTTCTAGATTTATGTCAGAGGAATGATTTTTTTTAGAGATGCGGGATGAAGGGTCATCCATCTACCATATGACGTCGAAAGAAAAAAATTAAGGATATTGTATTATAAAAAACACTTTATCATGATATAAATTTTCCCATAATTCTACATTCTAATGGGGTTGTTGTGGTTGTCTCTGAGAAATTCATTTCTTGGGTTCCTAATTCGGTGGGAATGGGGATTCTAATGGATTATTAGTCTCAAGATAGAGTAAAAAATAGACTCTATATTGCTCATCCAGAAAATTCAGTGGTGGTGACATCAAATTTTCATGTATCTACACCTATATGATTTCATGAAGATGGATTTTAGATAAAGATCAATCCTATGAGTTTTGAAATGGATGTCTCTAGTTCTCCATTAAAATGTTTTTAAGGTTTAGTCAGTAAATTTGTTTCAGGTGAGGTCTATCATCTAAAAGGTATTTTATCCAATTGGGTTGATTCCTTTTATTCATTTTTGGTCAGAATCAGTGATGTTACAAAATTGGTGATTGGAATTAATCAGCAATATATTTTTTCTACTTCTTATCCAGTTAATATTGATTTCAGTGACATCTTGAACTTTCCACATGCTAGAAAAGGCGAGGACTTGCAGGTTGAGATTATGGTTGTGGACTTCAACAATCTTATCTAGAATTCCTAGAAAAATTACAATTCCAAAATTATTTATAACTTCAGTAAAATCTAAGATGATAAAGTGATAAAGAGAATAAATTGATTTTACAGGACACCACTCAACCTATAGGTAGAAGTGGATATGTTTCTTTTAAGGATGTGTTCATAAATGTAAATGGGAATATGGGTGAACATAAACGGTCAAATATATCTCCTCCAAAAAGAAGGCTAGGAAAGGGTTATTCCATTATTCCAAAAATGAATCTAATGGATATTTCTATAAATCCTTAATGATCAAGCCCACTTCAAAGTCACAATGGTCCAAGGTGGTGATGCTTAATATTATTATTCAAGATATAGCCAATGTGGGAAGATACAAAATACTTTGATTAAGGAAATGGAAATGATATTTCATGTTATGTCTCTTAAGCTAGTTTCCTAGATGAGGGATTGTCTCATTGTTCGACCCAAACTTCTCTCTTGTTTTTCTCTTCATTTCTATTTAACAAAATGTGAGGTTCTTTTATCCAAGCTTGGCCTTCTTCGTAAATATTATATCAAACTTTATATATATATATATAAATTAATTTGACACAACAATTTTTTTAATTAAATAATGAAATTTTATATAGAAACACACACACCTAATATTTATCTAATTTATTAAAACATTATATTCATTTTAAAATTTTATTTTCTGTCATTATATATTCAATATATTAGTTTTCATTGAATAAAATTTATTTAATTATTATTATATTATTTCAATTGGTATTATTAATTCAGTTTAAATATTTTTTTCTTTTTTGTAATATTATTTTTTTATAATATTTATTTATACCTATTTATTTACTATATTTTATCATATTCAATACTTATTCATCATCCTTTCAATATATATACATGTTTTTAAAAATATTATAATTAAAATATAACTAATCTATAAAATAATTTTAAATAATACTAATTTATATTTATTATATATCATTAATTTTTTACAATCATGAATTTATGAATTTATATTAATTAATAATGTAAAAAATATTTTGTTAAAATATATTTATATATAAATTAATATACTTTTTTAAAAATTAATTATATAATTAAAAATAGTTAATTATATATTTAAATAACTAAAAATTTATAATAAATATTCTTAAATAAGGAATATATTTTCTATATTTACATGTATATTTACATTTACTTATTAAATATATATAATTATATAATTAAATATAATTATTTAAAGATATTTAATTATATTAAAATATATAATATTATAACCATATTTATAATATTATAAAAATATTAATAACGTTGTTAAAGATACTATTTACACCCATTTCATAACATAGATAAAGATATATCTTTATTATTGCTAAAAAAGCACTGATAATGATATATTTTATCAGTTCTTGTTATCTTTGCACAAATGGAACCCTTCATAATATTTTATATCGAAGACTATCCATATTTATTACACACAATCCATTGTATATCATGCATATGTTCATCTCTTTTGTAGCACCCCTTTCCCTTTTCCCAGATGAACATTTTGAAATATACGGTATTTTATTATCTCTCGTAATCTATTTGTTTATCAGTGTCATTGATCACATATCTCACACATAACTCATCCAAACAATACTATATTTTTGTATGATTTATTAATTTATTTATGAAAAATTTCATCCCTAACTTATATATGGGATTTCCTACCATTTTCCTTAATTAACCCATTGATGATTTCCCATTCACAAACTTCTTCTACCAAAGCCAAGTAAAAGGGAAAGCATTCCCACTACGTAATTTTTTTCTTTTTTAGAATTTTGTATCTGTATGATTTGATGGAATATTTCATAGCATAGAAAATTAGGGATTTTGGTTATCTATATTAAAAACTCAATATAAATATTTTACTGCGAATTTTCAAAATCAATTTAAATGAAGAATCGAATTTTGGGTTGTGAAATTCAAAAATTTCTTTGTAATTAAATTTATTATTTTATGGAGATCCAAATAAAATGGTTTCATAATTGATTTGGTGAAATGGTTATAAAACAAATATGCATGGTAATGGTTTTTATTAAATAAAGTTTTAAAGTGAATACCTAATTTAATGGCTAAATGGTCAATTTATATGAAATAGACATTGAATTATTTTATACGGGTTTATCAGGTGTTTTATTTTAGTTATTTTGGATATGAAGATGATAATATAAATGGTTTGAGGTATATAATTTCTTATATTATACTATATGTCTTATATCATGTTTATATAGAGTGTTCTATTGAAATTTGTATTAGAATATGACTCATATGATAAAATTTTTGGTAGGGTTTCCTTGGTAAATATATTGGTTGATAAAATGATTTTTCAGATTCATTTTCATAACTAGTTACCATTTATATATATGGAGGGAATGGAATAATATAGTCATGGTTTCAAGTGTATGGGTATGAATAAGATTCATATTATTATTTATAATATTATTTATTTTGATTAAAAAATTTAGATAATATTATTATTCTTTTTCTTCTATTGTGTATCATAAGTAATGGTTCTTGTGTCACCCAAAAAAAGATATAATTTAAAACACAGTTATCATGGAAACATACATTATTTGAGGGAAGTGGATGAATTTAAAAATATCTAGTACAATCTAACATGACCACAAATGTGTTATAGATTTTATTAATAATGAGTATATTCATTTGAATATACCAATGATGGTTAAGAAAACTAGATGTGGTGGATTTTTTATAGTAATATTTTTTATTGTTAGATGTGGAATTAGAAAGCATTGGATCCATGTGATGTGAAATAATTTCTAACTAATTTCATATGAATATTTACTAATGTATATTATTTGGGGTGTTTTTAATGAAATTGATATTGTAGGACATGTGAATTTTATTTAATATTGTTAACTCAATTATTATTGAAATAGTTGTTCTTCGGTGGGTTATAATAAAAATAAATTTATTGGTATTCTTATAATACGTGGTCAAAAATAATCTCAAAACATATATTAACATGGAATCCCCATTAAATTGTATCATATATTATAATTTCATCCATCCATTTCATGAAACTCCAATCTCTATGACACTGTGTCAAAATATGATGATTATATGACCCTATATGTTCTATGGATCGATATTTTTACACAAATTTTCAATATGATTTTACAATTAAATTAAAACAATGTACATGAATATCCAAGGGATTTCTACCGTCCAATAATAAATATTTTTTTTCTAAAAAAATTATTAAAAAAATTCCACAATGTAAAAAATCAAGAACATATACAAAATCCATTGGTTTACAATTGGTTTTTTAATTTCATATCACCCTTCTTTAAAATGTATTTTTTTCATGAATCATAATAGATATAATTAAAATGTTTGATTCCGCTTATTATAATTATCTTTAACTTTCTCCTTATTTTATTAATATCTTATATGTAATTTTTTATTTTTTATACAAAATTAATATTTTATAAACATAATATGATGGATATGAATAAAAAATGGATGCATTATAGTTATATAATAAAAGTGTATAAAAATGGAGTAAGATATTTCATCATTTTTTTAATAGTTCGTTCATATGTCCCTTTTAAAACCCTTTATCCATTTTTTGTTTTTTTCAATAAAGAAAAATTATCCTCGAAGATTAGGAAGAACATTTTATTTAGAATAGAATAGATCAGAACTATAGATGTTGGAGTGAACATGGGGAAAACTATATGTGCATGTTGAATATGTTTATGCTATGGTTAAGGATCATTTCCTATGAATACCAGTGTAAATGATGATGGAGTTCATATTTTAGTAAGACAAAAATAGTTGAATATGTTCTTTTTTATAGTCCAAATATATTTAATAAGTCAATCAGATTTTATAAAATATCATTGTATACAAGTTTTATTAAATACTCAAAAAATTTCAGGTTTATTGAAGTTATAAATTTTTAAATAATGCAATGGATGGAGAGACACCAAAATTACTGAACATATTGGTCTCAAGAATGTTAATGTACCCAAAGATAATGGACTACCTTAATAAGAATATGAAGAATAGTTACTTATATGTTAAATGGGAATGGTCTACTTAAAAAATCAAATCTTGTCAAACTGATTTTATGTTGATTTATAGAGACAAATAATCAACCATAAAATTATTTATGTGGGGCATGAATTGATATGAGGAAGCTGAATCATGTCCTTCTAATGCTGTATGTTATATTACTATCAATCCATGAATTAGATTAGTATATGAATTTAAGGAAACCGTTAGAAAATTAACATGTCATGAAGAAACAAGAGTGAAGGTGTGAATGTACATTTTCCAGTAGACTCTCCCCAATCAATGAATATTGTTCATGACTATAATAAATTTGGGAATGAGACAATAATCATATTTCATGCAATATCTAAGGATGTATTAAACTTTTTTGATGTTCATAGTAATAATCACAATATATAGCTTGTTATTTTAGTAAATTTTAAACATCCATCATGGTTATTCTTGAATCAAAAAAACATTATATTTTCTCTTCAAAAATGTAGACAAAACCATTAAATGATATCAATTTCTATTTGGCTCTGTTGATTTAATATCCAGAATTGATGTATCATATAAGTTTTATAATGTATAATTCCAATAGATGCCAATAATTCACATTTATATCAATCGTGTATGGTGTTATATATGTATTTATTGACAATGTATATTGTTATAGCTATATCGTTAATGGAATTTTATGGAGTCCCATTTTGGAATAATGATGACACTCAATTTTGTAAAAAAATACATGAAGGGTGCGCTTTTTTGACATATTGTTTTACCTCAATGAAATAAATTCTTATCATGGATGGAAACATTCGACGAGGATACCAAAAAAGGTTCAATAACATATCCATTATAAAGTGATGAACTATTTGATAATAAAAAAGATATTTATTAATATAGTCAATTGAATTGTTGTCATCTAATTTTTTTATGAGAGTCATTTTATTGAAGTCATTCATGTAAAAAAATTCATTTATATAGTTATTGGCATAGTACTAAATGTTATAGGAAAAAAATAAAGGAATCAACGCTTGGATGGACATGATTGACAAGGGGATAAGGAATGTGTAGAATTGTTGAAAGGTAAATCGAGGGCTTTTATTATTCGAGTAGCTTATACACTATCCAGATAAAAAAAATTTAAAATTTAAATTTTCATTAATTTTGTAAATTTTTCATAGACATATTTTTCAAATATCAATAATTTCTTCTCATTAAATAATTTGATGTAATAAAGACTAAAATCACAGGAATGCACTATTTTGATATAAAATTTGATTCCCATTACATTAAATATTCATTCTACAAAAAAATCTGCCAATCACATTATATAGAATCTAATTATTTTTCAAATCCATAAGATGTAATGTTATATTTGTGGTGAAGTTATCAATAATGAATGAGGAGTTGGTTTTCATATAATGTGAATTAGATATGTTCATCAAAACATCATTTATTCAAATAATGTTCCACCAGATAGTTTACATGGTTAGAGTGGTTTAAAATTTTTGTCCAGTCCCTTTCAGATGTATGGGACATATTGACTGATATATAATTATTTTTAAATGGTATGTCATGAATTGAAGTTTAGAAGAAGGTTATATTATAGAAATATGTATTGTTAAAAAGATATTGAATTCATTACTAATTACAATATCAGATTTTGATAGCATCTATATCTCAAAAAATCATCATAGTTAGATTCTTTATGGGTGGGGAGATTTTCGGAAGAGATACTATAAGAATTACCATCACCGAGCCAGAGCATGATCACCTTCCCATTTTACATACTAGTAATGATACTTACACATACACTAAATCCTCAACCAAATTCATAGATATTTGAATTCATATTTGGCCTATGGTTGGACTTAAAATATATATAATCAATAGTTTATGTGAAGGTTACAAGATCATGTTTATATATAGTTATCTAAAAATATTAATTCAAATAACCATTTAATTCAATGGATTTGCAGTGGAATAAATCGAAATGTTATATCTTATAATAGTATTGTAATTTATGGATATAAATTCTATAAAAAAATATGATAATTACAGTTTGATACATAAAATGGAGTAATGATTGTGGTAGAAGAAATTAACATATATGGCTCAAATTATACAAATAAAATTTTAAAAAATGACATATTTTAACATCTTCAAATAGAATTACAAGTAGGATTATATATCATTTCATGTTCCAATTTTATGTTTCAAATGGGTTTACAATAGGAGGGCATTGAATTTTTATGATATTGGATTAATAAAGTTCTATTTCATTATAGAATAGTATATTGTTAAGCCATTCATACAGGAAACAAAATCAATTCATGTGATTCATGTCTCAGATCCGGAGAACCATAATTGGTTGTTTGTATTTCTGATGACGAAAATTACTATATGGTCAGATATAAATTCAACGGAGGATGAACGCTTCATTGGGAGATCAAAGAAATTTCGTGTTTGTCCCAATGTAGACAATGCATTTTTTTAGAGGGGACCACAATGTGGGGTTTTTGATTTTGTATTGTGAATTCAACTCCCTTCGGTTGTTATAGAAAACAAAGAGAGTTAATTTAGAATGTAAAAATGATTTTTAATATACTATAATTTTCTCCATAATATTATTTTACCAATATTATATTAAAATATTCTAAATTAAATTATTGACTATATATATAGATGATGACTTCTACAGTTGATGATGTTACCAATATCTTGGAACAACATATTGTTGATGTTGTAACTATTGAATTATTATGTGATAATGAACTTGTTGATAAAAAAATAACAAAAAAGCATCACCATATTAATTAAAATTATCCCACCAACAAGAAAAGATTTAAAACTTGAGGTGGTATGGAATAAAGTTGACTATTCTGTTGACCCCAATAAGTTATGGTGGGGTCACAAAAAGATTGATTGTTCAAATTGATATAAATTCTTAGTTCCAGGTCCAAGATGTAATGATGGAAACCATTTGGATATATATTATAGTAATTTTAGGGTATACATTCACTATTTCATTAACAAATTACATAATAAATGTTGTATTTAATTTTTTTTATCACATATATTGTTCATTTATTTTAAAATATTAACACAATAAATATTTCCGAATAGATTTGGAAAAATACAATACAAGAACTCAGAAATGACTTACCAATATTAAAATTAGGGATTCCAAGGGGAATGCAAATCCACACCCCCATGTTACTTATTCAAATAGCATTAATCAAAAAACAATAAATTATTTTATCTGTTGTCGTGATGAGAAAAAAATTAAGGTGAATTTATTTCTATAATATATTATTATAGATTATTTATTTTATCTGAATATGATTAAAAACTATTAATTTAGGAGACAATAAATTATAAATGAAAATTAACTACTTGAAAAAAACCATTTTACACCTATCACAATGTAAGGATATGTTTCGATTCAATAGATAATAAAATATTATGTATTTTAAATTGAAAATAAATTATTTATTTGATATTAATAAAAATACTTTTATTTATTCTTATGGAGATTGATGAATCAAAATCTAAAGCCACTCCCACCCCATATCATGTGGAATGCAAGTAGGCCTTCCAATATACAGTGCGGCAACAAGTTCATGAAAACAAAAATGAGCTATGTGAAACATGTGTAAGTATTATATAACAATAATTCAATATTAGTTGAAAAAATATTAAATAAAAATATATATTTTGGTTTACATGTTTTTTTATAGTTTAAACACACTAATCAATAGTAATTTTACATGTACAAAAAAAATAGTTTGAGTTGCTTTGATGTGTCTGAAACAATATTTTCATTTAAGAGTGTACGTATTTGAGTGTCCCCTAAAAAATATATCGTGAGGAAAAAACTGACAGATGATAAATATCAGATGAGGAAATGATTACAGGAAAAAATTTATGCTTTTCAATATATTATGTTCTGACCTAGTTTGACTGACCAATATATTTGATAAGAAACAATTGAATTGGAAATGGAAAAAATATTAGAAAATAAATAAAAAAAATACCCCACTATATTTGAGTCTAGTAATCCCACTATAATTCATACATTATATATGGTAATTATTTTTTTCATTAATCAATATCCTTAATGTGATTCAAAAAATACACGATATCTTTATATTTATAAAATTATATACGGTAAATTTGTATGTGACTTCTATCTAAAAACAAAAATAACATTTACTTTTTGGTTGGGGTATGGTTTATAACACATTGAGAGACATGGTGCACAAAAATTAAGTCCTATAAGACCATATATGAGTGGGTATTGATGTTTCTCAAAAGAAGAGTGATGAGTTTCTTATTTAACTTAATGTTCCATATTTTAGAATGGTTAATGATGCAATATTAAATTTCATAGATCGACTATCTAATCATATAATTATACAAGAGGTATGTCTATAAATTTTTTTAATGGAAAATCAATGAATTTTTAATAAAAATTGACTGATGTGAGTTATTATATAAAACACATATAAAAGGATGGGAAAATGGAAGTGCGGGTGAAGAAGATCACGTTAATCGACCAAGAAGAAAAATAGTCCTTCTAGGATTACCTTATACCCACTAGTTCCACTAAAACAAATATTAAAATTAAAATTTTTTATAGAAACTACATTTAAAAATCGATATATATCCTATATTAAAAATAAAAAAAAATTGAAAATTTCATTACAAATGTTGTTGGTCTAGAGAGTATAAATAAGATTCTAAAGTTTGAATATTTGGGAGTCTTGGTTGTGAATGAATATATGATGTATATTTTCTTTATCATTCCATCCCAAAAAATAATCTAATATATTCATTAAATTTAATCAAAATTTCATATTTTCTATAAAAATTTATATTTCAACCATATAAATGTTGTACATTGCAAAGCATGATTTGTATTAATTAATCCCAATGTTGTTTATATGAAGTAAATTTCATTGGATGTGAATCAAATTGATCAGAAAAAGGATGAACTAAGATATTCATTTGATAATAAGAAAACATATGAAAGAATTTTCTAGATTCCTTTAATTTAGGGGTAAACCACTTCTATCAAATAATTTAATATTATTACATTAAGTATTTTATTTTTTTAAGAATTAGATATTGATATAAATTTATTTTTATACCCAAAATATTTATTATTTGGATATAATGAATGCATTTCAATCAAACATACCACACATGATGTTTTTTGTGAATTTTTAATGCATAATATTCAATATTTTGTACACTAACATTGAATTATATTTTTAGGTTTTTATTTTCATGATAATATTGTTTGGATAATAGTTCACCATAAATACAAGATAGATCATGGTATGAGCTCGGTCACTAAACATAAGACAGAAATAGAGTTATTCTAATGAAAATATATTATGTTATATATATAATGACTTACTATCAGAAAATATTTCAAAACAAATAACTTATTTTATTTATATACTATATAGTGTTGGAATCAAGATAATGAAAATAATTTTGAATATTACATTTGTAAATTTAGGAACTATTTAATATAAAATGAAAATACCATCATCCTCGAACGACTAATTTCTAAAGGAAATTAAAATTTAATTAAAAATATTTCTTGATTTTTTGTATGTAGATAATTTCTTAGTACTGCAAATATTTATATCAATCTACTTACAAAATAAAAGAAGAATTTTTTTAATGATGAGTGGGTAGTGTTAATGGTGTTACAATGTATGTTTGCATCATATTTAGGTGGTTACATTATAGGTTCAAGATACATATTACTATTTATGACCTTTGGAATGTATTTGGGATGTGAACTATTTTTATTGGAATTATTATATATTAATTTTTATCATTTACTCAAGGATAATTATAATGGAGAATGCCATTTTGTTTAGAAAAAATGGGAACAATTCAATTTTTCAAATTGTATATTACCATAAAGAAGAGGTGACTTCCTAAAACGTATTTAGTTAATATTACAATCATTTTATTTAATTTTTAGTTAATTTTCTAAATATTTTTATCTAATACTCAGTTTTTTATATTTACACATTATTTCAAAACAAATGTGACATTCGCATAACAAATAAAAAAAGTCAAATTATTTCGATATATTTGGTTATTGATCAATACGTCATTTTTAATATATAGAATTTGTTTCCACATAAATTGAACACAGAATTTGGTCGATATAACTTTAAGTCAATGTTCTTAAAAAGAAAGTGTAATTTTAGTTTGAAACACTTATCATATAGGAAAAACCCTGCAAATGATCTTAGATTACTTTTAATCTTTTTATGAACAATTATCATTAATTCATTTGTGACATTTAGGAATTTAACACACATTAATATGACATCTAATATGGTGAGTCTTACTCTAATTACTTGTTTTTCGTAACAACATTCCATTTTAGTTTCAAATGCGGGTAACATAGCCAAAATAGATCAAACATGATCATATTTTATTTAACATTTTGTAAAATAATCCATAATTGATTTGTCTCATGTAGGAATTTACGAAAAATGAATCTGACACTCGATGGGGTTTCTATGAATATAACATCATGTTATCTACAAAAACGTGTCATTTTTGTTTATAAAACACTTCAAATATTAAAAACTGAGAAAAAAACTAATATTTTTTAACCATTATGAATATGATCTATAAATAGTTTTCTATTTGTAGTAATAAAATTCATTTAAATCTGACCCCAGATTTAGTCAGTATGACTTGAAGAGTTACTACTACAGAAACGAGCAAGGGATGTGTTTCACTTTTATCAGCGCTAAAAAAAGCTATGATAAAGGGCCCCCCTATATCAGCGCTTTTTTTAACATAGATAAAGGGAACCCCTTTATCAGTGCTTCTTTTAGTAGCGCTGATAAAGGGGGTATTTATTAGCGCTTTTCCCGAGCACTGATAAATGATAGGTTTCAAAAAAAATCCTGAAAAATAATATTTTTTTATATAACTATATTTATATTAATATAAATATAATATATATTTTTTAAATATGTCATATATACGTATAAGTATATTATTACATTTAATATATATGAAAAACTGTGAAAATGGATTCATAATATTTTAAAAAATATTATTAATTAATAATTTTCTAATTATTATCGATTAAAAATCATTTAAAACAAATTGAGGACACTAAAAATGAAAAAAAAAATTAATAAAATATGTAAAATATGTTTAACATGTAACTCAAACTTCAAACGACCATAAATTTTGATCTGGGTGTCCGTTTGAGCTCTACAACATATCAAATCGATGCCTGTAACGATCTCTACTAGCTAGAGTCCAAAGAAAAGTGTTTGTCACATTTTTAAGCCCCAAAAGGCATATAAGTCCTCCAGAACTGAGTTTTTAGTCATGATAGCCCAATTTCTTAACATTCAAACAAGTATAAATTCTAATCCAGATCTCCTTTAGGCATTTACCACATATCATATAGAATATTGTTTCATTTTCATCATTTTGAATAGTTGTGGCATTGAAACAGAATTCTAGATTATATGTTATGATCGTTTTAACATTATATGGATATTCAAATACACATATATGTATCTATTCAAAAATATCTATGTGTATGTGTGTGTGTGGGTGTCTATGCATATGTCTGTGTGTTGTATATATGAATATTTGTATGTATTTATTTATTTAATTATAATCACACATCAAAAATATATTTTTTCATAAATTTATTTAAAACTAATCTTATAAGTACAATCAATGGCTTTTCAAATACATATATATATATATATGTATTTATTCGTAAATATATATTTTTTGTTTGCGTGTCTCTCTCTCTGTTTGTGTCTATGTGTTCTATATATCTATGTATTTATGTATGTATTTATTTATTTATAATCACACATAAATAACATATTTTTTCAGAAATGTATTTAAAACTAGTCTTATAAGTATATATTAATATACAAATAAGTATACGTATAAAAATTATAACTATATATATATATATATATTAATATACAAATTAATATATATATATATACAAATATATGAATAAATATATTTATATTAATATGAATCTATATATATATATATATGAATAAATATTAAATAATATATATATCGTTAAATAGAGAACAAAACTAAATGGCTTAGTGGTAAAGGTGATGTCGCGAAATGGGGGAGGTCCCGAGTTCGAGTTCGGGTGGAAGCGAAGGGGGTGTATGCATATGAGGATGTGTGGGAAGGGCAGCGCGAGAGAGACCTCATAGCGCTGATTAAGGGGGTGTGAAGTGCTGAAAAAAGCACTCCCCACAATATTTTTTGTTTTTTTAATTAATATGACCTTTATCAGCACTTTTTAAAAGTGCTGATAAAATCCCATGTTATCAACGCTAAAAAAAGAACGGATAAAGGGGTATTTTATCGGCGCTTTTTAGCACTGATAAAAGTGGACTTTATCATCGTTGTTTGGAGAACTGATAAAAGAGACCCCCCTATTTGAGCGCTGAGCTTTACAGTGCTTTTTTAGCGATGTTAATGCCCACTTTGAGCGCTGATATTCGCTGTTTTTGAAGTAGTGAGTTTATTTTAAATATAAATGTTTTATTTTAGTTTAAAACACGATTCACATCACCAAAAATGATAAAACAAGCTCTGATTGTTTTCAAAAATTAGGAAAATCATCCATAATTTAATTATGACACATATAAATTTTCCACATGGAAATTCTGAAGCCAATGTGATTGGTATGTCTCAAATTACATGCTTTCAATATAAACATCTGATTTTTTTGTTTAAAACAGAAAAAACATAGCCAAAACCAAGAAAATAGGCTATGATTTTTTAAAAAAATTTAGTAAACCAATCTATAAATAATTTGTAATGTGTAATATTTGACCACACATTATCTAAACAAATGATGTGATCTATATTGCTCAAATATTTCGTTCAATATAAATGTTTCATTTTAGTTTAAAATAACAACCACTATCAAAATATAATAAAACAACCTATTATTGTTTTTCAGATTAATATCAATAATAAATAATTCATTTCTGATCTGTAGAAATCAACGATATGTCAATATGACACCTGATGTGTTAGTTATGACCCCAAGTATGTGTTTTTAATTTCAAAGGTCAATTTAAGTTTAAAACATGTGTCACATCACCAAAATTGAGAAAACAAGAATGAATTTTTAAAAAAAAAATTAAAATAGTTCATAATTCATTTTCATATTTATGAATTGACATCACACTAATCCAAATCAATATGTGGTCGGTCCGACATGATGTATGATTTTTCCACATAGAAGTTTCATTTTTCATAAAACAACCAACTAATATCAAAAACTTGTAATATAAGATCATATTGGTATCCAAAAATAGAAAATTTCTCTATGATTTATTGTTGACATGTAAGGATAAACCACAGAATAATATAACACATAATTTGACCAATATAACTCAAATATTGTGTTTGTAATATAATGCTTTCTATTTTATATTAAAATAAACATCACTTTTCAGAACTAAAAAATATTCGATTTGTAAAATATTATATCAAAAATAATCCATAATAAATTTTTGATATATAGAAATTGACTAAATGTAAATCTAATATCAAATGTAGTCATTATGATTGTGAGTGCATGTTTTTAATAAAAAAGTTATATTTTAGTTTAAATTTCATGTCACATACCCGAATATATAAAAAAGTTTTTGTTTTTTTCAAAAAGTATGAAAACAAGGAAAAATTCAATTTTCACATGTAATTATTTACCACACACCAATATACCCTAGGATGTTCTCAATATTAAACAATATATGAGAATTTAATATAAAAGTGACATTTTAGTTTATCAACGCATCAAATTGTCCAAATAAAAACAAACAATCTTGGGTTGTTTTCAAAAAATAGGAAAACTATCCACAATTCATTTATGTCCTATTAGAATTGATCACGCGTATGTATTACTCATGAAGTGATTGATATGTCTCAATGTGCGTGCTTTTAATATAAAGGTTCCATTTATGTTCTAAATGAACATCACTATCCAAAATTGAGAAAAAAGTCAAATTATTTTAATACATTTCAGAAAAAATCCATAATCCATTTGTGACTTGTTGAAATTGATCTCACATCCATCTTACACCTAATGTGGTCGGTAAGACTTGAAGTTCATATTTTCAATATAAATGTCCTATTTAAGATTAAAATGTGTGTCACACAACTAAACCAAATTAAATTGGCCCATATTGATTTCAAACATTAGAAAAATGATCCTTAATACAATTTTCTTATGTAGGTTTGGAATGCATTCTAATTTGGTAAAAAATATGGTCAGTATGACTCGATGTATGTGTTTTCAATATAATGTAAAATTTTAGATTAAAAACCACATCATATAGCCAAATCTATGAAAACGTGATCAAATTTTTTTCAAACTTTGGGAAAATGGTATATAAATCCTTTTTTATGTATAATAATTGACCTCACAACGATATGAAACATGATGTGACAAATACGAATAAAATTGGTAATTTTTAATATAATGGGTTTACTTTAGTTTAAAACACTAATCACTTGGAAAAACAGATCAAACAAGATTGTATTCTTTTATATCATACAAAAAAAAGTCCATAATTAATTTTTAATTGGTAGCAAATTAGAAAACATAAATCTAAAACCATATTTGATATTTATTACTTGATGTGTCTGTTTTTAATATAAAATTTTTATTTTAGTTTAAAAGGTTTGTCTGGTTGCTAAAACAGAGAAAATGATCTCATATTATATTCAAGCATTAGGAAAAAGATCCATAATTTATTTTTTATCTGTATAAATTTATCAAATGTGTCATGACCCGTCCTCGGGGACCATGTCGTGACTACCCCATTCCTCCTTCCATAGGCCATGGCCTGGAAACTAGCACCAAAGGCATAAATACCGATAAAACGAAAGGCATTGACTTTATATAAATAAATAAACAAAACAGAGTACACAAGATTATGTAAACACAAACTAAACTGAGTACAAAAGTAAGTGCTGGAAAGAAAATGGACCAGAATACAAACCCATCTGAAAGTATATTACAACAGTAAAGAAAGAACAACTGCAGTAATGTAAACCAGCAACCACTGAGTCGTCCTCTGGATATCCCACATAAACCGTGGGTACAGATGGTCTCCTCAGCACCTCGGGTTCAGCCGTCTGCTCCGTGAACGTCCCGCCAAGTGGTCCACCTCAAGGTACCATCCCGCCCCACTAGAATCCACCTCGATCAGTGTTGTCTGTTGTCTGCATCCAACACAACATAGTGCGGGCATACCCCCTGCAGGGGTGAGTATACGACACCCAGTAGGGACCCCGAGACCCCCGAAGGTCTCCTGGAATCTAAAAGGATAAACCACAAAGGAAAGATACAACACAATGAAACAATAAAGTCTACTTAGGTAGATACCCATAAATATACCTAAGTCATCAATTCCATATCGTCACCAACTCATGAGGCAAAGTACAACCCAGTCCTCCCAAGAAAGCACAACCCAATCCACACAAGAATTCAAGTGAACCACGTCGATGGTAATGACTGAAAGTCATGACTCAGCTCACACAGGTATACTACTCAAGAAGGGGGGGGGGGCTGGAGATGATAGTTGTATCCTCTGAATCATCATCTATGCCGAAACCACGTAGGATACAAGAATAGAAGTCGTCGCTACCGAACCCATGTAGGATCCAAGTACAGTTACCATCGCTGTCGAACCCATGTAGGATCCATGTACAGTCGTCATCACTGCTGAACCCACAGAGGATCTAAGTACCTTCGTCCTTGCATCTAAACCCATGTAGGATCTATGTATAGTCATCAACGTCGTCGCATTCGCAGCCATCTCTAGGGTTCATACCCACAACAGGGTCGATTCTTGGAGGGTCCACTCCTTGAGCCAAGGGGGGTCGATACATCAACTGTCGCAAATTTTAGAGTTGATGAATTCCAATGTTCTGTCTCATCAAATGAAACTCAACACAATAGGGGACAGATCAATCAGACGCCCGGTCAGAGAGATATTGGCTTTTCCATCCCAAGTGCTCGGTTAGAAATACGCTCTTTTCAAACCCGGCTGAAATCCAAATTCATCCAAAACTCACTTAGAGTATCGTAAAAGGACTGACTCATTGAAAGAGTCCAAGTGCCGCAGACGGCGTGTCGATCGGATGTGTGGTCCATCAGTTATTCACGTTCAAGTGAATAATGGGCCCGACCCATTTAGCCTAGTGTGCCGAGGGGTCGGGTTGACCCAGTTTGACGGGTTTGACCCAGCAGGGCTGTCGGACCGTTGTGATGAAAATACTAAACTCGACTCGAAGGGACTCGTCCTGGCCCGAAGTGGCGTGACCCAACTCGAAGTCTCCTGGTGTGGCTCGGCTGGGCGTGCGACCCGACTGGATGGTCGAGCGGCTCGGCCGAAGCCGAGTGGGTTCTAGTGGGAGGTGCCCCCCCGACCATTTTTCCGCACTGGCGGCGCCACCCTTCCCCAAACTGGCCGGCTAGACCGGCTGGTCTTCTGCGCACGCGGCCCGCATGGGCGGGCTGCTGGTCTTCCACCACGGCTCCCTCATGGTGTAGAAGTCTAGCACCGCTCGGCCAACCGATCCCCTAACACGGCACCCTCCTGGGGCCATGACTCCTCTTCACCAGGCCGGTCGTCGGGCTGGCCAGTTCTTCCGCCAAAGCGGACTATGTAGCGGGCCGCAGTTCTTCCCGCACAACCGGCGCGAAGGCACCAGTTCCCTTCACCAAATTCTCGGCACGACGCAATGGCACCATGCTTCCTTCATAGACAAATGTGAATTCTAATATAATTAAATAAGAACAACGTATGGTTTCCGGGCCGTTTTTGTTCAGACCGCACACTCCATGTGGCATGATATCAACCATCCATATTTAAACAACGTTTTCCAACAAGTACAGGGTATGTAAACATCCACTTTCACGAGTAAACCCATACCTCGATAATCAATGTCAAATTTCGGCATCGTGGTTGATGATGTCTTGAGATAAGAATTCAAAGACGTCAACGGAGAGCATCCGAGGAGAATGAAGTGCCTCTCCTTTTTATCACAAAGAGAAGAAAACAAGGTGTGATTTCGTTGATGAGTTCTGGCATCGGTGTCTCCTCCATTGTCATGGATGAAGAAGAGGATGGAGAATTCGGGGTCGCCGAGTCGAAGTTCGTCATCGGATAGTTGGCATTCAACAACAATGTAGATGAACCTTCTTCAAAACTATAGAGCTTTCCCCCCAAAATCTCAACTCAACAAGATGAAAAAAAATACAATAATACTTCTCCTAATTTCATTAAATCATGCTATGCATTTGAAAATTTAAAATTCAAACTCTTAATTAACTTAATTTAATAAGTTCAATAAATTAATTAAAGTGTGTGTTGGTAAGAATTGATGACGGAGAGTGGGGAGAGGAAGTGTTACTCAATTAAATTCAAGGGGGTGTCAACATTAAACAAAAGATTTTATTGGGATGTTTAAGGGGTTTAGGGAATGTGAATGGTTTGGGATCGTGTGGGCCCCATGCATACGCAATTTCGGTAAAGGTCCTCTTAAGAAGTTAACAGCATTGCATGTTCATCAGTGCCCTTGAATTTCAATTCCGAGAACCGGTTCAAAAGATAGAAAAAAACACACTCGTTCGCTCACAGAACGTACCCGAGCTAAATGTCATAAAATTATTCCAGGCACACCGGCCCATGAAATTAGGTGTCGTCAGAAACTGCGTACTCATAAAATTCCAAATAATTTAAGAAAAAAAATTCCATTAAATTTCCAGGTATTTACATTACTCTCACCTTAGGTCTTTACGTCCCTGTAAAGATACATCGTAAACTAGGGAAAAAATGAGGGAACTATACACACCTCTGAGCCTCCCGCTCCCATGTTTTCTCCTGGAGGTTCCTGTGCTACCAACGAATGCGCACCAGAGGAATCGACCATCCACGTAGGACCCGATCCTGTCAGTCTTCGATCTCCACCAGGAACTCGGAAAAAGTCTCCCCATCATTGATGTCCAACTCCCCGCGATCAAAGATATGTGTCGGGTCATGCACGTATCTCCTAAGCTGATATACGTGGAAGACGTCATGCACTTGGTGCAACTGAGTTGGAAGGGCCAGGTGATAAGCCATCTCACCTACCCTGCTGAGAACCTAGAATGGTCAGATTATGCATAGAGATAACTTTCCCCGCGGCCAAATATCCATAATCCACGTTGAGGTGAGACCCATATGAAAACGTGGTCACCATCCTCGAACTCCAGTGGTCTCCACCTCCTATCAACATAGGACTTATGTCTTCTCTGTGCAGTCTTCATCCACTCCAAGATGATATGTAACTTCTCCATCAAAGCCAAAACTATCTATGGTCCTACAAGTGTTGACTCCCAAGGGTCAGTCCAGCAGAGAGGTGATCTAAACGGTCTGCCATACAGTGCCTCGTATGGTGCCATCCCGATGGTGGAGTGGTAGCTGTTGTTGTACGCAAACTCCACCAAGGGTAGATGATCCTCCTAGCTGTGACCAATGTCGAGGACATATGCACAGAGCATGTCCTCGAGAGTCTGAATGGTCCTCTCCTTCTGTCCATCCATATGAGTATGAAAGGCGGTTCTAAGGCATACCAGCATCCCAAATTCCTCCTGCAACCCCTTCCAATGCCAAGAAGTAATGCAAGAATCTCGATTAGAGAAGATAGAAGATGGCACACCATGAAGCCATAAAATCTTTTGAACGTAGAGGCATGCGAAGATCTACACTGATCCCTACTCTCTGATAGGTAGGAAGTGGTCCGAGTTGGTGAGTCGTTCGAGAATCACCCAGATGGAGTCATGTCCTATGGCTGTACGTGGATGCCCCGTCACGAAATCCATAGATATCCCATCCCACTTCCACTCCGAGACCTCTAAGGGCTGCACCAAGCCATCCAGAACCTAGTGCTCCATATTCACCTGCTTGCAGGTGAGGCATCGTGAAACGAACTCTACCACCACCTTCTTCATACCCACCCACCAGTGTAGTTGTCTGAGATATTGGTACATCTTCGCTAGTCATGGATGTACCGCCAAAGGGGAATTGAGAAAATCCCTCATCACCTCCTCCTGTATTTCAACTAGTACCATGGTACGTCCCCCAACGAGGATGACGTACTCTCCTCCTACAGAAAATCCATCATGTTTCTGTCCTGTGGATATACTAATACAAATACGACTTTTATCAGTGCTAAAAATGTCCTTTACTAGCACTAGAAAAGCCATGTTAATGTCGGTGAAGATAGGGGGTCCCCTTTATCAGTTCTCCAAAATTCACTGATAAAGACCCCATTTATCAGCGCTAAAAAAAGTGATGATAAAAGTGGACTTTTATCAGCGCTACAACAAAGTACTGATAAAAGGGTCTTTTATCAGCGCTTTCATTCTAACGCTGATAAAAGCCCCCTTTTTTCAGCACATGTTTTTAGCACTGATAAAACTAAAAAAAATAAAAATAACTAAATAATTACTGCCAGTCTCAGGGTGGGGATTTTTACAGCGCTTGAGCCCCCCCTTTATCAGCGCTTTCCCACACCTCCAGCACCCGTATGCACCACATACACCCTTTATCAACGCTTTCCCCTCTGAATAACCCTTGCGTGTGCACCTGCCTTTACCCAAATTTGATCTCGAGACCTCCCCCCTGCGTGACTAAGGCCTTTTCCACTCCCATATATAGATTTGTTCTTTTTTATGATATATCTGTTAATTTATATATATATTTATTTATTTTTATTTTTATAGTAATATATATTTATATTAATATATATAGTTATATATATATAGTTATATTAATATATATATAGTTATATAAATATATATATTTATAGTTATATTAATATATATAACTGTACTTATATTAATATATATATATATAGTTATATTAATATATATATATATTTATATTAATATATAGTTATATAAATATTCATATATTGGTATTTTAAATAAAATTTATATTAATTATTATTTATATAAAGCTAATATATTTTTTAGGTAAATATGTTTAATTATTTTTTAAAAAAATTAAATAGTTAGGTGTGAATATATAAAAAAATGTGTACATATAGTTATATATTTGATTATAAATAGCAGTGCATTATAAAAAATGATAAAATTTCAATGAATTAATATGAATATGAATTTAATAACTTGGAATAAATTCAGTCCCCACCAAAAAAATTCAATAATCACCCCTTCAACGAGGTTGAAAATCCACAAAATGTTAAAAACTTTGGGTACCCCGACTAAAAGGTCAGTTTTGGAGGCCTTCGAGGCCTTTTGGGCCTCAAAAAAACCTTGAACAGGGTTCCCCATATCACAGAAACATAGATCTCATCACAGGATTAGATTTGATATGTGGTAGAGCTCAAACGGACACCCGGATCAAAAGTTATGTCCGTTTGAAGTTTTAGTTGCATTTTCAACATATTTTGGATTTTTTTTAATTTTTTTAATTTTTTTAGTCTTCAAATTATTATTAAATTATTACTACTCCATATTAATTATAAAATTATTAATTAAAAATATATTTTTTTATTTTTTTATACTTAATATTCACTAAATATCTTATATATTAAATATATTAAGTGTAAATGTATATTTATAATTGTCTAAAATATATTTAAAAATTATATATTATATCTATATCAATAAAACTATATTGATACATTCGTATATTAATATATTATTTTTAATTATTTTATTTGAAGTCGAACCCTTTATCTGCGCTTTTAAAAAAAGCACTGATAAAGCCCCCCCCCCTATCAGCGCTATGAAAAAGCGCTGATAAAGGGGTACATCAATCAGAGCTAAAAAAGTGCCGATAAAGGGGTATGTTTATCAGCACGTTTTTTATCGCTGATATAGGTACCCCCTTTATCATCGCTTTTTCTTTAGCACTGATAAAGGGGTGGCGCTGTCCTTGCCCAGTTTTGTGTTAGTGATATATGTGCACGTCGCGTCTCATAGTCAATATCCCCATGCTGGGCCTCTCTGACCCGCTGAAGTAGTGCAGGAGTGATTGTGAGTGATTGTATAATGGTTTCTCCATCCCTATCCATGAAAGATATCTGCCATGTGGCTAGTTGCTTTGTCTCCTCTCCATGTAGCTGAATGCCCGATTTCTTACTAAGAGAATCAACTACCATGTTCCCCTTCCCAGGAGTATAGACCATCTCAATGTCATAGTCCTGGAGAAACTCAAGTCATCGCTTCTGTCTCAGGTTCAGGTCCTTCTGGGAGAGGATTTACGTGAGACTCTGGCGGTTAGAGTAGACTGTAAAGAGCTTTCCCATCAGATAGTGCCACCACATCTTCAAGGTGAAGACCACTGCTGCTAACTCCAAGTCATGGGTAGCATAGTATTGCTCGTGCTGCCTCAACTATCGTGAACCATAAGTTATCGCTGCCTGCTCCTGCATCAAGACACACCCGAGTCTGGTCCTTGATGCATCGCAGTGTACTACGTACCCTACACCCTCCTCCAGTAGCCTCAAGATGGATGCACTAGTCAATCTCTGTCCTATCTCATGGAAGATCTGCTGACATGTATCTGACCACATGAAAGTTTTCCCCTTTTTCGTCAATACTGAATGTGGTGCTTCATCTCTGGAGAAGTCTGGCACAAATCTCTAGTAGTACCCTGCCAGGCATAAGAAATCTGCACCTCCTTCACACTTCTGGGTGGCTCCCAAGAAAGTACTTCCTCAATATTCGCAGGATCCACCGCAACTCCCACCTCAGAGACGACGTTCCCCATGAAGTGGACCTCTCGAATCCCGAAAAAACACTTCGGGAGCTTACCATAAAGCCGGTGCTCTCGGAGTGTGTCCAGTACAACCCGGAATTGGTAGTTGTGCTCCTCCTCAGCAGTCGAGTAAACCAGTATGTCGTCGATGAAGACTATGAAAAGTCAATCAAGGTAAGGCTAGAAGATTGTGTTCATGATACTCATGAACACTTAAGGAGTATTTGTTACACCGAAAGGCATAACCATGAACTCATAGTGGCCATGCAGACATCTAAATTCAATCTGTTGCACATCCTCGTCTCGAAAACTGAGATAATGATAGCCTGACCTGAGGTCTATTTTCAAGAACCATCGTGCTCCATTGAGCTAATCAAAGAGGTCTTAATTCCTTTGGAGTGGATACTTGTTCAGTACAGTCACCTAATTTAGGAGATGGTAGTCGACACATAGTCGTAAGCTCCCATCCGCCATCTTGGAGAATAAAATTGGAGAAGCCCATGGTGAAACACAGGGTTTGATGAATCCCTTCCCCTGCAAGTCCTCTAGCTATACCCCCAGCTCTAAAGGCTCATTGGGAGCCATCTGATATGCTGTAGTAGATATCGGGGTTGTCCCGGGGTACATGTCAATGTAGAAGTCTACCACTCTACGAGGAGGTAGTCCTCAAACATCGTCAGGAAAACGTCCGCAAACTGATCCACCACAATAGAAAACATCGACTCCGCACATCCACTGCTCATTGAATGAGACTAGCCAACTAATGTGTGATTAGTTACCCTCTTCTCGGTGTAAGTCCATCCTATACTGCAAAGGCTCCCTTCTTGCTGGTGAAGTTGACCCTACTCCAATCTGTTCGGACACACCTCACTTTGTGCCTAATATAGTCAATCCGGGCATGGACTATATATAACCAGTCTATACCCAAGATGACATCGTATGGCCTTGACTCCTCCACAAGAATATCCCAACCGAAGCTCTCTCCTCCTAGAGTTAGCTCACACTACAGCCACCAGTGTGTAATCATCGAGTCTTCTCCCATAGGAGTCTCTATCCATTAGGATCGAGCCAACAGATCCGTGGGAATCTATGAGCTCTGAACAAGGGCAGTGAAAATAAAATAATGACTCGCTCTTATGTCTATAAGAACTACAACGAGGGTAATGTAGACACAGATAGTACCTCAAATAATATCAAGTGTGCCGTGGTCGTAGGCATTGACTGCCTAGAGCTGAGCTTGCCCCTCTCTGCCAGCACCCTATGGTCAGGGTGGTCCTCTTAGGGGGGGGGGGGTGGTAGAGACTTGAAGCATCGTCCACCACCTTTTGCTCGGACAGCTCCGATGCCTCATCCTACAGCTCCCTACAGACTGCCACTGTCGAACCTCTGCCTCTACCTAGGTGGCCCCTCATCCATCTGCTACTCCTCTGCATGGTAGGTCAGGAAGTAACGAGCCATGTGGCCATGCCCGCCGCATGCATAGCACTACCTGCCACTCGTATGACTAGCTCTACTGCATGTGCCCCACACCTCCAAATCAGTATCCTGAAGTCTCCCACCGGATGGCCCGGTCCGCTTGGACCTCTGTGACATATGTTTATTGCTGGCTGCAGATGAATCTGCTACGTGTCGCCCTACAGTAGGACTAAATACTGGTGTAGGCTTAGCAAGGAAGCTCTACACAAGATGTCCTCACACCAGTACTCCTGCCTATGTCAGAATGCTGAGGGAGATCATCGAATCCCTGATCTCATGCCTAAGTCCCTGCACAAAGGTCTACGCTGGGAAGAATGGGTCTCGTACCTTGTCCGTGGAGTAGAGAGAGTGGTCGGTAAACCTTACAGAGTACCGGGCTACTATCATGGTGCCCTGTCGCAGTTTTATTAACTCATTTATGCGTACCACACGGAGAGTGGATGGAACGAACTCTGAGCGGAAGAGGATCTCAAAGTCCGATCAAAATAGAGATGTCTCATCATCCACCAAGAGCATCAGGCTCCACCATCTACCTGATGCTGTGTGCAGAAGATTCACTGCAAGGATCACAATAAGATCTGCAGGTGTCCCTACAAATCTGAAGACTATGAAAATAGCCTCCAGCCAATCCTCGATTGCATGAGGGTCCGTCTCTCTGTGGATCTTGGGCGGCCTCTTTCACTGAAACTCGTGCAGTGTACTCAGACGACCTACACTCTCCACTACAGGGGATGGTGGTATCGGTGGCCCAGCGAGTAGAGGTACTGTTGGTGCCGCTGCTGTAATGGGGCCCTGCACCAAGACCTCTTCACTCGGTGGGCTGCCATCTCGCACATAACTGGGAACCCTACCTGGATGCCGTCGTGGGGCCATCCTCAAAAGAAATAGTTGCACCATGGTTAATATAGTATACCTGGTGAGATGAAATAAGGTAATTAATATGAAAACTTTTGAAACACACATGCAATCAATGTTTTCAGGCACTAATTCGGAAATCAGAAGTCAGGGTCCTGGTGTATGGATACGTTGGACACTGCATCAACACTGGACCCCCTGGACTAATAACCACACTCAATATACTTAACAATATTGCTTCACAGGAATAAATTATCAGAGCCCTATGTTCTGCGATAGAACCGACTCACCTGATACCAATTTGTCATGACCTGTCCTCAGGGCCCGTGCTGTGACTACCCCATGCACGCCTTCCATAGGCCAGGGACTGGTGGCTGGCACCAAAGGCATAAATCCCAATAAAAGGGAAGGCATTGCCATTATATAAGTAAACAAACAAAATAGAGAACACAAGATAAAGTAAACACTAAAGAAACTGAGTACAAAACTAAGTGCTGTAATGTAAATGGGCGAGAATACAAACCCAACTGAATGTAAATTACAACAGTAATGAAAGAACAACTGCAGTAAAGTAAACTATCAACCACTGAGTCTTCCTCCGGATATCCCACCTTAGGGTTGGGTACATATGGTCTACTCAGCACCTTGGGTCCCGCGGTCCGCTCCGTGTACGTCCCGCCAAGTTGTCCACGTCCAGGTACCATCCCGCTCCACTAGACTCCACCTCGATTAGTGTTGTCTGTCATCTGCATCCAACAAAATGTAGTGCAGGCATAACCTATTCGGGGGTGAGTATACGATACCCAGTAGGGACCCCGAGACCCCCGATGGTCTCTAGAATCCACAAAGGATAACCTACAATGGAAAGATACAACACATGGGGGACCGCCGGCCATATCGTGTGGCGCCCTCCTGGCACCGTGTCTCCTCTTCGCTCGGCCGACCATCGGGATGATAGATTCTACTACTGAAACGGCCGATGTAGTGGGCCACGGATCTTCCCGCACAACCGACGCGATAGTGCCCGTCCCCTTCGGCACATTCCTGGCATGGCGTAATAGCACCATCCTTCCTTCGCCACCAAATTCCAACTCTAAAATAATTAAATGGGAACATCGGAGGGTTTTCGGGCCGTGTTCGTTTGGCCCACACCCTCTGCTTAAAATGATAATAATCTGCCATATTTAGACAATGATTTACAATGAGTATGGGGTACATAAACATCCAATTTCAAGAGTAAACCCCTACCTCGATAATTGATGTCGAATATCGGCATCGTGGTTGATGGTGTCCTGAGATAAGGATTTGTAGACTTCAACGGAGAGCGTCCGAGGAGGATGCAGCATATCCCCTTTTTATCACGGAGAGAAGAAAACATGGCGTGACGTCGTTGGCGAGTTCCTTCATTTGTGTCTCCTCCCTTGTCATGGTGGAAGAAGAGGATGGAGAATTCGGGGTCGTCGAGTCGATGTTCTTCGTCGGAGAGTTTCCATTCTTCAACAAAGGAGATGAAGCGTTCTTCAAAACTCAAGAGATCTCTCCCCAAAATCTCAACTCAACAAGCCAACCCAAAATAAAATAATTCTTATTCTTATTTTATTAAATCATGCCATGAATTTCAAAATTTAAAATTCAAACACTCAATTAACTTAATTGAAGAAGTTCAATAAATTGATTAATGTGTGTGTTGGCATGAATTAATGAGGGAGAGAGGAGAGAGGAAGAGTTGCTCTATTAAATTCAAGGGGGGTGTCAACATTACACAAGGGACATTAATGGGAGGTTTATGTGGTTTATAGAATGTGAATGTTTGGGGCTTGTGGGGCCCCCACCTCAAAATTATCCTCACATGGGTAGTTTGGATCTTGTGGGTCCCATCCCAACTCCCCCATGTAGGATATAACAACTTAAGATAAAGAATAAAAATTGTTCCACAATTTTTATTCACTTATTATTTAAACCACAAAATTAAACTTTTCATCCCATGCAAACGCAATTACAGTAAAGGTTCTATTAAGCAATTACCGGTGTTGAGAGTTCATCAGTGCCCTCAGATTTCAATTCTGAGCACCGATTCAAAAGATAGAAAAATCCGCTCGTTCGATCAAAGAAGGTACTTGAGCTAAACTTCTGAAAATTATTCTTGGCACACCAGGCCTCAGAATCAGGTGTAATCAGAAACTGTGTACTCGTAAAATTCCAACAAATTTAAGAGAAAAATTTCCTTGAAAGTTTTGGGTCTTTAGAAAATGAGAATTTGAAACATGATGAGGTCAGTATGAATTAAATTACATGATTTCAAAATAATTGTGTAATTTTAGTTTGAAACAAACATAAAATGGTCCTCACCACTTAATTAAATATATTTAAGAATTCAAAAACAGATCCATCATCATGCATTAAAATCTATTAACACATAAAACATGAAATCTATAATTTAGTTTCTTTCACATTCATTTTTTCTGTTAGATATACTCTTCACTATATCATGAATTCAATTTTTTTTCTTATTCACCATGAATATGATAAAAACATTATATGAATGTGATGGAATTTTTTCATTACAAGAACAATCATTACTCTTAGTTTCATTTCGATTAATAGTCACCATAAAAATTTGTTTCACCAAAAAAATATACATATTTGTAAAATCATCTTGAAAATCAAACTTAATAAACTATTGGAACACCGTCATCATATCTTTATATATATGAAGGATCATCCCATAGAACGTTAAAATCCCAATTTTAGTCATTGAATTTATTTGATCAATTATGGTGATAAATATCATAACCAAAATGTATTCTAATGTAGAAAACACATGAAAATTTCCATAATAAAACTTTTTAATAAATTTTTAGTAAACTAGATACATTGATATAAGTCTTTTGATGGTGAACTATAGTCCATTAGGTATTAGATTATTTAAGGATTCTCTAAGGATAAATTAGTGAATTTATTTCATATATATTCCACCACATAGAAAGATTCATCGTAAGTCAAACATATAATCAATCTTATGATAATGAGATTAATTCGTCCTTACTACTTATTTTTAATGAAATTAAACGAATGCTAAAATTACCACAAAAACAAATAAAAATAATCACAAGAGAATAATTAATTTACCAATGGTTAACATTCAAAATCTATAACTACATCCTTAACATTATATAGAAAACCCACAGTCACATGATCAAATAATAATAAATGGGATTAATGAGTGTGGATTATCCTTGAACTAAAATTAGATGAAAATATATACATAATGATGTAATTATATCAAATATAATAAAATGATATTTTTTTTAAATAAAAAAATGTCAGTCTTTTCCCTCCATATTTGACATCTATATGGGGTTAGAAAGCATCACCGTCAGATTACTTAGTCATACATTGATTTTCTTTTTAATCAATAATTGGAATATATTCATTAATTCTTCATTGTAATTTTTGGATGAAATAAAGCATATCTGAACTTCATTTGATATGAATATTAAAAAACCATTACTCTATATTAAATTTGAACTCACCTCCAATTCATGAGTAACATTATACTTCAAATTAAAAGTGTAGAAATTTTAAAAACTTATGGGTTGAATAATCTATAAACATCCATTATTCACTATATTTCTTTAACTAGGTCAACTATTATACTATTCCAAAATTTTGAAACACTCTCTTTATCTTCAAAACCACCACTATTGACCCATCCAAATACCCTGATGGGAAAGCATAAAATATTTATTTAATAAATGAGTCAAAACATGTAACATAAAAGTGATATGTATTTAATAATATAATAAACATTCAAATTATCCTACGATGTTATTGAAATGTTTTATATAAAAAAAATAAAAAACGCTTATTTGTACTCTTGTACAATATTTAAAAAACTATTTAAAATTTGGTTTTCTTATTATTAAACATCAATATGAGGTTTTTTTCTCTGGTTTTTATGCTTATACAAATTTTTTACTGTTTTAAAAAACTAAACACGAATTTAACAGAATCCCAAAAAACTGTACCTCAGAATAATGAAATTTCAATTTCTACATTTCATAAATTAATCTATGCATATTATATTATGATATAGCATCCATATAACATCCTTTTAATTGTTTGACCTATTCACACACATTTTCATATAGTTCAATATCATTAAAAATGATTTATTAGTCATTCCAAGAACAATGTACATCAGATGCATATGTTTTCTATCTGTATATGTCAAAAATAATTCAATGATAGTAATATAATGACTTAATATTAATCATATTCCATTTTCTTATAGTTTTTATCCTTACATGTATATTTTTTGTTTTTTAAACACTAAAAACCATTATTGGCATCTCGAGAAATCTATAAATCATAATGATTTAATATCGATTGTTATATTTTACAAATATATATTACCATTTTAATAAGATTTCATTTCCATATGATGTTGTTTTCTCCAGTCTAAACAACTAAAAATGTTTTTAAAGAAATTTTAAATTTTTACAACTCATTTTGGAGTCATTTTGAGCACACCACATGTCAGATGGATGTGTTGTCAGCATGTAAACATCAAAAATAATTCAATGGAGGTTTTACTATGTTTTAACATAATTATAGAATTTCTTTATATAGTTTTTTCAATCATGAACATTTTTGTTTTTTAAAACATTAATAATGTATTATTTAGAGCATCTCGAGGAACCTATATCTCAAAATGATGTGATATTAGTTTTTAAATATCGAAATTCAATCTAATGTAATTGTACTAATGTTTCACAGCTATCCAATGTCGTTTTCCTAGTTTTCACCCCTTAACATATGTTTTTAAATACATTCTCTACTAGGAACTCCACAATTAGGGACCAAAAAATATTGGTCTCTAAAGGTTATTAACGACCACCTACTAAATGCTATTGGTGGTTGATGTGGTCCCTTCAATAAAGGTAAATAGAAAAAACCATTATAAGTATCTATATGGGTCATAGTCAATGTGAATAAGAGTAGAAATCACCATACACAATCACTAATTATACAAGAAATAAATATCCTTAGTGACCATCAGTTGTGGCAGTAAAGACAAACCATATAGTGATAAATATAAGTAGTCAGTAATGATGAAAAATTAATAGAATTAGCGACTGCCAAAAACGGTCATTGTGCTGCATTTTTTTGTAAAATTTTATATTTTTTATTGCCACTATATATTTACATAATAACAATCCAAAAAAACCATATAAAACAGAGTGATCTAGACCAAACCAGGGATACAAGTAGCTAATGTTTCTTCCAATATTTTTTATCCAAAAACCTATGATATAACATACACAATACAATTATATATCTCAAATAAAATTTATTATATTTATAATTATTAATAATTATTTCAAAAAATATATGTATATATTATAATAAAAATGTTTCTATAGTGTCAAATATATAAATCATCAAAAATATGTCAACGAGATATAGGTAATCAGAAATATTTTATTACTATATTTTTCAATTTAGAAATTTCTGTTAAAAGTTCAAAACAATGTTTACCACATACTGATCAATTCAGGCATTAGAATGAGATTAATTTGATTCTAATAGATTGCGTATGATATGATTAATTTTCTCCTAGATTCATACCTGAATAAGAAGTTAGTATCTCATTTTTTAACCATTGATAATAGAACTTTTATTTTAATAACTCAATAAAATATTACTTATTTTTTCCATCATATTAGAAAACATAATAATCAAATGGATGAAGTTTTAATTCATACAGATTAAAAATGAATTATTTATTTTTCATCCACGTTTTCATATCAATCCATGCATGTTTTATTATTCATGAATTTTTTTATGTGATTTATCAGCTAACACCAAATTTGAGACACAAATGTAATATTTGACCCATACTATAAATTCAAATACCTGATCAATGTGATGATGTTTAATATAGAATTTAAATTAATTAAAAATTGTTTTACTAAATTTAATTTCTATTAGAACATTATTGGTCTGTTATGACCCCTAAAAAATTTATTTCCCAATTATTTTGAAAACCTTAATAAATATGAAAATAAAATTTTAATTATACCAAATAATCCAGACATTAGATTGGTGTTTGGATGATTCCAAAAGATAAAATAATATTAGAGGAGTTTCCTTCTATTTTTAGACATCAATTAGAAGTTGTTTAGTCATTATAACCCCCTAAAGGGATATATGCATTTTTAATGACACAAAACAATGTTACCTATCATTTTCTATCATATCGAGCAATGCGAGAAACCAAGAGAAAACGTGTTAAATTAATGGGAAAAAATAGATTAGTGATCAATATACTATGATTTTATGTTAATAAAAATGTTTTTTAAGGTTTCTAACCCTTTTTGCTTGTTTTTTTCACATAACACCAAATCTGTGAGAAAAAATGTCTCTTCTGATAATATCATTAAATTCAAGTACCTTATACACATTTAGATGCTTCATAATGATTTTAAAATCTTTTAAAGGTCATTTTCATTAGATTTAAGGTCAATTGTAACATGTTTCGTCTATTTGGACCCCTATAAACATGATTTTCTCATTATTATAGAAATTGAAATAAACATGAAAATGAAATTTTAATTGCACTGAAAAATTAAGTCATTTGATTGATGCATGGTTGATTTCAAAAGATATAAAATTATTTATGAAATGTTGTTCGAAAATCAGACATCAATCAGAATATATTTTTTGTGTTTTTGAACCCATGATAAAAGACATGTCATTTTAATAACAACTAACAATGTGACCCATTTTTTCTATCATATATGGAGATACAGACATCTGATGAATGTGGTGTTGATTCATAAAGGTCATAATTATAATGTGATCATTATACCATTATTTCATGTCAATTGAGGAGTGTGTTCTTAGAAATGACCCCATTTATGTGATTAGTCACTTAACTCCAAATTATTGAGATAGTTGTTAAATTTGATCAAACCAATGAATTAAAACTATAAGATCCATATTACAATTATTCTTATAGATATTAAATGACATAAATATCATTATCATAATATTTCATGTCTCTCAGAATATATTTAGCCATTTTCCACACTCAATCATAGGACATTCTGATTTTTACAAAGATTGTGATGAAAATGAAAATGAACATTTAATTGTACTAATGATTCCAACTATAAAATTGATGTGTGGTTGAATTCAATAGAAAAAATATTATACAAGTAATATTCTCCTATCATCATATATATAGAATAATTCATTTTCTTATTTTTACCCCCTAATGGGAGATATTTCTTCTTAATAATGTTAACCATCAGTTTCCATCATATCCTATGACACGAGCATCTGTTAGATAAGGTGTTGATTTCTATAGATTGAAAATAGTTCAGTGATTGTTCTCCACTATTTTCATTTCAATTATTGGGAATTTTGTATACTGACTTATTTTACTTGATTTTATACTTATGTATTTTTGGAGGGATGAACACGATTTTTTATCATAATGAGAAAATGGAGTTTGTTATCAAAGTGATAATGATTTCAATATATTTTAAATAACTTATCTATTAATTTAGTAATATGTTCTGTTATATAGTGATTTTTATAATGAGTTTTACCCCTAAAAACATGATTTACCACTTATTTCAAAAATAGTAATAAATAGGAAATTTTATTTTTTTATTATTCTAACCAATATAGGTTTTATATTGATGACTAGATCATTATAATATACCACATATTATTTGTGGAGTTTTCTCTTATATTTAAACTTTAATTATATGTCATTTACAAATTTTTAAAACTTTTAGAGGAGGTATTTCATTTTAACAAATAGAAAAAGTGACCCACTGTTTTATATCATACCACCTAAATAATGTGTTATTGATTATAATTTGAAATTTAAATTGTTTTGGTTATGTGATGATGTTTTGACATATATGTTCTTATAAATAATGAATTTTTTGATCTAATATAATTTCATTAATGGATACGATCCCTTGAAGACCTTTGTAGAGAAAGATATATGTTGTAGTATTTTTATAATCACTAGGTTTATTATAATGGTTACATAAAGTGTAAATTGGTCATCAAAATAAATTTATTTATGGATTTACGATTATACTGATAACTAATTTTTTAGGGAAATTTACTTATGTTGTTACATGTGATTGAATTGATACTATATAATGGGAATGAATTCAACAATTTACTTATTGTTGTATATTATCTTGAGTGGAGTGAAATATTATTTGATTAATTTAGTTTAAAAACTATATGAGGATATTATAGTGAGATGATTATGAGTTGACAATTTTCATAGATTTTAGATGTAGAAATTTTATGTTTGTTATATAATGGTAGTTAGAAAATTATAAACCATAATAAATGTTATGTTGTTTGATAGTGGGATATTTTTGTGGAATGATAAAGAATAGGTTCAATGATTGAGTTTTGGGAGATATTCTTCAGTTGTTTTTTATTTT
Source organism: Viscum album (assembly GCA_963277665.1). NCBI lineage: Eukaryota > Viridiplantae > Streptophyta > Magnoliopsida > Santalales > Viscaceae > Viscum > Viscum album. The sequence continues at coordinate 963,625,778 of OY728156.1, forward strand.
TATCTATTCCATCTATTGATGAAATAGTATGTTTGATTCTCATTGACACATTAGGGTTCAATAGAGGACCCTATTGATTATTTTTTATTCTTTACCATTGATATTAAATTTTGATTAGCATATATAACTTATGAAATTATATTATGATAAAATAATTATTTAATGAATTTAATAATAATTGATTAAAACATAAAAAATATAGAAATACAAATTGCATCCCATTATAGAAAACCATTATATTTTAATAACCACAATATTCCAAATGCAATATCATAGATGTGGACAGATCTCATCTGAGGGTTGTGAGAAAAATAGTTCAGACACATCCAGTAATGTAGGAAATAAAAAACCTTGATACATTTTTTAACCTTCCACAAGAAACACTCCATCCAAAAATTTTTGAATCATGAACCCATATATTGGTTAACATCATTCAGAAAACATATCCTTCCTATGGAATATAACATTAAATATTTAGTGGAATCACATTCTTTCCTTCATCATTATAATAATCTAGTTTTAAAATGTATAATTCTATTCCCATCACCAACACATCATACTTCCTATGTCAATAAAAATATCATTCCTATAATGATGAAACCATACACAACTATATTCACCACAAAAATATTATCATTGAGAATATAAAGGAGAATAAACATGAATAAAATATTATATGAACTAAAATTAAATTGAATTCATCTTAAAAATATTCTTGATAAAATAGATTAGTCCCCCATCAAACTTAATAAATCATAAAACAAGTAGCGTATCAAGTTAGAAGGTAGTGTTATTTTCCCTTTTCTTATCCCTCGAGAATGGACTTGAACATCTATTTGCACAATGAAAAGGATTTGACAATCCTTGCATTTAAATAAGATATGGATGATTATGATGACATTGATGGTGAATATGGCCTTCTAAATTATTATTCACAAGAAGAAAAAAATATTATTTTCATCACCCATGTAATGTCCTGGAATTTTCCATGTAATTTTTTTAAATTATATGGAAATATTATGATTCTGGGAAAATTTATGGCATGTGATTTCAAGGCCTGGAGTACCCAGAATGAATTTACGAACATTCATTAAGGAACATTCAGTTAACATGCGAGCATGAATTTGTAACATTTGAACAGGAGCATGGATTTGAAATTTTAGGAGATTGCTGAACTTGTATCACTGATAATCGCTTAAGGGACACTTCAATGTCAACCATAGTAGGTCGATGGTGGATTTTGTGAATATTAGTTTTTTCAGAGGAATAAAAAAATAGATTTTTTTTAAATATCTACCCTACTTTTTGAATTTTTTTTTCGGGACCACCCGACCTTGAATCCCATATTTTAATGTGGTGACGTTAATGTTTATGTTATATATAATAACATAACATAAATGAGAGGGGATCCTCAACTCTTCAGGTTATTGAATTGGGTTTGAAAACCTATTGGACTTTTTCTATAGAACTCTTGGTGGAAGGATCTTGGAATATCCAATTAAGAACGAACATCACTCTAGATAAAAAATGTTGAAACGACAGTGGAGAGCAGTTCGGAAGCACGATGCGGTAGTGATGAACATCGATGTCTTCATCATTTTAATATTCTTCATCACGACATCTCCATCAAATGATTGAGGTAGGGTTTCCTCTAGAGTACTGTTCATTGATTAATGTTGATTCAATATTCATTATCTACATGCTATCAGTCTGACGCGGAGGGTGCGGGCCAAACAAACATAGCTTGATCCCTCTACTACATCATTGATTTACATGTTATTCTTAGGAGGAACATGGGGTTGAGAAGAACTCGACCGTGATATGATATATGCAAAGGCAACGTCCTGGGAACACATAAATTCCATTAGATTGAAGAACGGTCCACCTAATGTCACCTTGTGTCCGGTGAATGTCAGTCGGTGACTAGCGCCGACAGGATAAAGGAGGTTCCCAACACACTGGATGGCCGCGATGGTGGTGGTGGCAAAAACACACCATATAAGGAGGTCATGGACCATCATCCGCAGTAGAGGAGAGCGGCGGTTGACATGATGGTTTTCCATTTTGAAGTCAGGAGGCACAACCACAATTCCTGTGATGGGGGTTGCGACTACTGAGCCGCATCGGCACACTTGGAGGTCGGCCGACACCCGGTCGGCCGTGATAGGTGCAGTGGCACCATCACAATGCTAGATGAGGCCTTGATTGACACTTTGTTCAGCTGCAACGTGTCACTGGAGGACCCACTTCGGTGGGTCCTATGTACCTGTAGGTGGCGCCACGTGGCATCATCGTATTGTCCAAAACCGAACGGTCCAACTGGAGAGTTCGGGAATCTTAGTGGGTGCCTCCCTCGGGTGGTAGTTAGGGTGGGCCCCACCAGAAATGACCAAACCCCATAGTGGGCCGATCTCTATGGGCCACGCTGATCTGGTCGCGCCCATCAGGTGCAGACCGGGTCGGGTCGACCCGAACTGGGTTGGGTTGGCCAAGACCATTTCAGGCTAAACATGGGCCCATCTGGACCATAAATATGGATTTTTGGCCATATTCAGGGAACCAGATGTCTGTTTGATGAACCAACTGTGGTGCCAAAATCATTGTATCAATACAGTCCTTTTGGTATACTCTACTTGTGTTTTGGATAAAGTTGAAGTACAGCCAGGTTGGATCGAACCAGAATCCAACCAGGCCCTTAGAATAAGAACATTGTTATGTTACAGACCATGCATCCAATTGACAAGTCATCTGTCGCGTTGGGACCCTTATGACGTGACTAACCATGGAGATACTTTTTCGTGGGACATTGTGTTAGTTGAAGTAATGACTGATGGATTGAAGAGAAGATCCTCCCAGAATCAAGCATTCTTTTTTGCGGGAACACTGTGGCTAGATGTACATGAAGAATCATCAAATCCTATTTATTTCCTCATCAGATCCAGTTTCTGTCATCTTTAGATCTTGTGTGGGCCAACAACTATGGATCATGTGTGGGTTATCTTCAGATCCTGTGTGGGGCAACATAAGAACATGTGTGGACCATCTTTGATCCTATTTGGGTCAACAGCAAATATTCTCGATGATGTAAGTTGATCTTGAAATATATCCAATAATCTATACTTCCTTACATATGTTATTCCTGGTGTGAACTAAGTCTTTACCATTGTGGTATTTTTCATCGTGGTGCTTCATTTTTTGTATTTTTCTTTTTTGGTGCTACCTAACTTGTATTATTTCATTTGTACAATTGATGTGATGTGGGATACAGAGTGGGGATATGTGTTCCTCTTGAATGAGTTGGGTTACTAGATAACTCTGTTATATTAATAGGCATATACTTATGTAGTGTTGATTTTGGCATCCGGCTTTGTAACTGTGTTCTTGCATTGTGGATTATCCTTTTTCGATTCTGAGATCCCTTTGGGGGTCTCGGGGTTCCTACTGAGTATTTTTATTCTCACCCTATCACGGGCTATGCCCGCACCTTGCAATGTGTTGTATAGATGACATACATCCTTGATCAGGATGAGGTTGCCAGGATTGGAGGCTGCTCTGAGGTGGACAATTAGATGATACAAACCGCATTGATGAATGTTCAAGAGCTATAACTACCCTTCACGTAAGATCATTGGAAGTTTATCACAAGAGTTATTTTCAGTTTTACATGTACTTTCTAGTTGGTCTTGTATTTCGGCCCCCCTATACATATTATACCCACCCTATTTACTATATTGTTTAATTTTGTTCTTGTATATTATTGTGTTCTTGGATTGTGTGATTTATTATGTTAAAAGGTAAAGTCTATTAAGTTTTAGTGATATGCTTATCTAGTTCTAGTCGCTATCCACTAGCCTATAAAATATGGGTGTGGGGATGTCACGACAATGGCCCTGGGGGTTGGGTCATGGAAAATTGGTATCAGAGTAGTCGGTTCTATCGGAGAACTTGGACTCAGATATTTTGATTCAGAAATAGTGTTATGTGTAATTAGTGTGGTTTTAGGATTGGGGAATCCAATATTGGTTTGGAGGGAAACATATCCATACACCAGGACCCTGACTTCTGATTTCCAATTCACTGCACGAAAACACAATTTCCATGCATGTTTTTGAAAATGTTTCATTGTGATCTCTTTGAGTTTTCTCACTAGGTATAACATATTGATTGTGTCGCACCTATTTGTTTTCAAGATTCCTCGACATAGACAGCCATACATGGTTCCAGGTATATTATGTGATGACAACACACCAAGCGATGAGGCTTCGCTGGAGGGCCCCCTTTCACCAGTTGTACGATTGGGTTGTGTACCAGTAACACCACTACATGTTGGGTAGCTGATACCACAAGCCCCCACAACAGAGGGTGAACGCTAATGGATCTTGTTGCAGGAGTTCAAGTACTAGAGGCCACTAAGGTTTTGAAGCGAGATGGATCCACTGGCGGCTGAGGACTGGCTGGAGGCCTTGGTCCGAGATTTCCGACTGGTTTGGACACCAGCAGATCTTATGGTCATCCATGCAGCCATTCTTCTTCAGGCACCCACGGGGAGATGGTGGAGCTTGATTATCCATGTTCATGATGAGGTGACTCTCATCTAGGCAGACATTGAGATCCTCTTTAAGGATGAATTTTTCCCAACGACCTTACAGTCTGTGTGTATACAATAGGTTCTCCACTTGAAGTCGGGCAACATGACCATGGAACAATATTCATCGTGGTTCACCGACCTCTCACACTACTCCATTGACAAATTTGAGACCATTTGATCAAGGCCTAGACCTTTGAGATGGGGCATAGACAAGAGATCAGAGGTTCAATAATATCTCTCATCATCCCAACACAGGATGGGGTGTTTGAGAAATTATTCTTGGTGGAGAGAATCCTTGCTGAGTAGTAACCGGCAGTGAGACCTACCATCATACGTCACATAACAGGGTCATCTTCATGTGGAAGTCGAAAGATGATACAGAGACCCAAAAGGACTAGACCAAAACATGAAAGACCATAGGATAAACAATAGATTATGAGGGGATCTCAAGATAGTGTAGTGCATGTGAGGAGAAGAAAGTGATACTGGTGCTGCAGGCAGGGTCACATGGATCGCGACTACCCGACACGCTGTACGGACGATTAGCGGAGAATTGAAGTACAGCCTGGGAAGATGAAAATATTTGACTGAGGATTTTTTTATGCAGTAAGGGGATGTGGTAGAGGATATGTCCATGCAGTAGGTGGTGGAAGGCGATTCGAGTTTCTACTGCCGCCACCCCGACCACAAAGAGCTGGTAGCCATGGATGATCTTAGCTTCAGGCAGCTGTGGCCTACGACCACGATGCTCTATAGATGATTCGAGTAATGATCTATGTCTCCTAGACCTTATCATTAGTACTTATACACACATGTTCCATTCACTCTTTTATTTCCCCCACCCTCATTCAGAGCTCGGAGATTCTCATGGACCTATTGGCTCGATCCTTACGGCTAGAGATTCCTATGGGAGTGGACATGATGATTAAACAATGGTGTCGGATGGGTCATCATACTCTTGGATGCGAAATCTCTAGCTGGGATCTTCTAGTAATAGTGTCTAGGACATACAATATCATATTGTATAGGGATTTGTTATCTACAGTCCACACTCAGATCGACTGTATTAGGCACAACGTGCGGTGTGTCTGTGAGGATGGGACCGGGTTTTCCTTCACCGAAAAGAATGGAACCATTCCAGCATAGGATAGACATAATAGAAGGAGGGTGCAACCGATCACACATGAGGGGGCTAGCCATACCCTCAGAGAAGTTGATATTGAGAGTCTAAGTTATCCTGTAGTGGTGGACCAGTATGTCGATGTCTATCCTGATGATGTTCTATGAATACCTCCACACTAAGAGGTAGACATTTATATTGACCAGTACTCTAGGAAAACAATGATATCTATATCAGAAAACTGGATGGCTCTTGCGGATCTTCGAGAGCTGTGAGTACTACTAGAGGACTTGTATGAGATGTGGTTTTATTAGGCCCATTGTTTCTCCTTGGAAATCCCTAATTTTGTTTTTCAAGAAGGTGAATAGGTGTTTCAGACTATGTGATGTCTATCGTTTCCTGAATCAAGTGATTGTGAAGAACCGGAACCCATAATAGGATATTTACGATCTTTTTTATCAGTAGAAGCGATCAAAGTGGTTTTCAAAGATAGACCTCAGATCAGGCTATCACCAACATAGGGTACGAGATGAGGATGTGTAGATGACAGCCTTCAGATGTCAGTATACCCAATATGAGTTCTTGGTTATTCCATTCGGCCTACAAAATTCCCCAACAGTGTTCATGGCACTCATGAACAAAATCATTCAGCCATACCTCGATCACATTGTTGTAGTTTGCATCGACAACATCCTAGTATACTCAACTATAGAGGACAAGCATGTTTATCATCTACATATAGTTCTGTACACAATCTGAGATCCCCAGTATTATGTTATTCTCTTGAAGGGATAGTTCTAGATTGGAGAGGTTCACAGTCAGGGAAACATCATCAAGGATGCTGGAATTGTGGTGTATATCGCGATGATTGAGTCTGTTATTTCTTGGGATCCACCAGAGAGTGTGACGGAGGTGTGGAGTTTTTTGGGCCTTCTCGGTTACTACCGACGGTTTGTACCTTTTTTCCAGAGTTGCGGTACCCTTACCAGAGTTGAAGAAGAAGAGGCTACCCATCTTGTTGTTAGAGAGATTACAGCGGAGTTTCTTAGAGCTGAGGAAAATACTGATGAGTGCCCTCATCATGAGGCTACCAGAGGAGGGAGTTGGGTACATAATCTACTATGAAACATCAGGGACCGTGCTCGAATGTGTCTGGAGGCAGGAGTGAGCTGTGATTACGTATGCTTCTCAAAAGCTAAGATAATATGATCAGAACTACACTACCAGGACCTAGAGTGATCAGTAGTGGTCTTCACCACGAAGATGGGGAGACATTAATTAATGGGAGAATATTCTACAATCTACTCAGATCATAAGAGACTCAAGTATATCTTCTATCAGAAAGACCTAAACACAAGACAATGGTATTGGAATGATTCCTCTAGGTCTATTACTTCAAGATACTTTATACTATTTGTAAGGAGAATGTAGTAGCATATGCACTCAATAAGATATCTATTTTATAATTGATGAGTGAGGTGTCAGAGAAAACGTTTCATTGTGAATTTCATACATGGATCGAGATAGAGCAGCTTATCCTTAGTCTTTGACAATCACTCCACCACATATTCAGTGAGTCAACGAGGTGCAACTTGGGGACCCTGATTGTGATGCTCTTCCTGCTTAGATATCCATAGGACATGAACATAATGGATTTTCTGAATGTGGGGAGCACATCATCCTCTTCAGAGGACATACTATGATAGGAGTGGTTCTATAGGATGAAGTGATGAGGGCATTTCATACGTCCCCTCTAGCGGTACATAAAAGAGTGGTGAAGATGTACTAGGACCTATGAAATCAGCACTGGTGGTTGAGAATGAAGAAAACAGAGGAAGAGTTGGTCTCATGGTGCATCACATATAATCAATTGAAGGAAGATCATCAGGTTTTATTAGGATTATCTCAAATAGATGAGGTTCCATAGTGGAAGTGGGATGTAACATCCTTGGACTTGCTGACAATACATCCATGCATGTACAAGGGACAATATTCCAACTGAGTGATTGTTGGCTGACTCACCATGTCGGTCTATATCCTACATATTAGAGAGTAGGGACCAGTAGACTTATTGGGATGCGTCTACGTACAAGAGACTGTACTACATCATGGTGATCTCTTGACAATTTTCTCCGATCGTGATGAACGTTTTACTTCTCGACTAAGGAAGGGGTTGCAGGAGGCATTTCGGACTCAGCTTCGATTGAGCGCCACATTTCATCCTCAAATGGATTTTCAGATAAAGCATACCATTCAGACCCTCAAGGACATGTTGCGGTCTTGCATCTGTAATTTAAGATTTAGCTAGGATAATTACTTTCCCTTGATGGATTTCACATACAACAACAGTTATCACTCTCCCATTAGTGTGGCTCCATTTGAGGCAGTGTACGATCAACCTTGCAGATCATCTCTACACTAGATTGACCCTGGGGAGTCATCACTCATGGAACCAGAGATGATATAGGCCAGAACGAAGAAGGTGCATATCATTCTAAAGCAGATGAAGACTACACCGAGTAGGAAGAAGCCTTATGCTGATAAGAGACATATACCTCTAGATTTCGAAGATGGTAACCATGCCATTACATGGGTCTCACATTGACAAGGTTTGCAGAGATTTGGTCGGGGATGCATGCTATCTACATGGTTAATAGGACCCTTTGAGGTCATTAGCAATGTTGGCAATGTGGAATATCGCCTATCCCATCCCCCTTAGTTGCACCAGTTGCTTGATGTTTTCCACGTATCCCTGCTGATAAGGTACATACATGATCCTTCACACATCATTGAATGAGGAGGAATGAACATAGATTACAGGATGACATTTTTAGAGGTTATAGAATATATTTATCATCAACATGAGAGAGTCCTTTATGGGTGATCAATACCTCTGGTACACGTATGTTGGCAGCACATGAACCTCAAGGAGAGCACATGGGAGTGGGAGGCTCAGATTCAGGCTTAGTACCCACACATGATTCTCTAGTTTGGGTTGTGACTATCAGGGACGTAATTCCCTTAGGTGGAGAGAATGTTGAGACCCGATATTTTCCATGTAATATTTTTAATTATATGGAAATATTGTGAGTCTATGAAAATTGATGGCACGTGATTTTGAGGGTCAGAGTGTCCATAATGCATTTTTTAACATTCATTATGGTACATTTAGCTAAAATGTGAGCAGTAGTTTTTATCTTTTGAAATGGTTCTCAGAAATGAAATCCAAGGACACAGTTGAACTTGAAGCACTGATATTCGCTTAAGGGCACCTTCACCTTCAATCGTAGTAGGTCAATAGTGGAAGATAAAAATCGTAGTAATTTAAAAGGAATAAAAAAATAGTATTATTTTTATTTTAAATCTCTCAACCAATTTTCGAATTTTGTGGTGGGGACCACCATACGTTGAACCCCCTCTTTTAATGTGGTGACATTAATGGTTATGTTAAATATAATAATGTTACTTAAATTAGAGGGGATCGTCACCTCTCCATGTTTATGAATTTGGTTGGAAAACCGCCTAGAAATTTGATGGGGAACTTCAGGTGGATAGTACATGCATGTTCTAATGAAGAACAAACATCTCTCTGATTCAAGAATGCTAAACCGAAGTTGGAACGCGGTTCAGACGCGTGTTGAGAGAGCGATGAACGTCAGCGCCTTCATCGTATTCACCTTCTTCATCACACGATCTCCCATGAATGATTGAGGTATGATTTTTTCCATTAATAATATTCATTTATTTATGTTAATTCAATCTTCTTGAGTTGTATTATATCTCTCTAATGCGGATGGTGCGGGCAAAATGAAAACGGAATAATCCCTCTACTACTTCGTTGATTGACGTGTTCTTCATGATAATAACCTCGAGTTTAGCAGAACATGACCATGATGGTATAGATGCAAATGAGATGTCCTAGTGTGAAAAAATATTCCTTTAGATTGAAGAATGGGGCATTAGAGCTCACTCGATGACCCGCGGAAGTCCACTGACGACTAGGGACAGTGACTAGTGCCGACAAGGTATAGGAGGCGGCCGACACACTGCCTATCCATGACAGTGGTGGTGGCATAATTGCACTGAAGAATGGGGCTTCAGATCATCGGGCATGGTAGTGGAGGGTGGAAGCAAGCACGCCGACCGACCTTGTAAAAGCTAGACTAGGCAACTGCGCCACTGAAGATGGGGGCCGCGATAGATGAGTCAGGACAGCCCACCCAGAGAGTTATCGGCACTTGGCCGACCACGGTTGGAGAATAAGTGTTATCATGATGCTGGAGGAGGGTTTAGCTGGCATCCTGGCCAGCCGTGACCCATTAAGGTAGGACCCGGTCTGGCGGGACCCATGGGCCAGCAGGTGGTGCCACGTGGTGCTGTTGTATTGGCTAAAACTGAACAGCCTAACATGACCATTTGTGAATCCTAGGGGTCTCCTCCCCCAGGTGGCGGTTAGGGAAGGACCCGCGACAACGTACCACACCCATCCACGGGTTGAGTTGAGCCGTCCGCATCGAGTGGTGCTGGACAGGGTCAGGTTGGCCCATGCCAGGTCAGACCGTACATGGGCCCATTTGGACCCATATAACCCATTTTGGCCATATCATGAGAACCGCACATCCGTTTGATGAACTGTCTACGGAACATGAATTATAGGATCGAGACGGTACATTTTGTATACTGCACAAGAGATTTGGATAAATTTGGAGTACATTCCGGTTGGATCGAACTCGAATCTAAGTGAGCCCTCGGAATCGAAACACTAACAACATATGGACTCTGTGTCCAATTGACACATTTTCTATCGCATTAGGACCCTTATGAAGGGATAGAACTTGGTGATACTTATTCTTGGGATGTTGTTAAAATTGACGTATCAACTGATGGATTTAGGAGAGGATCATCCAATAATCAAGTGTGCTTAGTGCCAGAACCCTGTGGTTGATTGTAGTTGAATAATCCTCAGTTCTTGTGTGGGTCATCTTCAGATCTTGTGTGGGTCATCCTTTGATCTTGTGTGGGTCAGCATCTACGGATCATGTGTGTGTCATCTTCAGATCCTGTGTGGGTCATCTTTAGATCCTATGTGGGTCATTTTCGATAATGATTGGGTCAACAACAATGTTTCTCAATGAATTAAGATGATCTAGCAATAGAGAAAATCATATATACTTCTGTATTTATGTAATACATGGTGTGATCAGTGTCATTATCTTTGTGGTATTCTTCTGTGTGATGCTAACTTTTTGGTATAGTTCTGTGTGGAACTACAGAAGTGGTATTCATTTCATCATGAAATAGTTGTGCTTCTGGTAAATGAGTTGGAATTTTTTTCCTATTGAATGAGTTGAGTTACTTCATAATTTAGGTATAAGTGTTGGAATTTACTAAAGTACTGTTGATTGATTCTTCATGCTTTTTAATTGTGGTCTTAAGTTGTGGATTATCTTTTGTGGATTTCTATAGACCTTCGGGGGTCTTGGGGTCCATATTGAGTATTGTTATAGTCACCCCAGCATGGGCTACACCTGCACATAACGATGTATTGTGAATAAGATAGATATCCTTGATCGTGGTTGAGGGTTCCAGGACTAGTGGCTGCTCTAATGGGGACCATTTGAGGAGATGAACTGCTGAGGAAAATGTTCAAGAGTTGTACATACCCTTCATGTAGGATCCTTGGTGGGTGTTTATAGGAGCAGTTTTCAGTTTTACTTGTACTTTCTAGTTGGTCTTGTATTCCAACCCCCCATTACCAACAGTACTGACCCTATTTACCATATAGTTTACATTGTTCTTGTATCTTGTTGTGTGCATGGATTCTATTAGTTTGTAGGTTAAAAAGAAATTCCTTCCTAGTTTTATGGATGTGCCATTATGTGGTAGTCGCTAGCCCCTAGCCTATGGAAGGTGGGCATGGGGTTGTCACAGTATAGGCTCTAGGGGACGGGTCATGAAAACCCATATCCAAAAAATGAATGAGCTCACATTAGATGATACCTCTTATATCGATTCAACTCATGAATCCTATGTCTAGGAATTCAATAACGATTGTACAAACCTCATCTATGAAAGATTCCCTATTTTGATCACTTCCGAGAAGTGCACTATCCCTTCAGATCAAGTTGGGGATGGGAAAGAACGTTTCACATATAGCATTACTAAATTGGATGATAGTATATTAGTGGTTGTCGAGGAGCCTAATAATGATTACACTAAAAACCCAATGAGAGTATAAAATTTGTATACTATAATGTCCAATTAAAATGTAATTGTTGAAAATATGATTCAATTTTGGTTATTAGCGTGACATAGTCTAATAGATTCATCAGGACACTGTTGAAACATCATTTACAAATTGGAATCAACTAGGGACCCATTCATCCATGACTTATCCAAAAATCTTGTGTACATGGTGAAGCATGCTGCTTTAGTAAATTTGAATGAATATCAAGTGTGAACCGAGAATACTATTTCATGAGGTAATTCTATATTCCATGAATTTATGATCATGTATTTTTCCCTTATCTTTTAATATTTATTTTTAAATTTCCATACCATCTCCTCCCCAGAATCCACTCAGGAAAAGATCCCCATAACGAAGAAGGTGTGCAAGATGTTTGGAATAATGGGAAATGTGGTTCAATGAATGGATCTTCCCATCCCACAAGTTTCTCAGCAGGGGATTTTTCCTCAATAAATGCTCAAACATGTACCAACCAGCACAAATTTTATAGAACAATGATTGGTTATATAGATTCCCATTAAAATTATTTGTGTATGACAATGGATTTAAGCACAAATTTACCTATACTCAAACTAGGATGAATCCCATCATAATGGTGTACCCCCAACAGGTAAACTCAAAAAAATGATTAAGATAAATCTATAATCAAGGTATCATGTATAGATTTTTTTCCCTAGTTACCACAATTATCCTCAATAGATGTTTTATATTTGGAATGATTTAATACTATGTTTTAATGTACTCATTGCATGAAATTTTTTTGTTCAATAATTGGAATAATATATATATATATATTCATATAAAAATTTCTTCTTGTTATTTATAGAAATGTTAACAATGTGGAATAATTAAATATGATTTATAATATGAAAATGAATGTATTTGATTAGTTGTGTAGTGATTAATCATAGATTATGGTAAATTAGGTAGTTGGGAAAAAATATTAAATGAGATTTAATTGAATATGTGTTGTTATATTCACATTAGGATGCAAATAATTCCTTCTAATTAACATTTTGTCACCCAATCCACATATATTTGATGAAATTAATGAATAGTTAATCTTTTTATTGAATGAAATTACTTAATGTGAAGAAGTCATTAAATAATGGGGGGATATATATATATATAATAATAATAATATTATTATTATTATTATTAACACATTTTTCATATAATTTATGAATTTACATATTTTGTTATATAATGAATATATAATTTTTTTATATTTTTTTTAAAAATTCAATTAATTATTTTTACACTTATTCAATTCATTTTTCAAGCATGTATATATAAAAATAGTTAAACTATTTATAAAATGTTACATTAGAAAGGGTTTAAATCAATTAGGGCTAAAACTATAATATATTTCACTAAACATGAAAACTGAACATTCTCTTTTAATGATTTCTATAAGACAATAAATATCATCTTCAAATTGAACTATGGTGTGTTGATCAACCTATTACACAACAAATAAAATAGTCATGGGTTTATCTTATTAAACAAAAAATACTCCTCGCCTTTACATTTCCATAAAAACTCCCCAATTCGAAATAGGTGGAATTGTATCTATGAAATCATGTAATTCTTGCGATGCCCAAAAGATCTGTTCATTAATAACTTGTTGATCTATATATATAAATAGATAAAATTCTCTAATGTAAATTGATACTTATCAACAATACATCCATTTTCAGGATCAACCCAATTACAGTTTAATAGTATGTATTTAAACTCGTGTATTTATACTACTTCAATGATGTATTTCAATAGAACATAGTAATGATCAAAATTAGAAATAGTAAATGAATGCTGCTATTTTGCGTTGCTCATTATTCATCAACATCATTAATTCAAAACTAAAATCCATTAGCATTAAAATAATTGTAACAATGGTCCATTATTGATGGAACCACCACATGTTTTTTCAATTTATCAATTATTATTGGGTCACATAAATACTATAGTTTATGGAAATATATTTGAAAAAATAAAATAAAAATTTATACATAAATTAATTAGTTCAATATTCCAATCATAATGTAAATCCATTCATATGTTCAATATAATTGAAATAATAATGAAATAATCGATAATGTGACTGTTGAATATGAAAAGCACTCACCTGATATATATCTTCTTTTATATTAGTAATTTGTTTCCTATAAATTATAATTGCATTTTAAAATGATAAAATAATATATGCATGAAAAATAGTTATAATTTAAAAAATATAATTTAGAATACACTTACAGTATCAATGGGGTGACTAATGGAGTATTAAACAACATTTTTTTGATGAGATTGTACCCACTAAATTATATCAATATAAAAACATAAATACTTCTCAAGCTATACCATCATGAATCTAATAGGTATTATAAAATTTTGATTCAATATCCATAAGAATTTCTACACAAAAATTTGTACACTCATCCATAAAATATCCTTTGGATATTTATACGGCCTTATGTTCTCTATTATGTATGAATTGTATTATTTTATTAGTATATCGCTCAATAGGATAAATAAATATGAATTAAAATGGGCACACATCTATTAACTCATCAGTAAGAGGAAAAATCAAGTCAACCATAATAGAGAAAAAGGACGGAGGAATAGTTTCTCTCTGTAAAAATGTTTAAGTACAATTCTATGATCTAAAATTTTTAAATGAATAATTTGTTTATTTATTAATCAATAATTTCCAGTAAAATTACCCATCTCAATCAATGGTTGAACAACATTGGGAGATAAAAAATCATGAATTATAAGGGAAATCAACTACTAAAGTAGTGTGTGATTTTCATGAATTTTTAACCCATGAATTTTCCAACATTTCCCATTAACACACGAAGAAATATTATTTGAGTAAACATTGGGTACCATGAGAATATTAAAAATGGAATGAAATGTATTTTTCCCATTTTTACTTACTATATACTATATTAAAATAATTTATTATTTGTTTACCTCAAAAAATTGTAAAGGTAATTGTTTCATAATAGCAATTTAATCTAAATATCATAGTTCATTGACACAGTCATTTTATTTTCAACTAGAATCCAAAAATGGTTCACAATATAAGATGAAAATAAACTTTCATTCATTGTGAATGACATCCAAAAAAATTATATAATATTATTCATCTATTAAGGGATATAAAAAATAATAATTTTCTTCATTCAATTGTGTCTATTCTGTCAACCACTACCATTAATATTGGGTAATGGATTAGGCACCAAATCCTAATATTCATATACCATGTGGATGTTTTCTTCTTGAATCTGTGATAATATTAATACTCCTTTCATGGTCTTAAGTGATGTGATGAAATCTACGGAACCATAAAATGCAACTCTATCCATTGGGAACATTTTATTAGGGACAAGAAAATTTCAATGACCCATGTATTACATATTTTTACAATGTTGAACACATGCATAATATTTAATTTTATTGTAGAAAGGCTATGAAAAATACCACTTCTTAATGCATCATAATATATTTTCATAAACCGGGATGTCATTGTTTATCCAAATTAAGAATTACAATGTTTAAATATTTCATTCATTTCATAGTCGTACATCATCAAACCATAATTCCAAAATATATTCAACTCATAAATCAATGTATTAAGATAAATATCAATATTATCCCTCTGATTTCTAATTCCATCAATAAGAGTGTATATCAATAGATGTTTTTCTCTTATAAAGCCATAGAAGATGATTATATGGAACCAACACCATAAAAAATGTTCTACGAGTTTACCCAACAATTGAAATAGATGTATTGAAACCATATGCTACATACACCAATAATAAAACACACCTATCATTATTAAAGTGAGGGTTTATCATGTCGAAATACATTCATGCAAGAGAGTTTTCCAGGTGGGTTAATATTTTAGTTTTCTAATTTATTTCTATATTAAATATCATTAATTTATAAACCTTAGATAATTTAAATAATACATTAAACCCAAAATACAATGGAAAATAACACATATTCTTTAATATAATCTTTTTCATGTATTTTCTAGTCTGACCATAATGACCTTAATTTCCCCCATTAACTATCCATTGGAATGAGTCATCATAGGGGACCTAAATTTTCTTACATAAATATTACATCATTTTAAATATAAAGAAAATAATAGCACTGCCAATCTAGGATATAAATGTTTATTTTATTTTAAAAATTATCACCATACTTAACTTTTACATATTGAAAAATATGTGACATTTGATTCCATCTACTCAATCATCTTAATGGAATTAACAATCTCTTTATTACAAGTAATCACCTGAGGATGTACATCAACGGTTGAGCTGAAATCCAATTAAAAGGATATATATGGACAATAATAAATATAAAATGGGTGATCATAGTCATCATCATCAAAAAATAATAAACCTTTTCTCATCATAATACTAATAGTTAGAAAAAGATAACGGTATAGAACGTGGAGATTCCTAAAAATGAAACATCATGCCATTTTTTTCCAAAAACCACACATAGTTTTAAAAAGTTATTTCATCATGTTCATGAATAAAATATGTATATAATAATGAAATAAAAATTGTGAAATAATATAGCATCATGTTAAATCATAATACATGTCATCTCAAAAGAAAAATACATTACCCAATTCATTGATTTTATATATAATTCTGAGCGCACCCATCACATCATTAAATGTATATAATTATAAAGGAGATATAGAATTTATATAAATAAAATTCATGAATTAACCCATATAAATTAATGGTATTAATAAGATTTTATTCATTAATAAATAATCTTTGGCTTCTAGATATAAAATTTTAAAACATATTTAGTATAATATTTAACATTCTTGAGTGAAGAAAAAACAACTCAGTAGAAGTAAAAATGTATTTTAGAAAGAAGAGTTATTTAGAAAATAAATTTATTTTTTATAAAATAAAATTGAAACCACTTAAATCACCAAAAAGTGAAACAAAAATTATTTTTAATTTGTGAAATATTACAATAATATCCACATTGAAATTTTTAATGAAAGATGAAAAACCCATGAAAAAGGAGTTGGGTTCTAGAGTCCCCATATCTTATGTATAGATTATTTTATCAATTTAATAACATATATAATAAAATTACATTCATTAATTTGTAATTAAAGAACCTGTAATACATGTATTTGATTTTTTATAATTTCTTACATTTGGTTATAGAAATTTTCCGAGTTAGAGAGTTCAATATTGTCATTCCATGAGTATTCATTTTCTTGGTTTTATGAACAATTTTTTCTATTCAAGTACAGGAGTTCATTTAAAATGATAATAATTATATGGAATTGAATCTAAATGTTACTAATATTATTATATAAGATTGTATTGTCTTGTATATATATTTTTATATTGTTTCATGGCGATTCATAATATTAAACATTAATGAAAATGATTTAATTTATATAGAGGATTTTCACGTGCATCATGAACATATATCATTTTATTTAATATCATGACTACATGTTGTTTATATATTATTATATTACATATAATATGTATATTAATATTTTATTTATCCGTAATAATGGGTTTATGACAATCCTCGATGGTGGTTATGGAATGTGGGAACAAATCGTCCATAGAGGCGTGAATCAAAACATGATGAACAATGTTTTCATTTTAATAAGTAGTGTGGAGAGGAGAATAGGTGTGATGATTGATATTGCTATAAAAATTATTTTATTTTTATTTTAATTTATTTATCATCTCTCATTGGATAAGGGAGCAAAGAAGAGGATAACTGAACAAAATTAATAAAAATAATGGGATTGAGGATTTTACAACATGAATTTCTTTTCCTTTAGAAAATCATTCAAGATCATGGTTTTGGCCTTTTATTGATTCCATGATCACCTATTTGTGTGCAAGAGGCATGGGGACGTAATTGTGAATAATTTTGAAAATATAAAATGCTTTAAAGGTGTGAGTAGATGATGTGGTGTTTATATTGGATGAAATGTGTGTTTTGGATTATTTTATTGGTTATTTTATTATTCTGGATCAAGAATACCAATTGTGATTATTTAAATGAATAAATATTTTAACTAGAGAAAGGATATTCAGATATAATCGAAATTAAATAATAAATACATCAACAATGGTCCAAAAATTCTTCTATTTATCTTATATTGTAAATTATCCTATTTCACTATTCAAAAAAAAACACTATTAGAGAAATATCCCAAATATTAAACCTAAAAATTGGTATTCGTAGGATTAATAAATGATCTCCATTTTATTAATATAAATTTACAAAACATATAAATTTAATTTTAAATTAAAAAAATCTATTATTAAAAACTACTAATTTTAATATTTTGACCAATTGTATGACACTTTGGGAAAATAATTAATTTCTAAAAAAATAATTTTATATTAATAGTAAAACAAAATATTAATTTATGAATATATTTTATGAAATTAATTTTTTTATATATTAGTATATTAATTATAAAATTATAAATTAATTTATGTGTTTTTAGAAAATATGAACTCTTAATTTATAATTTTAAAAAAATTTATTTACATATACCATGATATAAATATAACATATATTCATTTATAAGATACATAAATTTTATTTTTATTTTAGTATGTGTGGTTATAATTATATTGGTTGTATTTTTGTTCTTAATGGTTATGGTGCTATTCAAATGGCCATGTTTCTATTCCATTGGTATATGTTCCTTATTTCATTATCATGTATGAGAATAAAATTTTTTCTGGGTTTCTATGCTATGTATGTGTTTTATACAAAAATTATAAGAAATAAAATTCTACTGAGAAATGTTTGGGTTATTACATTATTCCCCATTTTGAAAGATCATCATTGTTATTTTATTTTAGATAAATAGATTGGGGTAATTTTCATTGATCACTTCTTATTGCTCCCATGTTGCTTCATCATACTTATGATTACTCTAAAACACTTGGATAATGTGGTTTACTCATACTGTGTAGGAATTTTCTTCTTAATTTCATGATATTTTATGACTTCTCTTTATTTTGAGTTCTTTCTACAATTCTACCACTTCCAGATTCTTTATGTTTGATGGTCCAGGTATATACTTCCTCAAGAGTGATACATGGAATAAATCATGATCATGATATATATTTCTTGTATGTGTAAGGTGATAGGAAACTAATCATTTCCATAATGTATTTTAGAGGGTCCACTGTACATAGGAACAATCATACATTTCTTTCAAAACAACATGACTCTCTTCTATGGGGATATTAGAAGGAAAATATTATCTCTAACATTGAACTCTATATCCCATTGACAGTTGTTAGAAAACCTATTTTCCTAAATCTAGGAAGTATTTATATGTTTTTGTATGGATGGAACCTTCGGTGTCATATATTTTACAATATGAGGTCCATGTATCATTATTTTTCAAACTTCAACTTAGCAGGATGGAGTTCTACATCACTTTCCTTACATAGCTTCCTACAGATCAATATGAATGCTTGAGTGGAAGTTGTTGTTGTATAAAAACTCATACAATGGAATTTTATGACCCAATCAACTTTTTAATAACATCTAGAAGGCTCGTAGTATATCCTAATGAATTTGAATAATCATTTCAGATTGGCCATCATTTTTGGGATGATAGTTCGTGCAGAATTTCAATTCATTAATCAAATAATGTTCGATACTTCTCTAGAATTTAGATGGTATCATTGGATCATGATTAGAAATGATCGAAACTGGAACACCAATTTTCCTCACCACTTCTTTCAAATATATCATTCGAAATATGTTCAAGAGATAAATCATCTTAAATACTGTTAATTTTTTAAATCATAAAGACTCAATACACAACAAATCATATCGCATTGTTTCCTATGGATGTATTTGGGTGACCAGTGAAAAATTACATTGTGAAATTATACCATTTCTACATGGGTATTGTAAATGGTTACGTCATCCCTTTGGACTTTTGTCATGTTGTTTTATCTTGCTAACTTATCACGACCTTTTTATATAATCCACAATATCCTTTTCCATGTTGTCCAACCAGACGTGTTCTCAAAGATCATGGTACAACTTGGTACTTTGAAGATGGACAAAGAAAGTGTATATATGTTAATTATTCTATTTATCATTCTTTATCTCAGGTGAATAAGGAACCCTAGTCCATGTTCCGAACCATATCACCTCATCATCATCGATATAGAACTATTTTATCTTCCCTTCATTTACTACTTTCACCATCTTTTCAATCCCCAAATCATCCCTTTGTTCTTCCTTGATCATACTTTGGATAGATCATTGAGAAATCATTTGGAAATGTTAGGATGTATTTAATTTAGTTATGAATTACAGACCCATAATTTCATATTCATTAAGATATGGTCCTTCTAAATCCACATCATTGATATATTAGCATATTATTTTCTATTAAAAACATTATCTACCTTATTATCCTTTACCAGATATTAGTGAATAGGGAAGTCTTAATTCATTATTATATATATCCATATTATTTGACACATTTTGGGATCCATATATTTTAGTATATATTTTATATTATTTTTTTCAGAATATATATGACACCGTCCACTATAGAGTTAATGCTACCAAATCATTAGATAAAAGATCACAACTGGTAACACTATATCGCGCCTCAGTTAGTTCTGCTCAGGTATCTTCATCTATTGTCCGGCATTGGACACATATATATCAATACGAATAAATATAAAATCCAATTATTTGTTTGAATAATCAATGTATATCACCTTAAAGTTTCCACTAGTTGGTAATTTCAGTACATGTACAGTTATCTGCATGTTGTTTAGGTCCTTGAAACTTTCCTCACATTATTCCATATAGACATACTATACCCTTTGCTTGTTAAATTATTTAGTATGATATAAAATCATGAAACACTTCTCCAAAACAATAGTATTATCCTAAAATTATATAAAAACTATTTATTTCTATGACACATGTTTGTTTGCAACATTCCTTTATTTACTTTTTTAGGGTTTAGAGAAATTATCTAACATATGATCACATGTCCTATGAATGTGACCTACTGCATCCAAAATTAAATCATTCTAATCATGTTGTAAAACTTATCATTTCTTAAAGTATCATATATAATAATTATATATTCTTCATGTCCCACATTTCTTTTGAAGTATATGATAATATCATTGATAAACATTAACACAAATTTATCAAGGCAGTGTCTAAAGAATCTATTCATCAAATCCACCAATATTATATGGGAATTAATAAGTCATAAGGGCATAAAAAGAACATCATAGTGCCCATACATTGTATAGAATGTTTTCTTATAAATATATTCATTAATCACCTTTAGACTAATTTATCAAAAACAAATATCCACCTTCTATAAGTGTTGAGATCCAAATAGTCTATCATACCTTTTATCAATCCTTATAAGAGGAACCTTGTACATTTTGGTGATCATAATGAATTACTGATAATTGAGGCACAACATATATCATACATCATTTTTTGTTACAATGAAAAATATAGAAACATAACGAGATTTACTATGGAATATTTACACTTTGTCCAAATAGTTCTACAACTTCTTCTTTTACTCCTCCAGTTTGACTAATGCTATCCTGTATGGGAATTTTGAGATAGGATTGGTTCCATGTATATATTCTAGTGTGAACTCTACCTCACAATATGGGGGATTTATAAATAAAAAATCAGAAAATAAACGATTGTATTGCCTTAAAATTGGAATTTCCCCAATGTTGATGACTTCCTTTGACTTAGTCATTTGACTATTGTATACATCATTACATGGAATCCACACCCACACTGTTAATGGATTTTCCAATGATGATTCATGGTCTTCCGTGAATTTTTAAAAGATCATGGGATGGATTAGTATATGAAAATATATTTTCTTTATCAACAATTTATGTGTTTAGTAAATAGTTATAGACAATCAATTCATAGTGTAGTATCGAATTGAACTAATGGATGTATAACGAGATTTAATGGAAAAATATTCCTATATTCTCCAAAAGGAGAAGAGTTCAACAGTTGGGAGGCAATGACAGAGCCACTTGCTCTTTTTAAGGATAACTATACATAAAGGATTCAAAGACAAATTTAAATACTTCTAGAAATCATTCAATATATAAAGGAATATGTGGAGGTATAATCAAATAAGATATTAACCATTCTCGAGTGAATAATAAGTGTACCATTTATGAAATTGTTTTCTTTTTTCTTCCCTTACATCAGTAGTACTGATGCCTTATGATTTATATTTATTCATTGTCTTAGTAGATTCTGATGCTAATTACCCATCAGGACTCTAGGTTTTGGGAAACTTATTTTATAGTTCACTATATCGATACAATTGAAGCATTGGGCCAGGGGGTTCCCTCTTTTCCTCCATCACATTGGATAACCTCTTCACGCTTCTTCAACATTTATTTTTTTGGTTTCCTTCTATCCTACAGATATAGAATTTACTGATCCCTTATAGGCAGTTCCCTTAATGATACATCCCATATTTTTTTATATTTGAGTGGTTGATCTAACTTTCCAATTTTGTCATTTGATCCTAAATCATTAAATTTAATCTTTTGTTTATTTTCTCCATATCCATGGGACCATTTATAAGACACCATCACTACTCTGAGAGGAAATCAATAAATTTCTTCAAAACTCCCAAATGACCATATAGATTAATTAGTTCAAATATTTATTTAAACACTAATGAATCTATATATTTTTTATTTATTGTTGTTAACATAAAATGATATTTACCTTGAATGAATTGTGAAATTTTATTCATATTCCATGATAGATTCACCTTTATTTGTGTTCAACTTTCTAAATTTTATCTCAATATTTGAATATATAGTTCAATGTATATTATAGTTATGATATATATTTTTTAGTTCTTCCTAGTCCAGAAATTATATTTTATTATTCATCTTAGTGTTTTTAATCAATTCAAAACATTTATCATCTTATCCATCTAAATGATAGATATCTAGAGTCACCTTCTCTATTATAGTGAAATAGAGCATATAAATAATCTTATACATTGAATAAACCTACTATTCCGAAATGAGTGGATCAGATGATCCAGAAAATGATGATTTTCATTGCTACATAGAAAGTGTGATAATCATATTATCCCTATTTGGTGAAGAAAAATGGTACGCATTATTCAGTGTATTGTGAATAGCCAAATACAAATAAGAAAGCATCACCGTGAAATTTTTAACTACATCTACAGAGACATTACATAATTTGTTCTGGAAATAATTTAATTGTCCCTCATAAGGATTGTTGACTTGGTTTACTAGTTCTCGCTAATTTATGAAATAAAAATGTTTTGAATAAAATAATATGTAAAAAAATAATAATTAAATAATATATTCATTTAAGCTATTAACATAGAAGAAATATCTCATGGTATTCATATTTTTATCATTTTTCTATGAAAAAGATTCATGGGTTCTAACATATACATATTATCACCCTATGGTTCTCACTAATGTTCTCTAATCAAAATTTTCAAATTGACTAAACTATGTCCTTATACCAAATATAGGAACCCTACATTTTCATACAATACAATTACATAATTCAAATGATATATAACATAATAGAATTATAAAACATAGATACAAAGGGTTAGTGTATTGGGAAAATTAGGACCATACATATCCTTTACATATTAAAACAGAAACATTATTAAATTCCACATTGCCTATAATATTAGCGTCCATCACAATATTATTAGAACAAGTAATTACAGGATGATATATATCAAATAAATGGGTTAACTAAACCCGAATTACAAATTTAAATATTGACATCACTAATTATGAAATTTTTTAGAATAATAATATTAATAATTTTATAAGAATATGATCATAATTATAATAATGAAAGGAAGAATTTGGTAAAGGAATGGAATGTGTCCATTCTAAAAAATAAAACATCAAGTCTTAGTGGTCAAATACCACACACAATTTTGAAAAGAGATAGATTCATATTAACACATAATATATGTTCGTATTCATAAAATCATCAGTGTGAAAATAGATATCATAATTTTCACACATAATACACATAATCTCATGAGATACATCATATTACCTATTGAATTGGAGTTCTATATTATTCTGGTCACACAATTCACATTATAGAATTTATAAAAACATCTATTCCACATAAAACAAATATTAATCAGTGTCATTAGGTAATATATATAATGGGATGGTTTTAAAAATTATTTCATCAAAAATTAAGAATTATTTTTCTCAGAGTGATAATTGAAAAAAAATTATTGGGTATAAGATTCAGAATTCATAAGCAAAGAATAAGAAAATTAAATGAAGAGAAAATTATATTGAAAATAATAGTTGTTTTGGAAGATCATTCTGTATTAAAAAAAATTATGTCAGAAATGTGTATATCTCAAAAAAAAGAAGGAAAATGAAATTATATTATATGAATATTAAATTAATATCTACACTTAAATATGGAATGAATGGAGAATATCAAATTGAAATGGAGTTGGGTTCGAGAATCGCCATACATTTTGTCTGATGCATTCTTCATGATAATATCTAGGATAATAAAAATATATTTAGTAATTAATACCTATAGTTCATTTTATACATGAATTTTATTTATTATAAATTTATTAATTATTATTATGTACATTTTTTTGAGTTATAATGTTCAATTTTTTTGTTCAAGGAGTGTTCGTTTTCTTGGATCTCATAATGGGTTTTCTTGTATAGAAAGTTTCAAGGATCATGTAAAATTAGAATAATTATATAGAATTAAAATTTTATCTTTTTAATGAATTTCTATAATAATAAATGGACATAAATATAATTTGGTTATATTTAAGGATGGTTAATCATTAGATAATATTTCAATGAAAAAGATTTAATTTTTTGTGGTGATTTTAATAACCAATATAAACCTATATAATTTTATTTTATATCATGTTTATATATTGGTTACAGAATATTATATAACATATAAATTTTATATGTAAAAAAGTTATTTATCCAAAATAATGGGTTTACGACATCCGTGAAGGTGGTTAAGGAAAATAAAAACTTCTAATCCATAAAGGTGGTGAATCGACACATCATTGATGATGTTTTCATTTTTTGAATAAAAGATACAAGATAAGTGGTTTGATGATTGATATTACATTAAAAAATAATATTATACTATATAATATAATGGATTTATCACATCTCCTTGGTTAGAGGACGTATAAAGAGGATAATAAATAAAATAATTTAAAATACAATGATTGAGGATTTTACCTCTTAAATTTCTAATCGTTTATAACCTTCCTAAGATAGCTAGGTTTTGAATTTTTTTAGACCAATAGATACCAAATGTGGGGAAGTGGTTTGGATAGGTTATAAGGAAGAATTTAGACAATATACAAGGTCTGGAAGGTGTGAGGAAAAGTGGTGATGAGGGTTAGTATGTAAAGGAGAAGATATGTGTTTTTTTAATTATTTTATTGATCAGATATTTATTTTGGATGATGTCTACCAATGAAGATGATTACCATGAATAAATTTATTAAATTGTGAGGGATATATTACAATAATGGTGATTACATCATGCACATAAATAATCACACAATAATTTATGTATTTATATTATATCATAAAGTATCGTATTTCACAATTCCATTTTTATAAGTTCCTTATTTCATTTCTAATTTATAATAATATTATATTTATTGGATTATCTATGCTATTTATGGGTTTTATACAATAATTATATGAAGATAAAATCTATTGATAATAGTTTGTATGGTTACAGTCATATACCATACAATTATACCAATGGTCAATTTCCATTATGAATTGCATACAATTGTTTGAACATGCATCTCTAGTAAAATATGTGAAATGAAATATCTCGTTCAAATTATGAGAATGGTAATGTGGATCATGAATAGTAGTGTTTGTAGAAAGTAGTTTTTTAATATCACCCAAAAAATGTTGAACTATGTATCTGACCAATGATTCAGATCTTGATTTCCAACAATATAGGACCCGGGAACACATTCAGAGGGGAGGGGCGTATCATTGTGTCAAATTTTTCTTCTATAGTGACGAATAAGATTCCCACAAAGGTAGGCATTTGTTATGCATGTCAGATGAAATCCTGAAAAAACAATCACAATCATGGAGACCACATAAAAAGTATAATTGTTTCACCAATAAGGGATAATCCTAGGATCATATACGGATAGTGAGTCTGTCATTCACAAAACACAAATTTTCACGAGATGTGGAAAATAAATTTCAGATGTAGTCACTATATTCTAGGAATACTTCTTTTAAAATATTTTTCTAATTTAACACTACCACCAATTAAACAATTCCATTGAATCCACATAGTTCACTACATTTGGTGAATCCTTACTCAGTTTTAATTAATTGAAGGTCGGTAAAGTATATTGGAATATATGTCTTTTTCCCTATCATTCATGAGACTATTGTTGAACAATAGTTATGAATTGATGTACATTAAAGGAATGATAATAGAAACAGAATATTTCAAATCTCTTATAATCACAACTCAATAAATCATTCATAACACAGAGACATAAATTTTCTTTTGATATTGTGACACAAGATTAATTTCAGTCCACCCATATCAATAACTCAACCACAAAAAATATTTACATGTTTTTTATAGTAATAATAAATACTCTTCATAAAATATTTATTACATGAAACTATACTTCACACAAGTCTTTCACGTGAAGCATTTATCATAACATCATTGAAAAAGGTTACATAGAATGAAGGGGTGCATGTTTATTTATAGTACTAGATGGCACTGCCCACAAGATCCTTTTGTTCCTTCCCTCAAGTGTTCAAGATTTATTGCAACGTTGTATTAATGCATCATCAATTATGTCATAAAAACTCAATGAACCAAAATATGAACAATAATGTGGATTGATCTCCTTAGTCTCAATATTTTATATATTAACACATTTAGGAACCATACCACATACAATTTCTATAATTATTTCCAGCAAAATATTTGACATCCTTGAATTAAAATCTATCTAAAGTATTTATATATGATTAAAATGAATATTTTAATCCCAAAAACAAGTCCAAGTACTATTATTTTTACTAATCAAATTCAATAATAGGTGCTCTTATATAGTATCTTATAGGAATTGATATCTGTTAGCAATTTTTATACATGTAAAACAAATATAGTAACTTTGAAATCCTATTTTGAATTCCATAAATTACATAATTATATAAAAAATATTGTCTCTATGTTTTATGTGGAACATGAATAAAAATATTATCTATATTCATATCTATGATGAAATTTCTAAAAATTTCACATGACCTAATGTTGTGTGCTTTTTTAGAATTCCAGATCCCAAAATTTATTTAATATAAGGACTAATCAATTTCATGGTGACATCAATTCATACACATCCCATAATAGAAATAATATTCACAAATGACATGATCATCACATTTTATGTTATATTTAATTACGTATTCATTTTATTTTTTAAAGTGCTATTTTGTACATGAAAAAGTATTTTGTAGCGAGGCGCCTATAAAAATAGTTTAAATTTAAAAAGTTCAGAGAAATAAAATGATTATTAAAGGAATATATATAATAAAATTTGACTACGATATATTTTTGATTCAAAATAGTAATTGTTTCTAAACATGTTAATTGATATGAAAATTAGAATAACTGGATAAAGGACAAGTGAATGTAAATAAAATAATACATCTCGATAATAATATATTAACATGATTTCAATATCAGTATTATTTTATTAACAGAAGAACTTAATATAAAATTATTATTGTAGTGAGTCCATTAGTTCTAGTATAATAAATCAACCCTCACAACCCAAACCATAAAAAATTGGAGATCCATCTCTTGAGTATACATTGAATTCAAGGTGTTGGTCTCATCATCCCACTCCTTCATTATTAACCCATTTCTTGTTTTTATAAACATCCATGTATTAAAATATTACATGTACTTATATAGATAGTTTTAAATCATGTATATTAAATTTTACATAATTATAATTACATAAATTGACCAATCATTATGAAAAAAAACCATATAAAATTTTTGGGTCCGAGTAAAATGTAGGTATACCTATTACAATATATGTTTTCATGATAATAATATCTCATTAAAAGTAAATAATAGATTAATATTTCAAATTGACTAAATTATGATAGGAAATAATACATATATATCATCCTTAATTAATCATGTATCCATGATATATGATTATATTATGATAATAAATTGAAAATAAAACACCCAAAAATAATGTACCTCAATTTTATGTCAAATCAATAAAACATTTTTTTTCCCAAAAATATATTTATCAAAAAACATAAGATAATAAAAATTAAAGGATTAATACTACTTTTATACAAACTGTTACATTAAATAAAATGTTACATTATATTTAAATAGTTTATATAATTACTAAATACAAGATTATGGACCATTCATCGAATAAAATAAATTATTCATTTTATCACGTATCATTAAATTCCTATCCACTATTTAACTTCCTTAAATGTAAATTATTTATATATTCAATATTTAAATCCATATACATGTTAACAATTGATACATTAAGCTATAAAATTGTTGAATTATGTTTATACATAAAATTATTTGTACATGATAAATCTATTAATAAAAAATACATGAATCACATTTATAATTTTTTAACTTGAATTTCATTAATCAATTAATGTATAAATTAAAACTACCAACATGTAAGTAATTCTTCATTAATGTGTGTAATTTATATATTAATGAAATAATATATATATATATATATACAAAAACATATGAAACAATAGTGTTTTTAATTTATGTAATGAATATTAAATTTTTCTTCCAAAATAAGACATTAACATTCTCCGATATAGATTTCATTGATTAATTTATAAAATGATAATTTATGAATTGTGTTAAATCAATGAAAATTTTATAAAAGAATATGACACATTAACACAGGTCATATAATATCTGATAGGAATAAATTCTTACATATAAAAATATTAAAATAAAAAATATTTTAGAAAGAATTACATAATTATATAAATCAAATATATAATTCCTGGAATGGTCACAACATCACAAATATAATTAAGTGATAATTTTTTCAAGGTGAAATCATTATAAAAAATATATCCTTGAAAAGAAATGCATTGAAAAAGATTATATCCTTCACTATCCCAATACATTAAAATATATAAGAAAATATATCAAGATTGAAAAATGAATAATTAATTGTAATTAGTAATATATAATGTATAAAGTGTTGAAAAATGATAATATATACAAGGATAATAATGATTACCTCAAATAATGTGATGAATCAGGGATTGATGTGTGATTAATGGTAGTTTAAGGTGGGGGAGACTATGTTGGCCCTGATAAATGGAAGTGCTGGTAGTGATTCTATTAGTTATATTATGTGGGTAAGGGAAAGGATATGAAAGGTATATTAGAGGCATAAGTATCATGAAAAATGGTGTGGAGAGCATTACAGGAGTGGGGGTGGTGTGGGTGGATGGGTAGTAGTACTGGATGCTCCGATTGTGGTGGGGGAAGCTATAGGTGAGGTGAGGTTTCAGATGGTGGTTGCATGTTAGTGGGTTTGGATCAAGGGGAGAAGGGGTGTGCATTAAGGGTATTTCATTGTGGGGATAAAGGGAAGATGTAGAGCAAAAACAATCAGTCTACTATAGGTGAGAATGGGTAGAATTGCCTAAATGTTCATTAAGGGGAGGGAGGGGTTGGAGTGCACGGTATGGGGTAGTGGGGTGGGGGGATAATTATAACCCCTTGTTTGGGGGTCAACAACAGCCTTTAAGGGTCACATGATTTATTTGGCACAGAACACTCTATTTCAAGTAGTGTTTGGTATCTCTAAAAATTGTTTATTGGAACATTTTGAGCACACCAAATTTCATATAGAAGTTTCATCTATGTTTAATCATAAAGAATAATTTACTTAATATTTTCCCATGATTTCACATCAATATAATGTTTTCTTCCATAGTTTTGGTCATAACATTGACATTTTAGTGTTTTAGAACACTATATTTTGTTTCTAGACATACATTGAAAATTTTATCATAGGATAAAATTACATCAGTTCGTAAATTTTATGGGTCCATCTATGGTAATTATAAAGGATTTAATAGCCATCTAATGTCATTTTCCTGTTTTTTACACCAAACACATGTTTTCAAAGGATTTGGTAACATTAAAATTGTTTATTGAGTCATTACAAGTATACTACATTTAAAATTTACATTTTTCATCACATACATGTCAAATTATAATTAAATGATAATTTTCCAAAGATTTAACATCATTATTAGGACATTTCTATGTTTTTACCATTACACACATATCATTGTGTTTTGAAAAACAGAAAATGTTTTTACCGGCATCCCAAAAAAAATAACTCGGAATGATGTTTCCTTGGTTCGTATATATTAAAATAAATATACAATAATTTTTCTATGAATTCATAGGCATTCAATGTCATGTTCCATGTTTTGACCCCAACAAACACTTTTTCTATGAATTTAGCATCCTTATTAACTATTTATTTTTTTATTCCGAGTACACCACACATCAGATGTACATGTTGTCTATGTGTACCCATAAAAAATAATTCTGTGGATTTCTTCATGATTTAAAGTCATCATATTAATATTTATTGTGGTTTTAATTGTTTCATGCAGGTTTTACCCTTTTAAATCACTAATAACACGTTTATATGTATCCCAACTAAACTATAACTTAAAAGAATGTACAATTAGTTTTTATATTTTAAAATAAATATATGGTCATTTTCCTATGCTTTTACATCCATATGGCATTGTTTTAATAGTTTTTACCACCTTATTCATGTTTTTGTAGACATTTATGTCTTTAAAATTATCTTATTGAGTCATTTCTACCACATTACAGTCTATATGAAGTTTCATTCTATGTGTAAATATAAAATATTACTTAAAATTCTTCTTCCACAGATTTCATGTCAATTCGAGGTTGTTTTCTACAATTTTTACTCTTATAATCTTGATTTAGTGTTTTAAAACTCTAAAAATATGTTTATAGGTATCTTAGGAATAAAACTCATAATAAAATTTCATTAGTTTATAGAATTTAAAAATAAATATTCAGTCATTGTCCTATGATTTAATAGACATCTAACTCCATTTGACTAGTTTCCCCCCTCCCTCGACATACAATTTTAAAAACATTTGTATATTTATATAAATTGGATCTATTACGATCACAATGAATGTTAGATGGGTATCATTTATATATTGGTATTTAAAAAATTATTCATCATCTCCCCATTATTTAACAATAATATAAGTTCTTTTTCTATAGGTTTACAATTATAGAATGTTTTAGTGTTTTAAAACACCAAAAATTCATATACAAACATACTCAGAAAACCATTACATAGAATGAAAAGCCTCAAGTTCCTAAAATTTAAAAATAAAATTAAAGTCATATTCCATTTATTTTAGGATCATATAAATTCATTTTCTTATTTTTTTTCTTAAACAAATGTTTTTAAGACATTAGTATCTTCCAAAATAGTTTATTTAGTCATTTCAAGAATTCCTAATCTCAGAATGACATGTTGTATAAAATTACATGTATTAAAAAATTTAAAATATAGGGTTCCCATTATTCCACACCAATATAATGCCATTTTATTGTATTTATACCATTACATGAATGTTTATGTGTTTTAAAATATAAAAAATACAATTACGAACATCCAAAGATAACCTTAACAATGATAAATGTTCCATTAGTTCATATATTTAAAAAAAGTATATAGAAATTTTACTTTGATTTAATAGTCATCGGAAACAATGTGTGATTTTTATAATTCTATATTATTATTTTGAATATAAAATTGTCATTCTTTTATTTAAAATTCCATCCATATAACCAAAATTTAAAAATAAAATATTGGATTTTATTTAATCTTTATGTAAATTATTCAAATTTCATTTTTTATTTCCCTGAATTGGGATCACAAAAATTTGAAACATGTTGTGGATAGTATGACACGAAATGTATGTTTTCAAAATAAATGTTTCATTATAGTTTAAATTGTCTTTCATATTATCAATGCTGAGAAAATGTTCTTGGATTATTTTAAAACATTATGTATATGATAAGAAATTCATTTTTGATGTATAGTAGTTGATCACATGATTTTCGGACACATGAATTTGGTGGTACTCCATGATGTTCATGTTTTCAATATATGTGACATTTTAATTTAAAACGAATTTCCCAAGACATAAATTGAGAAAACAAGACCATACAGTTTCAAACCTTATTAAAAAGATGCATAATTTAGTTTTTACATGTAGGAATTGAACATATGTAATCCTGAAAAACTATATTATTTGTGTGAATCTTAGTTCATGTTTTCAATATGAAAGTGTCGTTTTAGTTTTATTAATGGAAGTTTTATGTGTTATTTTTAAAATTGTTGATTGAACTATGTATAGTAGAATTTACATTGATTGGATGAGCTATAAAGACGAAAACATCCAGGAGTTCATTCTGGTCATCCTCCAAAATATAGACACTAAATCATTTTCCATTATTGACCTCCACTAATAATTTGTTTTCCAATAGGATTAATGTAATTGAACATATCTTTTAACCATGTAGATTTTCATTGTGATTCATGATCAACAACATTCCTAGAACTCACAGTAGTAGTATAAGTAAATGGAGATTATTCCCTATTAATGGATTATTATGGAGTAGGCCTAGATCCCATCCCGCATACATTCTCTAGATTCTCCTTACATAAAATTATTACAACTGCTTCGTTCTAGGATACGTATGATGATTGTGAATTCTTTATATCCCAAACTACTTGAATATCATCTTATTAATAAATAAATATTATCATTGATTTTTTAAATTACATGAACATCATAATATTATCTAATTCATAAATTTTTATTACTATTTTATTATATTTCATTAATGTGAAATAATTATATTGACTAAGAAATTATAACAATAAAGATTATATAATCCCAATGAAATAGGTACGACTATATGGATCAAAAAAATACAAATATATATAATTTCCACCATTTTATCCATGTATATATGCCCATTAAAATGGATTTCATGTTTTTTTGTTGTCATAAGTTATTTTTAATTAATATTCTTTTATAGTGACAATATAAACTTAAATATTAATAAAAAATGCATACGCTAAAGTATGTACATTTTATTCAAAAAATGGTTGTCACGTATCGTATGGACATTAATCCACATCTATGTTTATACAATATATTAAACTAATTAATAAGAAAATATAAAAATATTTATATAATTTAGTAAAATCATTGATTTATAATACAATAATATAAATTATAATGGACAAAATACAACAATATTATAATTTTTCTTGAAAATACAGAGGCCAACTGATATGAGGGATGACAGGTTATTCATGATTTAGATTTTTTTTTATAATTTTTTAAAAAATATAATCATTATGAATAATTATAATTTTTTTATGTTCAGGTAATTAATATACTATAAAATATGAAATTAAATCATGAGGTGCATCTCTATTAATGATGACAAACATCTTTCACCTCAGACGAGAAAATTCTTATAGAATGTTCGAAATCATTTTTAATGAGCTCAAAGATGTGTCATGAAAATATTTCTATAATATCCATTTAAAATATATAAATTTACATCTTAAATTTTTCAGAGACCAATGGAATTAAATGAAGTTGAGGGAATCAAAATGAAAAAAAAACATGAAAAAAATCATTTTATAAAAATAATAAATATTATATTATATTATTTTAAGATAGTTAACAATTATTTTTAAATTTTTATTACATTAACATGGTTTTCAATGACATCATTTTAAACCCATGGGAATATACCTTCAATTGTTATAATTAATAGGAGGGATCTCCATCTCACAAGAAATATACCTAAGAATATTTCCATAGATTATGAAAAAATCACATGTAGGAACCACAAAATTAACAAATGAGAAGATTATATTGATGTAATCATTGTCCCATAAATATTTTATATTCATATTTTTTCTCTTATATTTTTATATATATCTGTTTTAAAATTTAATTAAAATATTAAGAAATATATTGTTTTTTTGTATTTATATACACATACTATTGATGGTAACACGCTAATATCCCCTTGAAGGAGGGGCGACCATATTCTTAATCATTTGAGGTGATCAGAAGGTGCGAAAACAAAAACATCTTTGGAAAATGATCAATTTCTATAATCCTATGAAATAATGAAATAAATCGGATCCACTAAATATGTGAGTGGTGGTGGTTCACTCTGAGATATTTATTGTCTATGATCTCGACATTTTTCCTCTTATAATTTATGTCATTCAAATTGATATGATTATATTAAATGTATGAATAATTTATATGTAAAATATCATAAAAATAATATAAAAAATAAGAAAGTGTATATAGGTACGAAACAATACAAAATAATGAATTCTGATGTAGATTCATTACTAAATTATACATTAAACTATATTCATCATTTCTCTCTTCTATTATATCAACATACATTGTAAATATTACTTTATTTTTACCCTTTCATTTAAGATGATTCATCACTGAGTCCATGTATGTAACACTATCATTATTCATTTTATGTATATAATGTGTTTTGGTGATTTTTTCAGGGGTTTAATAGATGTTTGTAATGATTTTGGGGATTTTTTAAGGGTGGACTATTGAATCTTAGTTTTTGGAAACCATGAAACACTTATAAGAAATGTTTCACAATAATATTTTGGAAAGGAAATGGCACATAGGTAGGCGCACAATTTTTCCAATCCTTGTGACCACCAAGGACAAACTATTCATAGTGGGACATATATATTTTTCATGGTTGGAACATGTTTTGTCTAATAGTGTGGGATAAACAAGCGATCCCCCCTTGATACAAAATTTGGAGAATGAGTTATCTAAATGTGAAACTAACCGTTCAAGGATTAAAAGAAGGATCCATAAATTGTGGATCTAAGTAGGTATTAAGGATTAAATATTTTTTCTTTCATAAAAATGGCCTAACTAGATATTCTACCCCACATGAGGCGATAGTGGATTTTTCCATTGATATAGAGGTGATATGAAAGATTCTATTGGTGCGTTAATTCTTTATTCTGATGGTATGTCCTTATTTACGATAGTTTTTGTAGTTATTTCCTATATATACATCTTTTCCTCTATTGGTTTCTTAGACATACTATTGTTTCAAATAGATTTAAGCCTTATAATGCCAAATAGGTTTTGATTTGGATTTTTTGTTCATACGGTGTCAAGACCCGTCCTCGGGGCCCGTGTCGTGACTACCCCAAGCCCACCGTCCATAGGCCAAGGGATAGCGACTAGAACCAAGCCGTAATTCCTAGTAAAAAGGGAAGGCATTGACTTTGTAAAGTAAAAAAACACCACAGAGCAATCAAGAAGTAGAAGTAAACACTAAGTAAAAACTGGGTACAACAGTAAGTGCGGAAAAAGTAAGTGGACCAGAATAAAAACCCAACTGAAAGTAAAGTACAAATCGAAAGTGAAAACAACAATAGAAATGTAAAGCTGCAGCGCCGATCCAACCACTAGAAGTCTCACCTAAAAGGTGAGTACAGATAGCCTCCACAGCTCCTCGGGTCCAGCCGTTCACTCCGAGCACGTCCCACCCAGTGGTCCACCTCTAGGTACCATCCTGCTCCGCAAGCCTCAACCACAATCAGCGATGTCCGTTGTCTGCAACCAAAACAACGTAGTGCGGGCATTGCCCATGCAGGGGTGAGTATAAGCTACTCAGTAGGGACCCCGAGACCCCCGATGGTCTACCAGAATCCACCAAGGATAACACACAAAGGAAAGATACAATTACGAAGTAACATCCGACAATGCTTAGGTATATGCCCGTACATATACCTAAGTCATCAATTCTCGTTCGGCTCCAACATCCGAGCCCAAGTACAACCCAGTCCACACAGGAATCAAAACGTAAATCCACACAGGATAGCACAACACAATCCACATAGGAAAGTAAAACAGAAATCTGCTCACACAGGAAAAATTCTTCGTATGACGATAGAGATGATCAGATGTAGCCACTGATTCATCTAAGTTGTCGGACCCACAAAGGATCGAGAGGTACTAACCCCCGCAATGTCCCACAAAGGATTGAAAGGTTGCTAACACCCGCAAATACCCACACATGATCGGACCCACACCATATTTTTAGGCGCTGGCTCACACAGAACCGCTGAGCGCTGACCCACACAAGATCGGACCAACACAGGATCGGTAGCACTGATCCATATAGGGTCGCTGAGTGTTGTAGTCGTCACCGTCGAATCCACTGAGGATCTCTGTACAGTCGTCATGGTCATCAAAGTCGCAAACGTAGCCAGCTCTAGGGTTCCCGCACACAACAAGCTCATTCCGGAGGGTCCGCTCCACGATCCGAGAGGCTGATACATCAAATAACACAATGTCCGGAGTTGATGTATCCAAAAGATCCGTATTGTTAACAGGAACTCAGTGTCACAGACGGCGCATCAATCGGACGCCCGGTCTAGAAGTGGTTGGCTTTTTCGTCCCAGTGGCCCGATTGGTTTTTATGTCATAACCAACCCGACCATACTCCACTTGCGTCCAAACCTCATGCAGATTAAGACAAAAGATATGTCTCACTATGAGGAATCCGAAAAAGTTAACGACACGTCAATCAGATGTCCGGAGCTCAAATTATGAGCGTTTCTGCTCCGAGGGCCCGGTTAGTTTCATGTACGATCCAACCCGACTGAATTCAATGTTCTCCGAAACATTGTGTGCGATATACCGAAACGACCGTCTCGATCCACGGATCGCATCTCACCTGGCGGTTTGTCGATCGGAGGCACATAGCTCATGATATGGGAAAAATACTGAAGAGGGTCCAAAAACGGGGATTTCGGGCCCGGACCGACCCGACCCGAGACCCCCCGGGGCGGCCAGAACTGGGTCGACCTGACCTGGTTCCATGTCGGCCTCCCTTAATGGGGGTCGTTCAGCTAGTTGGCTGGGGGTTTGAACCCCTAGCTTTTCCCTTGTCCGGTCGGCCCGCCCTGGCCGACCGGTTTCTGCTGCCACAGGACCGGCGACAGTCGGTCCCCTCCCTGCTCCGACACCGGCGGCCCGTATCCGGCCGCCGGTTCCCATGCTCCGCCCCGACCCAGTACTGGCCATAGTCTTCATTCATCCAATGTGGGGCGACGGCGCCGAACCCCTCCGTCGCGGCCCCGCTTCGGCCGCGGTGCTTTTTCGGTTCTCCGGCGCGGCACGACGGCGCCGCGACTTGGTTCAATTTCAGGGCGCGGCGCAACGGCGCTGTGCATTCCTCGTCTCATGATCCTACGCAGTGCGATGACACCGCATCAATCCCTTCTTACCGCAACAACATGAAAATAAAAATGGAGGGGGTCGGCCGTGTTTGTGTGGTCCGGCCTCTACCCGTAAATCGATAGCATGCGGTCCAAATATACGTGGATAATGAATGGGAGTAAATCACGAAAAGAAAATCACATAAACCCCTACCTCGAGCGTAGCATGAACGGAGGTTCGTCGAATGAGGATTCATCGCGGAAAGAAGACGCCATCGGCATCGCGGTATACGGAGTCGCGTATTCGGTTTCCGAGGACTCGGCGTTCTTCGTCGAAGATCGATGCATTCGTCACGTTCTTCGTCGAAGACGAAGAAGTTCCTCAAGTTCCATAGCCTTTTCTCCAAAAGACTCCACAACAAGAATACAACCCTTAATAAAATAAGCCCACACTTATTTTATTAACTTGACATTAGTTTGAAATTAAAACACTCAAATCTAACTAACATCATTAATATCAGAAGTTATTAAAACATAAGTTATCAAATTTAATAGTGGGTTGAGGGAGTTAAGGAATGTGAAGTGGTGGGGTTCGTGTGGGACCCACCACCCTCATAACCTCCCAAGGGAAGTTGGGTAGTTACCCAACTTCCACCAAAAGCATAAAACAACTCAGAGAAAATAAAAATTGTAGTTAAATTTTTATTTTAACTTCCACAATTTTTATCAACCTCTCTTGTGAGATCACAACTCTGGAAAAGGTGTTCCTAAGAAATTACCGGCGACGTGGTTCCATTGGTGTCCTCGGAATTCGATTCCGAGCACCGGTTTAAAAGTTAGAAAAACCCGCTCGTTCGTTCACTGATCATACCCGAGCTAAACTTCATATAGAAATTCAACGCACACCGGGCCTCAGAATCAAGTGCCGTCAGAAACTGTGTTCTTGTAAAATATCAATGAAAATCAAGAAAACAAATTCATTGAATTTTACGTGTCATTACATTACTCCCACCTCAGGGCATTACATCCCCGTAAAGATACATCATAACTAGGGAAACAAATGTGGGTACTGAGCACGCATCTGAGTCTCTCGCTCCCAAGTGCTCTCCTGGAGATTCCCGTGCTGCCATCTGATGCGCACTAGAGGGATCAACCGTCCACGTAGGACCCGCTCCTGTCGATCCTCGATCTCCACTAGAACTTCTGCAAAATTCTCCACATCATTAATGTCCTGCTCCCCATGCTCAATGATATGTGTCGGGTTATGCACGTTTCTCCTCAGCTGAGATATGTGGAAGACGTTGTGCACCTGGTGCAACTGAGGTGGTAGATCCAGTCAATAAGCCACTTCGCCAATCCTACCGAGGACCTGGAATGGTCCGATGACGCGTGGAGACCACTTGCCGCCTCGGCCAAATCTCTGTATACCACGTTGAGGTGAGACTCGCAAGAAGACGTGGTCGCCATCCTCAAACTCCAGTGGCCTCCTCCTCCTATCCCCATAAAACTTCTGCCAGCTCTGAGCTGTCCTCATCCGCTCCTGGATGACCTTGACCTTCTCTGTCGTGGCCTGAACTATATTCGGACCCACAAGTGCTGACTCCCCTGGGTATGTCCAGCACAGCGGTGATTTGTAGGGTCAGTCGTACGTCGCCTCGTATGGAGCCATTCCGATGGTGGAGTGGTAGCTGTTGTTATACATGAACTCCACCAAGGGTAGGTGGTCTAACAAGCTACAACCAAAGTCGAGGACACATTCACGGATCATGTACTATAGAGTCTAAATGGTCCTCTACGTCAGACCATCTATCTGAGGGGGAAAGGCAGTGCTCAGACGTAGCTGCGTCACGAACGTCTCCTAAAACCCCTTCCAAATCCAGGAAGTAAAGAGATCATCTCGATCGGAGATGATAGATTTTGGCACACCGTGAAGCCTTAAAATCTCCTGGACGTAATGTCGCCCCATGCTCTCCAGTGAGCCCTGCTCTCTTATGGGAAAGAAGTGTGCCGACTTGTTGAGTCGGTGGACAATCACCCAAATGGAGTTATGATCTCTGTAAGTGCGTTGAAGTCCAGTCATGATGTCCATATATATCTCACCCCATATCCACTCTGGTACCTCCAAGGGTTGTACCAATCCTGCTGGTACCTGGTGTTCTACCTTCACTTTCTAGCAGGTGAGGCATCGAGAAATGAACTCTGCCATAGCCTTCTTCATGCCTAGCCACCAGTGCTGTCGTCTGAGATCCTAGAACATCTTCACCACTCCAGGATGTAGCGCCAGAGGAGAAGTGTGGAACTCTCTCAGTACCTCCTCCCGTAAAGAAACTGGTACCGAGGTACTTCCTCTAAGAAGGACGTCTCCTACTAAAGTAAAACCATCAGGTGCCTGTCCTGAGGATATCTGCAAACGCTGCGTCTCACATTCTGCATCCCCACACTGTGCCTCTCTGACCCACTGTAGTATTGGAGGAGTGACTGTGAGTGACTGAAAGAAGGCTTCTCCATCTCTATCCATGAAGGATATCTGTAAAGAGGCTAGCTGCTCTGTCGCCTCCTCAAGTAGCTGAATGCATGTCCTCTTGCTGAGAGCATCAGCTACTACGTTACCCTTCCCAGGATTATAGACTATCTCAAAGTCATAGTCCTGGAGAAAATCGATCCATTGCCAATGTCTGATTTTCAGGTCCTTCTGAGTGAATATGTACCTCAATCTATGATGGTCAGAATAGACTATCAAGCGCTCCCCCATCAGATAGTGTCGCCATGTCTTCAGAGCGAAGACCACTGCTGCTAACCCCAGGTCATGGGTAGCGTAGTTCTGCTCATGCGGCCTCAAATGACGTGATCCATAGGCGATCACTGCTCGCTACATCATCAAGACACATCCAAGTCTTGTCCCTAATGCATCACAGTAAACTGCGTACCCTACTCCCTCCTACGGAAGCCTCAAGATAGACGCGCTGGTCAATCTCTATCTCAGATCCTGGAAACTCTACTGACATCTTTCTGACCATACAAAGGGTTTCCCCTTCTTTGTCAAAGCTGATAGTGGTGTCGCAACTCTGGAGAAGTCTGGCACAAATCTCTGATAGTATCCATCCAGCCCCATGAATCTTCGCACCTCCGTCACGCTCCTGGGTGGCTCCCAAGCTAACACTGTCTCGATCATTGCAGGATCCACTGCAACTCCCGCCTCAGAGATGACGTGTCCCAAGAAGTGGACCTCGCGTATCCAGAACTGACACTTCGAGAGCATTCCATAAAGCTGGTTCTCTCGATGTATGTCTAGTACAACCTGTAAGTGGTAGGCGTGCTCCTCCTCAGTCGCCGAGTAAATCAAAATGTCATCGATGAAGACCATGACTAATCGATCAAGGTAAGGCTGAAAGATACTATTCATGAGGTCCATGAACACTGCTGGAGCATTGGTTACACCGAATGGAATAACCAAGAACTCATAGTGGCCATCCCAACATCTGAAGGCCGTCGTCTGCACATCCTCGTCCCGAACTCTGAGCTAGTGATAGCCTGACCTGAGGTCTATCATTGAGAACCATCGTGCTCCCTTGAGCTGGTCGAAGTGGTCATCAATCCTCAGTAGTGGATACTTTTTCCTCACTATCACCTAGTTTAGGTGAGGATAGTCGACACAAAGTCGCAAGCTCCAGTCTGCCTTCTTGGGGAACAAAATCGTGGAAGCCCAGGGTGAAACACTAGGTCAGATGAATCCCTTGCCCTGCAAGTCCTCCAACTGTACTCGAAGCTCTCGAAGCTCTGAAGGGGCCATTCGATATGCTGGAGTCGATATTGGGGTTGTCCCAGGGTACAGGTCAATATAAAAGTCGACCTCTCTGCGAGGGGGTATCCCTGGGACGTCGTCGCGGAAAACATCCACATACTGATCCACCACTGCAGGAAAACTAGGACTCCGCACGCCAACTGCTCCTCGGATGAGGCTATCCAACTGATGAATGATGGGTTGTCCTCTCCTCTGTGAGAGTCCATCCTGTGCTGCGAAGGCTCCCTTCTCACCAGTGAAGGTGAACCTGCTCCTGTTGGTGCGTACACATCACACCATGCGCCTAATACAGTCGATCTGAGAATCGACTGTAGATAACCAATCCATTCCCAAGATGATGTCGTAAGGCCTGGACGCCGCTACAAGAAGATCCCAGCCGAAGCTCTTCCCCACTAGAGTAAGCTCACACTACCAGCACAAGGGGGTAATCATCAATTCTGATCCCGTAGAAGTATCTAGCCATAAGGATCGAGCCAACGGCTCTGTCGGAATCTCCGAGCTCCGAAAAAGGGCAACGACTATGAACGAATGACTCGCTCTTGTGTCTATATGAACTGCAGCAAGGGTGGAATAGACGCAGATAGTACCTAGAATCATCTCGGGCGCGCCGTGGTCGTAGGCCTCCGCTACCTGGAGTTGTGCCTGTCTCTACCAGCCAGCTCCCGGTGGTCGGGGTGGACCTCTTGGTGGTGGTGGTGGTGGAGCCTCAAAGCGTCTCCCACCGCCTGCTACTCGGCCAGCTCCTCTGCCTCATCTGCCTACTCCCTTCGGACCTCCATGATCGACCCTCTACCCTTGCCTGGGTGGTCCCTCAACCATCTGCTGCCTCTCTTCCCGGTGGGTCGGGCAGTCAGGAGCCATGTGGCCCTGCCCGCTGCATGCGTAGCACTGTCTGCCTCTCGAAAGACTAGCTTCACGCTGAGTGCCCCGCACTGCTGAGACCGTGTCCTGAGGTCGTCTGCCTGAGGGTTTGGTCTTCCTGGACCCATGAGTCATCCGTCGACTGCCAGCTGCAGAAGACTCTGCTACATGCCGCCCTGCGGTGGGTCCCGCCACTGCTGTAGACTCAGCAAGAAAGGTATTAATCAAAAGGGCTCGCTCTAGTACTCCTGTCTGAGTCGGAATGCTGAGGGAGATCAGTGATGCCCTGATATCCTGCCTCAATCCCTGCTCAAAGGTCTGGGGCCGGAATAATGGGTCTCATACTATGTTTG
Source organism: Viscum album (assembly GCA_963277665.1). Taxonomy (NCBI): domain Eukaryota; kingdom Viridiplantae; phylum Streptophyta; class Magnoliopsida; order Santalales; family Viscaceae; genus Viscum; species Viscum album. The sequence continues at coordinate 963,668,316 of OY728156.1, forward strand.
TCGAGTAGTGCAAGAGATCGGTAAATCTCTCTGAGTACTAGGCGACCGTCAAGCTGCCCTTCTACAACGTTAGAATATCCTGGATTCTCACCACACAGAGGGAGGCTGGGACGAACTCCGAGCGGAAGAGGATCTCAATGTCTGTCCAGAGGAGAGATGCCTCGTCATGCACCTGGAGCATCATTCTCCACCATCTGCCTGCTACTGCGTGTAGTAGGTTCACTGCAAGGATCACCAAGTGGTCTGCTTGTGTCCTCACTAACCTGAAAACCTGTACAAATACCTCCACCCAATCCTCGGCTGCCTGTGGGTCTGTCTCCCTGCGGATCCTCGACGGTCGCTGGCACAGAAACTCTGCAGTGCACTAAGGTGACATGCATCTTCATCGGCTGGGGCTGGTAGCATCGGTGGCTCGGCGGGTAGAGGTACCGTCGTTGCCTCTGATATCAAAGGGCCCTACACAGAAGCCTCGTCGCTCGATGGGCTTTCATCCCGTACAACTCTCGGAACCCTCACTGGATATAGTCGTGGGGCCATCCTAAGAAGAAATAGGTGTTCCATGGTCAAACAGTATACCTGGGGTGCTGACATAAAGTAATCACAACAAAAACATGAAACACATATGCAACCAATGTTTTCGTGCATTAAGTCGGAAATCAGATGTCAGGGTCATGGTTTATAGATACGTCGGCCGCCGCACCAACACTGGACTCCCTAGACAGTTAACCACACTCAATACTCTTAACACTATTTCTTCACATCGAAAATTATTAGAGTCCACTGTTCTGTGGTAGAACCGAACTCCTCTGATACAAATTTGTCACAACTCATCCTTGGGGCCCATGCCGTGACTACCCCAAGCCCGCCTTCCATATGCCTGGGGCTGGCGACGAGCACCAATGCATAATTCCCAGAAAAATGGGAAGGCATTGCCTTTGTAAAGTAAACAAACACCACAGAGAAAGAAAGAAGTAGATGTAAACACTAAGTAAAAACTGGGTACAAAAGTAAGTGCGGAAAAAGTAAGTGGGCCAGAATATAAACCCAACTAAAAGTAAAGTACAAATCGAAAGAGAAAACAACAACAGAAAGGTAATGCCACAGCATCGAGCCATCCACTAGAAGTCCCACCTGATGGGTGAGTACATATAGCCTCCATAGCTCCTCGTGTCCATCCGTCCACTCCGAGCACGTCCCACCCAGTGGTCCACCTCCAGGTACTGTTCTGCTCCGCAATCCTCAACCACGATTAGCGTTGTTCATCGTCTGTAACAAACACAACATAGTGCGGGCATAGCCCGTGCAGGGTTGAGTATAAACTACATAGTAGGGACCCCGAGACCCCCGAAGGTCTCCCAGAATCCACAAATGATAACCCACAATGTAAAGATACAATCATGAAGTAACATCTGACACTGCTTAGGTATATGCCCATACTTATATCTAAGTCAACGATTCTCGTCGACTCCAACATCCGAGCCCAAGTACAACCCAGTCCACACGGGATGAAAAACGTAAATCCACACAAAAAAGCACAACACAATCCACATAGGAAAGCAAAGCAGAAATCAGCTCATACAGGAAGAAGTCTTCGTATGATGATAGAGATGATCATATGTAGCCACTGTTTCATCTAAGCCGTCAGACCTACAAAGGATCGATAGGTACTAACCCCCTCTATGACCCACAACGGATCGAAAGGTAACTAACCCCGGCAAAGACCCACACAAGATCGGACCCACACAGGATCTTTAGGTGCTGGGTCACACAGAACCGCTGAGCGCTGACCCACACAGGATCGGACTCACACAGGATCGGTAACACTGATCCACATAGGATCGCTGAGTGTTGTAGTCATCGTCGTCGAATCTAATGAGGATCTCTGTACAGTCGTCGTCACAGTCGCAAATGCTGCCGACTCTAGGGTTCCCGCACACAACAATCTCATTCGGGAGGGTCCGTTTGATGAGCCGAGAGGCTGATAAATCAACTGACACAAAGTCTAGAGTTGATGTATCCAAAAGTTTTGTATCGTCAACAGGAACTCTGCGTCACAGACAGCACATCAATCGGACGCCCGGTGTGGAAGTTATTGGCTTTTTCGTCCCAGGGCCCGGTTGGTTTTTAAGTCAAAACCAACCCGACCGTACTCCACCTGAATCCAAACCTCAGGCGGAGTAATCCAAAAGTTCCATCTCACTAAGAGGAATCCAACAAAGTCAATGTCATGTCAATCAGACGTCTGGAGCACAAGTTATGAGCGTTTCCACTCCGAGGGCCCGTTGGGTTTTGTGTACGAACCAACCCGGCCGAACCCAATGTTCTCCGAAACCATGATTGTGATATAACGAAACGACCATCTCAATCCAAGGATCGCATCGCAGCTGACGGTGCATCGATCGGAGGCACGTAGCACAAGATATGGGAAAAATACCAAAGAGGGTCCGAAAATGGGGGTTTCGGGCCCGGCCGACCCGACCCGAGACCCCCTGGGTCGGCCCAAACTGGGTCGACCCGACCCGGGTCCGGGTCAGCCCGAAGAGGTCCGGGTCAGCCCGGCTGGGCGTGGCGCGGCCCGACAGGCGGGTCCTGGACCACCGGCCAAGTGCACAGCGGCAGGTGGCTCGGCCGAACGGCCGAGCCGTTTGATGGGGGGGCGCTGCCCCCCCCCCCCCCCCCCCCCCCCGTGGTTTGTTACCGCAGCCCCCCTTAATGGGGGCCCCTCAGCTGGCCGTCCAAGGGGTTGAACCCCCGGCTTTTCCCTTGTCTAGCCAGCCTGCCCAGACCGGCCGGTTTCTGTCGCCATGGGACGGGCGACGGCCGGTCCCCTCCCTGCTCCGACACCGGCGACCCGTATCCGGCCGCCAGTTTCCACGCTCCGCCGTGGCCCAGTACCGGCCACGGTCTTCATTCATCCGGTGGGGCGCGATGGCACCACACCCCTCCGCCGCGGCCCCGCTCCGGCCTCAGTGCTTTTGCGGTTCTCCGGTGCGGCGCGACAGTACCGCGACTTGGTTCAATTTCACGACGTGATGTGACGGTGTCGCGCATTCTTTGTCGCATCATCCCGCGCAGTGCGACGACACCGCATCACTTCCCTTCATACTGCAACAATAATAAAATAAAAAGGGAGGGGGTCGGCCGTGTTTTTCCGGTCCGGCCTCCTCCCGTAAATCTATAGCATGCGGTCCAAATATACAGGGATAATGAACGGGAGTAAATCACGAAAAGAAAATCTCATAAACCCCTACCTCGAGTGTAGCTTGAACAGAGGTTCATCGAACGAGGATTCGTCGTGGAAAGTAGATGTCATCGGCGTCACGGTATACGGCGTCGCGTAGTCAGTTTCCGAGGACTCGGCGTTCTTCGTCGGAGATCGATGCGTTCTTCGCATTCTTCGTCGAAGACGAAGAAGTTCCTCAAGTTCCATAGCCTTTTCTCCCAAAGCCTCCACAACAAGAATCCAACCCTTAATAAAATAATCCCACACTTATTTTATTATCTTGACATTAGATTAAAATTCAAACACTCACATTTAACTCACTTCATTAATATCATAAGTTATTAAAACATAAGTTATCAAATTTAATAGTGAGTTGAGGGATTTATAGAATGTGAAGGGGTGGGGTTTGTGTGGGCCCCACCACCCTCATAAACTCACAAGGGATGTTGGGTAGTTACCCAACATCCACCCAAAGATTATATCCACTTAGAGAAAATTAAAATTGTAGTTAAATTTTTATTTTAACTTCAACAATTTTTATCAACCTCTCTCATGAGATTGCATCTCCGGAAAAGGTGTTCCTAAGAAATTACTAGCGTTGTGGTTCCATCGGTGCCCTCAGAATTCGATTCCGAGCATCGGTTAAAAAGATAAAAAAAACATGCTCATTCATTCACTGGTCGTACCCGAGCTAAACATCAGATAGAAATTCCGGGCACACCAGGCCTCAAAATCTAGTGTCGTCAGAAACTGCGTTCTTGTAAAATCCCAAAGAAAATTAAGAAAAACATTTCCTTAAATTTTAATGGTCTTTACATATGGAAACATATCATATGTGGTGGTTTTGGAGATTTCACCTTTTTTCATGAGAGTTTTCATTCCCTTCGTAGTTTTCATCCTAAATCATAGGGTAGGTTGATTAATTCCCTACCCCAATTATTATAAAATTAATTATTATATTCAATTTTATTTTCTTTATTGAAAATGGGTGTGAAATTGTGGTGATTATCTTGTTGGAAACCATCTTTGGTTTTAGATTATTGAATTGTGAATATTGGGTTTGTTGGGGAAAGTAAAATTGGAAGCATATTTTTAAAATGTCGATATTAAATTTTTTTTGTTTATGCATGGAAGGGTGTTGTCAATATATGTTTTTTTATTGAATCAAATTTTTTGAAATGATTTTTATAAAATTGAGGTTTTATATAAACGGTTGAGCATGTTTTTTGGCATTTGATTTATGCAGTATGTTTATTTATGTTCATGTGAATTTGTGATCGATAAGGGTATGAAGTATCCCAAATCATTATATTGATGGATAACAGTTAGGACGTTTACTGTAAACATGGTTCATAAAGTGATAGCTTAGTGAATGGATGACTCACTATACACCAGCATAGGTAGGTACATGTTTTGAAGAATTAATGTATGTGTTGATATGTGGAATAAAATGATTTTGAAAAAATGTAATTTGTGAGAGGATTTTATGTGTTGGTGGGTTTATTTCAAAGGAAAAATAGGTTTTTTCCAACCATTTTCATATAATTTTTTTTAATAGTTTGTTCTAAACTATTATAGAGGGTTTATATAAATATTTTTATATCAATGTGCAAAGATGTTCTATAATAGTTGAATGAGTCGGGAATTCATCATAGGAAATCCAATAGAGTTTCATTACACACCAATAATGTGGTCCATTAGTGGTTCTTTAGATATTATTTATCAATACATTGTCAATGGTAATGTATCAAACGTCTTTAATGATGGATATTAATTCTTGGGATGTATTATGGAGTTGAAAATGGGGCATCGATGGAACATGGAGTTTTGTTTTAGAGTCTTTAGGCATGGTTAGTAGGTTATTTTTTTTTACATTGATATATTAGTCTTATGGAGTGTTACTCCTTTAATGTTTGGTTTAGGAATCTATTTCATTTCCATTAGTTTTTTAATATGACTATGATATAACATGTATTTGTTACTCTGTTATAGAATTTTTTGTTGGGTTATTATATGTTCAAATGGTAATTTTCCCCCATAAATTCCTGAAGCCCTTTTTATTTATTAACATATTTTGGTGTCTTGGGGATGTTTCATAAGGGAAGTTAATATCCACTATCCTTCTCAAGAAAAAGATGAGGGGTAAGATGTAACAAGTTTTATAATCTTGTTCATCACTTCACATGTAATGGTATTAATATTGTTTGGTATTTAACTTTCAAATAAATTTTTTAAGTCTTTGAATTAAAATTCATTCTTTTTATTTTATTATGGGATGGTAGAAAGGAGTTGGATTGTTATGACCTGAAATCTAGAGCATAAAAAGTCATAGTTATATTTTTTATACAAAGACTCATGCTTCTATAGAGTAAAGTATATAAGTGTTTTGGAGACACTTATAGGATCTGAAATATCATTGTCATGGGTTTATCCAATGAGATTACCATGACATGAGTTATAGAGATGAATTCACACTAGGAATGTATATTTCAATATGAGTAATGATTAATGTTTTTTGGTGAATATATATTGAATTTTATAAAATGATAATGATGTTTTAAAATGTGCTATTTTGAAAAGGGCATGGTTATTGTATTTGTAATATGGTTCTATTTTCAATAGATTGGATATATATTAATGAAAATGGTAAAATATCTAAAATTGATGATTTTTAAAAGACAATATTATGACATTATGATGTAGTATAATTTGAAATTGTTAATCCTTGGGTTACTAGAGAGTGATAATTGTGGTGATTTCTGTTTGTATAAAATATGTCACATAGTAAAAGTCATAGATATCAACTGGATGAATCTCCATATAATGTGGTTGCACCATATACATAGGTGAACCAAACACTGGTTCAGAGTATTTTCCATGTAATTCATGATGTTGATATAGAGAAAAAGAGGGGTGAACTATAAGGACATGACCTTAAACCATACTTAACGTTGAATTAAATGAATAATTCACATTGAGGAACTTTTCAGGTTTATTGTTTTAGAGAATTAGGACACAACTATTACATCTCAAAAGATTACAATGTAGACACTTCTATCTAGTATCCATTTCCTTCTCAAAATAAATCTCTTGAAAAAAAAAGAGTCAGGTCTAGTTGCATGTTTAAGACAACATGAATTTTCCGTGATCTCATCCTTGACACTGTTCCACATTATGTAATGTGAAAAAAATTTCAAAAACATGCGATGAGCATAAATATCTCAGTAGGGGATACACAATGAAGTAAAAATGGTATTTTTTCAAAACAAAAAGTAAACTATTAAAACTTTAACATAAGTAATACTTTTCACCTTTATGAAGTAGTAAATACTCTTCACTGAATAAAAGTTCATTACTTACCCTTTTGTAACCAAAAGATTACCATAAAACCCATATAAAGAACATATAACATATAAAGGTAACTTGGGACATAAACATACTTAAATTGAATAACCATAGGTTCAACTTCCACACATATCACTAAATGGAATAGCCATACAGCCGACTTACATACCCAATTAATTGGAGGTTATAACATAACCACCCATCCTGGTATTCACGAAACCACCCGTCATTTGGTTTATCACGTTACCACCCGTCAAATGTCCAAGTATCATTAAAAAAAATAAAAATAAAACAATTATAAAGGAAAGAAATCATTTCCACATTTCATTCAAAATATATCACTTAAATATATTTCCATAAAAACCAATTATCAAAACCATTTTCATTAACAAAATATGTAAATGATTATATAGTATTTATATACATTTAAAAACATTATGCCTTGTTGAGGAAGACAAAGATCAAATAATACTCATGGCGGTGGAAAATGTTGTTGTGACATCATACATTAAAAGAAACATTATTATTATCGTTTAGTAAAACGCTTTTTAGAAAAATATTCCTTTTGAAAATACAAGTGTGTTTATACAGTGTACAAAAAAAAGTTGTGTTTTAAAACAAAATATGCCTCAATGAAAGGATATTGAGACAGAGTCCCTTACCTCATGTCCAACAAGACTCGATCGTTATTTAATCTCCTAAATAATAAACTAAAGTTAATTTCTACTTGCTTAAGAACATGTTTCAAGTATATTATTCCTTTTATATCACTAATTACCATTTTATAAACATTATGTAATCATTTAAGTTAATAATGTTTGTTTTGTCGATATTTGGTACATGAGTCAAAAATGAACACCTTATATTATAAGTGTCTATGTGGTCAATAGTCCATTATATCCAAAATGATATTAGCTATTTATATATCATATATATCATATATATCCAGTATATACATGTATTTATAAAAATACATTACATTTAGAGGTATGAAATTAAATGCACCATTCATGGAGACGGTAGGTCATACGTACGCTTTAATGCTGCATTCATTTCAATTTCTTATTTTGAAGGAAATAAAACATAATTCTACATAGGTATATTATAATTCCATTATATTATCATATATAATATCACTAACTCCATCCTTTATACATCCCACATAATTCATTAACCAATCAAATCACTTTTATGGGGTGGTAGTCCGCACTTCCTCAAATGAGATTATTGTATTTACCCACTATGGAAACCATAAATTCGTTCAATAAATGGGATATACAAAAGCATAAGTAAATAATATATATCATATATATCATATATAAATACGTTTCCATCATAATGGCTACCATGAGGGGCGGTATGTTGTAATTGAACAATCATCGTTTCGTGAAGCCTTAGTTTTCCATCCACAGAAACATTGTATTATTCATCCATTTGATGAAGGTGTGTGTAACTGTAGTTTGAATAATTCTCATAACAGAATCATTGTATAATTAGGATTCTTGTGTTGTTATAAAAGAAGATAATAAAAGGAGTTTAGTGGTTGGAGAAGTAAAATAAAAGAAGACAATTTAAGAGAAACTGTTACCTTTAATTTGGTAACTCCATTTGGTTTGAACCAATGGACTTATTGAAGTGACTTCTGCCTAAGGTAAGGATTTTAGAGGGAGGATAGGGATTTATGGATCTTAATTGGGACGAGTTTGGATGATCCAAATTGCTTGAGAGGTGTGATGAATTGTTTAGAAGTGGTCTCCTTTTATAAGGGGGAGGAGGGGCTCTTTCGGAAAGTATGAAAATAATATTTTTTTTATAAACATATCGTAGGTCTTAAAAGGTACAAAAAATCATTAAAGATGAATTTAAGATGACTCATGGTCGAATTAAAGTCATCCAGTCAGAATTGGACATTTTTTGGATAAAATTTTAATCATTATAATATTATTTATTAAAATCATTTATTAATGAGGTCAATACTCCATCATTATTGTGAAATGAATAATTTAATTTATTCGATATCTAAAAGTTATAAATAAAAACTATTATTTAGGAAATCGTTTTATCTTTTCAATGAATATTTATAGAAAAATAGATAATTTATATAACCCCTTATAAAAATTAATTTACTAAAAGATATTTTCTTTTGTCATATTTTCCTTCACTTTATGTTAGTTAAACTAAATTGTCATTATCACTCACAAGTGGATCAATGGGGTCCAAAAATCTACCTAAATATACCCATGGTCGTAAATGACTCAATAAATAAGTTTTGGACATGTGTTAAGGTAATTTTAAATTATTATAATATTCTTTTTACATTGAATTACTCTATTTACCTTTAACTACGGTAAATAAAATTCAAAAGGTGTTATTCAGAAAAAATTATTTTCATCTTATTAAACCAATTTTTACATCTTGATAACAACCATGTATGTATGATTTTATAAATTCAATTCACATAAGTGGTAAAATTTCATTTAAATGAATAAGTCAGTTTTTTAACTACAACTAAGTGGTTTCACTATTCATCAAAAATAGAAGTTTTTCAGAAATATACCAAAATTTCAGCATAAGAATTAATTGATATTCTGAATTAAAAATTGATGTATATTCTCGCAAATTCACAACATAGTAGTGTAATTAATTAATTTAAAAATTAATTCTCGTTTTTAAAACAAATAGCGTGTTTTTAAGAAACACTAACTATCAAAGGATTGATACTTGTTTATATCCAATTTCAAAGTGAAATTAATTTCAATGACCGAAATTGGTTTAAATGGTAAAAAAATATTTTTATTTCACTTTAAAACCAACTAAATATATAATCTAACCATATAAATAAATTATATTAAAAGTAATATTTGAATTAAAATTCAATATTTTTCATTATTCATTAAAAATTGAACTTTATGGGAAAATTTTCATAAAAGTACCCAATGTAAAATTTGATGTCCCCATTATAAAGAATGATTTTATTTGGTCAATTATAATGTATTAATGTTACAAAAACTATATTTAAAGAGCGTTCTCCATTAAAAGGTGATAAATTGGCCTTTTAATTCAAATTATGCTTAAAATTAGATTCATTCACATGTTATGCCTCTAAATTTTTATTGGATAATGTAAATAAATTAAAAAATCATGTATAATCATATTTTAGTTAGTTTTGTTCTTTCCCACCAATACAATTGCTAGGAGTTAACTACCATTTAAAATAATAGTATTATATTATTAGTGTGCAATGTAAGATTCCAAAGAAACTTGTTGTTGCGTATCTGGTATGCTATCGAACATAGATTCCCCTTTAAAGTAAAATTATTATTTAATTGACAAATATTAATAAATATGAAATATGTCTTATTCATCATTTACCTGGGATGTTACATCCTTCCCCCCTTTATGTAATTTTGTCCCCACAATTTTTATTCACTTATCAATATAAGTCAGGGTATTTATCCCTAATAGCATTTTCAGATTCCCACATTGCCTTTTCAACCATATGGATTTTCCACATAACCTTTACTTGGTGAATTACCTTATTCTGTGACACCTACTCTCTATAGTCAAAAATCATGACTGGTTGTTCTTTATATAAGATATTCTCTTCCAATTTATATACCTCTAGGCTCAAAACATTATATGGATCTAGCATATAATTTCTCAATATCACTACATGAAAAAAAATTGTACATGTGATAAACATGGAGGTATAGCCACTATATAAGCAACTGATCTAACTTTCTCCAGAATTTCATAAGGTCTAATGAACCTCGGAATCAAATTTCCCTTCTTACCAAAACGCATCACACATTTCCATGGATAAACTTTGAGAAAATACATGATCACCTACCTTAAAAGAAAGATCCTTTCTCCAATTATCTGCATAACTTTTCTGTATGCTCTGAACTGTTCTCATGTGCTTATGAATCAACTAAACTTTTTCATCCATCTCATCTACCAATTCTGGTCCCATATACTTCCTTTCACTTACTACCTACCAAAAATCTGTATTTTGACAACGCTTTCCATATAAATCCTCAAATGGAGCCATCTTTATATGGGAATAAAACTGTTATTATATGAAAATTCATCCAAAGAAATATGTTCTTCCCAAAATCCCTAGTAATCCATAGAAATAGAATGTTACATATTTCCAAGGTCCGAATTTTTCTTTTTGACTACCCATATGATTGAGGATGAAAAGTTGTACTAAAATTTAATTTTGTACCCAATTACTTCTGAAGGCCTTTTTAAAAGTTAGAAGTAATCCTGGGATCACGATTTGATAAAATGGAGAGGGGAACACCATGCAACCTGGCTATCTCTTTAACATACAACCGAGAAAGTTTATCAAAACAGAAATTATCTCTAACAGGAAGGAAATGAATAGATTTAGTCAGTCGATCAACTATAACCCATATTACATTATTACATTGAGATGTTTTTAGAAATCTCACAATGAATTCCACTTATATATTTTCCCATTTCCATTCTGGCATAGGAAAAGGTTGAAGCATTCCTTTCAGTAACTATCGATCTGCGTTAACCTGTTGACAAGTCAAACACTTCACAGTAAAATCAGCAATATCTCTTTTCATACTATCCCACCAGTAATACACTTTAAGATCTCTGTACATCTTAGTATATCCAGGATGAACTTAATACAGAGAACTATGAGATTCACATAACAAATCATTCCCCTACTGTGAATCACAAGGAACACATAATCTCTTCCCAAATCTCAAAACACAATCATTATCAACTATAAAATCAGATAACATACCCTTCTGAACCAACTCTACCTTTTTTGCAACTCACTGTCTTCCTTATGTTGTAGGATAATTCTGTCTGATAGAGATGATTTCACTAACACCTGAAATAAAACAGAAGAATTTCCTACACCAAAAACTTCTATGCCCATGTTTATCAAATCAAAAACCAAAGGATCTCATTCCAAATGTATCATTGTTAATGAAGCATTACTTTATTGACTCAAAGCATCAGCCACATTATTTGGTTTCTCCAGATGTTAATGGAAGGTGCAATCATAATCCTTTATTAATTCCAACCATATCCTCTATCTCATGTTCAATTCATTCTGAGTAAATATATACATCAAACTTTTTTGATCAGTATATATTTCACACATTACTCCATACAAATGATGCCTCCAAATTATTAAATAAAAAACAACAGCAGCTAATTCCAAATCATGTGTAGGGTAATTTAACTCATGAGGTTTCAACTGATGTAAAGCATAATCAATTACCTGATCATTCTTCATTAGGACACAACCAAGTCCTTTCAATGATGCATCACTATAGATACAAACTCACCATTTTAGGATGGAGGTTCCAAAACTGGAGCATTCACCAATCTTATTTTCAATTCCCAAAAACAACTATCATATTCTTTTGTCCAGATGAACTTCATACCTTTTCGAGTTAACGTAGTCATTGGACTTGATAATCATGCAAACATTTCAAAAAACCTCCAGTAATAACCTTCCAAACCAATAAAACTACGTATCTCGGTTATATTTGTGGGTCTTGGCCATTCTTCAACAACTTTTGATTTAGTAGGATCAATAGTTATGCCATTTTAGAGACAATTTGACCAAGGAAACAAATTTTTTCTAATCAAAATTCACATTTTATAAATTTCCCATAATGTTTCTTTTTTTAAGGTTTTCATGACAACCCTTAAATGACATCCATGTTCCTCATTACTTTTGGAATAAACCAAAATATCACCAGTAAACACAACCATCATTTATCACCTAAATCAACTGAGCCATCACTGCAGTAAACTGTTCAATTCTGATTCTAACCATCTAAGGATGCTAATTTGGAAGGTCATTTACCTCTGTATGACTTCAAATCACAACTTCCCTGTTTCCTCTACAAAAACCCATTCTGAACACAAAAATATAATATGTGAAGTAACATGGTAACCTGTAAATGTTATATCATTTCAATGTTAAAATAAATTAATTTATGGACATCTATTTAACAATACATTAACTCCTAAAGTTATCTAAACCATCCTCCAATACCAACTATAAGGACCCAACCATAAACCGTACATAATATTGAATTAAATGAATAATTTTCATTGAGGATCTTTTTAGGTTTAGTGTTTTAGAGTATTAGGACCTAAATATTACATCTCAAAATATTACAAATTAAACACTTCTACCTAGTATCCATTTCGTTACAAAATATAAACTCTTGAAAAAATAGGTAATGTCTAGTTCCATGTTTACGTAAACATTAATTTTCCATTATCCCATCCTTGAACCTATTCCACATTATTTCTTGTGAAAAACATTTCAAAAACTTGGGATGAGCATAAAAATATCAGTAAGGGATACACAAAGAAGGAAAGCTATTATTTTTTCAAAACAACATTTAAAATATTAATACTTTAACATAGGTAATAATTTTCACCTTTATTAATTAGTAAATACACTTTTCTGAATAAAATATCATTACATACCCAATTGTAACCAAACGATTACCATAAAACCCATATAAAGATTACATAACATATAAAGGTAACTTGGTACATAAACATTCATAAAAGGAATAACCATACGATCGACTTCCACACATATCACTAAATGGAATTTCCATATGGCCGACTTCCATACCAAATGCATTTGAGGTTATAACGTAACCACCCATCATGGTATTCACGGAACCACCGGTCATTTGGTTTATCACGTAACCACCCATCAAATGTCCAGTACCATTATAAAATCATAACTCAAAAAACAATTATAAAGGAAAGAAAACATTTCCACATTTAAATAAAAATATATCACTTAAATATATTGAAATAAAAAATACATTATCAAAACCCTTTTCAATACAAAAATATGTAAAAGAGTGTATTCTATTTATTTATTTTTAAAAACATTATGGCTTGTTGAGGAAGCCAAAGATCAAATAATACTCATGGTGGAAGAAAAGGTTGTTTTCACCACGTATGTTAAAAGAAACATTATTTTTGTCATTTAGAAAAACACTTTGTAGAAAAATATTCCCATTAAAAATTCAAGGGTGTTTAGACAACGTACATAATAAAGTCAGGTATTAAAACAACATACGCCTCAATGAAAGGAGATTGAGACGAAGTCCCTTACCTCATGTCTGAGTTAACTCGATCATTCATTAATAACCTGAATAATAAACTAAAGTTAATTTCTACTTGCTTAAGATACTTTTTCAAGTTTATTATGATTTTTATATCACTTATTACCATGTTATAATCATTATGTAATCATTTAAGTTAATAATGTTCATTTTCTCAATATTTGGTACTTGAGTAAAAAATGAAAACCTTATATTACATGTTGTCAATGTGGTGAATAGTCCATTATATCTAGAATGGTATTCATTATTTAGATATCATATATATAATATATATCCAGTATATACATGTATTTATAATTGTACATAACATTTAGAGTTAAGAAATGAAATGCACCGTTCATGGAGATCGGAAGCCATTCATACGCATGAACACTACTTTCATTTCTATTTCTTTTTTTAAATGAAATAAAACATAATGATACATAGGTATATTATAATTCAATTATATTATTATATATTATATTGTTAAATACGTCCTTTATAAATCCCACATAAGGAATTAACGAATCAAATCACTTTGAGGGGGAGGTAGTCCGCACTTTCTCAAATGAGATTATTGTATTTAACCACTATGGAAACCATAAAGGAGTGCTATAAATGGGAAGTAAAAAATAATAAAGAAATCATAAATTTAATATATATCATATATAAATATATCTCCATCATAATGGAAACCATGAGATGTGTTAATATGTAATTGAACAATCATCATATCTGGAGGCCTTAGTTTTCCATCCACAGAAACATTATGTTCTTCATCCATTAGATAGAGTTCTGTGTAAATGTAGTTCGAATACTTCTCATATAAACATCCTAGTATACTGAGTATACTTTGTTTTACAAAATAAAGTAATAAAAAGTGTTTAGGGGTTGGAGAAGTAAAATAAAAGAAAACAATTTAAGAGAAACGGTTACCATTAATTTGGGTAACTCCCTTTGTTTTGAACCAAAGGACTTCTTGAAGTGTCTTATGTCGAAGGTAAGGATTGTAGAGGGAGGAGATTGATATAGGGAGATTAATGTTTCAGAGTTTGGATGAGAATAATGGCATGGGAGGTGTGTGTAATTTGATAGAAGTGGTCTCCTATTATAAAGGGGATGAGGGGCTCTTTTGAAATGTGTGAAAATATTATTTTATTATTAACATATCTTCGGTTTCAAAAGGTAAAAAAATAATTAAAGATAAATATATAATGACTCATGTTCAAAATAAAATCATAGAATCAGAATTGGACATGTTTTGGATAATAATTTAATCATCATAACATTATTTATTTTAATAATTTATTAATGAGGAAAATAATGCATCATTATTGTGTCATGAATAATTTAATTTATTCGATGTCTAAAAATTATAAACAAAACAATATCATGTATGAAATATATTTATAATTCCAATTGATATTTATAGGAAAAATATAATTTATATAACCCCTTATAATTAATAATGTTCTAAATGATATTTGCTTTTGTCATATTTTCCTTTACTTAATGTTAATTAATCTAAATTGTCATTATCACTCCCATGTTTCTCAATGGGGTCCCAAAATCGACCCAAAGATGCCCATTGTCGTAAATGACTCAACCAATATGGTTTGGAAATGTTTTATGGTAATTTTGAATTATTATAATATTATTTTTACCTTGAAATACCCTATTTACCTTTAACTACAGTAAATAAAAATCAAAAGTTACAATTCACCAAAAATTATTTCAATCTTATTGAAAAACATTTTACTTATTGAAAAAAAACCATTTATTTTTGAATTTAAAAATTCATTTCACAAATGTGGTAAAATTTCATTTAAATGAAATAGTTATTTTTTTAAGTTCCATTAAGTGGTTTCACTATTCATCAAAAATTTATGTTTTTCAAAAAAATACCAAAAATTCAGCCTAAGCATTATTTGATTTTCAGAATTCAAAATTGATGTCTATGTTTCCAATTTCAAAACATAAAAGTGGAATTAATTAATTTAAAAACCAATTCTCATTGTTAAAATAAATAGCGTGTTTTTAATAAACAATAACTATCAAAATATTGATACTTGTTTATGTCCAATTTTTTCAAAGTGAAATTAATTCCAATGTCAAACATCAGATTAAGTTGTAAAAATATATTTTAATTTCACTTTTAAACAAACTAAAAATATATTCTAACTATTCAAATAAATTAGATTAAAAGGCACTTTTTAATTAAAATTCAATATTGTTCACTATTCATTAAAAAATGAACTTTAACAGAAAAATACCAAAAAAATTACCCAAATTAAAAATTGATGTCCCCATTATAAAGTAGAATTTTATTTTGTCAATTAGAATGTATTAAGGGGACAAAAACTATATTTAAATTGGGTTTTCCATTAAAAGGTGATAAATCGGCCTTTTAATGTAAATTATGCTTAAAATTATATTCATTCACATTTTAAGCCTCTAACTTTTTATTGGATAATGTAAATATATTTAACAATAATGTATAATAATATTTTTGTTATTTTTGTTCTTTCAGTCCAATACAACGGCTAGTAGTTAACTACCGTTTAAAATAATAATGTTATTTTATTATTGTGCAACGCATGATTCCTAAAAAACTTCTTGTTGCATATTGGGTAAGCTATCGAACATAGAAACCCCTTTAAAGTCAAATTATTATTTAATTCACAAATATTAATAAATATGAAATATGTCTTATTCTTCATTTACCTGGGATGTTACATGATCTACGAAAAGTGAATCATTCCTTCTATTTCGTGAAGAAGAACCCACCCCTCTTTCAAGGTGATTCAAAATAGAAAAAGAAGAGGTGTGGATGAATAAGAAAAATCATTTATATGATTTTCATTGAACACCAGCAGATATAAACGTCATGTTGGTGACATATTCACCATATGATCTCACATATCAGTGGTGGATCTAGCTTTTTAGGATAAATTATACTATGACGTTGGTTGGGGGGATTTTTATGAATTGTTCGACAAATAATTATATCCTATAAAATTCATAATTCATATAATGAATAACTTCTTCATATTGAAATAGTAAAATACTTCTATCATAGTGACAAAATATATATTCATGAATTTAGGGAGTTTTTCACCTGATGTTTCTTCTATTACATCCATGAAGGATTAAATTTTTTAATCGAGTTTGAAATATGAGATTATCTCAATAAATTTCATGCTCTATTGAATGATTATAATGATTTGGTAAATAGAGTGAGCGTGGTTGAAAGGAAATATCAAGAGCCATGGGAGGAGGAATCATGTTGAAACCTCTGAGAAATAGTGGGGAATCTAATGCTAGAAGCAAGTGGATGAGGGACAACTAATTCCAAGGCAATGGTATGGTTAAAAATTAGACGACACGATATGTAAATCTTATTCTAAAACAATAGAACCAATATCTTTGTTTAAAATATCTTTCTTCCGAACACATGCAGTGAAATTGTACAACACCACCTAGAGAATTCCATAATTTAAATCATATGGGGAATCTTTAGCACTATTATCACAGTGATCATTTGTCTAATGTTTAATACACAAGTCACATGTTGTAGTAGTTGTATTCTTCTTATGGATGAGTGATGTAGAATCAATATCATTAATAGAATTAATTTAGACATGGTGATTCCAATAATATAATTACTTATAAATAAAGGAAATCTTAATAGAGCAATAGGGAACAATTTGAAGTTAGCAAGATATTATATGGAGATAAGAAGCTCTTTGTAGATGATCAGTCTGGACCATCTAAGCTATGAGGTATGATTATTTTAAATTATACCATCATCCATGATTTTTCTGATATGGGTGCATCACATTACATTAATACTTCTCATGAAGTTGATTTAATTAGTTAATTTTTTTAAATCATTCATTCTATGTTAATAATATAATATCATATTGGCCGAAAAGAATAAGAAGTTTTTTTCTATAAACTATGTACTATAACTATGTTTAGTGTTGAGATGAAATGATATTTCTATATTAATAAAATGGATGTATATGTTATAATCTTTGGTTTGAATTGGTTGAAAATGTTCAAGGCTAATAATGACAATTATACCATAAAAAAATTTAAAAATAAAGATGGTGTTGAGAATCTCTTTCAGGGAGACTAAAATGTAATAGTAGGTGAAATGAGAAATTTCCCACCAGATATTGGAATGATATCATACTAGTTTTAAACATTAAATTTTGAATTGATTGAAGGGATCAATAATAAACATTTCCTTTTAGTGTTTTTTAGTTTCTAGATATGTTTACAAAAAATTTCATAGGGCCTCTACCTATAAGAGAAGTTGATTTTTGGATTGAAGTCTTTTTGGGGACCAATAATATTTCCCATCCATATTATCTGATCTTACCAAAATAATTAATTGAATTTGAAATCTAGTTTAATAGTTGGATATAGAAGCTTACATTTGGTTGATCACATCCCTTTGTGAAGCACCAGTCATGTTAGTCAAAATTGATAATGGAAATGATCTGTTCTATGTGGGTTAGTGTAATACTAACCAATTTACAATAAATAACTAGTATACTATTCCACATATTGAAAGTCGTTTCAATAAATTGGGGTGATATTAGTGGTTCTCTAAGATTAAAGTTTTCTCAGTATATCACCATTTGTAGGTTCAGAGGGAGTATATACCCAAGATAGATTTCAAGATAAGATATGACCATTATGAGTACGTATTAATTCCTTTCTGTATTAATAACTCAATTTATGTGTTTTTGGAATAGATTAATTGGATATTTATGCGATATCTATATTCCTTTGTGGTTGTGTGCGTTGATGAAATAGTTTTCAATTCAAGGAAACGTTCTGAATAAGAAAAACACTTATTAAGATCATTAGCTATCTAAAGGGATCATCAATCTCATGAAAGACTATTAAAGTGTAATTTTTGGATACAAGAAGCACATTGCATTGGAAATTTAATCTCTAAATAATTTTTTTATTAGGATCCCTAAAATTTACAAGTTGATAACTCTTCTAAACCCTCAATGAATTTCTTTGATATACAATGTTTCATTAGTTTATCTTTTTATTATTAACATTTTTTATGATTTATCAGGGATATATTCACCTTTTATTGGATTGAAATAGAATAATATTTCATTTCATAATAATGAATAATTTAATAAGTATTTTCAAGAGAATAATGATTCCTCACATCAGCACAAATTTTAATTTTTCTAGAATCAGGAATCGGCCACCAAGTGTATTATGACTCCTTTGGAATAGGTTTGGGATATGTTCTTATATATGGATATCATGTTTTCTTTTAGGGGTAAAAAATATTATGGTTTCATGAAAAGAACTACCCCACACACGTTTTTTATTTATTAGTCATAGTACATGCCATAAATAATTGGTGCATTACCACGTCGATGATAAATTTAATGTGTTTAAAGATCGTATAAGATTAGATCATAATTTCCAATTATGTGATTTTAATCTGAGAAAAACAATATGGATGAATGATCACTAAATATTTGAATTCAAAAATATTTATACAATGATAAAAATAAAAATATGGTGTAAGAATCATTAATTATAATTTTGTATACTCAGATGGAAAATAACCATTAGACCAACAATAGTTGATGACAATCATAGTCGACATGCACTTTGAATTTGAATACTAGGGATAGGATTCTATTTTTTTTGTTTTTCTGTTCCCAATTTGGGGGAGATGGTTAAAGAGGAACAAACATCTAATGCTGAATGTGTTATGATAAGAAAAACAATAAATCATGGGGATACCATTGCAGGTTTTAAGGTTGATGATAGTATAGTTTTGGGGTTCAATAATTTGATTGTTGTACCTATAGCTTGTCAAAAAATCATCTTCATGATTACCACAATTAATGATGGGATCTTATCATAGAATATAGAAGATGTATAAGGTATTTAATTCCCATTTTTGGTGGGTAGGTATGAAATGGATGGTTGTTGTGTTTGTGATATGTTTGTTAACTTGTCAGCAGGTTAAGGAAAAGCATCAATGACCAGTAGGTATATAATGACCAAATATTTTATTAATTAAAATTACTCAAGATCTAATTAAACATATTACTATGTAAAATTGTTATATATCATATTCACTTGTTTGGTTTTATTTTTGGGTATTTCAAAATATTGGTAAATACTATTATTGTTCCTAATATAGCCTTTGAAGAGTGATCCCATAAATAGTATAAATATAGGGCACTAACAAATCCAATTTACCAAGATAGAGGAAGTGATGGCCTCATTGCATAGAATTTATCTATACAAAGCCCATTTTTTGAAGCTCGTAAAGGAGGAGGAATATTTGGGCTTCCCTCTTTATTATGCACATGATGAACTTTAATACGTTAAGCTTGAACGGAACTGCCTATGGGAGAAGAAAATGTTAATAGAGATTAACTCTTAAGAAATGATATCTGAGCCACCACAATAGTATATCACCATCGCACACCTTACCCATATGTCGTATTAATGTTTAATAAGGGGTTATGTAACCAAACCCAAGCTCAATTATTATGTTCATTAGTTTTTATAGAATAAATAATATACATTTATTTAGTATTGTTAAATTGAAAATGGCTTTTAAAACCCAAATAGTATTTTTAGTTAATATTCAATTAAGAAAGATATTTTGATGAATTAATAGGTTTTTCTCATGATATATCAATTTAATCGAGGGTTTAATAATTCTAATTCAATATAAATGAGGGTTTACTCATGACTCAGGTTCAATGATCCTTGGATCTTTCTAATATCATGTTAAATGTTGTTGCAACATTTCCATGTTATGATAATCATGTTATATCATGCCTTTATGTTCATTTTTATCATGTGAACCATCGATATGACTATTTCCTACCATGTACTATATTTTTCATGTTATTTCTTGTTTAATCCCTTATGGTCTTTATATCTACTGCTTTTCTTATGTATTTTCTAAGTTTATCCCATGAAATTCTATTTACGATGGAATGTTGTGGACTTGTAAAAAAAATTCAATAATGATATTTTGTATTATGTTCTAATTTGTTATGTAAAATCCTTAATTTTACCAAGAAACTAGACCTCTCGATCCTTAGTGTTTTCATAATTTCATGTTTGTGTAATAAATCATTTTTATGTTTGTAATAAAGATCAGTGTTGGTATAAATAATATTGCAGTATTTACCTATTCCAATAGGGAAATGGGAGAAGTGGTGTGGACACATAATGTCCTAGTTTTGATTGTTCCAGACAGAGATATGAGCCTTAACTATCATTTAAGAAAATCCTTGTATAATTTTCATTTAGACTCAGTTGATAGTGAGAATGGTATATCATACAATGATGGATGGAAAATATGATATGATGATACAAACATTTTATTACTTGTTATGTGCTCCTGTATTGTATATTGGTTGTTCAGGGGAAGAGAACACGTCATTAGTGGGGTTATCATGTTTCATAATTTAACAGGCCTTAAAATATATTTATCCTTCTGAAGAATTGTATTTTTTCCTTTAAATTATCCATTTTGTTAGTGGAAATGGGAGAGTCTTCACTGATTGGGACATGACTTGTCCTAGAAAAAACGAAGAATATTAAACCGATAAGAAAGCATATCAATAAGGTAAAGATTCATCATAAGTCCTATGAAGATCCAAATCAAGGAATATTAACATTCATGATGAGTGATCCCATGTTCCTGAGGATCTCTAGAAGTCTTGGACACTGACATTTTAGAAAACAAGTAAACTTATCAACTAGATACATATTCTCGTTTGAGATACTTGAATGAATTGGTGAGGTGGAATATTGGTTTTCATTTCTACTATAGTTCAATGTCGTTTACAATGAGTTTCAGTTAAATTAGTTGAGAATGAATTATCCAGATCCTAACAATGTGATTATATAGGTTCATGATGATATAGATTTTTTTTATTCATTAGTTAACATGCTCGTGCTGATTGTGGATAGGTTCAATAAACTGTTTCATGAAAAAACTATAGATCAACTGAGTGTTTTTTGGAAATATGGTCAAATTATGGGAGGGACTTGTTAATTGTAGAAGAAAATAAAATAAATTTGGCTAGATCTATTTTAGGGTAATGAGGGTTTTCTACAATTTATGTTTGGAAAGACAAATTGTGGAGAGAATGTAGCACCCCTATTTTCATGTAAGTAACCATTTATTTATGCCTTTTAAGTATATAATGTGTTTGGGGGATGTTTTAAAGGGATTATAAGAATTTTTTGATGTTTTGGGGATATTATAAGAGTTAAAAATAGGTTCATGGTTTTTGGAAACCATGAAAAACATACCCAAGAACCTGAATTATGGGATAAAGGCTATGGAGAAGGCACACGTACAGGCGTACGATTTTTCCAAACCCTGTGGCCACCAAGGAAACACCATATATAGTGGGACATAGATAATCCTAATGCTTGGATAATGATTTTTCTAACCATGTCATCAAACCATGCATGGTCCCCGTTATGACTACCTATGGCACATAGTTAGCATATAGTTTGTCTAACCGTGTGACTAAACATACATCGTTTCAAAGAATGATCCAAAAATTATGGATCAATTTATTTATTATTAAATAACTAATAGATTATTTTTAAAAAATGGCATAAAATAAATTCTTCTTTCTCCCAAAGGTATAATAGGATTCTCCTGCCAATATAGAGGTGCTCTTAAGGATTTTATTGGTACGTTAAAGCTGAATTCTTCAAGCAAGTCAATATTTAATGCACTTTTTATTATTTTTTCCTTCAGTCTACTTATCTCACTCTCTAGTTTATTTGAACTACTCCCAAAATTGATATATAAAATGTGGTAATTTCAATTATGTTTAGATACAGACTCATTTATGTTTTGGGGGAGATATCAAAGGCGGGTTTTTGGAATTTCATCCAAGTTTAATGAACTTTTATCTTCCATTCATTTTTTTGTAATAAATATTAAGGTAGACAGATTAACTATTGACATAACATATTTGAACATGAATGTTTTAAAAAAATGATTATTTTGATAAAAATTGGCTTGGAAATTGTTTTGAATTGCTTTTTTAAACCCCACTTTGGTGAAAGATTATAATATTTGTGAAATTTGGTGTTTTTGAGGAATATAAATATGTTAACACGGTTTTAAAATTATAGTTTTAGAATTATTGTTTATTTATTGAATGAAATCTATTTTCAATAAAATGTTGGTTTTATTGAAGTGGTTTGTTTCAATGGTTTAATAAATTTAATGTTTCATTTAAATGGTTGAAAAAGTTGTTTTGGAATTGGATTTTGGAATAATGGTTATTTTTGATCATGTGAATTCAGAACAAATAAGGTTATGAATTAACCAATATTATTAGTAGGATGGATTAGGGTTAGGACATTACTTCATCAAAATGGTTCATTATGTGATGTATTACTATAAGGATGACTCACCGCTGGTGGGTATTTCAAGGTCCACATTTTAATGCTTGGATGGATGTAGGGATATATTTGAATAAAAATGTTTTTCCAAAACGAAACTTGTGAGATGAATTTAATGTGTTGGTTTGTTTATTTCCATGAAAAAATAAATTTTGTAGGAAAACAATTCGATATGGGAGTTGATTTATATTCTGTTATGAAAATTTTTAATGTGTACATAAATTTTATTTCTTATAAATGTGCTAACAGGTTCTATCGTAGTGGTGGGAGTAGGGAATTCATTTGGGGAACAAATACCGCATTTCAATACACAATAATTTTTGGAACAATACTTCTTTTATAGATATTTTTATTTAGGATACATGAAATAGTATAGAATCACACTTCTCTAGTGGTTTATAGATAAACATGGGATTTTATATGGAGTAAATCATGGTGAATGGTTTGAGCAGAGTTTGGTTTTGGTGTATTTGTGATTTATTGGATATATCTTTCATTACTAACTTTTCTATTATAGTCTTTAGATGTGGTAAGCTTCTGTAGTTTAATTCTGACAACTATGTTATATCCTTGAGTTTTTTTACATTATTTTCATACATCATGTATTGATTATTTGGTTATGGTATGTTTATTTGGGTTGTTTTATATTGAAATGGGAATTCATTCCCCGTTAATTAATAAATCATTGGAATTTATTTCTATCCTTTGGAATCATGGGGATGTCTCTTAAGTCCATGTAATATCCTCCCACATTATCAAATCAAATAAGTGTTGTGGGATGTAATAGATGTTATATTATTTTAATATTTTTTGGCTTAAAAAAATAATTTCATTTGGTTGATGAGGTTCACTATAAAAAAGAACAAATTGATTTTCATTGCCCATATAATTCAACTCTTTCTTATTTAATAGTATAAAGCATTAAAAATTTAATGTCATTCATTTGAATATGATAACTAAAAATTGACTATGATAACTGAATGCGATTTTATAAATATACATTCTATATTATACAAAAATTTTATGTGTATATGCTCCAATATTTTTACTATTCATGTCTTTATCCAGATTAATAGAATGAAACATTATGAAATTAATATTCTAAGTATGGAATATCTTATCCTCCTATAGAGGTCATAGATTCAAAACATCAAATTATTTGATATTTTAGCTTGATTATCAACATTTATTATATAGATACAAATATATAAGGTTTTAATTCTATCATAAAAAAATAAAAACACGTCAACAATATGAATAATAGTGTATACCTACATGATTGGTAAACTATTCTACAATCTCCATATAAACTTATTTTTGTTAAATCCTTCTAATTTTGAGAATTACTCCTTAGTTACCTCATTTTTTGAAAAATCAAATCTCAAATAAATGGATCTATAACAAGACTATTGAGTAGATCATATATAGGTTCATGAATATACAACAATTTAGTTAGTAATTTTTTTAACCCTTTCCAATTGGCTTTCCAATTGTTGGAAATACCATAAACTTGTTTTTAGAATGAAAATTAGTTGGTATCTTGTGAATATATACAATATAATCATATGTAGTTTCAATCCAATATAAATAACCAGATTAAAATGTTTATGCACACTATGGCCATGTAAGCTTTAGAAATAGAACGTTCTAATTGAACTTTATTATTCACATTGGATTGAAAATTTCATAAATACCATATCCAACAAAAAGGAAGCATATTGGCTATAATTATTCATTGATTTGATAAATTTGATTCCATGAATAATAATAAAATATTTTCAATATTAACATCTATTGGATACATCCATCCCGACTGTACCGGTCCACCAATATTAGCTTATCCATCCAAATGAACAATCTAATGAATCATGAAAATGTATATCGAAAGGGTAAATTACATATGCAAAAAAAGGAATTGTAGAAAAAATCTTATGTTTATCAAGATTAGTGGGATTTAGAATTTTCCCATAATTCTCTCTATAAATGGTGCACAATTCAACTTTGAATACAATTAAAATTTTAGGTAATGTATATTGATAGGCCAATGAAAACAACTGCTCCATCAGAATATGTGTGTCATGAATATTCAATCCATTTAATATTTGGTGTTTTAATTCAACACCCCTCAATATATTACTTGAATATCCATCTTACACACTTTCATTCCTTAATTATGAAATGAATATATATTTATCATGATTTTTTATTTTAAAAATATATATAGTATACATTCCATTCCCATTTTCTACCAAACCATGCTTTACATTAATTGATTTATATTCCTTACATGAATTAAGGTGATCCTTATATTTACCTTACTCATTAAGAAATTTTTATATTACATTTTCATAAATGTTCTTCTCAATATGCATTATGGAATAAATTTGATGCATCAAATTAAACACCTAATAATAGAGTTTGAAATATCCACTCATCTTCTGCCACAATTGTGTTCTAGATGATTCATATATTGCACCTCATAATATTTTCCCCCATTATTTAATATGATTACGTTTTTATATTCTATAGTGACACTCATTAGTTATCCCACGATTTTCGATCCAAATAACACATTCAATGGCTATACCAATTCAGTATTCTCATTGAATTGTGACTTGTTAAAAATTAATTCATGAAAAGACTCATGAATTTATGATGAAAAATAAAACTTAATTTTCTACAATAAGTTAATCATTGAGGCTCAAAAAACTAAAAATGGACTTGCCAAAATAGTATGAGTGCTCCAATGAGATTGTTTGCTAGTCTAGGAAAGTCACTAATTTTCCACATTAAAACAACAAGATTTTGTATATTTTTCAAATTTAATCATTTGATTTTACACACCATAATTCCATAATTCTAAATATTAATTGATTATAGGTTGAAGGTATGAATTTACGACATTTGTAGGCATTTTAATTCCCTGAATAATCATAGAAATAATAAAAGATGTTTTTTTATTCCACATCCATAGAGTTAGATTATAGGGGATCAAGGAATATTGAAAAATGCCATAATTAGAACATAAACATCCAAAAGGGAATAAAACATTATAAGCCTATCCAAAATGTAAATTTCCCGAATCTGAAGAAATATATGGATATAAATAATCAATAGCCTTCCAAGATGCCAAATATTTTTGATGTCCCATAATGAAATTTTAGTTACTATCATGAGAATGACACATCATGTTGAATGAAGTCTTAGACCACTTGAATAATATTTTCAATGAAGGTATAAAAAAAATACAATTCCATTGTTGGATTTTTATTCATCTGTTTCCACCTATTGTTAGAATGGTTTATACTTTAATTTTTGTTAATTTAATTCCATCTTATTTTATGAAATGTCATGAAATCCTCGTTATATGAATTTTCTTTCTAGTATAAAATACTTTTAATTTTATTATATTTAAATTTTTATATAATAAATTTATTAAAAAAAATCTTTGTCTCATAAAATGATTTAGAGATAATAGTTTCACAGAAGGCATCCTGAAGAAACTATAAAAATATGATTTTGTTACAAATTACCAAAAGAAACATGATATATTATAGGTTATGTAGAAAAGAAAGCATCAAATAATTAGAATAACCTTCAAAAAAATATTGTTGGCCATCATCAAAAAATTAATAAAATACATTGTTTCATTGTAATTCCACGAATGAATAAATAATTTGGGTTCAAATTATGGTTTTATTGAGCTACTAAAATTTTGTAAATTGTATTTTTAAAATTCAATTACTTCATTTTTCATGTTTCTAAACAAATTCTCCACATGTGGGTCACATTATTTTCCATTGATAGGAAATTCATTGTTTAGAAATTCCATAACATTTGATTCACCATTCCAAATATACCATGAATATTGATTTTGAATGTCATTCAATGTCGAGTGATCATATAGTTCATTTAAATTTGGTTGTTTCTTGAATTTAAGATTAGGGAACAAACATTTAATTCTACCATACACAAATTGGTTTGAAATTACATAATCTAAAAATTCATCCAAGACATTAGAATATAGAGGTGTGTTTATATCTAAATTAATCCAATATTTATCCAATGATATTTTATTTTCACACTTCTCCCTATAAATATAGATAGAAATATATAAATGGTCAATAAAACAATTACAGTAAATTTTTATTATTACATAACATAGTCAATGACCATGGTAGGGTATTGTTTCCACCAAACATATATTCGGAATGAAATAATTCAATTCAAAATGAAAATATAATAAAAATTGAATTAATATTACCCCCTGTAATAAGTGGGTCAGATGTCATGGAAGGAGGTCACTGAGACAATGGTATGGAAATAGATAGTGTGTAGGATGGAGTTACGATACCAGCAATATATTATTTGGATAGAATATATGAAAATTTAGGAGGGTTTAATGAGTACAACATAGTGGGATAGAGGTTAGAGGTCAAAAAATATTGTGGGTTGTGCTCTCAAGGAAATAGGTAATATAAGAGCCTCTAGAGAAGACACATGGGGATAGTAACATGGTCAATGTTGAGAGATTGATGGTGGGGGGCTGGTAGGAGTATGTGATCATTGAAGAGGGAGGGGGTCAAAAGTAAGGTGTTGACATTGAGGGAGATTAGTATCAAGTGGTCGGCATCGAGGGAGGGGATTCACCATTGTGGAAGGGGGATTTGTCGATCAAAATTCTTGTGGGTCGTTGTAATGACCCAAAAATTTATCATTGAAATTTATTCTTGATATAATTAAATGTATTATTATGTAAAATGGTTATATAACCAATGAATTTCCATGATTTTATGTTTTTGAATTTCAAAATTTCATTATAAATTGTAACCAATTTTAATATAGTTGTTGAAAAGTGATCACATGATTAGTATAAATATAGGGCTTTGAAAAACCTAATTTACTCAAACAGAGGAATCAATGGACTCACCTACTATAATTACTCCATTATAAGGCCATTTGTCAAAGCTCGAAAAGGAGGTGGCATTATTGGGCTTCATTCCATACCAATCCCAAGCTGAGCTTCAACATGTTAAGCATGAACTAAACCAAATACATGATAATTGGAAGGTAATTTTAATTACCTCATGAGGGATGTTATCTGAGCCACCCAAGGGTATGTCACCATCTCCCACCTTACCCATAGGTATTATGTGGGTGTTATAAAGGGTTATGTAACACGAACCTTGCACTATTGTTGTGAGCATTATTTTTGTATAGAATAAATAATATACATTCATTATTATATTTTTACTTCGTATATGGTATTTAAAACAGTAATTGTATTTGTGGTTAATATTAAATTATGAAATATTTTTTGATGGATTAATGAATTTTTTTAATTAAATAATATTGTGATAAGATATTATTATAAATTTAAATTGTATTAAATATTAAAGATCATTTATTTTTATGAATACAATTGTAATATTTATTACGGTTTGAATTATTTTTTGTAAAAAACAATAAATTATCAATAAATATCAGATATTATTTTAAAAGTAGAAAATCACATATTTAAAAAAAATTAGTTAAAAGTAATGTTATTTTTGGAATCAGGATGTCAAAATCATCAAATGGTTATTTTTCATATTTTTTTAGCCACTCTAATATTTGGGAAAAAATAAATATTGAAAAAATAATAATATGTTTTATGACATCATAATGACCCAATACGGATGTAATAAAATATTATAAAAGGTGTATTTAGCCAGTATATTTTTTACCATTAAAATATTTATTTTATTTTTGTTTTATTTTTTTACAATGCCTTCGTGGACCCTTCGTGACTCATAGATCAATTTGACATTTTAAAATGACTTCTTCTAGAGTCTGACTCACCACCAAATAAGAAAGCCTTAAATTTGACTATTTTTGGACATTGGCATTATAAAATAATGTTTTCTACTCCCCTTGGAATAAATCCATGATTAAATGCACATTGTTGGTTTGTGGTTTTTTTTATTTTAATGTGTGGTGTCAAAAACAAAAACAATAATGAATTCCTTCTCCTTCTCTATATAAACCAACTCAATCTACCATTCCTCTTCAATAAATCCATTTCAAGCTCTAACAACCTCTAAAATCCTATTTCTAGAATCCACCCAAGGTGCACCATGCTCCCATGAATCCACCCTCAAGACTCTCTCAATCCTTTGGGATCACACGTCCATGTAATGGATTTCTTCCTTTATCCTTTTTGTCAAAATTTATTTATGTTTTCATACCAAATTATTTTTACTGAAAAATGTTGGGGTATAATTTCACACCTCCCTCGTACTTCCCTCATTATGTATGAATGATGAAATATCAATTTCTCTTTAATTAACTCCTTCTATGTACACTTGCTTCCATGTCAAAATTTGGTAAGGAATTTATCTCTTCTCATTTACAATCATGAAATTATTTTATATTATGCATATAAATTCCATTACATATTTTGGGATATTACGTTACATTACCCCCTTACTATCAATTTTATTAATAGATGATGAGATACTAATTTCTCTCTATGAAACCCATTTTATGATTTCTATTTGATGTTGTTATGCTATTGATGTTAAACCCAAATTTCCCATGCCCAAATCATCGTGCATGTTAATACCATACCCATTTCACTGTTAAGGGTATTCAACATTATACACATGTAAATTTTTCTTGAATACATGAATTTATGTATTCCACTACTCTAATTCATGTAATAAATTATGATGATTAATGAAAATGTGTTGTGTGATCATTGTGGAACACTTGTACATTAAATTAAATGATTTAGAGTGTGTGCCCGGATAGAACTCAAATGCATAGGATAAATATTTGACTCATGGTACATCAATATGAATGAAGTTTTACTAATTCCATTTCAATTTCAATGAGGGTTTAATCATGCTTCATGTGCCATGAGCCTTGGATCTTGCTAATATCATGTTAAATGTTGTTTCAACATTTCTATGTTTTGATAATCATGACATATCATGCCTTTATGTTCATGTTTATCTTGTGCTACATTGGTATACCTATTCCATATAATGTACTTTATTCTTCATGTTATTCCTTTGTTAATACCTTATGGTATTTATATCTAACCTTTTTCTTGTGTATGTCCTGAGGTTATCCCCTGCGATGATTTGTACAAAGAATATTGTGGTCATGTAAAAGAATTTTTCAATAATCATATTTTGTATTATGTTTTAATTTGTTATACAATATCCTTAATTTTACCATGAAACTAGATCTATCGATCTTCATAGTTTTCTTAATTTCATGTTTTTGTAATAAATCATGATTATGGTTGTAATAAAGAGCATTTTTTATAAGGAATGTTGCAGTATTTACCGATTTCAATGGGGAAATGGGAGAAAATAAATATGGATTTTTTAATAGGTCTCCCAATAACTGTTGTGAAAAATTATTCAAAATTTGTGATAGTTGATTGGGACACAATGTCGAATCATTTAATACATATTTGTGAATATTTTAAGGTGGATGACTTGTCAAAATTTATATATTTGAGAAGTGTTGTAGAGACATAATGTACTAGTTAAGATTGTTCCCAACAGAGATATGCGCCTTACCAATCATTTCTGAAAATACTTGTATAATTTTCATTGGGACTCAGTTGACAATGAGAATGGTATATCATCCATTGATGGATGGAAAATAATAAATGATGATACAAACAT
This sequence comes from Viscum album, assembly GCA_963277665.1. Taxonomy (NCBI): domain Eukaryota; kingdom Viridiplantae; phylum Streptophyta; class Magnoliopsida; order Santalales; family Viscaceae; genus Viscum; species Viscum album. Next base: position 963,699,158 of record OY728156.1, read on the forward strand.
GTTAGTACTTGTTATGGTCTCATGTGTTTTATATTTTTGGGTTAGTGGAAGAGAACATGTCATTAGTGGGGTTATCATGTTACATTATTTATTAGGAATCATTATATTCAGATCCTTCTAAATAATTTTATGGTTTTCATTTAAATTCTCCATTTTTTGGGAGGAAATAGGCGAGACATCGCTGATTGGGATATGACTTGTCCTAGAAATAACGGAGAGTATTAAACTAATAAGGAAACATAAAAAGATGGAAAAGATTCATCATAAATCATATAAAGATTCTCATCAAGGACTATTGCCATTTGTGAGGAGTGATCACATGATCTTGAGGATCTGTCCAAGGCATGGACACTGACATTTTGGGAAACAAGTAATGTTATCACCTAGATACGTATTCCCTTATGAGATACTTAAATGAGTTGGTGAGGTGTAATGTTGGTTTTCATTTCCACCATAGTTAAATGTTGTTCACAACGGGTTTCATGTATATTAGTTGAAAATTAACTAACTTGATCATGACCATGTGATTTTATAAGATCGTGAAGATATAAAGTTTCTTGCTTCATTGGTTCACATGCCAGGGCCGATTGTGGATAGGGTTGAGAATGTGTTTCATGAAATAACTATAGATCAATAGAGAGTTTTCTGGAAACATGATCAAATTAAGGGAGGGACATGTTAATCAGAGATAAAAATAAAATAAATTTGGCCTGATCTATTTTTGGGTAATGATGGTTTTTTAAATTTTGGTTATGGAAAGAAAAATGGTTGAGAGAATGTAGCACCCCCTGTTTCACGTAAGTAAACATTTATTTGTTTTTAAGTATATATTCTATTTGGGAGATGTTTTAAAGGGTTTATAATAAGTATGTGATGTTTTTAGGATATTATAAGAGTCAGCGGTAGGTTCATGGTTTTTGGAAACCATGAAACACATTCACAAGACACTGCATAATGAGAAAAAGGCTATCAAGAAGGCACAGGTGTAGGTATACGATTTTTCCAAACCTTGTGGCCACGAAGGAAAAATCATATATAGTGGGACATAGATAATTTTCATGCAAGGATAATGATTTTTCTGACAATTTCATCAATCCATGCATGGTCCCCCTTATTACTAACTATGTACATAGTTAGCATATAGTTTTTCTAACCGTGTGACTTATCATATATGGTTTAAAATCACGATCCAGACATTGTGGATCAAGGTAAGTATTATGAATTATCCCATAGATTCTTTATCCAAAATAGCCTAAACTAAAGACTCCTTCCTCCAAAAGGTATTATAGGATTATCCCATCAATCTAGAGGTGATTTGAAGGCGTCTATTGGTACGTTAAAGCCTAATTCTTCAAGAATGTCAATATTTATTGTACTTTTTATTGTTTTTCTTCCTTCAGTCTACAAATCTCCCTCTATACATTATTATAACTAATCCCAATTTTTATATATAAAAGTTGTTATTTCCAATTATTTTTTGATACATATTTTTTTATGTTTTGGGGGAGATATAAATGGTGGGTTTTTGGAGTTTCAACCATGTTTTATGAACTTTTTTATTCCATTATTTTTTAGTAATAAATCATAAGGTATATGGCTTCACTATTGAAATCACATATTTGAACATGAATGTTTTTTTAAAATTGATTATTTTTATGGAAATTGGCTTTGAAATTGTTTTGAATTGCTTATTGAAATCGTCATTGGTGTCATTTTATAATTTTTTTTAAATTGGGTGTTTTTGTGGAACGTAAATATGATAACATGGTTTTAAAATTATTGTATTAAAATTGTTGTATTAAAATTATTGTTGGGTTAGTGCATGAAACGTTTTTTCAATAAAATGTTGGTTTTATTGAAGTGGATTTTTTCAATGGTTTAATAAAAGTATGGTTTTATTTAAATGGTTGAGAAAGTTGTTTTGTAATTGGATTTTTGAATAATGGTTGTTTGTGTTCATGTGAATTCCGAAAAAATAAGTTTTTGAATTGACCAATATTATTATTCAGATGGATAAGTGTCAGGACATTCCTTCATAAAAATTATTCATTACGTGATGTATTTATATAAGGATGACTCACCCCTAGCGGGTATTTGTAGGTCCAACTTTTCATGAATGGTTGTATGTGTGGATATATTAGAATAAAAATTTTCTTTCAAAACGGAACTTCTGAGATGAATTTAATGTATTTTTTTGTTTATTTCCATGAAAAAAATAATTTTCATAGGAAAAATATTCGATATGCTATTTTATTTATAATATTTTATGAAATTTTTTAATGTGTTTATAAAAAAGGTTTTTAATAAAAATGCAAACATGTTCTATCATAGTGTTGGGAGTAGGGAATTTATTTGGAGAACAACTACCATATTTCATTACACACCCATTTTTTGGAACATTGGTGATTTTTCAGATATTGTTATTTTGGATACAAGAAATGATATAGTATCACACTTCTCTTGTGGTTCATAGAGAACTTTGGGATTTGTTTTAGAGTTAATAATGGTGAATTGTTTGAGAATAGAGTTTTGTTTTGGTGTATTAGGAATTTATTGAATACATCATTCATTATTAACTTTCCTATTGTAGTCTTTCATTGTGTTTTCCTTCTGTAGTTTGATTCTCATTGCTATGTTATTTCCTTGACTTGTTTTACATTATTTTCAAACATCATGTAGTGGTTATTTGGTTATGGTATGTTTATTTGGGTTTTTTATTTACAAATGGAAAATCATTCTCCGTTAATTAATAAATCATTGGAATTTATTGTTATCCATTGGAATCTTGGGGATGTCTCTTAAGGCCATGTAATATCCCCCACTTTATCAAATGAAAGAAGGGTTGTGGGATGTTAGTGATGTAATATTATTAAAATATTTTTTTGGAAAAAACTATAAATTTTTTTGGTTGATTAGGTTCTATGTAAAAAAGTACTAATTGATTTTCATTTCCCATAGAAGTCATCTCCTTCTTATTTAATAGTAAACAACAATAAAAATGGAATGTTTTTAATAAACCATCATTTCCTATGAGACCAATACAAATGGACAATGTTCTTCATGATCAAATGTATACATCAAGTGAGGAATATTGATAGAATAAAAAAGTAATTAATCATTTATTATACACCTATCAATGTTGATTCACTTTAATTTGAATATGATAACTAAAAATTGACCATGATACCATAATTAGATTTTATAAATAAACATTCCATATTATACTACCTATTTAGGTGTATATACTACAATATTTTCACTGTTCAAGACATTATCATTATTAAATGAATGAAACATTAGCACATTGTCATTCTAGGTATGAAATCTATAATAATTTTAGAGAGGACTTATTGCCAAAAATATCAGATTATATGGTATTTTAGCTCAATCATTGACATTTATTATATAGAAATAATTATATATGGTTTTAATTTTATCATTAAAAAAATAAAAACATGTCAACAATATGAATAAGAGAATATACATACATGATAGGTAAACTACTCAACAATATCCATATTAACCACTTTTTGTTAATTCCTACTCATTTTGAAATTGACTATTTAGTTACGTCTTTTGTGAAAAATAAAATCTCAAATAAATGGATCAATAACAATACTATAGAGTAGAACATATCTAGGTTCATGAAGAAACACCAATTTAGTCAGTACATTTTTTTATCCCTTTCAAATTGGCTTTCCAATTGTTGGAAATAACGTTTACTTCTTTTCAGAATGATAATTAATTGATATATCATCAATATGTACAATAAGAGAAAATATAGTGTCAATCCATTATAAATACCCAGAACAAAAAGGTTATTCACTCTTTGGCTATGTAACCTTTAGAAATAGAACGTTCTAGTTGATCTTTATTCCATATATTGGATTGAAAATGTCATAATTTCCATATCTAACAGAAAGGAGACATATTGGATAAAAGTATTAAATTATTTGATAAATTTTATTCCTAGAATGATAATAAAAATAGTTTCAATATTAATATCAATTGGATACATCCATCCAGAGTTTACCGGTCCACCAATATTTTCTTATCCAACCAAATGAAATATCTAATGAATCATGACTATGTATATTGAAAGGAAAAATAACCTCTGCAAAAGATTAATAGTAAAAGATATTGTTAAGGATTATCAGGATTAACAGGATATAGATTTTTCCATAGTTCTTTCTACTAAAGGTGCACAATTCATCTATAAATACATTTACTATTTTTTGGTAGCATATAGTTAAAGGCCGATGAAAAAAACTGCTACATCTGAATTAGTGTGTCATGTATTTTCGATCCATGTAACATTTTATTTCTTAAGTCCACACCACCTTTTTATATTACATGAATATCCATCTTACACCTTTACATTCCTTAAATATGGAATGGATAAATCTTTATCATGATTTTTTATTTTAGATATAAATGAAGGATAAATTCAATTCTCATTTCCTTCTAAATTGTGATATATATTCAATGATTTATAATCCGTACATAGAGAAGCCAATGTAGTATGAGTACTCCAACGAGATAGTTTGCTAGTCCAAGAAACTCACTAATTTTACCACATTAAAACAACATGATTTTTGAATATTATTTACATTTAATCATTTAATGTTACACACCATCATTCCATAATTCTCAAAATTTATTAATTATAGGATGAAGTTATGAATTTAAGGCATTTCTAGACATTTTCATTCCGTGAATAATCATCAAAAAAAATTTATTACACATCCATGGAGGTAGATTATATGGGATCAAAGAAATATGAAAAATTTTATAATTATAACATAAGGATCCAAAAGGGTATAAAACATTTGAAGCCTATCCAAAATGTACATTTCTTGGATCTGAAAAAATATATGGATATAAATAATCAAAAACCTTCCAAGAAGTTGAATCTTTTTGATGTCCAACAAAGGAATTTTTGTAACAATCCTAGGAATGACACTTCATGTTGCATGCAGTCTTAGACAACATGAATAATCATTGAATGAATGATATCAACAGAATCAAAAAACATTACATTGTTGGATTTTTATTCTTCTATTTCCACCAATTGTTAGATTGATTTATACTATCATTTTTGTTAATTTAATTCCATGTTATTGTATGAAATCTCATGTATACCACTTTATCCAAAATTTCACCCTAGTATAGAATAGTGACATTTTTTTAATGTTTATATTTGAATATAATAATTTTTCAAAAGAAGTAATTGTCTCATAAAATGATTTAGAGATCATAGATTGACTAAATTCATCATGAAGAAAATAAAATACATTGAATTTTTTTCTAATTACACAAAGAAACATGATATGTTATAACTTACATAGGAACGGAAACATCAAATAATTATAAAACCATTATTACAGTTATTTTTTCCATCTGCCACTAATTCATAAAATACATTGTTCCAAAGTAATTCCACAAATGATTAAAAAACATAGGATCAAATTTAGATTCTATTGATCTACTAAAATGTTGTACATTGTATTTTTTAAAAAAATATATGTTATATTGTATTTTTTGAAATTAATTCTCCACATGTGAGTCACATTATTTTTCATCGATAGGACATTCATTGTTTAGAAATTCCATAACATTTGATTCACCATTCAAAATATGACATGCATATTGAGTATGGAACTCATTCTATGTCGAGTGATCATATAGTTCATTTCAATTTCCCACTTTCCTGAATTTACGATTATGGATCAAACATTTAATAATACGATACACTAATTGGTTTCAAATTACATAATCTAACAATTCATTCATTACATTAGAAGAATGAGCAGTGTTTAATTGCAAATTAATCCAATATTTATCTAATGATATTTAATTATCACACTTCTCCCTATAAATTTAGATACAAATATATAAATGGTTAATAAAAAAATTACAATAAATTATTAATAACACATAACTTCATTGATGACCATGGTATGGTATTGATTCCACAACATATAGATTTGGTATTAAAATTATTTAATTCAAAATGAAAATATAGTTATAAATAAATTAATATTACCCCCACAATAAGTGGTTAGGATGTCAATAAATGAGGAAAATGATAAAAGGATAGGGAAATAGATAGTGTGTAGGATAGAGTTAAGATACGATCAATATATAATTTGTTAGAATATATGAAAATTTAGGAGGGTGGAATGAGTACAACATAGTTGGATAGAGGTTAGAGATAAAAATACATTGTGTGTGGTTCTCTCTAGGAAATTGGGAAGATAAGATATTGTCTCTAGAGAAGACACATGGGGATGCCAACATGGTCAATGTTGAGGGACTGATGGATGGGCGCTGGTAGGGGACAATGATCATCGATGAGGGAGGGGGTCAATTGTTAGGGGTTGACACTGAGCGAGAGTAGTAGCTAGTGGTCCGAATTGATGGAGGGGCTTCACCTTTGTGTAAGGGGGGTTTTTTAATTAAAATTCTTGGAGGGTATTGGCGTTATCATAGTGGGAGTTGGTGGGGTACTTGTTTTTGGCTGGCGGTAGGGTAATATCGGTTATTTAAAAAGTATTTAGATATATATTATAGAAAAATTCCACTAAATATAATAATTATAGGGAGTTTAATAAAACCAATGTGATATTTTATATATTATTAAAAAACTATTGATTTGTGGTTTCTAGAATTCCTGCTCTCAACACATCACTAAGAACTAATTTTTTGTAGTGAACTCATACATGTGGACATGAAACACACACAAACACAAAAAGATATTATTAAATTCTATGAAAGATAACATTACATAATTCATGGTCATTCATTTTTTAATTTTTTCAATGAAACATACTCAATAATATATTTATCTTTACATTCATCATTTTTATTTTTAACCATCTTTGTATTAAAATTATTACTCTACTATGTAAATAAAATAATAAAAAATAATTTTATTATGACATAATTGGTCAAACCATCGACATATTTTATTTAATATATATTGGTAATTCTTGGTTTTATCAACATAATTATCATATTTATTTGGAAGATGTTTTTTTTATGTTGGATGACTCCCCCACTACTCTTATCTTAAATATTTGTTGGGTTCACCAAAATTGATATCATTTAATAAAAATATTTTTTCAACATGTTTGATCCACCACAAAACCAATAATAGTTATGAATTTAAAATTTCAATTAATAAACATCGTACTTTCTATTCCATGTCCCTTGATGTCCACTAGTGTTTTCAATTTTAATTTTTCAATCTTTTTGTGAACAAAACTTATCAAATATCCACAATTCATTCCTCAACTCACAATACTTATTCCATGAAAATTTTACCCCTAAATTTTAGTAAAAAGTTTCTTGTATATATATTAATTATTTCAATATCTCTATAATTTTTTTTCTATATAATATTCACTTCCATTAATGTTTACAAAAATCAACTTTTTTTCAAATAGAAACAAATTTATAATTTTTTTAATTATTTCTATGTTGATTAACATAAGCAACCAGCTTCCTCAAGACATCATCACCGATTAAATTTACATTTGACCAATATCCAAGTTATTGGATAGATTTATCAATGATAACATTTAAAATTATCACTTGACATAAAATACATCATATATTTATATTTATATTTTTTATATATTTCTTTCTCTTTTATCTTATTTTTCGTATAATCCTTAAATTTTTTTATTTAGTTTGTCTGTATTTCAGATTATAATTATTAATAGGAAATATTTATTCCATTTTATTATGATTAGAATAAAAATCATTTAATGTTTTCTCAATATTTAAATTATTGTCCCATTCTTCAACATTTAAATCATTGATGTAATCACCACCCACCAAACATTCAAAATAAAATACATATCTATTTTTTTTCATCACCTCTATAATTATCATTAGTAAGATAATTGTTATTAACATAGGAAATAAAATTATTCTCATGTTATCCATAGGAAGTATCAAGTTAATTTTCATTATTAGCCATTTTTTCATCAACAAATTTTAAAAATAAATATATCATTTTTAATTTTCAAACGTTTTAACCTTATTTAATAGAAGATTAATTTAATTTTTTAAACATTTAATATTTATAATTTTTTAGAATACTTGAAGAATCATTTAAAACACAAACATCTTCTTCCTTAAATAATGGATAATTGAAAATGAATGACATGTAGAAATTTTTTTGAAGCACTTCAATAAAATATTTTTTCGATAATAAACATAAGATAATTATTAAATATAGAAAGAATATCTCTATTTAATTGAGTGTATCACCCTACTAAAATACATTTTGTTTTCCTTAGTAATCACATTATGATACAGTGCAACCCTAGTGGATATATCTTTTTTAATTTTGAGATATTTGTGACATGTGGTTATAAGGATCAATGGGTGGAATCTGAATTCAATGGCATGACTCATTGGGTATAAATTATTGGATTATCTCATGTTGGCTTGTATTGGGTGGGTTTTGGGTTAATTATGATCTATGGGAGTTAACTTCAGTTATAAAGGATCAGATTTCAGATCCACCTGAACTCAATTATTGATCCACACGTGTTTTCATGGATGGCCATGAGTGCTCATCCAGTAGAGTAGAAATGCAGCGTTGTTATCCTAAAAGGTGTATGAATTGGAGAAACCTTGTGGTGGATAGCTAAAATATGGTGGTTGTTATTATATGAAAAGTATCCTAGTGAGTTTGGGACCACATCAGTGATGTTTGGTGATGAAGTTGATATGATAGACAACGAGGCTGACATACTGGTTCACTGCATGGTGGTGATTGCAGTCGAGAGTAATCTAGATATCGAATAAGAACTTATGTTGTAGGGTGATGTTATTTGTGGTATTTGGTCTTGTGGTAGTCTATCCCTAGTATTTCAGGTATGTCTAAAGAAGGGGTCTCAGCAATGGTGTTTGGGGATAATCAATGAAGCAGGTGACCTAGTGAATGTAGGGATGGAGACTTGGTGAATGTTAAGGATGACTTGGAATGGTTGGATGACTAATAAATTTGTGGTGGGGTGGAACATGTGAAAATCAATTTACCACCTTCATAAAAAGAACTTCTTATTTAATCATCCTTTGGATGTTTTATTACGGGACAGTTGGATACATGGTATGATGGAAAACAATGGATGGATTATAGGTCTTGAATTTAGGATGACATAGATGGAATCACAATGTGAGTTGGCTTTAGGTTCGAAACATGGGAATGTTGGGTGAACCAAGGCCTCTCGTAGTATATTATTTTACGTGATATTTTCTAATAAAAATAAGTCATTCGATAGAGTTTAAGGGACTATAGGTAGCAGTAATGTGGAATCATGGCCGTGTGAGTGTTGTTGCTGAACATTAGTCCTTTTTGATGTGTGTATAAAATTTTTAAATGGATTTCATCTTTATTTGATTTTTCTTTATGGTGGTTATTTCTCCAGTTTTACGTCTTTGTGTTCTTTTAGGGGCCACATGGTTTAATTTTTATCTAAATTTATTTTAATTATTAAATTTTTAGGTATGATCTTTCTTGGTACAAGAAAATTCTTGGTACATTACGTTACATTTACGAACCATTTTTAAGAAGAATAAAATCTACTATTAAAACATTATATCAATATATTCATTATCTTATAAATTGTTCTCGACCTATATGAATTAATTTTTAATCTTTTCCCATATCATATATTTTATGATATTTCCTTTTTGTAATTAGTCTACTTAATGAATGTAATTAATTAACTCATTTCATAAGAAATAAAAATATTATAAAAATATTATAAATAAATATATCAAGATAAACATTTTCAAGTGTCAATAAAATTGCATTAAATATAAATAACGTGACATGATTAATCATTCAATAATCCATGGAATCATACAGAGTTTGAAAAAAAATTGTTTCACCTCTCCATTAAAATGATTGAAGAATCAACAAATAGATTCATCATCGGGCATTCAAATACATTCACATTCAGAACATAAAATTTATAATTATATTTCATTCCCATTCAAATTATCTTTCATGGATATTTGATAACTGATCATGATTGTATTCATGTTATGGCCTTACTCACCATGAATTTGATAAACATGTTCATTGAATGTTATGGAAGAATTTCACTATAAGAAAAATCAGGGTTCACAAAAATGTTTTATTAATAGTCTCAATCACAACAGCTTTCGTTCAAGAAATATACATATTTTTTAATAAAATAATGAAAATAAAAGATAATAGATAATGTGTAAAACACCAAATTACCCTTATAAATGTGAAATAACATCCCATAAAACATCATAATACCCATAATATTCACTGGATTTATGTGATAAATTAGTTAAATAAATATCATTACAAAAAATTATTTTAAAACCTACAACACATGACACATTCATTCAATATAATTATTATAATATTTGATATAAACATGATATATTTATATATTACCATAAATTGATACCAATATTCCATTATATATTAGAATTATCAGGTGTTTCTTAGGGTTGAATCAGTGAATCCATTTGTTTTATGTTCCTCCACTTAGGAACCTCTGTCACATGTAAAAATTGTCGAATGTATTATGATAGTGAAATTATTCCATATTCATTACTAATTTTTGAAATAAATTGAACACTTAATAATATGACCAAACATCCAGATAAGAATAATCTTTTTTTGAAAAAATGAATATACCATTTTTAACATTCACAATGTATAGCTACATCCTTAAAATTATCCAAAAAACCCATGATCAGACAATAAACTAATCATCATGGATATAAATGTTAATAGATTATACCTAAACTAGTGTTAGATAAAAATATAACCTAAAAGATGTAATTCTCTAAAAATAATAAAAATGATAAATAATTCTAGTCTTCATCCCTGAAATATGACTTCATTTAGGTGTAGACAAACTCCACGTTCATTTTACTTATTCATACACTAAAAATTTTATGAAAAATTGAGTGGAATGTGTTATATACTAATTCAATCAAAAAATATGATGAATAAACTATCTATGAACTTCAATGAATAATAATATTCTCAGAACGTCATGGAACATTCCATTGCATCACACATTCTATTTTATAGTAACTTAAAAATTCAAATAACAAGTGTTTTAATTTATGGTTTTTAGTAGATAAATTCTCATAAATCATATATTATTCTATAGATGTGTTCATTCATCTATTACACTCTACCAAATTGGTAAAACACACCCATCCGAATATCAACTATATAAAATTCCCACAGTATCCCTCAGTCATTATCAGATGTCTTTTCGACTCACATAATCTTTCAATTATCAATTATTTAATACATGATAAGATATTAATTATATTATTATTTATTATTTGGTTTCACATTAGTGATTTGGTTTCATGATTATTAATATATATCCATAAAGAATTCGATTATAAACATATAGATTCATAATTTTTCATAATTTTGTAATACAAAAATAGAAGATATTGGAGAATAAATAAATTCATGGGGGTGATTAGACTATGGTGCACAATTGTCCTTTTTTTGCATCCCAACTATACACTATCAACCCATAAAAACCTATATTACCAACCATAGAGGCATCCTAAAATGAATATCACATTTTTCGTCTCCTCCTCATCTATGTCGTTCATCAAATTCAATATATATGACTATAGTGATAGTAACCTGTGTGTGTATGTGTGTCATCAGTCAATCCCTAAATTCAAGGGATGAAACAGGTTATTAATATACTATATTTTAAGGTTTAATTCGGTTAAAATAACATGTTCTTTTATTTCCCACTATGTTGGTATGTTCTTGCACAAGGGTGAAATTATGGTGTTCCTGCATAAATGGATTGTGTTTATGAAACAATGTAATTCTAAATAACGATTTCATTTTATAATTCTATCATAGGTGGTGTGAATTGATGTCCCACTAATTGTAAAATTTATTTAATTTGAAAGAGGTAGGGTGATTGTACAACAATTCAACACCAATACCCAAACAAGTCCAAAATGATTTATTTCCATGAGAATGAAGTGAATAAAACCCAATACAACAATGATGAATGAAATTAAAAAAGGAGTAAATAACTACAGATCTACATGATTCATTCCAATGGGGACCTACGTGCACCGTAAGAACACCTCCGACAAAAACATTTATTAATTCTCAAAAGACAAACTAATTTAAAGAATACAGGGACAATGAAAACAAGCAAATGAAATAAACAAAAGATCCAAAAAAACTAAGCCATCTTGATTGGTTTTGACCATATGACATGGGTTTTAAACTGAAATTACTCTTTTATATTCGAAATATTTAATTCGAGTCATACTGACCACATCATGTACTAGATTGAGGTGCTGTAAATTATTACATATTATAAATTAATTATAATATGTTTTCCTATGGTATGAAAAAAATCAAAGATAATTTTCATAGTTTGCCTAGTGACCCATGTTTTTAACTAAAATGATACTTTCATATTGAAAACATGCTTTTCATGTTATAAAAACACATTCTTTGATATATTAATATATGATAAATTCCCACATATTATAAATGATTCATAGATCATTGTCCTAATGTTAGAAAAAAACTATGGGGTTTTTGTTAATTCTTAGAAATGTGATGTGTGTTTTAAACTAAAATGTAGTTTGTATATTGAAAACAATTAGTTTTTTTCATACTAGTCATATCATGTGTCATAATAACACGAATCCCATTCCTATTCATCACAAATTAATTGTATATTTTTTGTTTCTAAATATTAGATATAATATGAGTTCATTTCCTTGTTTTTGACTAGTGAAACACGCTATAATCTAAAATGAAAATTTTATATTAAAATGACACATATTGAGTCATAATGACCAAATAGTGTGCTTGATTAATGTACATTAAATTGTATCACATCAAAAATTAATTATGTATATTTTTTAAAATCTAAAAATAATATGGGCTTGTTTTCTAGGTTTTCTCTATGTGTTTCACTTTTCAAACTAAAATGGCCTTTTTATGTTGGAAATAGAAACATTTCGTTTTAATGATCAAATGTTATACTAGATTGATGTGTGGTTAATTCATGAAGGTCACTAATGGATCACTGATTGTATCAGATGTTTTGGAACAATCAGATCTTGTTTTATTTGTTTTGACTATGTAACATGCATTTTAAATTAAAATTATTCTTTATTATTGATAAAATACATTTCGAGTCATACAAAATAGATCATGGGTCATTTTGAAACGTGGTTGATTCCAACACATCACAAAAGAATAATGGATATTTGTTTTAAAATTTCAAAATAATAAAATCTCTTTTTCTTAGTTTTGTCTATATGACACATGATTTAAACTAAAATTATTCATCTATTAAAAAAACACACTTTGATCCATACATGACACACCAACTATCATATTGATATATAATACATACCTGAACGACACAAATGAATTATGAATCATTATCATATTGTTTGAAAACATTCTGAACTCATTTTCATGTTTTTGTCTATTTGAAGTGTGTTTTAAACTAAAATATAATATTTCTATTGATGACATGAACTTCGGGTCATAATGAACACATTTTGTGTATTTTTGACATTAATTTGATTCCTATATGATAAATATGAAATATGAATTGTTTTAATAATGACTGAAATTCATAAGAACTCATTTTATTGGTTTCAACATTGTTTCATGTGTTTTGAACTAAAATAAACTTTTTATATTGAAAGCATCGACTTTGAGTCATACCAACTAGATTGTATATTGGATTGATGTACCATTGATTACCACTTATTACGAATCTTTATGTGCTGCACATATGGATGGAAGTCCACATTCAATATCTACAGTCTATAGGGTTTAATTTTGGTTCACCAAATTATAAAATACAAAATAAAACAACTTATGTTTAACATGTGGATTTATAAAACATTAAAAAATTTAAAAATATAATTCTCATAAAAATATTCCAAAAACTATAATGAAAAAATGATTTTAAAAAAACATTACTGTATAATGTAACAAACTAGAAGTTTTTATTACTTCAATTAAAAAATATAAATTTATTCTCATAAATAATTAATTTCAAAAATTTTTTAAATTAAAACTGATGTGGAATTGAATTTATTATATTATATTCAAGTTAATGAATTAAATGAATAATGAAGTAAAAGTATACAATGATTTAATGTTCTTCGTCATGTTGTACAACAATCAGAAGAAATAATCAATCAAGGATACCACTATACAGGAATAAAAGAGTACAAGAGAGAAACATGAAAACAACACATACACCGATGGACAATTAATTTAAAAGATAACAATACCAGGTCAAGAACCCCCTTACTTGGGGCCCAAATTTACCTAGTAAAATATTAAATACATAAATGAGTCATCACATAATCCTCATGAATTATCCTCAAGGTCATCTCTATCCATTTCCGTTTTATACATTACCTAGATCAAGAAACACTACATTCTAGGTTCCTCAATGCCGCCCGAGCCGACTCTAGTTGTCCATAATCATACGCCCCAAAGAGTCTCCATAAAGTTTCTCCTTGGATTCTAGTATAGAGGTACAAAAACTATGTTTGAAGAAATAATATGTGGGATTACTTCACTTCTACTCCTTTAGTGAATAGGGAACCTGCTAGGAGTCCATCCCCTAACAACCCAACACTACCCCCTTCGCCTCACCAATGACAAAACAATAATACCCTAGTTAGAGATTCTCTCTATATGAATATTTCTTTTTTTGGTGATGTTGAGTTCTACCCTCACTATAATAATGTAAACCATGTTAGATTCTTAATGAAGCCAGCCTAGTGAACTATGATTGGAGAACCAAGATACACCACACGTCTCAGTGAAAATCCATCCAATTCAAAGTCAGTAATCTAGTCGATTATCGGGAACATAATGAAATCCTCTATTCTTGATCTAAAATATATATTTATAGATCTAAAATGTACCCATATATGTTTGAAATCAGCTAAATCACACCACCATGAATCCCCATCTGCTGAGATGGAAGATTTAGTGCCACATGATATTGAACAGAGAGACCCTGATGCTACACCAGAGTTCTCCCATAATGAAATATCACTGATTCCACATGGGAGACCACCAAAGTGAGTTGTTTTGAGATCCCAATGGATAATAAGTTCTCACTATACCTACTGAAATCCTATTGATATCAAAAAATTAATTTCAATTTATCCCATATAGAGGTAGGTAGTGTAAAAAACATAGGGACATGTAGATGATGGAGTACCCATAGGCGGTTCCCATTTACTACATATAAAAGAAACTATCAATAAAAAGAAATTGAATAAAATATTTTAATTACTATATGAAAAGGATATTAATAAAATAGATAATCTATGCCATATAAGTTCAAAGTTATTAACACAAATTAATATGCAATAATTAGAAGACATTAATTTTCAAATTAACCTCTAAACCACAAGATGATTCTACTCCACCTATCACCATATATTCAGAAATAAAATTATTAAAAGGAAAGAACCTATAGGTTATGACTTAATAATTACCCCATCATGCATCAACATGACACATTTCCCATATTATTGACATTCTGAGGTTGTTAAACAAGCTTAAATGTTATAAAATTATAAACATATATAGAATGCATACCTTCACATACCAGAGTCAAAATATGATGCCATTCCATCAAGAAAGTCCAAATCATCTCACAAGTACCAATGACCCAATGTAAAAAAAATATTATGAATCTCTAAGATCATGGAAAAACAAACTCAGAAAAAAATTACTTAGTAATCAAATGAAATAATGAAAATTGAAAAAATAAAATAAACACATAGAAATCAAGAATAGAAAAATAAAACATGGTCTCCACCTGAACCTATCATGGACTTATATGACTATCCACATAATGTAAGACAAATCCTAGGACCCATCCCACAAGATTCCTTCGACAAAAACCAAGTTTCTATTCAAATATCATGCACCCACGAGAGTCCTACGAAAAATCTCTAAACCCATTAGAATAGTAGTTATCCAAGGGTAGCTAGTTACCGAATATGAAATATTTTACTTGTATAAATTCTTAAAGATATCTAAAAACAACATATAATCACTAAATACATCCCAATAGAACTTTAGTAAAGCTCCATAATAACAGAAATTATTCACATGACATACCACTCTAAACACTTCCTAGACTGAATTAAGACTCAAAAAAATGACAACCCCTAGAGAAAAAATCCCTAACTAAGACACAATCTAAAAAACAAACCTGATCTGATTACCTACACACTCTTACATGTAAAATGATAGAACTTTGATTCCATGAAATTGACTCTTTCCCAACCCTCACTGCTAACCGATACATTCTCATTCAGTCCAACATCTCTCTAACCCCATTCGATCTGTGAATTAAGAGTTACACATATATAGTCACTATAAAAAGGAATATTTAGGGCCTTGAAAGAAAAGGATATCAAGAAAACATCAATGAAACAAACATCAATCAAATATTAAAAAATATTTCTTCCAAAGATATTTCAAAACATAGTGAAAAAAATCATAAAATTATGTTTCATTGTGGAATCCACTAACAAACCATATAATGAATTGAATATTTTGATTCTGAATATTGAAAATACATATTTATTCATAATTTGTCTTAGATACCTATTATTTGGTTCTTCACAACACAATGAATCCCACATTCAACCTCTAGAATCAATTGGTTTTAATTATTCTTATGATAATCACAAAATAAAAAATCATTCAACTATTTTTAATTTTTTATCTTATAAAAATTAATCCAAAAAAAATGTATAATTTGTATAATAATATTACATAAACTGGAATGAAGAAGTTATTTTTTAGTAGTAGTAGTGAACACCATCCCAATCCAGAAGTGGTTATTACATTAGTTCAAAAATTTCAATTAATTATAATATTCATTTAATATAAAAATAAAAGTTGAAATTAAAACCCTGGAAGAAATGAGTATTCTTATTGGTTTAATAGTCAACATAATAAAATGAAGAAATAAACCGAAAATAGTGATGTAACATGATTCGACCAAATAACCTATGTTGAAAGGGAAGAAACAACATGAGTTTTCAATATGAATGAATAAAGGAGTACACTATCTCAGTATGGTAACATCACATATAATGATTTATAATTATTCATATATGAAAAAAAGGACATACTTATAGCCCCTAACCAAAGGATCAATGTTACATAGCCAAGTGATTCATACTAATATGAATATTCATAGAATGTTCTAGGATTATCCTTAGAATCATCACTGTCCAGGTCCAACCTCTCCACATCTTAGATCAAGAACCCATACTTTCTATGTTCTTCATCATAGTCTAAGACTATTGACTCTGTCCATGATTGTACACCCCAAATAATCTCCATTAAGATGCTATTTTTCTTCTAGTCCAACATGCCAAAAACTAGGCCACAAGAGTGATGATGTGGCATGCCTCATCTTTTCCTCTTCCAGTGAATAGGGAACTTGTAAAGAAGCTATCCATGAGCATCCTTTCACAACCCTCTTTGCCTCGCTGATAGTGAAAAAGGAAAAACATGGCCAGATACCATCTCCCTCTGAATAGTTATTTCATGTGGAAGATGAGGTCCTCCACGGCTAGAATAAAAAAATCCCATTATGTATTCTTGATATAGCTAAAACATAGACCTGTGATTGAAGAACCCAGATCCATCCCAAGTACCGTTGAAAGTCCATGAAAATCACATCCGGATGTCTATTATGATGTACCACACTTGAAAAAAATCTTCAATCCCATATTTTAAATCCACTGATCGAGATTTAAAATCCACTAATGTGAACCACCATGAATCCTCATCAATAGATAAGGGCGATTTTGTGCCACACAATGTCAATCATAAAGATCTTAATGCTACATCAGAGCTCTCCACTATGGATGTTTCACCAATTCTACATTGGAAATCACTAAACCAATCTGTTATGAGCTCCAAGTATAGAATAATTTCTCCCAATCACTAGTATAAATCCATGAGAGTGAACAAACAAACTACCATGATGACTTGTTTGAGGTTGGTGGGGATAAAAATTCCTGGACAGTTGGATGATGGAGGAGTCATAGCTGGTTCCAAATATCTAGTATCCAAAAAAACTCTCAACCAAAAAACATATTAAAGGAAGTAATTTAATTAACAATATAAAATAGAATTAATAATATCACCCAAAGGAATCATGGAACGTTTTTCAAAATTTATAAAATTTTCTTACATAGTTTTTTCGTTATTAGCTCAGTGAAGCACATTTTAAACACAAATGATAATCTAATATTGTAAAAATGCACGCCAAGTCATACATGTAACATCATATTTCATATTTTGATATTCCAAGTTATTAATAATATATGTTGATTTATGGGTCATTATATTAATGTTTAAAATAATTAGATATTTTCATTGTTTTGATATTTGATGTGAATTTTAAAATAAAATGGTGGTTATATGGTGGAAATAAACACATCATGACATTATATACACATTAAGTTTTAGATTGAAATTCAGTCAATTCTTACACATCCAAAATGAGTTATGGAGTGTTGAGAAATTTTATCAAAATAATATGAGCACATTTTATCATTTATTTATGGTCATGAACTTTTTAATGAAAAATGACCCTAATATTGAAAACAAACACTTCAAGTCATTACACCCATGTCGTTATTCATTTTAGCTTTTAGTAAAACCCATCATATTACAAATGAATTTTGGATCATTTTCCTCAATTTTGAAAAAAAATTAATCACTGTTTACTCAGTTTCAACTATGTGATGTATTTTTTAAACAAAAATGATTATTTTAGATTCAAAACGCACACTTCAAGTTATAAAAACCTCATCTTGAATTTTATTGAAATATGGTTAATTCATTAACCAAAAATAATAATTATTGATCATTTTCCGAATGTTTGAAAATTGTCCAAGCTCATTTTTCTATTTTTTCTATGTTATTCATGTTCTAAACAAAAATGAAAGTTTTAAATTGAAAACATGTATTTCAATTCATACTAAACATATTGTATGATGAATTTGTTTGGGGTTATTTCATGCATGTCACAAATTAATTGTGGATAATGTTTCTAAATTTTTAAATCAATCCAAACTCAATTTCATTTTTTAGGCTATTTGGCATTCACTTCCTACTAAAATTACACTTAATTATTGAAAACATGCACTTTGAGTCATAAATAGGAAGACATATGTCATATTGAAATGTGATTGATTCCTACAAGTCATAAATGAATTAAAAACCATGGTACTAATGTTTGAAACAATCCAATAATGTTTTTATTGTTTTAACCTAGTGATGCATTTTAAACTAATATGAATCTTTTATATTGAAAAAAATAACTTCTTGTTATAGGGCCCACATCGTGGGATAGATTGATATATGGTCGAAGACTACACATCACAAATGAGTTATGGATTTCCCCCAAAGTTTTGAAAAACATTTGAGCTCATTTTCACTTTTTTGGATATGTGACATGTTTTTTAAACATAAATTCCACTTTTATATTGAAAGAACACACTTTCAGTCATATAGGCCACATCATGTGTCAAATTTATATGTAGAAAGTTACTACTCATCAAAAATGAATTTTGGGTCATTTTATTAAATTATAAAAACAATTTTATTTTTTTTCATAGAAATATTTATGGGATGTGTGTTTAGAACTAAAATGAAAATTTTAAAGAGAAAATACACATTTCAAGTCAAACCAATCACACCATGTATCAGAATGTGATGCAGCTAATTAATACTAATCACAAATGACATAGGGATCATTTTCCTAATTTATAAAAACAATTTGAATGTATTTTCTCAGTTTTGTGTTTTTCACATTTGTTTTCTACAAATATGTCAATAATATTGTAAAAAATATACATCAAGTAATCCTAAGAACCTTGAGAATTAGATTAGGGAGTGATTCATAACTACATGTCATAAATGAATTATGGAAATTTTTACTATGTAATATTACAAAATTAATGAGTTTACTCAAATTGGACAATGTGAATTGTGTATTGAGGTAAAATGTAAAATTATTAATCATTGTTGGGTTCTGAATATTAACTTCATTTAATAAATAAGTATTTATTGATAAAAATTCCTGGTATTCTATTCGTATTGATTCATTATTTAGTGTAATTATATAATGTTAAAATATTTGACATATGAGAATAAATAAAGGAAGGGTTGGGTGGCAGACTCAGGGTGTAGTTCAGGCCTATTTTATCTACCACAACAAAGGGTGGTGTCGAACCACAAACACTCTTGACACATTAAAGCCCATGAATCCACAAGGAACACACACACACACATATATACATTCCCAATGTTATCACCAACCATACCTTCATCAGCAGCCTCAACCTCAAAAAAAATATCAAAATATGTGGTAGGGTTTCTAGCCATTAGAATAATGGGTGTTTTTTCAATATATGTGTGTGGTTACACAAGCGAGAAATAATGTTGTTCCTACATTATTGACCTATGTATCAATAAAAATGTAATTAAAAATAATGGGTCACTATTGTAAATTAATAATTGGGGATGTGTAATGATTATCAGATGGCCGATGTAGGTCTTTGCCATTACAAATTTACATATATAGGTGCATTTTTTCACAATCTATGTTTGTTTGTTCTGAAACTAATACTATGTCGCATGGTTGGGGGTTGATTTCAATAATATATTTATATTAATAAATGTTTATTATAAACTAAAATTGACCTTATAATTTTAGAAATGGTTATTTTAATTTCCTATAATTTATTTATTTCTTGTACTTATGTTGTAAATTTTATTTTAATTAAATTTTGTATTTTATTTTATACTTTCCCTCTATTTTCTCTATAGCATTGCGCTGTAATTTTGAAACTGAACGATAGAAATATATCCCATTATCGGTTCTAGAAAAAGTGAGGATAATTTTTTGATATATTAGTGATAAAATTTTTATGATAAGTGGATCCATAACTAGTGCATTTGATAGAGATAAAAAAGTTCTACACTCACTGTAAATTTTGGATGATCACCCTGATGATCATTTCAGATATTGAATCTGCAATGATGATCAATCCTATGGTGATTTTGTTGGGAACAAAGACATGTTTTACCTCTACATTCCACATAAGAGGACCGGGATTTTGAGTTCTGTCACTAAAGGAGAAATGTCGTGGTTGGTGACCGGGTGAATTGAGAATGACAATGATGTCGCATAGAGGATGATTAGTGGCTAGTGTTGAAGTGAATGATTTTGTTTTTTATGGCTCAAATGTAATTTCATATCTCACATCCTCTCAGAGATAGTTTTTCAACCAGTGGGTAACATGAGTTAATGCACATCTATACAAACACTAGAGGCTACCGACTAGTAGCATGGACCTTGGTTATGTCTGTGAGCAAACAACGCCATCATAGATTAGATTATGAGAATATATTAACAATATAAAATTGATAAGAGAATAATAACAAGAATAGATAGTACAAGAAATGGAAATACATAATTACAAAAGCTGTTGATGACAAAAAATACCATTTTTCATATATGTGTCCAATAATAGTTTATGCAAAAGATTAATGTATTACATGGTAATGATACATGACTTAATGTAGTAAACATGGTGAAATTATTTAATATATAGTAAATTAATAAATAATTAATAGAAATACCCAAGGGCGATCTCCATGAGCATCCAGATCTCCATCTATGTTCTTTTCCCTTAACTCCATGGTACATACAATAAAACAAACAACCCAGATCCTAAGCATATAATGCCTAATCAGTTACAAAATATCCCTCAAGAAATGTGTGATAAATAATCTTAGTAATCCATAACCCATGGTGTCATGATATTTCCATTTTGTGACATAAACAAACAGTAATATTCCGTATATAAAAAAGCATTCAATTTAAATAAATTCAAATAATTGTAACTTGGTCTAGGTTCTTATAAAGACACTTTCCCTATACCACCTTCTTTAGTGTATACCCGAAGTCACAGTGAGATACCTATTAATTTTAATATTTATATATATAGAATGAACTATGTAACATGAAAAACCAAATCCTTGTTCCCGTCCAATCTTCTGTTATAGATTTGGGTCTATTTTATGTGTTAAAAAAATATTCTTCAATGAACCAAATAATTATCACTATTCAAAAGAAAATAAAAAAAGCACTAAAAAATCATTCATGGATTAACATTATTAATATATTAAATTTTAGAGAGTGTCTAATCTCATCCCAAAGGTATCATTATAGTACATCCTTCAATTTATCCAACAACATTGATCCAATCCATTGCAATCTTACGGATGATCTAAAATCACTTGAGCCATGGTTTATCTTTATTATATTCCATTTATCACTTTTAAGGAGTTGAGTATCACATAAGGCATGGTGAATTCACATTCAAATTATTCTATCCTCAATTTTCCCTTATTCAACTAATATAAATGCTGAGTACATAGAAAGCCCCGCGAAACCCTCTTCTATAAAATTCATAGACATTGACTCCCCTATACGTAGTGTGGTTACCAATCAATAATGGTGAGTTAATGAATGGCTCTTTAATATAGAACCCTTGTTCTCTCCCCACCATTAATTTAATTATATTTCAATGAAGAAGATATCACAGAGTAAACATTCAATAATTTCAACAATTTTGGTATCCATTTAACACCAACATTATAACTCATAATCTAACATAACATGGAATTTAACTGCATAGGTTTTTGTAACGACATTTAATAATATGAAGCCTGATAACTATTATAAAATATAGTATTTAGGTAAAAAAATCCACCCCATTAAATTTTATTCAATTCAAATTCGGAACCTATAAATATTACACATGCACTCATAAATGATAATGTAATGAATCACTTAAAGTAAATAAGCCCAATGTATCTTCATAGAATATGGTGTTTCCAATAGGATGAAAACTCATTTAGATGGGATTCTCCCTAAAAATGGAAATAATGAAGAAGGAGAAAAAGTATAATTAAAATAATTTTCATTATTTGTGATTCGTCAGTAGACACCAATGAGCGGTATAATAGTGAGAAATGAATGAAACAATGATAAAGAATAAGGACTCCCTACCTCGTAGTCTTAGTATACCCCACACCATTTAGAAACGATTTATTTGACATAAAATGGGAGAAAGCATATGATTTAATAAAGACCCCAATTTCAGTAAAAATCATTCCGCGAGAGATCGCGCTACTAAGAGATGAAGATACACAAATATTCTTACTATGGAAGATTATCCACATGGAGATATTCACATTAGTTCTAAAAATTTTTTGACAGAGAATCATCGGAGGTACAATAGGTTTATGATGTGGCGACATGGGGTGTCACACCACCTGGATTAGAGGGGGTTTGATGTATAGGAGAGTAGAGGGAGTGAAGAAAAAAGGGTAAAGTAATGAAATAAGAAAAGGAGATTAGAAAAAAAATGAAATTAAAATAATGACAAATGAAAAGTATAAAATAAAATAATATGGAATGAAAAGAAAAATTAGAAAAAAGTAATAAAATGGTTAAAATCATTTGTAATTATTTTTAATCTACTCAGGTATGCTTTTTATTTTATTATTTAATTTCATTCATTTTTCGTCACTTTTGATTTCATTATATTTCATTTTATTCATTTCAATCCTTTTAAAATATTTTTACCCGAGCCTTGCACTATGGGAAAATTGTATCATTTTACATAAATCCCATGTAACTATTTTAATTTTTTAATTGTTGCTTAGGACCTGCAACATGATTCCATGTAAAATAGAGATATATATAAATATTTATTTATTTATTTACAATTGTGAACACAGACAAATAAATGTATATATTCCATATATATATATATACACACCAATATTATCTTCCACAAATAATAATAATAATAATAATAAAACCAACAATGTATTATTATTATTAAATATATTCCATAATTAGAGCCTTTAATAGTTCAATAAAATTTATAGTTAAACTAAAAAAGTTAATAAATATCCCACATAGTTGAATTTATGAGGGAAATTAATAATGTTTTATTTAACCAAACCATAAAAATCCACCCATAAATATACAAGTTATATGTATATATATACTAATTTATATATGAATATATATATATAGCCACACACACACACATATACGTGTATATTTAGTCCCCATATATATAAATTATAAATATAGAACAAATTTTTTGTCCCAATGTAATAATAATAACAACAATTAAAAATAACATTTTTTATTACCTCCCATAAATAATATCATTAATATTTTAACGATGAAAAAATTAAAAACAAATAGTACCTAATAAATTAACATTGATTGCACATTTTTATTTAATTTTCTGAGTTAATAAAATCACAATTATTACATTACCCAATAATTATTTACACCGCAACACAATTTATTAAATGTTGAAGTAAATTTTCATTTTTGTAAATAGAAATATTTATTATATAAATATTATTAATATTATTATTTCAAACTTCCTCACATAATATTGAAAAACCTATTAAATTATATTTTTTTTGAGATTTGACCAAACCTCTGATGATCGCAATGGTTATACCCCAAATATGTTAAACCCTATATTTTTTACGTAATAGTGGTATTATATTTCTCATACAATGCATAGTTTCTGAGAAATTATTTAAATATTATATAAAAAATTTAATAATAAATTCATAAAAAATAAATAGGGCTTCATCACATGAAAGGTCTCAAGATACCCTATTCACATCGATGTTATACCCTGCCTTGGGTAAACCCCACATTCTGGACCTAACAGCGGTCTCATATTTCTCATATGACACACTTTTTGAGAGTCATTTTATTTTTTAAAAAATATCGCATGTTTATGAATAAATATATTTATTATTTTTATTCTCTCAACGTCGAGGGTATATAGGCCATAGAATCCCACATTGAATAAGTGTGTAACTCTAAAAATATTTCAAAGAATATTTCAAGGTCTTGAAGTTGTATTTTATCATTTATTAAATTTATTTGCATTTTTATTTTAATGTATTTAATTTAATTATACATCATAGTGTCAACTACTGGAGAAAAAATGTTCTAATGCTCGGTTTTAAAAGAATCTTTCCCAACTAATAGAAATATTTTATTTCCTTTACATTTTCCTCTAGTTCAAAATGCAAGACATTACAACCTTTCCACCATAGAAATTCTCATCCCATAGAAGCCTCTGGGAAGAATGTAACCCTCACTGAACCTACAAGGATCAGGAACACTTATCGAAAGTGTCGTGTTGCATATCCAAATGCTCAATGCACGCTCAGTCATTTGTATGGAACGTGAAACATAAGCAGTCAAGATCTAATGAAATTCTCATTTTCTAATCGAAACACTAAGACAACACTTACTTGAGCCCATTTAGCTAGATACATGACCACATCATCATCTTTTTAAACATCAATCCAATGGTATATCCCATTCAATTATTTAGCTTTATAATGTGGAAATGTCTAAGCTACGGTACCTTACACAATTGTAATTTCCTACTAGACATGCCCTTAATTATTCTTGAAATGATTCTTGCATTATTCTGAAAAAGGATAAAAAATTCATTTTACCATTGACTTCAAAACCCATGTCGAGAATGTTTTTCAAGAAAATCCCTAGCTGACACAATCTAAACTCATCTAATCTGTGGATGTGCAAAATACAGTTCTTCACTTAGCACTCTGCTTAACTAAAGAGATAAAATGTCGAGCCACTCTAGATGACAATTCAAGGAGACACTCAACTTCCCAAAACCATCATTTTAAAAACTGAACTATGATTCCTTCTTCCAAGGTATCACAAATACACACCGAATGCTTCCACCGAAGTCCATACATGAATTTTGGTGATGTTTCTTGATTTATTCATCAGTGAACCCAAAAAACAATTAAAGGTTTACATTTTATTTCCCTGATTGGAGTATAAGGAACTAACATAATGTAGTCAATAATATATGTTTATGAGGGATATGTTTGTAAAGAGACAAGACGTCCACATTTAATAATTGACTAATCCCAGAGTGGCATCGCTCTGGTAGTCTTTTCAGAGGAAACAACTGGTGTACAAGAGTTCTTCCAATGAATTCCTGCACAGTAATATCAAGATCAGTCAAGTTTAATCAAGATTTGATTTGAACCATGAATTCAACAAGAATCCATATAGATATTATCGAAAAACGTTTTTAAATTTAATGCTGAGTAAGACTGACACTCTATTAGTTAATCATAGATGACATCAAGATAGGGGACATGATTGTCAATGAACTAGATTACAAAATGAGTATTTTTAATGATTACTATAATGAAATTTTTTTATCCATTACTGGTCGATACATAAAAAGAAACTTGACTTTACCTCTCGATGCACTGTCATTAACCGATCACCGAGGACTGACCAATCGAGGAATCATGGGATTGTTGAAGCTTATAAACTATATTCCACGCATGACTAATGATTTTTATAAAATGTTTCATTCCTATTAAAAATATATCAATGTCATGTGGTCGTGAAATCACTGACACAATTTAATAATTAGAAGACCTACGACATTTAAACTATCTTGAAAAATCTCGAATGGTCTTCTTTGGTTTTGTTCCATCTACCCTGATGGACATATATTTAACAAAAACTACATATCACTCCGCACATAAAGAGTTCTCTAATAATCAAAATGAATATATACAATAGACACTCCAAATCAAGCTAGATATGAAATACCATAAACACAAATGTTTAAACAATTGTTAGGAAGGAAAAAACCAAACCAACCAGTGTGTCATGACACCCGAGTCTCTAGAAGTCATCTAGAGCATTTTTATGAATGTTATTTAATTATAATCATGCCATTCTACTCCAGATATTACCTAATAATACACACAATAGTTCATGGATCAAAAATTCCTCTAGACCCAACCAATTTTCCACAATATTATGTACTCGATGTTTATCATGTACATGAATGCATACTACCGTGAGGTGATAGAGATGAAGGATTACTTTTAAATTGGACGATGATGTATTGATTAATCTATCACTTTGGAGAAGATATGGGAAAATGACCAACGAAGCAACTGAAAATGGTCGAGGCATGTCCAACTTGATGAAAAGAAGAATTAACTTATGAACAAGCCTAAAAGAAAGGGCAATGATACCATGAAAGCAAGAAGTGTTGTCAAATAAATTGTTCCCACCAGTGAAAGTCACTATGATCAAGATAAAATCATTTAAATCATTTCTAAAAAAATGTTGAACAATGGAACATTTCCTCAGTTATGTACAAAGGAAACTCAAATAAGATTTATATAACCTTATATGAGGGTCATAAATATGAGACACTAATACATGATCTATTTCCAGGCCCTTTATATTTAATTCCATTTCATTATAAAACATGCGCATGTTCAAGGGTACATCCATATGCGAGTCTAACTACCAATCCATAGAGCACAGATACACATTACAGGACGTATGTCTCTTCCATTTAATAGTATCTAATAAATATTAGTAAAATAAACCAAATAAATATCAAACACAATAGCATGTCAGTACAAGAAACAAATAGATATAAGCATGTTGAAATCATTGAATCATGATATTTTATTCCTAGAGACTAGGTTATAAGCACATAATCATGATATCGGGCAAACATACTAGTAAATAGGCATCATGGAAAGATGATATCATATTAAATATGTCACTAAAACAAGGTTTCTAGCAAGAATTAAAATAAACATTAGACATGAAATTCATTAAAGGAACTCAATTTAAATCAATAGGAACACTAAAATTTACCTACCTAACAAGATAATATGCTTGGAATGAGAATTTATATGTGAATAATGTGATGCATCCTATTTTCCATCCTCATCAATCCCGACCTAGGGTAAATTTCCATAAATTCTCCAAACCCATAACCAATGGAAATCAAACCAGTCTCTTTAGGTGAAATCATATGAACTGTAATATCAAAGGGCATGAACATAAAATACCCCACATTGGCCACATGTTCATTTTCAATATGTTTGGTGATTATTCCCAAACATGGCTATTAACCTAGAACCAACACATTCTTGGTCTCTTTTCTACCAACCAAAAATATTATGAAAAAATAAAAATCAAACACCATGGATACCACTTTTTAACGTCCCGTCCTGGCTCACCTCTAAAGATGTGGCAGGACCAGTAGATCACATGATCTGAATAGAAACACCCCAAATGCAAGAGTCTACTGACTAGTAGCCTAAGAAATAGATAATTATGTGGGGGAGAATATACCCTCATATAAAAAAGTATGAAAAAATGAACAATATAAAATAGATTGTGTAAGAATAACAAGAACAAAAAAATAGAAATAGTAATAAATAATTGACAAAGAAATGAAAAAAAAGAAACAAATTTTTAAATGTTTCCAACACTAGTTTATAAAATAGTTAAATTCATGACATGGTAATAGATGATGAAAATTAATAAAAAACATAAATCATTATTTAGAATGCAATATTATAGTACAAAAAGGACAGCATGTCCCCACGGTCGATCTCCATCAGTATCCCATGCTACCGCTAGATCTTTTTCTTCTGACTTCCAGGTACAATAAATACATTAAAAACCTAGATAATTCAATTATATGTTCTACTCTTGTACCAAAAGACACCTGAGAAGGGTGTGATGTATCATCTTAGAAGGCTGGCACCCATGTTTTAAATACCATTAAATTTCATACAGTAGAAAAATATATGTGTTCCATACACAAAAATTCAATAAATTTACATAAATGAAAACAATTATAAGATGTCCTAGATTTATATCTGGACACCAATACCATACCACATACATTGGCCTATGTGAAAAGTCGGAATGATAAAATTATATTTAGAAGAATATATATATATATATATAGTCCAATGTAACATGACAGACGAAATCTAGGAGTCCCTCTAAGATTATGTTAGAGCATAGGGTCTATTATATTTTTCAAAAAAATTGTGTTTCAAGGCACCAGAGAGGTATAAAAATTCCAAAGGAACTCAAAGATGCATCAATAAAATCATTCCATGCATTAATTATATTATAATATTAATGTTTAGTGTTGGAGTATGAGCCCATACTGAAGGTATCCCTATGATGATCCTTTAATTTATATATTATCACTGAGATCGTCCATTGAAATATCCCAGAAAAACTTGTGTCTCTCGAGGCATGGTTTATCATGAGTTTGTCTGTTGTATCACGCATAAGAGGTCGATTATAAACTGAGGATTAGTGTAGATATTTGAAAATGGGTACATCCTCCATTGTCCCTTTGGGAACCCGTATCACTCATTAGTTTGTAGAAACCTCAGGGAAACCCTCGTCTAAGAAAGAATATGATATTGTCTCCCTGGTGGATATTGTGGTTACCAATTAGGAACATACAATCAATGTGTGCATGCTTAATATGGAACCCAAATTCTATCATCGCTATGAATTTAATTAAATTTCAATGAAGTAGATATCAGAATCTAAACATTTAAATTTTTATCTATTTAAGTAACCATTTAATAACAACAATATAAATCAAATTCTATAGAAACATGGAATTTATTAACATATGTAATAAAAAACATTTAATATTAAAATGAACAATAAGTCATATAACTTGAATTATGTAGGAAAAATAATTCACCTCAAATAATTATATTCAATTCAAAAGATCATCCTAAACTAATTAAACTTGCACTCAAAATTTATATTTTAAGGAATCATGGATAATGGTAAATAGGCCCACTGTATCAGCACATCCAAAGTGGTTTTAAATGGATTGAAAACATCCAAATAAGGGGTTTTCAATATACAATGGTTTCCGAGAACAGGTATAAAAAATAAAATAAAATAATACACATCATTTTAGATTTATCGGTAGGCACTGACAAGTGGCATATCGGTGTGAATTGAATGAAGCAACAGAATATTGGGAATGAATAATGACACCCTATCTCGTAGTTTTATTATATCCCATGCCATGTGAAAACATTTAACATCACCTAAAATGGGAGAAATAATAGGACTTACGTAAGACCCCTGGTTTTTGTAACAAAAATTATCTGACAGATCACGTGACAGAGTATGGGTGAAACACAATAAATCTTGGTGTGAATGTTTAGGCCTACTAAGAGCATTATAGTGATTTTGAAGGTGTTGAAAATGGAGAATAATCGACGATTCTACATGCATCTGATGTGGCGATGGGTGGTGTCACATCACCTAGAGAAGAGGGGGGTGCAACACACCTCAGATGAGAGGGAATGAAAAGAAAAGAAAAATGGAAAGGAAATAAATATGGAAAGGTTAAAAAATAAATTTAAATATAAATTGAATAAAATAAATTAAAAAAATAAAATGGAAGTGAAGGGAAAATAAGAAATAAAAACAAAAAAAGGATAAACCGACTTTGAAGTATTTTTACTTTTCTCCTCTCCTCTTATTATTTTATTATTTATTTTCATTTCTTTTTCGTTTCTTTTGATTTAATTATAAAAAATTTATTCTTATTTATCCTTTCTCTATATTACAAACATTACATTATGCATGGGTGTAATGTATTATTTTATATTAATCCAATGAAACTATTTGTAAAATTTAATAGCTACACTTTACCTGAAAGAGGGCATCAGGAAAAGCAGGAATATATATATATATATATATACATATATATATTTATATCACTACACTCAAAAGCACATAAATATATATTCTATATATATATGACCACCGATATTAATATTCACAAATTATAATAATAATAACACAAATATATTATTATTATTATGAAATCTATTTAAAAATTATCATCTTGAATAATTCAATCAAAACATTCATTTAATATAATATGTTACATTTTTTTACAAATAATATAATTTATTGGAGAAATTAATACTTTTTTATCTAAGCCAAAAATAAACATATTCCCATATATATACATTCAATATTTCTATATATACACATCTCTATATGTATATATACTTAGAGACACATGTATATATATATACATTTATTTAATCCCAATATATATATCATATATATATGAATAAATGTTTTTATCCCCATCTAATAATAATAGAAATAATTAATATTATTTTTATTTAATACCACCAACAATGACACCATTAGTATTTTTATATAAATAACCATTGAGAACTAATAACAAATAATAAATTTTTAATTAATTTAAATTTTCATTTAATTCTCCAAATAAATAATATCATAATTATTATATTTCCTATTTATTATTAACAGAAGAACACAATTTATTAATTATGGAAGGAAATTTTATATTTTTTCATAATCATATAATATTAATATTATTAATAAAACTATTATTATTTCTAACTACCCAAAAAAATATTAAAAAACCTATTAAATTGTAATTGGGTGTGATCTAAAAAAACGCCTGATGATCACCATGATAATACCATACATGTGGTAAAACCGATGTTTTAGACCTAACAGTACTCTCAAATTTATCATACGATGCAATGTTTGTGAAAAAATAATTCTATATTATATAAAAAATGGAATAAAAGAATAACTAAAATTAATGATTATATTAACATGTTTGATGTTTCCAAACACCCGACACACATCAAAGTTATACCCTTCTTATGGTATATTCAGTGTTGTGGACCTGACAATGGTCTCATATTTCTAAATAATCTCACCTTTTAACAGTTATTTATTTTCGTTTAAAAATCGCAGATACATATGAATAAATATATTTAATATTTTAATTCAACCAATGTTGTGAGTCTATAAGCCTCAGAATCCCGAACTAACTCAATTCCTGACTCTTAAATTATTTCATTAATATTTAAAACATAAAATGAAGTAATTTACCAATCATTTAATTTATTTCCATGCTAATTTTAGTCTAATTAATATTAAGAAATTTTTTCAAGACATATCGTTGTGTTAACTACTAGAAATAAAAAGTTTTGATGATTTTTTTTCGAAGAAGTAGGCCTAAATAACAGAAAATTTTAATTTACATATCTTTTTCATTCAATTAAAAATATGGGATGTAACATCATCCTAGAATTTGTGATACATAATCGAATTAATTAGTAAATTTTATTCTATTGGTTGTCAAAAATGATTATTTGTTTTCAGAATTGAATATTCATATTAGCTTTGAACGTTTTGTTAGTGAGACGAGTCCACCTAAACTATTTTCACAAAGTATATTGGGTTCAATCAAATATAAATAATTGAACAAAATGGATCTCATTTAAAACAAATACATTTACCACATATCATAAGCCACCAAAACACAAAAAATATATATAAATTGAAAAAAAAATTAAAAAATATCATATTTTTTTAAAAAAAATTCCGGATATCCATTCATGTTTTGAATATTTATTTTTGATCCATTTTGTAAAAAAACATATCAAATACTCTCGACACATTATTCTACTCATTATAATTCTACTGAAAAAAATTATCCTTAAATTTTACGTAATTTTTTTATGGTTGTATTTTCTTAATTTCTAAATTTCGTAGATATTTTTTCATTCTCTATAATATACCCTTCCAATAAATTTAACCTAAAATGAAAATTTTCATCCACATGTACATATATTTGTACTTTTTTCAGTGTGTTATTTGTTGATTAACATAATACTCACGCTTCATTGGAACATTATCAATAATGATAATTATCATTGATCCTTTTTGAAGTGATTTCATAGATTTACCAAAGACAAACTTGATCATTATGATTAGAACATAGAAACAAATATATTTCATTTATATTTCCATGATATTTAATTCTCTTTAATCATCTTCTTCCATGTACCACATGAAATTATTTTATCTTATGAGTGAGTCTTTCAAATATTCATTCCCCTTGTAAAATAGAAATATTTCAGCATCACCATGTTTAAAATTGGATTCTTTTTTCATAGAATATTAATTTAAAGACCTGATGAATATTTAAAAATATCATTGTATCATCGAGAGTTTTACCAAAAAATATAATGTTTCCCAGAAATTTATCGAATCATATGAAGAATTCATCAAAACATTCCTCATAATGCATTCAAATATATTAACACTTAGAGCATGAAATTGATAATTTAGTATATTTCAATTTCATTATAAAAAAACATGTCATTATGGTGGTTTATTATAGGAAATTATAATTAACGGCATGTAATAAATATTATTTAAAATAATTTATAAAATAGTTAAGGTTTAATATAACTAACAATTTTTTATATATTTAGTGATGGTTTTATTTTAACTGCTGCTATATATTAAGGAATCAAAATTTCTACCCCCTCCCCCTAATCAACATGGCCCCAAACCAACCCCTCCCACTCCCCTCCCCACTATAATCCTGATTACCCTAATTCCCCTACTCCCTGAGGAGGATATTGAAGACCCCCCCCCATATCCCCTACTACTTGAACGTGACACCCAAAGGCCCCCCTTTTACAATTATTAAAACCCCAAACATCATTGAGGGTATGATCTATTTAATTTTTTATAGGTTTAAATTAATTTATATAATGATCTATGTAGTTGAGTGTTATTTTTTAGGGATTTATTTATTGGATGATATTGGGGTTACATTGGAGGCATTCCATCAGTTGTTGGTAAATTTTTTGGAGTGTGGATGCACATCAATGTTATATTAGAGAAGTATTATTATTATTATTATTTTTAAAAATTTACTTATAAATTATCATAATTATTTATTTATTTCATGTTCCATTATATAGGTTCCAAAGGCATTTTCGTAGTGTGGTGTAAAACCTAATGCTTTTATATTTTCATTGATATGTATATCAATGTTAATGTCATTTGTATATTCCCCATTTAATAACTCTTTAAATGTATTACAAATGATAATTTTACAATTTATGTCAATCATAAGGGACATTATAGGTTTTCTTGGAGGGAATATCTATGTTTTTATGTCTCATAATGGTGTTTTAATTTTAAAATACCGAACTTTTATCCTATGATTTATTAAAACAAGTTTCCTATATTTTACCAGAATATATTTAAATGATATCATAACGTTAATATATTAAATAAAAAATACACATAATCATGATTACAATGAATAATATTTACTATAATGTACAGATATAAATATTACATGAAGTTTTCTATATGTCCAACTCTTTTTATGATGAGTAATCTATTTCAAATTGTATCAAAAAATGTTGTAAAACCATAATTGCAAGCAATTCTATGGTTCATATGGAAACACATTCACTAGATATCACACTGTAATGATTTTTTTGAGATATAATAAATTTTGACTTACATACTTATAAAATAAATATATATCTTTAAAAACAATAATATTTATTTTATATGAAATAAAAATTGATAATAGGAAAAGAAGAAATGATAGTTATATGTTAATAGAAGATTTATTGTAATTTAATATTTTAGAATAATAACAATATGCTCAACATAAAAATAAAATCTCTCCTCATTTTAGTGAACTTATACATGAAAAACTATTACATTTTTGGGTGGTTTTATATTTATTCATTTATTTTGATTATCTTTTTAATGTTGGATTGACTCATTTTTTTGTTAAATTTGTGTTACGTCGCATTAGGACCCTACCCTGGTCAATGACGAAGATGGGTAATATTTATTTTTTATTTTACTGATTTTATTAAATATTTTATATTATTTCTTAATGTACATGGGGAATAGTGACAATCCTATTCCTTTGGATAAATTTAAGAGTATATTACATGAAAAAAACTTATGCATGCAATGGGATTGGAAGAATTTGTAGATTATGCAGTGATGAAATGATTATTGGATGGGAGAATAATATGTATGCGTATTAATTTAAAAATAAAGATTTTTTTGAATAGAGAATAATTATATGGGACATGTTTTTAACATATTTTCACTCTTGATATGTATTTTGGATTTGGCATGGTTAATCGAATGTTACCGAAATTCGAGTCAATGAAAATCCTATAAAAACACAAAGTGACTGTCCAAAGGAAAATTGAGTTTGAAATTTGATAAATTAACTATTTGTATTTTCAAGATACAATGTTAAATATTTTAATAGATCAGAAAAATTCATTTTATCCTATGAAGGTTAATCTTTCTCAGAAATTATGTGAGCAAAGAAAATTAGGTTTACAAACAAGTTGAAGACAGAAAACTATAACTATATAAAGCATGTGCCACATAATTTAAGTTGTCTTCTGTACTTATGTTTCATTATTTCAAGTGCCTATGTGTAATTACTAAAAAATAAATCTCAAGGATTTAAGAGTTACTTCATAGTGCCTAAAGAGAATCTAAGATCCATTAATTATTATATGAGATGAATAAAGTCATCAAAAAACATGGAATTGATTATAAAAGATACACTTATAACCTAATGATTTAATGAATTACTTGGGATGAAAATTTAATAAATATTAATTAATAATTTTTAATATAAGGATAATAATGTCAATAAAAAATAATGAGATTTTATATCAATGAGAACGCATTAAAACCGAATAAGAAAACTTTTATAAAAGAATTTTGTAATTTACCTATGAAACCGCACATTCAAATATGATACATGTTATCTTGGACTACATATTATATGAATAGAAATGATCATAATAATATTTATGGCTTGATGAGAAATCCAAAATATTCAATATCAGGGAATGTGTTTGATTCATTATATACATATTTTTCATCAGATATAAGGAATGTAAATTTGGGATTGGATTCTGCCAATTTGATTCCTTTTAGAAATAATGTACTAGTTATACAATTTGGCCAGTGGTTTTAATCCCCTATAATATACATCTATCGATTTTTTTGAACAATAATTCATTCATTATTTCAATTATTATTACTAGAATGTAAATTCTAAAAAATTATATTGATGTATACCTTCAACTTATTATTAGAGATTTATAATACCTAATAGATAATGGCCTAGAAACATATGATTCATAAATGGAAAATATATTCAATATGAATGCAGATATAATGAGGAAAATTAGTGACATTAATGGACTATGAATCTTATTCAATTAAAACATTCATACTAGTTTTTATAGTCTAGTTTGTAATTTTTATTTTAAAACATATTGATTACCTCATAGTAGAAAATGGAATTTTATGTGTCTTATTTAATTTCATTATGCTACATAGAAATGATAGTTTAAAATGTAACAATTCAATAGATAAAATTAATTTATAGACCCATGAATGTTTTTATCTAGGTTAGAAATCATTTGAAAATTAATGGATGTCACAAAATAATTTTGAAAACGTAATTTGTTTAAAGAAGGGGTGAGGGTCTGAAGAACTATTTCCAAAGTATTTAAAATAAAACAATAAAAATAAAGACTATATGTTTGAAACTTTCATACTGGGATTTTAATTTGATACATCTTAATCTAGACATAATTCAAATTAAGAAGAAAATATATGACATTTTAATTTTTGCATTTTTTAATGAGATGGGTAAATCAAAGGATCACATAATTCATCTTATGGATTTGGAATCAATGAATATATATAATGGTTTATGTGAAAAGGGGAATGGAAACTATCATTAGACTATTTTTACAAAGAATAATCATAATAAAGGGGTATTCCTTAAAAATTTAAAAATTGTAAATGTACTAAAGGATATACTAATAACATACCATGTTCTGTTGACATAAAACCTCAAATGTTATATGGATTGAAAATTCCAACCTCGTATATTTTTATTGTGAATTTGTTCTAGTAAAAATTGAGTAATAAATTACCATAAAATAGTACTATGGTAATAGTTCATTTTTTTTCCTTTCTCAGATTTATTTGTAGAAAAAATCTCAATCCAATTGAGCATGAAAAACATCAATAAACAATTGTCCTGAAAAATTTTATTTTGGGTATTTTATTTCCCCCCTTCAATATTCATATTATTGAACCAATTTATTGTTAACTTGTA
Source organism: Viscum album (assembly GCA_963277665.1). Taxonomy (NCBI): domain Eukaryota; kingdom Viridiplantae; phylum Streptophyta; class Magnoliopsida; order Santalales; family Viscaceae; genus Viscum; species Viscum album. The sequence continues at coordinate 963,736,262 of OY728156.1, forward strand.
TAAATTATTTATATTTTGTGGCCTGGTACACTATCGATGGATTTATTTAATTTAGAGGTGCATAAATTTTTTTTATTTTCAATATTAAATCCAATTTAATCAAATCATTGATTAATTTTTTTAATACATTTTTTCATAAGCTACATAGAATATTTGAGGTCATATGTGATGAATAAATATTAACCAAAAACCGTTATTACTAAAGGTTATAGGGTAAAATAGTTCTTGACCTTCTATTCTATGAATTTGGATGGTATTGAGACAAGATTAAATAAGGTAGGACACATTGATAAAATGACCATTAATTTTCATTCTAAAAATTAGTCATCGATATTTCCAACAATTATATGCCAAATTTGAATGAATTTATATACTACAGTAACTAAATTAGAGTTTCTACATGCAGATATATATTCTCAACTAGATAGTCCTATTATAGATCCTTTTATGAAATTTTATGATTACAAACAACGAGATGACTTGGGGGGCCAATCTTAAAATGGGATAGAATTAACAAAATATATTAATAAAAATATTATTGAATGGTTTCCCATATTATAAGTATATACTCCTATTCATATTACTGATGTGTAGTTATTTTTTCTACGTTAAAATTTACATTGATTATCTTATTTTCTAGATAATGAATATTGACAGTCATGGGGACATAACTGATGAATTGATTTTTCTTCATTGAGGTTATCTAAGGTAGGATAAGTGATTCAATGAAAAAAAATTTGTGGCTTCATGCTTCATAAATTCTATCAGTGAAAAGACATGAAAACTCAAAATAGTGGTGTATTTAAACAAGATGATGTTGGATAATATGTAATGAAAAATTATATAATTCAATTAAACAAATGTCATTGACTCTATCATTGGGGAGTACTGCCTGAGTGAATTTGACGTTTTCTAGCTACACATTGTACATGACAATCCCGCTTTCTAATGTTGGGAGTAATTCATCCACTATTTGGTGATGTCTGCCCTTTTATTGAAATGGACTGATAGGATGTTGTTCTCTCCTTTTATGGATTCATTATTAGAATGAAATAACTAGTCTGGGTGTTCCTTAAAGATTGAGATATTTTTCGTGAAACCCATCTCAGTACCATATCATTTTGGACGTTGGTTAATTACACTACTTTTGTTTGGACATTAAAAATTGTCATGATAGAGAGAAACATTTGGTCATGGATGTAGTCATGTTTGGAATCATTGGTATGTCTGGATGCTGGAACCATGGTATAACTAAATTCTATAATATTTGAGGGATTCTAGAGGGCGTGGGAGCCCACGAAATCCCACATTGAATTAGGGCGTATCATTTTCTAGAGGCATATATCATGGGGTTTTCTCATCTTCCCATGTATAAAATGGGTTATAACATCGGATTAACATCTTGTAGGGATGGATCAGACTTATCATAACACTTAAAAAAAGTTGATCAGATGGATACGTCCATCAGAGGGAGAACCTAGAAGGTTTACATGGTTGATGGGTCAAAACATCTGTGGCGAAGGACCCTAGAAGTCATGTCCCACAACGGGAAATATTTCACACCGTGAAGGGTGATCTGAATACCACAAAGGGTGGATCAGGGTAGGTGGGTCCTGGAAAAGGGGATATCAAGGATTAATGTTTGTAGGTATTGATACATATGCAGGATTTTTATATTCCTTGTGTAAAAGGCAGGGATCAAAAACCATGTTGTTCAAGGTGTGATTTGGGGTTTACACATGGATAACAACCCGATTGCGACAAAAAAGCGGAGAATATCGGAGTTTACAGTTATAATGGTAAGGTATTTGAGTATATGGGTGAGGATATTTTATGGTCAGATTCTTGTATCAATGGAATGTGTTCACTAGGATGTGGCATCCAAGGTAAATTCAAGATGGAGATATAAAAAGTGTCGAAGGGTGAAGATGGATGAGATTGAACATTCATGCAGAGGATGGTGCTGGTGTTGAACCTCTGCATGGTTTCCTATGTTGAAAGTGATGGTGGCATGAATCAAATTACACAAAGTTATGATGATGGGGGGGGGGTTGAGACACCAGAAGATGCAGCTCTTGAGAATGGAGACCATGGATAGTGGGGTAGATAATGTAGAACATCCAGATTGTGGCATGATCTTCTTGAGGCACAAATGTTTGATGGAAAGACAAGGATGGGTCATGTATGATGGGACCAAACCTAAATATAGTATTACAACACATCCTACTAGATGGGAATCAAAGTCCACATAGTTCAGGAATGGGACATATAATACGAGTGTACATAAAAGAAAATGAAATGAAGACATGCTCAGGGTGTACTCATGGTTATCATCCCCTCGTAGTAGTGGATCTATTGGTTGGAGGAGTATAATATGGGTAGGTATTATGCATGGATAACATACCACAATGATTAGAACCCCTCAGGTAGGTAGATTAGGGAGATTTATCCCAAAAAAGGAAAATATCGCATTAGGAGGGTACATACCTTGGAGGGAGTACCAAATTTTACTATTGGTTGTGGTTGGACCTCAATGATTCTTTCTATATATCTGATTGGATTGGAATTGAAACCAGCATAGTGTGGAGGATAATAATGTTTATCAGCATGTGGGATGTTGGTGAACAAATATGAAACACATAGAACAATTCTATTATAGGGAGTGTGGGTATATAACCTCATCGAAGGTTCCTAAGTACCATATTAAGAGAAAAAGGATCAATGTACATGCAGTTATAGAAGATGTACTTCTTCATTAGACAGGATGACGCAAAACTGAACAAAAATTCATAGAACAGTTATATTGTGCGGCATGGGGGGGCTTGAATATCAGAGATGATTCTTATTCACCATGCTTAGAAGACAAGAATCAAAGTCCACATAGTTTTAAAGGATGTAGTTTAATGGAATACATAATGAGGGGGTGGTACATATGCATGGTTGGTGGAAAAAAGAGATTCCATAGTCTCTATTAAACTCTAGGACCACATGATTCATTTTTTGTGTGAGATAAAAGAGATAGAAGTAGACTAGATGAATGTGTCATGAAGGGTGTGACCACAATCGATGGTGTGGTGATTATGCATCACGAGTGGCCCACAGAGATGAATATTGCGACATACTCTATGAGGTATTCCCAATGAGGGTGACCAGATGTATGAGGAGGATATGTCCATCTGTCAATGGACACCCTATCAAATTTTTCTTCGGGTTACAAGGAGACTTCCCAAGGTGAACATTGTTACAAATCCTAAATGGTGATAGGAAAGGGAGATCACCGATGCTCATTCTCCTTTCAGACCATCTAGGATTTCAACACATGCAACAACTCACATTTTAACATTGTTTGTTTGGGATGACATAAATTAGTAGTTTAATATCCTATAGCTCGGATGGTGAGGACTCATTATTCATCATTATGGGGAGGTCGGTATTAGCCTCTAGGATGTCCACCATATTTTAGGGATTCCAATTTTGGGGGTAATATATGATGAATGCATCCCTGCAGTGAATACATGGGAGGAACAATTATAGATGGCCTAGCAGGAAAAGGCACAAATGGGTATGGTGTCAGGTGATGAAAAAATAGTATTTGTGTGACATCAACTTCAATCGGTTGTTGTTATGTTTCCTAAATATTCCACTGAAGAACCCTACGGAGGAAGAGTAAGCACCCATGAAGCTTCAAATGAGGCCACATACCTACACAAGAGGGGATCAATAATTCAGTAAATGTTCTAACTGGATGATTTATAGAGGATAGTTGATGGAATCTATGGGGCTAAAACATTATGATAGCTGGTTTCATCTCTAAACTCATTTTCAGATGGATGATTCTAGTCAGGGATGTGGAAATGGTTACGTGGCTGAGAACATTCATTATGGAATCCATGCTGTTGATGGGGAAGTGAATCAATATAGGGGTCCCATTGTTTCCAAACCTGAACATGGTTTTTTGAACATCAATGAAGAGAATAAACCAAAAAAAATGTATGCAGGCCACTGGACTTCATTATGGCTATATAATAGAACACATGAGGGTGTGCAAATATCTGAACCCCATTTCCAATCCTGAGTCAGACATTAAAACAACCTTTCTAAACATAGTGGTGATTTACTTAATCCAGTTGACCTCACCGGCAGGGCTGAACAATGTCTGGAGAGTCGATGAAATGAACTTCCTTCTCTTCCAGCTACTAACAAAAGTATTCACTAGTGATAGATGGGGAACTGAATAGAACTAGTCATAACTCATGGACATCTAAGGATGTTTTATAGTGGCCAAGGAATATTGAGAGCCTATCAGTAAGCCATATACACCACATTTATTTTTGATGCAATTTCAGTGTCTATAGATTCTATCACAAGATGTTTTAATGGGGGATATTCAAATAATATCACTTGTGTGTGATGAAACATCTCTAACTCATGTTCAGATGGGAGGATGGGAGGATTCAGAATGAGCTTCCTCTGCCTATCACAAAATTTTTGGACATTAAAAAGTACGTATAAATCTAGGGTGCAACCTACACAGTAGTGATGCTCTACAAAAGGGCGAATCAAGTTGATTATGGGGTTCCCCTAATCCCCATGGTTAGGGTCATAAAATATCTTTCAGACATTTTGGTGGTAGGTTTGTAGTGGTAGCAGGGCCAGTAATTCCATGGCCCACATCATCCAATATTGAATGAGGAGAGATATTAGAATTCCCAATAGCCCAATTGGGAAAACTACAAATAATGTGAGGGCATCAAGGTGATTTCACAAGATATCTACCCAATCCATGTGAAAGAGGCTGATTTACATGGAAATAGATAGAGTCACTATTTACCTATGGATAGGATATGATTTTTAGGTAAAAAATAAATGCTTCAATTCATCCAAAATGTGGGACGTTTTCAATATTTTCGAGATGCATCATTTATAGATTGATCAGGCCAGGGCTAACATTCTAGTATTGTCGGAAGAATCATAGTGGTATGTGGATAAGGTAGATGATTTTGTGCACTCTTGGGGAACACCATATTCAACAATGGATAGGGTGAATGTTGTTCTTGACATAACATCTCCACCAAAACTGTCCACTGTTGAGATGGTTGAGCACATTCATCTACCCAAGTAATTAAAAGGGTCATGAAGAGAATATGATAATAGTGGGATCGCCTTGGAGGATTGTGATTTTTTGGCCTTAAAGTTGGGATTATTCACCTACACTCTTGAGTATTGATCTATTAAATTCTTTTATTCCACAATCATACTTGTTTTATTCATGATTCCCAACTATAAATTTTTCTGTATTGGAGAGCCTCACACAAAATACCCATTCACATGGAACAATAGATGCAGATGAGAATGCTCTACGACATGTGTCTAGAATGATGACGAGTGTAGGGTTTAGTAGGGCTCTAGGAACTGAGGTGGACACTTTGAAATCTTTGGAACTCCCAACCTTATATGGGGGGACACAACTGAGGGATCCCAATAGAAAATAACCCAAGTCCATGTGCAACTATTTTATTATTGTAAGTGTTATTCTCCATATAGACATAAATATGCTCCACCTAACTAAATCAACTAACAACTTCCTTTTATGAAAAATCCTTCATGAAGTATACCTAATATTAGGGAGGATGGTCAGGGGTCTTGAAACACATTTTGTAAGGGGAATGCGAATTGATATGGAATTGAATGCCCGAGCTGACCCCACCACAATAATCATAGCGGTGGGTGGAACAACTATTGTGGAATAATATAAACATAATGATGTAGAATCAATGATGAGGATTAACCATGTGATATGGAACCCAACCCCTCTTATAACATACCAAATGATGTACCCACCACTGAACTCATAGATAAGTTCCCGGTGTATGAACATGTTGACTTGTAAGAGTTTAATGAGTCCACTTTTGATATGGAGGAAATCAAAGCTATCCATCACTAGTCATGGAAATTGATCAGGCACTTCATTGAAAAAATCCAACAATTTGAGTGGATAAGATGGATGGGATCACACTGTCTATGGCTATGAGAGCATTTGAACAGAGGTGTATATTGATGAGGCCTACACCTTCTCATCCAAGATGACCATAATGAGAAGGTACGAGATAGATACAGCAATGAGAGGGTTTCCTCGAAGCAGACAAAATCTATTAACATTTAGAATCTTCAAGAGGGAACATGATATCCATTTGTTTTTAATGATGTTAAATGACTTCTCTTCTTTCACCAACACCAAATCAGAACTCATGTCATGACTATAGATCTTGTTGGAAGAAGCCAATGAGAAGTTGAGACGAGTATCTTTCAAAATAAACAAAATTTGTGATGAATGGTATCAGCTACAAATTAAGGATAATTATCATTCCCCCATGGCCAATGAATATGTAAGGGAGATCATGAAATGGCAACTAATCCTGGATACCACATGCCAAATTTTGGCAGAGCCGAGATGCTCCATCAATGGGGATAGTCCCTCGGGACTATGTTTCTCTAAACTCATGAACATATCTCATGATTTCTTGATTAATTCTACTACATCTATTGAAATATATTATTATTTAATAATTAAATCCCAATTATATACATTAAACAACTAAAAATTATCAAATACTCGGGTTCTTCTATTTGCAGAGTGACCAGCCAACATATTCTGTTTGAGAGAGTGTGGGTTGTGACATCAGAATATGGTTCTCTGTGAAGCACATTTACATTCCCAATGTGTTTCAAGTTCATGATTAGGATAATTCCATGGTGTTAGAACAAATACTAACAAAGGGTAAGGAATAGGGAGAATCACAACACCCATAATTAGGAACACAATAATGGTGGCATGATTATATATGATAACTATTGTCCTTGTAAAAAACACAGTATCCATTTTACGTTATCATAAAACAGAAATAATAATTTAGGGCTAGCTGATGAACGAGTTCAAAATCACATTGTCTAACTTGAAATATTTTCTGATGTCTTCTAGATCATTGGCCAAAGACGGTAGGAGATCGAAAATGGCATGGGACCAGGCCATTTAGGGGTTCTTTCAGAAGTGAATGGCAATGAAGATCCCAATAAATGGAACAAAAAGTGTTGGAATAGAGTGATTAGTTGTTCAAATGAAGTCCAACACTATTCAAATTGCACCACCGCATGAAATTCACTTAGGATAGGCGTATTGTTTGAAATCGTGATGAATCCAACATATAAGTAGAACATCTCTAGTGAAGACAAAGAATGATTTTAATTTTTCCATCATGCCATTTAATACCATAAGAATGTATTTTAGTGTCATATGGTAATGAAGAAGATGATAAAGATAGTTTAACATCATATGACTCAGATTCCACACATAGTTTAAGGACAGACTTAATGGATCTTGGATTATAGTTTAAAGTCAACTTATACTGACAAGGGGATCCTAATTAAAGTTCATAGGGTTTAGACTGTAATTGGGGCCAAATGCCTAGGAAGACAATTGAACATGGGGATATTCCCTTCCCAAAATGCACGGGCCATCCTACACAACCCATTAGGATGGGAATCATTCCATACATAGTTCATGAGTTTTATGAAGTTTGACATCATCCATGGTGATTTTTTTGATGAATTTTTATTATCAAATGGCTCGAACTTGCTGAACCCTATTGAGAAATCTATGGTGCGCTACATAACCCAATGTTAATGAGGACATACAATTTCCCCACCATATCACACATTCTCAATGGGAAGCCATGTCAAAAAAAATAAAATAGGTAGTAATGGTGATTCAAGTCCTGATATAATTTTTTTTTTATTTTCACTATGTATTAAATAAGGAAGGAAATCAATCCACAAATAGTTCTTCCTAGGTGCGCAGGTCTGACCCACACATAGAGAAAATAATCATTATATATAACTTGTTTCTTCTATACTCGTTTAATTTTCATGAATGACCATTCACAGATGTAATGTATGGGTTTCACTAAAAGAATCAATCTATATGTGGTATTCAAAAATATAATGGGGGATAACCAATTCCCAAGGTGATTCCCACTCATGTGAGAACACCGTAATGCAGTATATTTTTGGTTAGTGTGGCCTGATGATGGAATCACAGTTTAAGGTCATATAACAGGACCGGTCTATGAATTCTAACATCATAAGGTAAGGAATCTATATTTCAAATTAATGTGGGACTAAGGGATGTAGTTAATTTTAAATGGATTGGATGAAATAGATCATAGTTTACGGTCATTGTGTTTTGACCATTTGGTAGTGCAATCCTGCATGTGGATATTACCATTCAAAACCCATAATCCCCCATGAGACATACTCAGTGTGGGAAACAAGGGGTTTTTCTATAAAGATATTGGGTTGGAAAATCATGACTTTTCCAATAATCCTACTTGACCTACGTAGATGTATGGAGGGATAATACAATGTGCGTTGGTGAATAGAGGGGCCTAAAAATATGATTTACTACAAAAAATATTTGGTACATAGTGGAGGTGTATTAATTATAGAGGATAATTGTTGACCATATTCAAAACATAATATCTATATCATGGGACATGGGATGCCAACAAACAACTAAGGGTTGACCACTGAACATGTTTTCAACACGATAACTGTCTCAAAATTCCATGCAAGATCTTCTAGGATGTAGCCCTAGACTGGTATACATTCCATAAGGCCAAGAATCCACACCTTTTGGGGGTCTTTTTGGATGTAAAAGGCAGTGGAGACCGAAATAAAGGGGAATCATGAAGTGTGGATGCTTTCGATGTAGTTTAATTTCATGTTGTAATGATGAATACTAAGAGGAGTACTCTCATAGGAAGTACCTGGCGTGTACACAGTAAATACAATGTGAAAGATAAATAAAGAGGCTCAATAATATCCACATACACAATAAAAAACCCAAAACAAGAGGCTAGAAAATTTGATTTTATGGAAGCTGGATGATGGATGAATAGTCCAGAAATTCCTCTGTATCTCATACAGATGAGAATCAGGCCATAAATAATCATTTATGAACGCCATAGAAAATGGAAAACACGAAAGGGGGTAAAATAATCTAAAAAATGATACTTGGGGTTGATAAATTTTTTTATTTCATGTGAACATGGACACTAAATTTCTTAGTATAAGATCATACAGTTTGGATAGTCCCGAAGAGTAAACGTTTAATGGGGGTGCCATAAAGTAAATTGATATGAATGAAGAATAAAGATATTTAGAACACATAACACATCACTGGGGGGAACCCAATACATAGTTTAAGGTCTTGAGGATTTGACCATTAATTGAAACCACTATATAGAAACATGATGTGTGGCATTAGAAAGTAACCTGATGTGAATGGGGACAAAAGATGTCCACAACACACAACAATTTCCTACAATGTAACCACTTAATTTAATTTAATAGAGTTTCAACTATGATAATGTGATTTATGAGGATTAAATATATAACACAATGTGATAAATAAACCTGATGTTAATTATGGAAAAGAGGTCAGAACCACATTACACATTCATAAGAGAACACATATGTAGATTAAAGACATTATGCCTTGAATTTCAGACCTAGACTTCTTGTTTATGGTCAGAGAGTTAGGTCCATAGTGTGTGAGACACAACAATGAATGTATAAACATTATCAAGAAATAATAATCACATGTGATCACTGCATGGTGTGGGAAATAAGGGGCCAATAATCTCTTTATAAAATACGGAAGTACACGATAGGTGAATCGACGTGTGGAGTCTTGAGAAATCCCACGATGATGGTCCTCCTCTTAAATGTGTAATGGTGTACAGAGGGATGGAATTGAGATTGGTGAAAATCAATTTGGAAAAAAGGAGATGATAAGTAATCTGAATAAAAGTCAAATATTTTGCATGCAATGGGATTGGTGTAAGGATGGAGGATAAATAGTTACCATATCTGAAACACAGTTTCAAATTCATGTGGCCTGGGATGAGAACATAAAACTGATGGATGGCTGGCGACCATGTTTGATAAGTGGGACATGTCACTAAATTCAATTCAATGTTATATGCGATGTTTTACTAAAAAGGAAGGTGATCCCTAAGGCCATGTATCCAAACCATTTTTTGGGAATTTCAAATGTAAAAGATGATGGAGACCCAAAAAGAAGCACAAAAAGGGTGCTGGTGGAACTTGAGATTTTTCATGAAGAATACAACACTCCAAGTCTCATACCATGGGGAATATGAGCATGTTATTGTGGTAATATTGAGTTATATGGATTCAATATAGTGTAGATGACTAGATATGGTGAGTTTGTAAAAGGGGAAATCGTTTTATGAACTAACAGATATACTCTATGGAGAAATGTATGGGTGTTCCTATGTATCCTATAATGATGGAAATCAACCCATATGTAGTTCTAGAAGACCCATGCAGTTTAACTTCATGTGGTATGTATTTAGGTAGTGAAGATGTGTTCCAACAAAAGTCACATGGTTTGGATGTTTCAAACATGATGTGAATGAGGGAAATAGATTCCCACAACAAACCACATGATCCAAGAAGGTACCAAAGGTTGTGGGTGTGAAAGGTATAAACATGGTGATAAATTTAAATACATGATTTTTAAATGTTATTATATATCCCAAAATGATGGGAATCTAACCATAAATAGTTCGTGAATTCTATGTAATTTACCATAAGGTAGTAAGGATGTAGTAGTAGTTAAAAATCATGTCAGATTAAGGGGTTGTTTCCTTTTAAGGTCATGTAGAAGGACCATATATTAAATGAAGATTAAATTTTTTAGGTAGTAGACAATAGTTTCACATCATGTAGTGTGGCATTGATCATAGATTATGGTTGTATAAGTCAGACCATACATGGCCCAAAATATCTGTAATGGTGGAGGAACATAGGGATATACCCACATGACAAATGTATGGGAATTACTATATATCCCATTATGATGGGAATCAAACCATTCATATTTTTATAGACCCATTCACTTTAACCTCATATGGTAAGGACATAGCTAAACAGGGAATCCCCAAAATGTGAAACATTATGCGATAGTTGAAAACCTAATGTGAATGAGGACAATGAAATCTCACTCTACCCAACATGTTCCAAAAATACAATACTTAGGCCAGGAGTCTTGATATATACTTGGATTTGTGATACCTATTGATTGAAATGAGGAACCAATGCCTGAGTGTTCATACGCATCCCATAAGGATATGAATTAATCTGCACAGCGTTGATGAATGTCGTGTAGTTAAATGTCATGCGCTAAGGATGGAGGAGTATTTTAATAGATTACAATAAAAATGGACCCACATTTTAAAATCTTTCATGACGTAAAAAAAAGAAAAATATGGATTTTAAAATTGATATACACATCATGGTGTGGTAACACACCCGAAAAGAATCAGGACTAAGGAAGTTTCATACCACACCATGTATCCCCAAGACAATGTGGGTATCGAACCTGGGCGGGGCCCAAATACAACGTTTCCGGGCTTCCCAACATATCCAATAAGGGTATGATTTAAGCCATATGTACTTTTTTAATGTATTATATTTTAAAATTATGTTAAATGGAAGATGAAAAAGTTTAACATTGTATGGGAGAGTGATGCTGGAATGTTTTATGTCCTATAGCCGGGATAAAGAAAAGGGAGATCAATAGACCTGGGGCTAGACCCGAAGGCGAAATGTCCAGGGGTCCCTTCATATCATACTAGGGAAATAATCAAGAGACATATAGTTATAGAATAATGTGCAGCTTAAAATTATTCATTAATGATGGAGGTATAAGTTGACTTCATGGGGGATGGTTATACATGGTAGTTTTATATACTACAACCCAGAAGAAGAAAATAGAGGTGAATGGACCTAGTGCATGACCCAAAAGAAATATTTTTGGGTGTCTCTATATATCATGCTAGTGTAAGAATCAAGAAACACATTTTTATTGAATGCAGTATAGTTTAACATTATGTTGTAAGGGTGAATGTGTAGTTTTTTGTCATTTCGGATGGTGATGTGGGGTAGTTTTATCTAATTCATCTCATAAAAAGAAAAGGGTGGTTATTGTAACTAGGGATAGACCTGAAGGAACAATGTCAAGGTGTCTCTATGTAACATTCATGGATAGAAATAAATCCACAAGTTGTTCTTTAATGTCATGTAGTTTAACGTTATGCAGTAGGGATGAAGGTATAGTTCCACAAGATGTGGGATGACGATGTTTGGATTGTTTTACATAAAACATTCGGGACAAATAAAAGGGATTCTACTTCATACGATGCACTATGTGAGGAATTTGGAATTTATGGGAAGATTAATGTGCTCCCAATCCATTGTATCCAACGGGTAAACTCCATTGGGGTTAAACTTTAGGGATAATATATGGTTCCTCCCATTTAGGATCCAATTTTGGCGACTTCTAGTTGTATATCATATGTGTCCTATGATCCAATACCTTGTCACTTTGGAGGAAGTAACAATGATGATCATTTTAACCAAAATCTATGGATATCTACATCTGATGCCCCTCAAGTGTGTGAAATCCTATATCCTAATATAATCGAAGGATTAGAACTCATCCAGATATACTTCACTAATATTGTATGATGTATTCTAATAATAAACAATTGTGAGGTGCATTGTAAACATAATATCAATGGATAGGAATACCTCTTCTCATTCACCATGGAATATGCGGTTGTTTGGGTGGAACTGCGAGTTGTCGTTTGGTATGCCCAATGAGCAATAAAGAGGATGAATGACCAAATCTTCATGTTCTACCCAAAAATATTTTGAAAACTGTTAAAGAGGTTCTTATTTAATGCCTTGGTATTTCTGTTTTCATGTGCATGGTAGCGAATGGTGCGATAAGAAAAATATTGTAGTTAGCATACAGTTTCATTAGTTTGGCTGCCCAAATGATGGTTCCGTTATAAGTGAGAAAGTAGTGAGAGACTCCAATCAATATATGATGTTGGTGATCACAAAATAGATGATAGAATGGGCCTTGACATCCTTGAATAGTAACACTTCTTCCCACATAGAAAAGAAACCTATGGTGGCTATGATAAACATGAAATGTTTGGATATTGCCGGTGGATATGATCCCATGACATCGAGTTCACAGACCATAAAGGGCCATATTTTTTTGTAGTATAGAGGGGTTCTAGTGGCTGATGAAAAAATTTGGCATAAATCTGACATGTGTGACAGCACTTAGAGAACTCAAAATAGTCATGGACCATGATGGGCCAGAGATAGCCCCACCATAAAATCTAGTAGGAGTGTTTGAACCCGGCATAAATAGATCCAACAGATCCAATATGATATTCTTGAATAACATATGGAATCTCATATCTTTGAATTAAATGATGGATAAATCTATAAAACACATGTTTTTAGTTGACCAGCTCAAGGCTGAGATCACTATAAATGATAAATGACAATTCATAACTATGGATTCACTCATGATTAGCTCTATTTGTTTGTAGATTTCTATGTGGAATGTATAAACAAAACGATTTATCCAACCACGAGTATCATCTTCTGTGGCATGCAGACTTGGATGTCCAAGTGTGGAGGCATTGAATGTGGGGGGACATTCCTTTTGGCTATCATCGTTGTGCGAACTGACATGAGAGATGAACCATAGATGAATGATATGAATAATCTGGCCATCCTAGTAAGTATCAATGAGATATAAGGAAGGGTTGGCAAAGTCATCGGCTCGACCATTATGTGACCGAAGAATATGAATGACCTTAGGCCCTGATGGGAACTAAGTCAATAGTTGGTGAGTGTGCTCTAAGAGGTGAACAAGATCCAAACTTTTGATGATTTAGTCAAAATTTATATGTCTGATAACCATCTCAGATTCCCCCTTAATGTGTAGGTGGGGAACATCAATATCGTGGGCCATGTCTAACCTATATATGAGAGCCCGATACAGCACCGCGCTATTGATGAAGCCTTTTGACAATACGAATGAATAAGGAAGAATAGCCTGAACATGCGTGATGATGATGATACTGAGGCATACCCTATTGAGTGTGGGGTCAATGAGCCTTATAACAATGAGGGATTAGGAAGCGCCATCATTGTATATAAACCAAAAAAATTGGTCCAGTCCACTGATAGAATAGACTCATCTAGAAATTCATGATCTATAAGTTGTTGTAGGTACCACTTCAACTCCTAAAATGCAATTTGACATTTTTCATCCCATTATGAGATGAAACCATTAATTATGAGTTAAGATAAGGTCTGAAAATTATTTTCCAAATTCATAATGAATCTATGTATGTATTTTATGTGGCCTCAAAATCACCAAAGATCTTAATGTTTTATCAGAGGTGACATTTTAATAATAGTCTTGATCTTTAATGGATCAATTTTGATTCCTCTATATCAAGAAAATCATGCCAAAAATATTCTAGTGGTTACCCTGAAGGGACACTTTAAGGGATCCAACTTCATAATAAGGCAACAATGGAAGATGAAAACATTCTCATGTTATTTGATGTGGTTCTGACACAGGTGATATATAATCACCAAATTTTCCATGCAGCATTCCACCAACTGAAGGACCCCAGAACACCTCGAGATGGTAGGGGTGAATCAAGGTGTAAAGTTTGTCTTTTAAAACCGATGGATCTTATTACCATGTTGATAGAGACTTTTTAAGACAATCTGATCATAATTTGCAGAAAAAAACAATCACATGAAAAGTGAAGAGAGCATAACGTTACATGGTTCCCCACTAAGGGACGCATTCAAGGATAATACATAGATAAGATTTCATTCATACGATATTTCAGTAATCATTAATTTTTTTGGAGTAAAAAAGTATACCATAGTAACATGGTTTCAAGAACTCTGCCTTTACATGGATTTAGGGATATCACATGGATTCTCTATGATCACATCTATTAACTCCCCATTGATAACTGCATTGAATGAATCTGAACTCAATTTATCTAATTTAAGATCATTTCAATTGGTTGACACTAAATACTGTATCACAAATACGGATAGATTCTCTATTCATGTTTTGTTTTCCCCAGTAGAGGTCATTTACTTTTTCGTGTATTGTTATTTTGCAAACTTTTCCCCTAAAAATTGTCCTTCTTCCGCCACATACTATAGTGTTCCACGTATATCAAGTGCATCATGAACCACCTCTATGTACTACATTTTCCAACTATGATTGCAAAACTTCCTTCGGAAACATCATTTGTTTTCTTCATTCATCCTCCATTTATTTCACTACACTCCACACTACATGTTATTTGAAAACCACCTTTGCATAATGCCTACATAGACCATCTCCAACAAACCATTCTAGACATCATCAAATTTCTTTTTAATTTCTAATAAAAATATAATTTGTGATGTTTTCTTTCTATGATCCAATATTGACTTCACTGATTTACTCATAGATATCTAATCTAAATCCCACACCCTAAGGAATGAATTAGTTATCCTTAAAATAGAAAATAGATCTACATAATCTTCTAAATTGAGAATTTCCAAATCATTGTTATGGAACCACCTTCACCTTGTACTGTGTGTCTCCTACAAACCATTTCCCTATGTGGTTTGCATTCCACCAATTGTCCATTCGTAGTGGCTGACCTCTTCTACGAACCAATCTCCACCACATTTTCACAAATGAAATGCTCTCCCATAATATGTCTCTCACAAAATCCTCTGCACCTCATTCTCATGAATGACAATCCATACCATGAACCTTCACATATTACCTATACTTTGACACTTCACGTGAACATCAATTATTCACCGTGAAGCATTTTTCATTCCAGGAACTGTTCCAGCAATAGAGTTTGTGGTCCACTATTCTACAAACCATATTTCATGATATGTGGACTATTCTTCTCTATTTGGTTGATGGTTCACGTCGATTTTCCAAACCCCTTCTGTTTCCAATAACAGACTCCTGATTTTGAGGCCCAAAAATTGGAAATCACTGTAATACTGCACCACCTTTAATACTAAATTCAGCATCAATTTTATCAATGCATTCCATGAAAACTCAATAATCAACAAAATGTGTATTTATAAGAAAAAAACGTACTCTATTTCTAGAAAAGAACAACCTTGGTTCCAACAATACCCACCTTTTGGTTTTTTCAAAATCAATAGATAATTCATGGAAGTGTCTACAACATTCAAAACATAATACACAAGAAACAAATCAACCCATAACAGACTAATTCCTCATGAGAAATGCAGGTTTTAGAAAATAAGTTTGTAAACTCCAACGGTTTTCTCATAACACATATTTTTTTATTCATTTTAATTCTCACCCATTGTAACTCATTGAATTTCTCTTATAACCGAAAAAACATTTATTTAACTTTTTTTATCGATTATCCAATATTCTCATAACTATTAATGAATTTATTAATTATAACCCATTGGAAATAAACCCAAAACACTATTTAATCATGGTATAGCACAACAACCACTAAATCATATGTCCCCCATAAACTTACATTATATTCACAAAAATAATAAATCAGTTAGTACAACTGAGGAGTGGGGAACCTTTAAAATTTCTTCATGCAAATGGAGGTGGATGAAAACTAAGGTTCAACCAATGCTTCTCATACACATGTGATGAAAATGAATTATTCAGTATATCAACTACTTGATCATCAAATCCAACAATATTCTTTTTAGACATGACTTGTTCCACATTTTCCATGATGATGTGATATCTTATTTCATTTTTTTCATATGAGAATAATGTATGTGGTTGTTCATAAGATTAATTGGGCTCTTGTAATCATAATGAATTTACATTGGTTGTTCCATATCATCAACAATATCAATATGTTGTTAATTCATACAAATTGGCTGGGTGAAAGCCTTCGTGGTGGAGATATACTCAACTTTAGCAGTACTAAGGTAGGTATTTTCATATTTCGTATTCAAAAATAATTCAAATTTACTTACAATAATTAATTCTCCACCACTAGTATAATTTCTGTCTATAACATCTCCTACCTAGCCAGCATTAGAAAATGATGATCGTCTATTATCTCTTCCTTCAGTAAAGTATAATACATGATTTTGAGTTTCATGAATGTAAACCATGATTCTTTTCAGTAATTCCATATGTTTTTATTTATGATTACATTGAAAGAGGGTTGCTAATAATTTTGAAAAGATAATGTCTGTACATTTCGTAGTAATGTACAATAAGTTTCCCATGATTATTCTAGATTGAGTGGGGTCTAAGGATGTCCCATATTCTTGATTTCCATGTTTTTTCGAACAACAATAGGTGTCTAAATTATTTTAGAATCATTCACATTGAATATCTTCCGTAACTCTCTTGTATTTTGCTTCAATGAAATAAAAGTGTATTCTTTCCTCTGAATCACATGGAGCCCTATGTAGTATATATGTTCACCAATAAAAGACAGTTCATATTTTGATTTCATGTGATTGAAAAATTCAGCCACTGATCCTTTCTGGATTCCTCAAAAAAATAATATATTCTACATACACTAGAACCATGAACATATCATTATAATAATCCATCACAGAAATATTTTGATCCACTACTCTTTTAAATTCAATATTATTTAGATAAGATTCCAGAAGAGAGTACCATGCATGTAGTGTCTATTTTATACCATATAGAGCATTCTAAACAATACAAACCATCTGTTTACAATAACCCACCAAAATACCACATGTTGTTCAATAATGATATATTCATCATGAATAGATTTTTAGAATGATATCTTGAAATCCATTGATACACATTGTATCCTATTTGAATTGCCATGGTAAGAAATAGTTCGATTGACTCCATTATAGGCACTAGAGAAAATATTTCTTCAACATTAACACATTCAATATCTGAATAACCATTACTCACCAGTGCTTCCTTATTTCTAAACATTTTTTCATGCTCATCAACATTATTTTCAAAAATACAATTAGTACCAATATTAGTGTGGGTTTCGGGTCAATCAACTAGATCTCATGTTTGGTTCTAATTGACATGATACAATTTTTATTTCATGACATTAGCCAATGATTCATCCATTGCAGCTTCATCAAATGAGTGTGGATCCACATTTTAATGGAATTTATATGTGGAACTATTACTCATTTTCTTATCTATATGGAAGTCATCAAATCCTTAATGATGTTGTGTTGATAAACTTTTGCTCTTCGATTCCTCCTTTGACATTTAGTGGAATTTTTGTTAGCTGTGGTTTTCTCTTCTGATTCTTCTTCTAAGTTGTCATCATGATGTCATTACTAAGTCTTTCACTCCTTCCAACACTTTTATATTTAGATCATTACCATGTCCATGTTTTATCTCAAATTCTATCACCTCAGCAGAAAAAATACATGAGGCATTTGGGGTTGTATATTCAATGATTCGCACATCACTACATTCCACAATATTTCAATGAGGTTTATTAAAAAATTGTTAGGCTTTTATATTCCTTGAATATTAGAGGAAAATTCCTTCATTTCCAGAATCCCCATTCCTGCTGGATTTCATTATTTGTTTTAGTTAAATTATTTACTTTTGAAAAAAAAGAAAATAAATCAAACATAGCACCCTCCATTGCATTACTCATAGGTTATCTCGGTGTCCCCCATAATAATCCAAGACCAATTTTGAATATAAATTGCTACTTTACAACCACTTTCCAATAATGGATAGTTATATGAGTCTCAATAAGAATAGTTCTAAACATAATACTCAATTATCGATTCTTACACTTAACAACAACATTTTTTTAGAGTTTTACAAGTATCCACGACACGATATATTCCATGTTTTTCTAGGAAATTTTAAAACTCAATGGATGTATATTATTCACTGTTTTCAAGCCAAAAAACATATAGTTTCCTTCTATTATCATTCTTAGTGATTCTGTGATAATTTTTCTCGAAATATAGAACTTTTCATTCTCTATGCTTTACCATCACTCACTCCATTCTACTATAATAATCAATGAAAAGAACAAAGTACCATTACCCATGACATATACAAACATTAATCGGATAACATAAATCTGTATTGATGTGATCAATAAGATTTGATGATCTATTCTTATTTGGATGATATGAACTTCCCACCAATATTCCTCACAAAATGTTAACACAAGTCTTATCCCATTCATGCTTCATATTTAGGATATCACTTAAAATATTATGTTTATATATATTTTCATTGTATTTTGGATTTATGTGAACCAACCTCTGATTCCACAAGTTTTTCTCTTCTGCAACTGTCATGTTACAAAAATATTCTTTACTATAAGAATGATATAAAATACCATTTTTTCTTTATCCCATAATGAGATAATACCATATTATTCCTTTCATATGAAACCCATTTTGATTGAATGTATCTACAAGTCCTTAGTCAACGAGTTGACTCACACTCAGGAGATTATGACGCAACCCTTCAACATAAAGAACATCGGTCTTCTTCACCTCACCATTAGATAGTTCAGTAATTCTACATCTATTGATCTTAAAAGCGACATTACTACAAAATACCATATTTCCATATATCTTTATCTAGTCATACGTTAATATGAATTTATTTCCTGTCATATGGTATGAGAATCCACTATACGGAATCCATGGGCTGTTTTTCTTGTTAGCTTAAAGAGCTACTTCTGAAACGGTGATTTTTTCATTTCTCATCTTTTCCTTTAATGAAATATCAGTTTTAGTGAAGGATAATGGTGAATTATCAAATCTATTTTCCGTGTTCATAAGTTCATCATACACACACTCTTCATCCATAGGTGAGAACATGTTTGTAAAAACAACACCATTTGTTTAGTGAGTATTTACTTGTCTCATAGTTCTGTATGAATTTTTCCATCCATTCCTCTATCTACAGCCAATATCAGTTTTACCAAAGTAAGAATAATTAAAACAATTCCATATGAACTTTTTCTCCTATAATAATTAGGATATGAAATATTCATCTTTTTTTGACTTACTATATATTCCCCATTCAAATAGCTCCTTACCTATTAATAGGATGACATAGTATGTCCAAGATAGCCACAAAATTAACATTTCATAAGTGAGAAAGTCTTCTCACTTATATTAACCCACATTTAATCTTATATATAAAGAGAGTTTTAATGTATATCATCATATGAAACTATAGAAAATTATTTAATCATCCATTCAGTCTGATTTGAGACATTATTTTATTGTACTTCATGTGTCTTTGTGATATGTAAGAATTTTATCTTTCTTTTATTTCGGCCTATTTTACATCCAAAAATAGTTCTTTCTGAATCCCTACTAATTTCAGTGATTCCTATTCATGAGGGTCTTTTATCATTTAGATCCTTGTCAACTCCATCAGAACTAATCTCATCTCTCTATAACAGATCATCATCTGAAAAATTTCCGTACTAAATTTTATTTTTTGTATCTTTTGTAAATGATTAAATTTCATGTATACTCTTAATAATAACAACAAATTCTTGTTGTCCCTAAATAGTTATTGAATTCACCTCTAGTCTATATTTTATGTCATTTATGGCCTTTTCATAATATTTAATTATGATCTTTAGTTTAACTATATTTTCTGAAATTTCAAAAGATGTGAAATTTTACTTCACTACTTCCTAATGTTGATCAATTTATCTTTCAAGTATATCAACATATTCTGATGAATCCTTCAAAATTTTTCCACTTTTTTATCTCTTTTATTTATTCTCATGCTTACAAAAATCATACATAAGTTTGAACTCGAGATCGACATTATTTGTTAACTAAATATCTCTACCTTTATCTCTTGATAGTACTGATTTCTCAATGGTGTCCACAATTGACTCTAGGGTTCCCGAATTAAATTCTCATTATTCTTCCTAAAATAATTCACTATCTTCATAGTATTATTCAAACACAAAATCATTTCTCAATTGTTCCTTTCCAGACTTGAAATGTTAATTTTTTTAATAAATTTTTCGAGGCTTTAGCATGTCTTCAATTTCACTTCCCTCGCCATTATTCAATTTTGTGCATCAATAAAAAATTATCCCAACCCATCCACAATGAAAACAATCCATAATTATCTTCCCATCAAATTTACCTTTTCCCTTCTTGAATTTCATGGAATTGAGAGAAATAATGTTTTTCCTCATTATTTATATCAATACTATCTCCATAAATTTCTATTTTCTCTATTTCATTGACAGCCATATCATTTCTTACATGATCCATTGCATTTTATTGTTTAAAATTTCATCTCATATACAATTGGTCTTCTTACCAGATCATCCGTACAATATTTCAAATGATCTATATCCTTAAGGGATAAATCATTTCCTCTTTAAAGAGGTGGATGTCCTCTCTAAATATTCATCACAATATCAATGTCTTTTATTAGGTCCCCAAGTCCTCATATTTCTCTAACACAATCATCAATTATATATAAAAGGTATCTTCGTTTTTGTGAGGATACATCTTTAGATCATCAAACCTATTTTTCAAAATTTATAGTATTTACTCTTTTATGTTTTTTTTCACCATTATAAATATTCTTTTGATTTTCCATAAAAATTTTAAAGAATTATAACTCATCTCCTATAGATAGATTTGATCAGAAAGTGATATAGTGATGGAATTATGTGATTTAGTATCTACATCATGTATTTTCCAATTTGTATCAATCATAGAAAGAACAATTGAATTAGTAATTAGCATTCCTTGAGTAGTGGAAAACCTGACATCCATTCAAAGAAATCTTATATGAGATCTCCTCATTAACATCTATCTCTGAATGTTGCTTCCATCAAACATGGGGAATCCATATAAATTCAATGTATTATCCATGGTATTAGTGAAGGCATGATTTAAAACCATCAACCTTTACCCATTGATACCACATGAAGGACCCAAAAACACCCTGAGAGTTGAGGGATATGTTAAGTTTTCAACATTTCTTTTAAAATGATGGATCTTATTCCCACATTGGTTGGAACCCTTAAAACCAATATGATTAGAACGTGTAGAAAACAAACAATCACATGAAAATTAATGGTATAGTAATTTAAATGGTTCTCCACTAAGGGATAAGTCTATGAAGCATACATCATACGGTTTTAATTCAAACCAATGTTCACTAATCTATACTAGTTGTGGAGTAAAAATGTTTTGCACAGTCACAACATGCAAGGTGAACTGCCATTACAATGATTCAGGGATAACACATTTCATCCCTTAGATAACTTCTATTGAATCCCCCTTTCCCACTATATTGGATGATTCTGAACTCAATTTATCAACATGAAGGAGTTTTCAATGGGTTGACGCAATATAATATATCCCAAAATAGGGATAGATGATTTGTTGAAGTTATATTTCCCCTATATATGTAATATGATTTTTCCTGTATTGATTATTTTTGAACTTTTCCTCCATGAACTAGCCTTCATTCTCTATGTACTACAATACTCAATATATTTTATGTGCATTTGGAACAACATCAGTGTACTACCTTGTCCAAATGTGACCATGAACAGCCATCACCAAAAATGTCTTCATTCTGCCTTCTCCCTCCATATACTGCACCACATAGTGTACTACAAGTGATTAATGTACCACCATCATGTATTACCTCCAAAAATCATCATCCATTAATCATTCTAGTCTTCACTAAATTACTTAGTAATTTCTAATCAATATCTTCATTGCGGGGTTGTCTTCCCATGAACCACTCTTAACTCCAGTGAATTCCTCATGGATTTCTATTCTCAATCATTCACACTAATGAAGGGATTAATTCCCTTTATATAGGGAAATTTATCTAAATTAACCTCTAAATAAATATTTCACAAATCATTGATAAAACACCTCCATCACCGAGTACCGTGAATATCTAATGAACCGTTTATCTAGGTTGATTGCATACCACCACTCGACCCTTCTTGGTGTTCAAAATATTATGTGAACTGGTCTCCACCTTATTTCCACAAATGAAAATCCATCCCATGATCCATCCCTCCTACAAACATCTCCACATCATTTTAATGAATGACACACCCTCATGGACCTAGAAGGTCAGTAATGAATAAGGGCTCGAGCGGATCAAAAAAAGGGAGATCTAGCTCTAAACGCAGGTTTAAATGAATTGTCTATTTTGTAACTGTTAGGGTTTAGCCAACTCTGACACTTTTATTGTCCTTAAAAGATTTATTTCAACTCATAAACCAAAAATTGTTTCCATTGATGAACTGAAAATCAATTTTTCTTCAAAACACTTGCATTTTTGCCTTTTAGGTTATAATTTCCATGATGCTTGCAAGGATGGTTCTTCCACAGACTCTCTCTGGATCTTCTGTCATTATTCTCTACAGTCTATCAATGTTTTAAAAACCTCTACTCAAATGTCTACTTGTACCTTATCTTTTGCTGGTATTCAGTTAGTTTGCACTATGGTTTATGCAAAAAATAGATATCAAGATCGTACACCCCTTTGGAATGACATTCGATCCCTTTATACTTCTATACAGGATCCCTTGATTGTGATCGGGGATTTTAATGCCATTCTTCTCCCAGGGGAGAATATTGGCACGTCACACTCAAACATCTCCTCTAGAGAATTCAATGCTACCATTGAGGATTGTAATCTTATTGAAATTACTCTTTCTGGTGCTAAGTATACTTGGTATAGGAAGTTCCTCAATAGAATAGTTGCCAGTAAACATGATAGAGCCTTCACTAACATTGCTGCCCTTGATAAATGGGATTCCATTTCTAGCATTACCTTACCCAAGATCAACTCGGATCACCATCCTGTTCTTGTCACCCTTCTTTCCAAGGGCTCTTTTTCTCCCCTCCCTTTTAAATTTAATAATGCTTGTACTGTGGTCCCAGAATGTTCTAACATGATTAAATACTTCTGGGATGGCATGAGGAATCAAAAATATCCTTTTGCCTACATTGCTAAATTAAAACTTCTCAAACAGAAACTCAAGAGCTGGTGCCTAACTAGAACTAAACAACTTGACGCAGACATTTCCTCTTTTGAGACCAATCTCAGTAGTATGCAGAGCTCCAATACATACTTTGATTTTTCCCTTGACTCTCAAGAGGAAACTTTCATTTCCCTGAAGCTTAACTCTCTGCTGAAACTCAAAGATAACATGAGAAAAAAGATTTTTAAAACCAAATGGCTTTCATATGGAGATAGAAATACAAAATTTTACAATTCTCTTCAAAGAATCAGAAAAATCTGTAGACCCCTTAACTTCCTCAGGGTGGATGAAATTCTCCTTGACACATAGGATGCCATTGCTAATCATGTTGTTTATTATTATCAAATTCTATTTAATGGTCCGCTGATGTGTAAAGATCTTCTTCCTGATATCATCCCTAATTTGGTCACGATTGAGGATAATAATCATCTCTTAAGCATCCCTATGGACCATGAAATCAAAGCCATTGTTTTCAGTCTTAATCCTGACAGTGCCCTGAGTCCTGATGGTTTTAAAAATGGTTTTTTCTAGCTGTACTGGGATCTCATCCAATTGGACATTTGTAATCTAGTTAAATCCTTCTTCTCCAACGGTGTTCTTCCTCATGGGATTAATGCCCAATTCCTCACCATTATTCCTAAAGTGGAAAATTCTGCTGAGATTCATCTCTTCCGCCCTATTGCCCTCATCAACACTCTCTATAAAGTGATTTCTAAGCTGATTGCCAACATGCTCACTCTCATTACAAGAAGAATTGTTTCCTGGAACCATTTCGGTTTTATCAAAGGGAGAACCATTCAATCTTGTATTTTCCTTGCCTCGGAATGTACAAATCTACTGAACAAAGTCACTAGAGGAGGCAGTGTAGCCATTAAGCTTGACATCAGGAAAGCTTTCGACACTATGGACTGGAACTTTATTCTAAAGGTTCTCAAAAGATTTGGGTTTAATGACTCTTTTATTAACATGATCCATACCTTACTTGGCTATGCTACCATATCGGTGCTAGTCAATGGGTCTCCTAAAGGTTACTTCAAATTCTCCAAAGGGGTTAGGCAAGGTGACCCCCTTTCTGCCATTCTTTTTGCTATTGCTGAGGATTACGTAAGTAGACTTCTAACGAGCCTCGTTAATCAATACAAAATTAATCCTATCCAGGCTTCTAGAAATAATAATGTTCATACTCATCTTTTATATGCTGATGATATTATCTTATTCTTAAAGGGTGATATGAGGAACATTCGAAACCTCAAAGGTGTGCTGGCACATTATGAGGATGTTTCGGGACAAGCGATTGGTTGGAATAAATCTTTTGTTTTCGTTGGAAAAAACTGCAACTCCAATAGAAAAAACATATCATTGACTACCTAGGAATAAAAGAAGGATCTTTCCCCTTCACTTATCTTGGGGTCCCTATCTTCTGGGGGAGACCTAAATCTATCTATTTTCACGATATTGTTGACCAAATTATCAATCAATTATCTGCTTGGAAGGGGAAATCTCTCTCTATGGCTGGTAGAGTCTGCCTTGTTAAGGCTACTATTGTTTCCAAGATGGTTTACTCGATGATGGTCTATAGCTGGCCTGCCAGCCTTCTCAAAAAAATCAACGTTTGCATCAAAAATTTTGTCTGGACATGCAGTACGATTGAAAGAATGCTTGGCATCATACCCTGGTCCACTTTTTGTAAACCTATGGATAAATGTGGCCTTGGTATCAAGAATATTAATCTTTTTAATGAATCTTTACAAGTTAGAATGACTTGGAACCTGATTCACATCAACTCTGACTCCTTAGTCATTCTTAAGAAGATATTTGTTACCAAACATCGAAATGGTAACCTGGGCTACATCACTTCTTCCATATAGCCTTCCATTAGACGCTCTTTTATCAAAATAATGAATAACTCTTGGTGGATTGTTAGTGCTGATTCCTCCTTGAATTTTTGGACAGATAATTGGACATGTATTCCTTTAATCTCTATGCTTACGCCCACCACTCTTCTTGAGAACACCACTTCCACTATAAGAGAGGTTGTCAACTCTAATGACATCACCCTTCCGGACAATATCAAGCACATTATTGGAAACCATTCATTCTCTAACACTGATGATTTTCTTATCTGGGAACCTGCTGCTAATGGTGTCATTGATTCGAAACGTGTCTACAATCATGATTTTAATAATTCTGTTTCTAATCATAATTGGTTGAAATCTTTTAACAATCCTTGGATTAGTCCCTCGCGCCTCACACTCATTTGGCGAGTTGGGCATAATAGAGTCCCTACTGATATATGCCTTCAAAATTATGGGATTTCTCTATGTTCTAAATGTTATATGTGCAATCAACACCGTGAGGATGCTAACCATATGTTTTTGTCTTGTTCTACAGCTTCAGCTCTCTAGATTTACATTTCTAACATTTTTGGATGCAGATGGACTCTCCCTAGCACTATAAACTCTCAACTCCAACAATGTGTGAATGGGGATTTTTCCAAACAAATTAGGAACCTCTATTTGGCTGCGGTGGCAGAGCTTTTACATGTCATCTGGTTTGGCCGTAATAATTTTATTCACAATAACTGCTCTTTCAATCACAATGCAGGTAAAATATGTATTCTTACTGCCATCAAGGATGCCGCCTTGCTTCAGAAGTATCATTGTGACAATTCTGTTGGTGATTTCGAGATCCTTCACCGCCTTCGGATTGTGGGGTCCTATAGACAACCTCGACGTACCTTTGAGGTCTTCTGGCAAGACCCGTTTCTAGGCTGGATCAAAATAAATGTTGACAGCGCTTCTAGGGGTAACCCTGGACCGGCAGGATGTGGCGCCATTTTCAGAGACTTTCTTGGCAGATGCCTTGGCTGCTTCTTCAGCGGATGCAGTACGTCTTCGGCCTTGGAAGCTGAAATGTTGGGCGTCATACATGCTGTGGATTATGCAAAGAAAAAAGGATGGAATAAGATCTAGATTGAATGCGACTCTACGACTGTGGTCCATGCTATTTGGAAAGGGGTGGTGCACCTCGCATGGCCACTTACCTCTAGATGGATGAAATGCCTTACCTTGCTTGCGGATCTCTCCTACATTGCTACACATGTGTTTCGTGAAGAAAACATGGTTGCGGATAGTCTGGCCAATATTGGAGTCAATCAGGACATGACCTGGTTGGATGTCTTGCCTGACAACTCGATTCCTCATTATGAGAAATATTGTAATAAGTCTCCCTCTTTCAGATTGTTGTAGCCTCCTTTCTTTCCTTCATTAATAAATTGTGCCTGGGTCTTTGACCGAGGCTCCACTTTTCAAAAAAAAACCTAGTAACAATATTTTTCTTGTGGTTCTCTTTTGATAGTGGATTATTAATCCTTAGCATCCATTCAGATATTATTATATATTAAATTCATGTACATTATTAAGATAGCCTAGAATCAAGTGGCGGCATTGATCAAAATCTCTAACATATGAAGTTGAAAATCACACTTTTGATGATGATTATTGATATCTAAAAATTCAATAACAACTCTGATATTTAGTTTTTTCTTCATAATTAGTTTTATTTTGGCCAACCATATAAGGTATGATAATTCTTTGAGGATGTTGGCATTGATGAGCTTATCAATATTGGATTCGACCATGTCACAATGAGAGGAGTTAATCATTATGGGGGTCTATTTTAACCCACGATGACCTGCGTGTAGATTGAGTTGGTGGACAGAGATCTGAGGACCATTTCCGAACATCTCATAATATTTTCAAGATAATAAATCCTAATTCTACATCATTAAAACTAGATATTATTGTTTCTCTTCCACATTCATAGATAGATTGACAAGTGTTTTTCTTCGATCTACCTCAATACTGAGATTCGCCGGTATCAACACATCAAAGGTGGTGGAGAAAAATTCTTCAAATGAAGGAGGTGAATCTCTCAAATCCTCTAATTCATCCATAATGATAGGATCATCATTAATAGTCCACTGTTATGAATCAATTGATCATGAAATAATGTTGGTGCCTACTTGAGCGGAAACATAATTTTTATACGAAGACTCATGCACTGTGGAAAATATGGAGAAAAAAATGTGGATCAGATTACCTTAATAATTCAACCCATGGGAAAAATTAAATAATGTAAAAGAAGTTTTTGGGATTTGGCTTGAGTCAGTTCAAACCTACTCGATGGAATAAGCATCTATTATATATCTCTATATCGATGGGTAATACATCCTAATACCATAAAGGGGTAAGGGGGTCTAATATGCCTCAAACCCGATCTGTGTCATTGTAGGAAGTGATCTTACCGTGTTCCTTGGACATTGTAATGTCATTCTCACTCATTTATAAGAAAACAATGTAGTATTCCATGTCTGGGGTCATGACCACCAACTATTGAATTAGGAGGACAAAGGCATCATCCAGATCTATCCATTGGTAAGACATTACAATAGTGTACTCGAAGTCATTGTCATGAACTGGTAATTCCTCACTCTTATATTTATTGACAACTAGGTAGCAGGATTCATAATAGGAAATTGGAGATTCATCTCCAATGAGAACTCCCTCTTTACCACTGATGAAGTACATAAGGCATTGGTGATAGGATGATGGAAATTATTTATAAAGATGGACTCAGGGCCGACCCCTTAGTGCATTATAGGTGGTTTCCTATGAGATAACCATGAATTCAGTGATGGTAATAAAACAATTGAAATGGTTGTTTAGGTAGATATTTCCACATGGCCTCTACAGTGTCCGGTCATAACCATGATTCTTCAGGTCAGAGGGCGTATGATTTTCTTCAAGCAGCACAAGTATGCGGAGAATCCATTTAAGGATGATATTGATCAATGAATCCGTTTCTACAAGATAACATTACAACACCACTCCATTAAACTAGGCAATGATGCATAACTACTGAATGTGACCTTATAAATGAAAGAACCTATAACTACTCCTAAGAAAGAGATGATGGCCTGAAATTATGTATTCACATATTCGTCCCCATAGAAGGAATTTGTGACCTCTACCAATGTATTTAATTGGTGGGGGATTTTCGAAGCCTTTATGAGGGGTTCACACATATCTTCAAAATGATAGAGATCCTTGGGGATCAAGGAATTTTTTGAAATGTAGTCAAGGTGATTGATAACATAATTATTCCTTGAAAATCACACATTTTTTATAAAATGGATTTACTCTATTGATGGTTATATGAATGATATTGTTGGTCAAACCAGGTGATTTTGGATTGTGCTGGCGATATACCACTGGTCATTAGTTGAACCATGGGGAATAACTACTGGTTTATTACTGGACAACTAAGTTCTGGCCACTACTGTGTGTGGTCTATCAAAGTTCATTCATGATGGATCTACATGATCAAGTGGCATAAAGGGCGATGTGAACGAATATAAAGGGAAAAGATGAGAGGACCACATATGATGATATCTACAAATAGAGGTTGTTTGTTCAATATTGTGTGCACTAGTTTGCAAAAAACACTTTGTCAGTGCATTTTTATTTTTCATATATCTATGTCTTCATCGACAATGGCAATGACTGGGTCCATTTAGTGGATCTTCCTAGCTCTAGATGTCACCGGTTACCATTTAAGGGTCCACTAACTCGATTGTATTCCATGAGGCATACTTCTAATCACCTCTTCAATAATCCTCCACTATGGGGTGGTTCTAGGGGAGATTCCCATGTCAGGGGGGTGGGCTGAAATCTTTGATGGTGGGATATGGTTTTGGCACCAGCGGGGATCTTTTTATTCCCCTGAGTTATTGGTTCTTGCACATCAAGTTGGAGGAAGGTCGAGATGTGAACAAAGAAGTGAAAAGAGGAGGATGAATGGTAGCATTAGAAGGATCGAGCTAGTTTTAAAGGGTATTTATTATACAGTGAGATTGGTGATTTCCATGAGAACCATCCAATAATCATACTTCGGAGTCCCATGGAAGGAGACATATATTATTTCCTCTTTACTATTCCTATCTGGCATTACAGAAAATCATGATACATGTGCTGGGGTAGGACCTAACATAACTTCGGCGTTGTTGGCCTAGTTCAAAATTCAGTCCTTGAACAAATTTCACTACCTAATAGTATGTCTAAGGAACTGATGATAGGATAATTAATTGGGTAGATCAATGAGAACATCCTATTGTTGTTTTCTGCATTCTAGAAATTACATGATTACAAAATCTAAGTCACAGCAGAAATAAATGGGGACCTAAGCTTCTACATATGTTTAGAACCTGTCTCTCTAGCCTAGAAAAGGGACTATGGGGTCATGGTTATAATGAGGTGGTGGAATATTAGGAGGATGTGGAACTTGGTTATCCCCCTTGGGAGGTGTTGTTGTGTTACATGACAACGCCTACCGATTCTGAGGCATGTGATGCAAAACCAAAGGTTGGTATTGAGGATAAGGCTCTTGGGGAGTTGTAGAGTGGACTCTGCCAAAATTATCTATATATGCTTTGTGGTCATCTACATATACAATTATAGCTATATCGTC
This sequence comes from Viscum album, assembly GCA_963277665.1. Taxonomy (NCBI): domain Eukaryota; kingdom Viridiplantae; phylum Streptophyta; class Magnoliopsida; order Santalales; family Viscaceae; genus Viscum; species Viscum album. The sequence continues at coordinate 963,766,807 of OY728156.1, forward strand.
CTTGGATGATATTCTTGATGAAAATGTGGTAGAAAATGAGTGTGCCTTCTAAGAATTTTATAAGGCTACTTCTAAGGGCAGAGCCTTTTCATAAAAATCTAGGGATCCACCTAGGATGTTCTTAGTGATAAGAGAGTGGACCAGTTCAGTATTCACATTATTCAACCCAACCCCCCACAATCATGTTTTTTTTATTTTCATAACACAAAATTAAAGGAAAGTGTGAACCCATAGGAAAAAAGTCTACGATGTGCCTATATTCCCTTTACTAAAAAATGAAGAGGTCAGTGATACTAATAATTCATGTGGTCGAGTTAAACACATACAAAATCTCCCAATGTAAATCTTCCCAAATTTCTATGGACCAAATGTATGCAGACATTACTAGATGAACACGGAACCTTCCAGTGTTAGAATGAAGCACCAAATTATGGCTGCCTATTGCTGCATTGGATTTCCCATTATGGGTCCCCAACTTGAGAAAAAGTGGGCTAAATGATGTTGGGTTTTTCCCATATCAGTGAATGTGGTTAAATTAGATTTTCTAATATATGGGGGCACATACATATCATCCACTCATTCCAGATATGACTTTACATCCAGTGGGATTGACACATGTTAGGTTTCAAGGTCCTCATGTTGAGTGATGAAATGGGCTATCAGATCTTCCATGTAAGGGTTTCAATATGGGTGTGAATCCCAGACCACAATATATTTGGTAGGATCGGAAACATTATTGGTGTATGTAATGGCTCATAGAGGCATGGTGGAATGACTCGTGGACCTTCTAGAGGGATGGCTTGTGGAGAAACTTGTGTGGCCACTAGAAGAATGAAAAGTAGATATGGGTCTCAGAGAAGACATTTTCACTACATGGGGTAGATATTATGATGCATACCAATAAAATATTCATAATATCTAACATATATCCTTTCGATATATTATGGTTTTCAATATAAATAATAGGAAAATTACTGGAAGAAACCTTTTCCTGCCCCTATTGCCCTAGTGGAGGATGATTGGGATCATACCGGGGATCAACATTGTCTTGATGGAATTATGTAAGGCACTATGCAAGGATCTTGTAAATAATAATCTTATTTTCCACATGAATTTGACGTAGTGTGGCCTTATTAGGATCATCATCCATCTTCTACATCGAGAAAAATGGGATAGATGGCTAAACAGTCCCATGGTGTCCTTTTCCATTGTAGGGGACCAAGCCAAGGGGTAATTATTCAAAGGGTCTACAGGGACATCTAAATGTATCTAATAGTGAGTTACAATGCTTGAGAGATCCAATATAAGTGACACATCCCTAGTGAGTTGGTTCCTATAATGTGTCTTACCTTGGTGTCCTTCTCTATGAGTTCACCCGTGTTTTCTATCACTCTGCATTGGGGCATTAACTTGATATCACCCAGTAGTTCAGGTTGATGTAGTATGGGAATAAAATGAAGAAAAAAACTACCCCCGAAACATATTAGGATGAGTGCAGATGTCTCTTCAATAATTTCGTTGTGAGATGTGATGTAGTAAAAGTATAATTGCTTCAGAATCTGGTGATAATAGGGTAATGTAGATTGCCAATCCAGAGGAAGCTTGTCCGAACTGACCAAGAGGAATTGTCGGTTGATGTCATCTCAATATTCATTTCTTTTTGAATAAGACATTCATTGATGAATGAGACCAATGTGTGATGTCCCTATGGTTCATCAAGAACTCACGACTTTATCCATGGTCAGTGGTTCCAGAATGCTGATGTTTGAAGTAAAAATCGACCAAAACATCTCAAGAAGTTGATCTACTAAGAGATGTACCACAAGATCATTCATTCATAACTGGCATCTAGACCTTGGATCCCCATTCCTCAATTAGGTGCAGTAGAGGAAGCAGTAATAGAACTTATATGGATAAATGTGGTGGAGGACTGGTCGGTTGAGAAAATATTGCATGTGCTTATAAGATGAAAAATATTAGGTCATCTCTCAGAGGCAGTATTAACATCATCAAAAATCATTCAAGGAATGATTGATTACCATTACCTCACAAGAATAGGTGGCGGTTTAAGGTGAAAGAAATGTATGTCTTTCATTGACTTCTATACCCCAGAACAACTCCCTGTAATCTTTTGTTGAGGTAGAGAATAAACCTGGTGACGATAGAGAAGAATAAATTCCAATACCCCATATGGATCCCAATATTATTCCTCCTATAATTATGTGATTCCCCAAAACCTGTTTCTCATGTAATATTAATATCATTATTATTTGTTTTATTTTCATGTCAAAAAATAAAAAACATTAAAATTAAACACAAAGGACTTTTATTAAATAAAAAATCATAGTGTTTACAATACAGAAGGATCATAATTATTTTTTTGACCAATGATCCCTCATAAAAATCCTATTAGAGCCACTATAAGGTCCCCTAAATTAACAATGAGACCTGGTAAATAGAGAAGCTCCCGGAGGTGAGTCATAATGAAGAACATTACCACAGTAATCATGATAACCGTAATTACCATTAGTAGTATAACATGTACCATATTCTTAAATTTTATTGGGTTTTTAACACTCTAATGTTTTGTTTTCTAAGGCATTTATCTAACCATTACTCATTGGGTGACAATTAGATATGTTTTTGATCATTGAGTTCTAACGACTATAATTATAGTTGTTGCTCTTTTCAGTAGTTTGATATAAAAAATCTAATATATCTTTCCATAACATTTATGTTATGAAAATGTTATATAACCTCTTATTATTAGCATTAAAGGGATAACAATTTAATATTTTGAATTAAACATAGGTTATTTATTTTAAAATTAGAAGAGAATCTTAATCAACATTCTGATATTTCTTATATCTTATAAATGTTTTCATTCTAAATTCCCAAATAATATTTCAACTATACAATTTTTTTATGTCTATCATACTAGAATATTAAATTTAATATGGATATATTAAATTAATAACTTTTTGTTTTAATGATTAAGGGTTTATAAATAATTTTAGTAATACTCTTAGTAAAGATAAGGTATAATTTAATTTGTATTCTTTAATCATTAAAAGTATAAATAAAAAATCATGTTTTATAAAATTTAATATATTATCTATATAGTTAAAATGAATGTATTTATTTTTTTATGACTATATAATTTTTTAAGATGGCTAATATTAAAAAAAATACCACTAGGGACATCACATTAGTCAAGGCAAGGGAGGAAGCTCATGCTATGTTGCTCAGCCTAGCCCTCAGCCTCAGCTCAAGATAGCTTGATCAGGTGGCATAGCTTCACTGAAGGGCACATATAAGCACAAGAGGGATCAGATCGTGCTACCATTGGTGCAAGACCATGGCGATGCAGGGGAGGCTAAGGTCTGCGGGCCGTTGGAGCCCATTTATAAGTCCCCCTTGGGTGATTGCTATGTTTTTATGAGCTTATGCTCGAAGATGATGGCTTATAAAAAGGCGATGAGATCCCCTATCATCTAATGTGAAACATTTTTTTAAGGTGAAACAGGATCCCGGTCGTAGGATCATGTCACAAGCGATTGGGGTCGCCCATCTCGGTCTGGGACTCAATTCTATGAATTTGTTGTATTATCTGCATTTTTTATGTGCCGTTTGATCCATTGTGATCTAATCATGACCTTACATGTATTTTTAAAATTTTACGTTGATCTATGTCATCCTATCCAAACTCGGATCTAATTCGAGCCAACAATCCTTTTAATTCTCACGGACGCGCCCCAACCATTGGATCAAGGCCGGATAAAATCTTGGTCATCCATTAAATCTTCGATTTTATTCTTTTGCATCATATTATTCCCCTACCACCAGTGACAGACCTGTACCATACTTTCCAATCTCATGGTTTTCCATTCCCATTACCCCACTCCCCCTCCTCTCATGTGTTTTCCATAATGTCTTCCCCAACCTTTTAAAAAATCACATAGGGCTCAGATTTCTAGTAGTAACCTTTAAAATACCAACTATATTTTATACATATTATATATTATAATCAGCCTGTATTCACTACAAGAACCACTCATGTATCCCCTAATGAAGCTTCCAAAAAACCACTAGTACGCTCCCACGAGACATCCCAAGCCACTCCTCCTCTTCCACGAACCAAGGTAAGAGATTTAAGTTTCATTTTTTTTGTTATTTTATAGTAGATACATATATATGTATACTCATTAAAATGTATATGTATCCTTATGGTTTATTTTACATCTTCTCATAGGCCACCCCTAAGTCTTATATTTTTTAGAACTAAAATTTTTATGAACATAAGGGTGTATTTTATACATGAAAAACTAGATTATGTACTTGGTAAATATAAAAATACACACAAACACACAAAAATATATATATATTTATATATACGGTTATTGGAATATATGAATTAATGATTAAGAGTATGATCTACCATCTTCCTTCTAACGACATGACCTTTTCCCTACATGATGATCTAAACCCCCTTGACATACATGGGTGTGTGATGTCGAGGTTCCATAAGGGTATAATCATATATAACTATGTAAGAAAAATAAAGTATATAGGTTTTTAAAAAACGTGTGAATGTGTTTCATAAAAAATATTTTATAATTAATGGGGTGATCTGCATTTTATACACGCATGGTTAAAAAATAATCCTAAGAGGTTAAATACAAGGAGGTTCACACTAATTTGGTTGTGATCTTGGGTATACATATAATTTTTATATGTTACATAAATTATTTAATCTTATGTTATGATTTAGTGTTTTTGGGACTCTAGTAAATTAATGTTTCTAATATGTTAAAGTAGTGTGGGTGTCAATGGATTTTGATTTTATGCCCTTTTATACATGATGTTTTTTATGATATGTGAAAATATGGGTGTACACAAAAACTATTTTTCATTATTTTATTTAGAATTTTCCAAGGTTTGAAAAGAAAATATGAAACATGTTTTTTTTTAAAATGATTAGTTTTTTTAAACACAACTCTTTATATACACCCTATTCTATGAACAATTTACACAAAAAAATACCCAAAATGTGTATATTCCAAATATAATACTTATGAGGCGTTTAGTAATTATGGATGATTCATGAGAATAATATTCGGGGTTTGTAACATCTATATTCATATGTATGAATGAATCATTCTTATCTATATATATTAACAGTGTTAGTTGTGGTTGAATCTCATGCATTACATTTTTAGCATTATGTGTACCCTTGTTTTGTGTTATACCAAATCATCTTAGTAAGAAATGTATGATCATCTATGAGTTAATACCCCACCTGAAATATTTAATTTATCATTTAATTAATTATTCTTCCCAGTGAAATTCCAATATATTTTATTAATTAATAATTTTTTAAAATTTAAGTTTATCATTATATGTGACAAGATTTATATTTATTTTAGTGCATTAGTATTCATCAAATAAACCAAAATCTTTATATCATACCTTCTATTCAATGACACATTCATGTTTTTCATAGACTTATTATTAGAACTTATATTATGGAAATAACTGTATATGTAAATATTAAAGATTGTGATCTAGACTCAACCCACCTTTATAGAATAAATAAATTTAATTATTCATGTTGGTATGGGACACTTGGAATAATGTGAAATTAAAAAACAAGAATTACGTGATGCTTGAAATAATATGTAATAAGTAACTTACTAAATCAAATTGGTATGTGCACTTTTATTATGAGATAAGAGGATTGAATTGGTATTAGTATGTGAAAATTGTGTCCAGCTATAGCCCCATGTTCCATCGGAAGGTATCATGAGACATACTATAGTCATGGTGCAAGGCCATGAAAAAATGATTTTTTATGGTCCTAGCATGAGTCCTGGACAATATGGTTATTATGTTTGGAATACACACATTCCATATTATGGATATGAAATTTAATCAACCAGAAGAATACTCGACTGGTAGAATATTCTTGGTTGATGAGATTATGCACATGATAATGTGAATGAATTAAAAGTTGTGGTATAGTATATATGAAGTACTCAGAGCCTTTAGCAAGTGTCTGTTTATCAGTATTAAAGGATGAAATTGATGTTTTTATTTAAACACAAATCTGATCATGTAATACTGTTAGTTATTAATTTTATACATTTATTTTCACATGGAATTTACTTTAATTCATACCCTGTTTGAGAATGCCTATAATTGAATTATGTTTCCTTGTAACTCTGTTAGTATGTTTTTTGTAGTGATATTTTAATTCACAGACAATTTTCATGTAATGATACATGTGTTTGATCACTTCTTAAAATGTTTTATAAAAAAATTAAAAAGAATTTCTCAAAAGTTTAAATGGTTTATTATGTTTTTATCACCATATTGGGAATTCGTATACTCACCCTATGTTTTTGAATAAAATATTTTAGCTATCCGTTTTCAGTTGAGAAAGCTTGATAGAAGTGACTGGTTTCCTAGAATCTAAATTGAATTCGATACTTTGTATGGGACATGATGTGTAATTTATCAGTGCATGTTTTTGTTAGAAAAATAAACATTGATTCAAGGCACTGACCCCAAGTATTGTGGCATCAGGTCCTTATTGTTGGTATTAGAGGGTTCAGTTTAGAAACCTCTAGAAAACCAGAACTGAAAAATTTACTTAATCATTACTAAGTATGAAATTTGCATAATTTTTAGATGGAAAACGGAAACACCAGTCATTTTACTCTTCCTAATTTGGCCCTAGAAACCATAATTTCCACAACTATCAATGAGAAATTTTTAAACTATTCTCATATTTGCGTGGAATTAAAACACATCTACAACATGTCCAACTCCCCTCATGCAATTGAACTCCACCATGGAGTGGGCTTGGACTACCTCTTTATGATGCAAACCTAACTTCTATCCTACACACGTCAGGGAAATTACTACGAGGGGCTTTTTAGATGCTTCACCGTAGTAGAGGGCATCCATTCACTTTTGGATTTCCATGAATCTGTAGATGCGGGGGACCTCCATGCAACATATATGTTCCATGACTTGTCCTACTCCATTATGGTAAAGTAATGGACTTTGAATCATTGAATTTGAGGCCTCCCATTCAGTGCATTGACATCAAGTACACACTAACATATCTCAGTTGTACACCACTCATGTCACACTCTGGAGACAGCATAACTGCACTCCAAATATTGAACCATATTGCACAGGATTCATTTGGATCAGGGAGATTGAGTGTTAGGAAATTGTTTTGGGAATTCGTATAATTTGGAACTGAGGAAACCATTAGATTTGGGTGCAGTGGACCAATTTTATTTATGAAAATACTATTTTTTTATTCTTTTTTCCTTCTTCCCTTTCAGTTTTTTATGCCTCACAAAATAGAATTTCATGAAAGAAGAAATTCTATTTATTAATGGAAGGATGAAACCACATTTTATATCTTCTCATTGAGATATTGGTGGCCATTTTAGTTAGAACATGTCAGTAAGAATTCCTTCCATTAGAAAACCTGGGAAAAATGTGAAAACATCATTTCGAGATATTGTGCAGTCCAGACATTCTCCGATCCTCTCATGGGAATGACTACATCTACCACCGTATACCCATTGCTCCACTCACTTAGTATAAATGAATGGGAAATTACAATGAAGTTCTTTTCATATTCTTCACACAATCCCGAAACATCACAGCCAACCTAATTTTTCGATATGATTTTTTTGGAAGGGTACCTATGCGTAACTTACATGTACCAAATACTAAGCTTCAGTATGTATAACCACATCGATTTACTTGACGTTCTCTAACAAGAGATAGTTTTATTAGTCCTTAGAGTGTTTGACCATTCGAACATCTCTGAGCTCTCTACCATTCGAACCTCCATTTGAAGCCTAAGTGTAAACAACATGAATTTAACCCTCACTATCTGAGGTGTGTTTTGGCCAGGGAAGTAGAAGAGTTCAACACCAAGTTGGTTATTCATCTAGCCACACCTAAAGATCCTCCACGATAAAGGATGTGGTAAAGAATTTCATTGAGTTTACATTTGTGTGATTGAATGAAATGAATTGAAAAGATGAACTTCATTATTGATGGGTATATTGTGATGTGAAAAACCTTGATTCTCATGTGATATTAATATCATGATTTTTTAGTTTAATTTTTTGTCAACCAGACAAGAACATTAAAATTAAATACAAAGGAATTTTATTAAATAAAACAACAGAGTGTTGAAATTACTACAAGATAAAAATGAATTTATTTATACCAAAGATACATTTTAAAACTAAATTAGATCCACTGTCAATCTCCCTAAAGTAACAACAAAACCCGATAAATATAGAAGCTCCATCGGGACAGTCATAATGAATAACATCACCATAATAATCTTGATAACTGTACTGACAAATAGTTTTATAGAAAACACCATCTTATTAAATTTTCATGGGTTTTGAACACCATAATGTTTGGTTTTATAAGGCATTGACCCGACCGTTACCCCATGGGTGACTTTTGGAGATGTTTGTGATTGTTTAGTACTAATGGATATAATTTTAGTTGGTGGTCTTATAGGTGGTTTGATAAAAAATCTAATCTATCTTTTCTTAACATTTTAGTTCTGAAAATGTAATATAACCTTTTTTAATAAACATTAAAGGTTCAATGATTTAATATTTTGAATATCACTTGTCTGATGATATTTAAAATCAGATGAGGATTTAAAACATCTTTAAAATATTTCCAATATCATATAAATGATTTCATTATTAATGCAGAAATAATATTTTATCTAAAATATGTTTTTATTTATATAATACTAGTATAAAAGTTCCTATATAGATATGTATACATTATAACATCGTGTTTTAAATCCTTAGGGTTTATTAAATGTTTTAGTAATACTCTTTATTAAGTAAATGTATAATTTAATGTTTATTCTTTAAACATTCAATGTTTAACAAAAATCACATTTTATAAAATTTAAGATATTATATTTATAGTTTAAAAGAAGTTATTTATTTTACTATCACTTTATAATTTGGAAACCTGGATTTTATTAAAATAATAAGACCATTGGGGACATCGTATTAGTCTGGATAAGGGAGGTAGCTTGCGCTAGGCAGTAGAGCCTAGCCCTCAACCTCATCTCAGGCTAGCCCGAGCGGGGGGTATAGCTTCATCAAAGGGAACCCATGAGTGAATGAGGAATCAGGGATTAGAATTATTGGAGCGAGGCCATGACAAGGTAGGTGTAGGCGAGGCCTACGGGGGGTGGGAGCCAGTGTATAAGGCCCCCTTGTGTTGGGGTTGTGTTTTTTAGGCTTATGCTCAGAGAAAATGGCATATAGATAGGCTGCAAGAGCCCCCATGATCCTATGTTGGACATGTTTTTTACAGAGAAAAGGGATATGGGTAGTAGGATCATTTCTTGAGCGATCTTGGTCGTCCATCTTAGTCTGGGCCTCAATTCATGGAAGTCGCAGTATTCTTCGTGTTTTTTGTGGTTCAACCAATCCACTATGATCTAACAGTGACCAATTGAGTATTTTAAAATTTTTGGTTGATCTATTCTATCTGATCATTACAGATCTTATCTGAGCAGCCTATACATTTAAATCATGTAGACACACCCCAACCATTGGATCAAGGCTGGATCAAATTGTGGCCATCCATTCAATCTATAGTTTTCTTCTTCCGCACTATCTTTTTCATGTCCCGCCTCTACCAAACCAGTACCATACTATCCCTTATCTTTGTTTTCCACTCCCATTACCTCACTTTCTCATCTCCTCTCACTCATTATTCACAATGTATTCCCTGACATTTCAATAAATTACATAGGGATTGGTTTTCTAGTAGTAGCCTTTAAAATATCCACTATATTATATATATTTAATAGATTATATGCAACCTAGATTCACCCCATGAACTACTCGGTTCTCCCCCACTCAAGCTTCCAACAAACCCCTAGTAGGCTCCCATGAGTCTTGCCAAGACACTCTTCCTCTTCCTCAAACCATGGTATCAGATTTAATTATCTTTGTCTTTGTTATTTTAGTTTACATACATATATATTTATACTCATAAAAATGTACATGTTACTGTATAGTGTAGATTAAATTATCTTGTAAGCTGAACCTAAGTCAATTGTTTTTTAGATCAAGTAGTTTAATTAACATTATGGTGTAATTTATACATTCAAAACTGGATTATGTACTTTATATATATATATATAATTAAAAAAATTTGTGTATATATATGGTTAATGGTATATATGTATGTATGGTTAAGAGTGTGATCTACCATCTTCCTTTTAATGGAGAGACCTTTCCCCTAAATGAATATCTAAACCCCCTTAACATGGAAGGGGAAGTGATGTCGATTTTCTATAAGGGTATAAGCATATATAACTATGTAATAAAAAAATGAATATACATTTTTTTAAGAAATGTGTGAAGGCGTTCCATAAGAAAACAATTATAAATAATTTCATGATATGAACTCAGTTATACATATATGTTATATATGTTATATAAACATTTTAATTTTATGTTGTGATTTAGAGTTTTAGTGACTCTAGTTAATTAATGTTTATAATATGTTAATGTTGTGTGGTTGTCAATAGACTTTTGGTTTAACCCATTTTATAGATGATGTATTTTTAGATATGTGAAAATATGGGTGAACACATAAACAGTATTCCTGGATTTTCTTTAGAATTTTTCAAGGTTTTCAAAGGAAATATGAAACACGTGTTTTCAAAAAAAAATGAATTGTTTTTTTAAACAGTACTCTTTATATAGTAAATTTTTGTATGAACAATTTACACAATACAAAACTATAATTGTTTATATTCTAAATATTATACGTATGATGTGTTTAGTAATTGCGGAGGATTCATGAGTATAATATTTGGGGTTTGCATATTCTATTTTCTTATGTATTAATTACTCATATATACATATATATATATATTAACGATATTGGTTATTGTCTAATCTCATGATTTCCATTTTTTGCATTATGTATACCCTTTTGATGTTTTATACCAATGAATATCAGTAATAAATGTATTAGCATGTGTGAGTCAATTCCCCACAAGAAATATCCACTTTATCTGTTAATTAATCACGCTTCCTAGTGAAATTCAAATATATAATTATTAATATTTTTTATAATTTATGTTTATCATTATATGTGGAGAAAATTTATTTCATTTAGTGAATTAGTTCTCATCACATATGCCAAAAAATCCTTATCATAATTTCCATTCGTTGACATAGCCATGCAGTTGATAGACTTGTTATTAGAACTTAGGTGCATGAATTAAAGATATATGTAAATATTTTAGAATGTCATTATGACTCAAACAACCATTATGGAATAATGGAATTGAATTAATCAAGTTGGTAAGTGATACATTGAATAATTTGAAATAAGGATACAATAAATATGTGATGCCTGAAATGATAAGCAACAAGTAACTTACTAAATAAAAGTGGTATGTGCACTTTGATTTAGAGAGATGAGGAATGCATTGGACATTGTATATGAGGGGTGGGGCCCGCTATATCCCCTTGATGCATTGGTAGGTCTTTTGAGACAAACTAAGGTTTTGGTGAATGTCCTGGACAAAATTATTATTAATGGTCCTTGCATGAGGCCTAGACAATATGGTTAAGATATCCGACATATCCACTTTACTCATTATGGATTTGAAATATAATCCACCAGAGGAATACTCGACTAGAATAATTTTAATCGGTAAAGAGCATATGCACATGAGAAAAAGAAGAAGTGAATGTTATGGAATAGAATATACGTAGTACTCAGACCCTTTAGCAAGTGTATGTTTCTTAGTTATAAATGATGAAATTGATGTTTTTTTAAGTGAATCTTTGACCATGTAATACTCTTTTTTATTAATTTTATACTTGAATTTTCTCATAGAATTTATTATAATTCTTACCCCATATGAGCATGCATATAATTGAATCAATTGTTTCTTGTAACTCTATTAGTATTATTTGAATAGTTCTCTTTTATTTAATGGACAATTATTATGTTTTGATACATTTCTTTCAACGTTTCATAAAATCTTTTATTGAAATTTTTTAAAGAATGTTTGAAAAGTCGTATTTGTTTTTTTGTCTTCTTAAAACCCATTACTATGAATTTGTATTCTAACATTACATTTATGAATAAAATTTTGAGGTATCATTTATCAATTGAAGAAGCTTGATAGAAGTGACTGGTTTCCCAGAACCTAAACCAAATTCGATCATATGTAATGGAAATGACATGTAATTTATCAGTGCATGTTTTTGTTAAAAAATATCACAACATGAATCAAGGAACTGGCCCCAGCTATTCTAGGGTCATGTCCTCACAATTTTACTATGAAGGACCTTAGAGATCTGGTGCATTTCAGTTTCTATAAGGATGAAGCTAAAATTCATGGTTCATTCTCTAGACTTTGATGTAGAGGATCGGGGTAAAGTCTCTGTCATCGAATAACTATCCACTTCATAATCAAAAAATTGAACCAGATTAAAAATAAAAGGCCACAATGAATTATTATTCCTTTTTTAGTGATGGTTCTACCTTCTATCCCATGATAGTTCCTTAGGGTAGGGTAAATCATCAACATGAGGAGGACATCTGTGAGCGATGTTTTTGGAGTGGGAAGGGCGTTTTCTAGTGCTGGTAAGGACATGAAGATGGTATCAACTCTTATTTATTAAAAGGAAATGGAGAGGTCCTCTATATTGGGTGAGAGAGAAGGGATGAACTCCTCTTGGCTACACAGGTGTGCAAATATCACTCGACTATTTGTCAAAATTAACATGAGGAGTACCTCCATGCTGAGTGCAAGATGCGTATGAAAGACCATTGGAGTTGGAAGTGTTGGAGAAAGGTGGTCCTCCACATGAGCTGCAATGTAATTGGGGATGGTCTCTATGCTGGATTCATGCATCACAATAAGGAAATCCATGCTAGTTGGCAATGGTTGTATGAGGAGAGCCTTCATTCTGATAAAACTAGACACGGGGTGGAACTTGGTGATAATGTGTGATGGGTGAGGAGGAAATTCACATTGATATCATGAAATATGGGGATGATATCTATATATGGGATCATTCTCAAGGATAAGTCCTCTATTCTAGACAACAATAAAATGGCGAGGACCTCCACATGGACTGGAGACAGTATGGGGAGGACCATTGTACTAGATGTCGACATTACATGTTTTCCCATAATAGTTGCTACTCTGGTTAGTGAACGAAGGTGTTATCCTTGCCAGCCCATGGGGTGGATGTGGTCTCAATCCAAATTAGACATGGAGGTTCCCATGATATGTAATAATAGTGACCTGATATTATGCATTAATAGTGGCATGGGTCACCAATGATGTAGAATATGACGCCCCTGGAGGGATTCATAACTAGCATGCACCCCAAATTTTTTGAATTTCACACTAGGCCCACTATTTTCATGGAGGGATATGCCCCCAAATATCTAGATCTGATGACATGCTTATTTTTGGATGTCTCAAACCCTACTAATCCCCATGTATTAAGGAGAAAAGATTCACGTCAGGTTCAATATTTCTATTTCTAAATCATTCTCTAGGGTTCACCACTAGATTGTGTTTTTTCATTTGTGGGCTATGCATTGTACTCCAAATTCCCTCTTTCCATAGGTATGTAGTATTCATCAACTATTTGATAATTTCTTCTACTTGATCGAAATGGGAAAATGGGATTTTGGTCTTTCCTTTCACGAGTTCCACCATTAAATTCAAATCCTAGTACAAGTTTCCCATAATGATTAAGATGTTGTTCTTGAAACCCTCGCAGGTGACATCTCTTTATGGATTCTTGTTAATTACACTTATTTTGTTATAAAATTCAAAATGGTCATGTATGGGAAGTATCCTTCAGTTAGGGAAGTTGTCTTGTTGGGCATCGCTAGCAAGTATGGTTGCTTTAAACATGGTTCAATGGAATTATCCCTTATTTTAGGGATTCATGAGGGTAAAAAATCTCTTTACTTCCCAAATAGAATGCGAGGAATCTTAATCCATTGGCATGTCTTTGAGGTTTTCCTCATCTTCCCATGATTTACATGGTGTATTCTTTTAGTTTATGTTCTTGTGGAGATGTACCAGTATAGTTAAAACACGAAAAGAGAAGATCATATAGATATGTTCCTATGATGGATCACCTACATTTTTTATTATATTTATGGGTCAAAAAATCCATGAGGACGAACCCTGGATGGTGTGTCCCGCAAGGGAAAATACTTCACACAATGAAGGTATAACTGAACACCAAAAAGAATGGATCAGAGAAGGTGGATCCCTGAAATGGGGACACCAATTTTACCATGGTCTAGGAATGAACCTTATGGATGGTTTCTTCAATCCATGAAAAGAATACAAGGAACAAAAACCATGTAGTTTAGGGGTATTTGGGTCATACACATTTCTAGTGGCCTTAGCGCTACAAAAATTAGCAAATATACAACCTTTCCGTGATAAGGGTAATGTATTTGAATATATGGTTGGGTCATATTCTGTGTTAGATTACCACTTATATGGAAATAGATCACCGGGATGTGGGGACTAGTGTAAAATCTGTATGGGTATAGAGGATGTGTCAAAGGGTGTAGATGAATTACATGGAAATGATGTGAGAATGAATGTGTTAGGCTCTTAAACATCAAGAAGGGTTCCTATGTAACCTATATTGGAGGAAGGGATCAATTTAAATAAAGTTCTTATATGGGATATGAGACACCTAAAGAGGTGTATCTTCAAAATAGATTTCATAGATTGTGGCCCAGATGAAGTAGAGCCTCTAGGACATGGAATGATCTTCTTGGAAAAAATGTCTCAAAGAAATGAACATGATAGAACATGGATGAAGAGATGAAACCATGAAAAAAGATTCCTATTTATCACAATGTATGTGAATCAATGTCTATCTAGTTAATTAATGTCTTATAGGCATAGGGTGTACACACGGGACAATGACTCAAAGACATGCTCTGGGCTTACACATTGTTAGAATCCCATCGAATGTGGGAAACTATTGGTTGGAGGAGTATGGGTTGGGTGGGGATTATGCATGGTTATCATCCCATGTGGAATAGAAAACTTCAGGGAGGAGGAATTAGGATATGTGTCCCAAAATGGAAATATATCGCATTAGGAGGGTACATACCAAAGAGGTATTACCAAATTTAACCATTAGTTGGGCTTGGACCTCAAAGAGGCCTCCAACATATCTCAGTGGATTAGAATCAAAACCCAAGCAGGTAAAAGGAAAATATTATTTATCATAAATTAGGGATGAATATGTAATGACGTGAAATGCATAGAATAGTTGGATTGGGGGGAGTGAGAGGATTGAACCTCAAAGAGGCTTCCAACATACTCTATTTAGAATAAAAGGTTCAAATTACATGTATTTAGGGAGGATGTAGTTTAACGTCATGAAGGAGAAGGGGCAAGGGACTTATGCATTGTTAGTATCCCAAATAAATTTCCTACTCACTATTAAACTCTAATCCATGTTGATTTATACTTGGTGTGAGAAAAAAGGGATGGTAGTAGAACAGATGGTTGTGTCATGAAGGGAGTTTCTAGGAAAGATGGTGCGGTTATTTCCCAGGGCGATCGACACCTATAGATTATTATTAAGACATAATCTTGGAGGGAAGAATAAGGAGGGTGACCAGATGTATGAAAGGATATGGAAATTGAATAGGGGAAACCCTATCAGAGTGTGTTAAGGATTACATGAAGTCTACTTCAGGTGCACATGGATATAAAGTGAAAACAGACAGAGGAGTGGGAGAGAAGTAATGGTCATTATCCAATTATACTACCCATTATTTCCATGCATGTGAAAAGTCATTGTTTAACATCATGTTTTGGGGATGACGGTGTCTGTTAGTTTAACCTCCTATAGATTGGACGTTGAGGACTCACTCCTCATATTTTGGAATGGGAGAGATAGATGAGTGATCAATTGAGGTTTCAATATTAGTTTGTATAGGATAAGAATAAATATATATTAATAATGAAAAATAAATGATGCATAAGGTGGGAAACACATCATGAAACAAAGATCGAGGGACCACAAAGTCACTTTGTACGATCCCCGAGGGATGCATGAGATAGAGGTTAAAAATCAAAATGCCTCTCTAAGAAGGCATTCACAAAGATCTGGTTAATCACAAAAGAGTTTTTTTTCATGAATCATGGTAAATTGGTTTCTGCAAAGGGTGGAGCGTCATAATGAATAGTGTCATAGTTGAGGAATTTATTCTATATGTTTTTGGATGGTGTTTTAGGAAGGTTGAATGCTCCGTAGAGACCTGAGTGACCAAAGGGGCTCCTACCATCGTGATGCTCGAGGAGTTCCATGAACGATATGGGACATCATGTTAAATGGTGGCTCAGTCGGACTCGTAGAGGCTTTTCCAACCACTCTAAAGTGGTCATGGTGATCACCAAAATCATAGAGGTGACCCTCAGTACATTGTGACAGTCATGGAATAGTCCCTCTTTCAAATTCAAACCATTCACTATGATGATGTGATTCACAATTTTAGTTTCTGAGGTTGGATTATATGTGATTTTTTTGGTTTTTTTATTGGGGGAATGTTTTCAAAAATGGTTTTGGTTTTCCTTGGTCCCTTCTGGGGAACATATTTTTGTGGTAACAACTATTGTGGTAATTTTAAAGTTGTATTATTAAAATTCAAGTGTGACATAATTGATCGGGGTTTATTAAATGATTATGAAATTTTACGTTTTCCCCTTATCTCACCTAATCCAATCTCGTGAGCATCTATAGCTCAATCGTTTTATATTTCATTACATGAAACGGATGATTATTATGTGGTTGATGACATATATAATGCTTGTAGTGTTGTCGTAATCATAAAATATATAGACATATCTGATATAATCAATAAAGATCAATTTGTACATTATGATAGTGAAACTCATCAAATGTGTCTTACCTTGGTGTCCTTCTCTATGAGTTCACCCTTGTTTTATATCACTTTGCATTGGGGAATTAACTTGATATCACCCAATAGTTCAGGTTGATTTAGTATGGGACTATATTTGAAAATAAAACTACCCGCGACAGATATTAGGATGAGTTCAGATATATCTTTAATAATTTCTTTATGAGCTGTGATGTAGTAAAAGTATCATTGCTTCAGAATCTGGTGATAATCAGGAAATGTAGATTGCTGATCCATTGTAAGCTTGGCCGAACTGACCAAGAGTAATTGTTGGCTAATGTCATCTCAATATACATTTCTTTTTGAATAAGACTGTCATTGATGAATGAGATCAATGTGTGTTGTCCCAAAGGTTCAGCGGGAACTCATGACTTTATCCATGGTCAGTGGATCCGGAATGCTGATGTTTGAAGTAGAAATCGACCAAAACCTCTCAAGAAGATGATTTACTTGGAAATATCCCACAAGATCCTTAATTCATAACTGGAATCTAGACCTTGGTATTCCCATTCCTCAACTAGGTGCGGAAGAGGAAGCAGTAATAGAACTTATATGGATTAATGTGGTGGAGGGCTGGTCGGTTGAGAAAATATTTCATGGGATTATAAGATGCTAAATATTAGGTCATCTCCCAGAGGCAGTATTAACATCATCATAAAATCATTCAAGGAATGATTGGTGACCATTACATCACATGAATGGGTGGCAGCTGAAGGTGAAAAATATGTGTGGTTTTCATCAACTTCTATACCCCAGAACAACTCCATGTAATCTTGTGTTGAGGTAGAGAATAAACTTGGTGATGATAGAGAAGAATAACTTCCAAGACCCCATATGGATCCCAATATTATTCCTCCAATATTCATGTGATTCCCCAAAACCTTTTTCTCATGTAATATTAATATCATGATTTTTTCTTTGATTTTCATGTCAACCAATAAAAAACATGGAAATTAAACACAAAGGAATTTTATTAAATAAAACATCTTAGTGTGTACAATAGAAAAAGATCATAATTATTTTTTTTGACCAACAATACCTCATAAAAATCCTATCATAGCCACTATAAGGTCCCCTAAATTAACAACGGGACCTGGTAAATATAGAAGCTCCCTCAGGTGAGTCATAATGAGGAACATTACCACACAAATCATGATAACTGTAATTACCATAAGTAGTATAACATGTACCATCTTCTTCAATTTTATTAGGTTTTTAATACTCTAATATTTGGTTTTATAAGGCATCTATCTGACCGTTACACATTGGGTGACAGTTAGAGATGTTTTTGATCATTGAGTTCTAATGACTATAATTATAGTTGTTGCTCTTTTCAGTGGTTTGAAATAAAAAATCTAATCTATCTTTTCATAACATTTATGTTATGAAAATGTTATATAACCTTTTATTATTATCATTAAAGGGGTAAATATCTATTATTTTGAATTAAACATAGGTTATTTATTTTAAAATTATATGATAATTTTAAACAACTTACTAATATTTCATATATCTTATAAATGTTTTCATTCTTATTTCCCAAATAATATTTCAACTAAACTATTTTTTGATTTCTATAATACTAGTTTAGAAAATTTAATATGGATATATAAAAGTAATAACTTTTTTTAATGATTTAGGGTTTATAAATAATTTTAGTAATACTCCTAGTTAAGCCACGGTATAATTTATTTTTTATTCTTTAATCAGTAAAAGTATAAATAAAAAAACCAGGTTTTATAAAATTTAATATTTTATCTATATAGTTAAAATGATTGTATTTATTTTTTTTATAACATTATAATTTTTAAAGATGGATAATATTAAAAAAAAATACCACTGGGGACATCACTTTAGTCAAGGAAAGGGTGGTAGCTCGCGCTATGTGGCTCAACCTAGCCCTCAGCCTCAGCTCAGGACAGCTCGATCCAGTGGCATTGTTTCACCGAAGGGCACATAGAAGCACAAGAGGGATCAGATCGTGCTACCATTGGTTCAAGACCATGGCGAGGTAGGGGAGGCTGAGGCCTGCGGGCAGTGGGAGCCCATTTATAAGGCCCCCTTTGGTGATTGCTATGTTCTTATGGGCTTATGATCGGAGATCATGTCTTATAAAAAGGCTAGGAGAGCCTCCATGATCTGATGTGGAACATTTTTTTTAAGGTGAAACATGATCTGAGTCGTAGGATCATGTCACGATCGATTGGGGTCGTCCATCTCAGTCTCGGCCTCAATTCTATGAATTTGTGGTATTCTCTACATTTTTTATAGGTTGTTTGATCCATTGCGATCTAATCATGACCATACATGTATTTTTAATAATATATGTTGATCTATGTCATCCTATCCAAACTCAGATCTAATCCGAGCAACAAATCCTTTTAAATCTCACGGACGCACCCCAACCATTGGATCAAGGCCGGATAAAATCTTTATCATCCATTCAATATTCGGTTTTCTTCTTTTTCATCGTCTTCTTCCCATCCCACCAGCGCCAGACCTGTACCATACTCTCCCATCTCATTGTTTTACATTCCCATTACACCACTACCCCCTCCTCTCATGTGTTTTCCATAATTTCATCCTCAACATTTTAATAAATCACATAGGGCTCAGATTTCTAGCAGTAGCCTTTAAAATATCCACTATATTTTATACATATTATATATTATAAGAAGCCTAGTTTCACTACATGAACCACTCATGTATCCCCCATTGAAGCTTCCAAAAAACCCCTAGTACAATCCCATGAGTCATCCCGAGCCACTCCTCCTCCTCCACGAACCAAGGTAAGAGATTTAAGTTTCATTTTTTTGTTATTTTATGGTAGATACATATATATGTATACTCATAAAAATTTATATGCATCCTTATGGTTTATTTTAAATATTCTCATAGGCCTCCCCTCAGTCTTCTATTTTTGAGAACAAGAGGTTTTATGAACATAAGGGTGTATTTTATACATGAAAAACTGGATTATGTACTAGGTATATATCAAAATACACACAAAGACACACACAAATATATATCTTTATATATACTGTTATTTGTATATATGTATTAATGATTAAGAGTATGATTTACCATCTTCCTTCTAACGGCATGACCTTTTCCCTATATAATGATCTAAACCCCCTTGACATGCATGGGTGTGTGATGTCAGGGTTCCATAAGAGTATAATCATATATAACAATGTATGAAAAAGAATTATATAGGTTTTTATGAAACATGTGAATGTGTTTCCTAAAAAATATTTTATAATTAATGGGGTGATCTGCCTTTTATACACGCTTGGTTAACAAATAATCTTAAGGGGTTAAATACAAGGATTTTCTCACTATTTTGGGTGTGATATTGGTTATACATATAATTTTTATATGTTACATTAATCTTTTAATCTTATGTTGTGATTTTTTGTTTTTGTGACTCTAGTAAATTAATGTTTCTAATATGTTAATGTAGTGTGGGTGTCAATGGATTATGATTTTATGTCCTTTTACACATGAAGTTTTTTCAGATATGTGAAAATATGGGTGTACACAAAAACTATTTTTCTTTATTTTATTTATTATTTTCCATGGTGTGAAAAGAAAATATGAAACATGTTTTTTTTAAAACGATTAGTTTTATTAAACACAACTTTTTATATACACCCTCTTCTATGAACAATTTACACAACACAAAATCCAAAATGTTGATATTCCCAATATAATACATATGAGGCATTTAGTAATTATGGAGGATTCATGAGAATAATATTCGGGGTTAGTAACATCTATATTCATATGTATGAATTAATCATTCTTATCTATATATATTAACAGTGTTAGTTGTGGTTGAATCTCATGCATTACATTTTTAGCATTATGTATACCCTTGTTTTGTGTTATACCAAAGCATCTCAGTAAGAAATGTATGATAATCTATGAGATAATAACCCACATGAAATACATACATTATCATTTAATTAATTATTCTTCCCAGTGAAATTCCAATAAATTTTATTAATTAATAATGTTTTACAATTTCAGGTTATCATTATATACGACAAGATTTATATTTATTTTATTGCATTAAGTGTCATCAAATAAACCAAAATATTCTTATCATACATTCTATTCAATGACACATCCATTCATTTCATAGAAATGTTAATAGCACTTATCTTATTGAAATAACTGTATATGTAAATATTAAAGAATGTGATCTAGACTCAACCCACCTTTATAGAATAAAGAAATTTAATTATTCATGTTAGTATGGGACACTTGGAATAATGTGAAATTAAAAAACAAGAATTACATGATGCATGAAATGATATGTAATAAGTAACTTACTAAATCTAAGTGGTATTTTCACTTTGGTTAAGAGATAAGATGAATGAATTGGACTTAGTATGTGAAAATTGTGTCCAACTATTTCCCCACGATGCATCAGTAGGTATCATGAGACATACTATGGTCATGGTGCAAGGCCATGACAAAATGATTATTTATGGTCCTGGCACGATTCCTAGACAATATGGTTATGATGTTTGGAATACACACATTCCCTATTATGGCTATAAAATATAATCAACCAGATTTATACTCGACTGGTAGAATATTCTTGGTTAATGAGCTTATGCACATGATAACATGAAAGAAGTAAAAGTTATTGAATTTTATATATGCAGTACTCAGAGCCTTTAACAACTGTCTGTTTTTTAGTATTAAATTATGAAATTGATGTTTTTATTTAAACGCAACTCTGAACATGTAATACTATTTGTTATTAATTTTATAGATTCATTTTCACATGGAATTTACTTTAATTCTTACCCCGTATGAGCATGCCTATAATTGAATTATGTTTCATGGTAACTCTGTTAGTATTTTTTATATAGTGATATTTTAATTCATAGACAATTGTTATGTTATGATACATGTGTTTGATCACTTCTTAAAATGTTTTATAAGAAATTTTAAAATAGTTTCTCAAAAGATGAAATTGTTTATTTTGTTTTAAACCCTTTTTGGGAATTCGTATACTCACCCTATATTTTTGAATAAAATATTTTAGCTATCATTTTTCAGTTGAGGAAGCTTGATAGAAGTGACTGGTTTCCTAGAACCTGAATCGAATTCGATCCTTTGTATGGGACATGATGTGTAATTTATCAGTGAAAGTTTTTGTAAAAAAATAAACATCATGATTCAAGGAACGGACCCCAGGTATTCTCGCATCAGGGTCCTTATAGTTTGTATTAGAGGGTTCAGTTTGAAAACCTCTGGAAAACCAGAACTGAAAAATTTACTTAATCATTACTAGGTATGAAATTTTCATAATTTTTAGATGAAAAATGGAAACACCAGTCTTTTTTCTATTCCTAATTTGGCCCTAGAAACCATAATTTCCACAACTATCCATGATAAATTTTTAAAATATTCTCATATTTGTGTGACATGAAAACACATCTACGACATGTCCAACTCTCCTCATGCAATTCAAATCCACCAAGGAGCGGGATTGGACTACCTCTTTATGATGAAAACCTAACTTCAATCCTACACACGTCGGGGAATGTACTATGAGGGACTTTTTAGATGCTTCACCGTAGTAGAGGGCATCCAGCCCCTTTTGGATTTCCATGAATCTGTAGCAGCAGAAGAACTCCATGAAACATATATGTTCCATATATTGTCGTACTTCCATTATAGTCAAGTAATGGACATTGAAATCCTTGAATTTGAAGCCTCCCGTTTAGTGTATAGACATCATGTACATACTGACATATCTCAGTTGTACACGCCTCAAGTCACACTTTGCAGACAACATAAGTGCACCCCAAATATCGAACCACATTGCACGGGATGCATTTGGATCAAGGAGATTGAAGGTTTTGAAATTTTTTTGGGAATTTGTGTAATTTGGAACAGGGGAAACCATTAGATTTGGGTGCAGTGGACAAATTCTTTAATGAAAATACAATTTTTTGATTCTTTTTCCTTCTTACCTTTCAGTTTTTTGTGCCTCACTAAATATAATTTCATGAACGAAAAAATTCTATTTACTGATGGAAGGATGAAACAACATTTTATCTCTTCTCATTGATATATTGGATGCCATTTTAGATAGAACATGTGAGGATGAATTCCTTCACTTAGAAAACCTGGGAAAAATGTGAAAACATCATTATAGGATATTGTGCAGTCCAAACATTCTCTGATCCTGTCATGGGAATGACTACATCTACCACCGTATAGCCAATTCTCCACTCACTGAGTATAAATGAAGGGTAAATTACCCTGAAGGTCTTTTCATATGCTTCACACAATCCTGAAATATCACAACCAACGTAATTTTTCGATAGGATGCCATGGAAGTGTACCTATGCGTAACTTACATGTACCAAATACTATGATTTAGTTTGTATGACCACATTGATTTTATTTCCATTCTCTGACAAGAGATAGTATGATTAGTCCTTAGAGAGTTTGACCAATCGAACATCTCTGAGCTCTCTACCATTCGAGCCACCATTTGGAAGCCTAAGTGTACACAACATGAGTTTAACGCTTACTATTTGAGGTGTGTTTTTTCCCGGGAAGCAGAAGAGCTGAACACCAACTTGGTTATTAATCTAGTCACACCTGAAGATCCTCCATGATGAAGGATGTGGTAAATAATGTAATGGGGTTTACATTAGTGTGATTTAATGAAATAAATTGCAAAGATTCAATTCATTATTGATGGGGATATTGTGATGTGCAAAACCTTGATTCTCATGTTATATTAATATCATGATTTTTTTGGTTAATTTTTTTTCAACCAGATAATAACATTAAAATTAAATACAAAGGAATTTTATTAAATAAAAAATCATAGTGTTAACATTACTACAAGATCAAAATGAAGTTATATTTACCAAAGATACATTTTAAAACCCAATCAGATCCACTAGAAAGCCCCCTAAACCAACAAAAAAACCTGATAAATAGAAGCACTCCATCGGGCCAGTCATAATGAATAACGTCACCACAATAATCATGATAACTGTAATGACCATTAGTTTTATAGATAACACCATCTTATTCAATTTTCTTTGGTTTTGAACACCCTAATGTATGGTTTTATAAGGCATCAACCCGACCGTTTCCCCATGGGTGACTGTTGGAGATGTCTATGACTGTTGAGTACTTATGGATATAGTTTTAGTCAATGGTATTATAGGTGGTTTGATAAAAAAATCTAATCTAGCTTTTCATAACATTTTAGTTATGAAAATGTAATATAACCTTTTTTATGAACATTAAAGGTTCAATGATTTAATATTTTGAATATCACTCAGGTGATGATATTTAAAATTAGATGAGGATTTTAAACATCTATAAAATATTTCCAATATATTATAAATTATTTCATTATTAATGCAGAAATAATATTTTATCTAAAATATGTTTTTATTTCTATAATACTTGTATAAAAGTTTATATATGGATATATTTACATTATAACATTGTGTTTTAAAGCCTTCGGGTTTATTAAATGTCTAAGTAATACACTTTGTTATGTAAATGTATAATTAAATTTTTATTCTTTAAACAATGAATGATTCAATAAAAAATCACATTTTATAAAATTTAAGATATTATCTTTATAGTTTAAAAGAAGGTGTTTGTTTTATTATAACGTTATAATTTTGAAACCTAGCTTTTATTAAAATAATAAGACCACTAGGTCCATCGCTTTAGACGGGATAAGGGAGGTAGCTTTTTCTAGGCAGCCGAGCCTAGCCCTCAACCTCAGCTCAGGCTGACCCGAGCGGGGGGCATAGCTTCCTCAAATGGAACACATGAGCGAATGAGGAATCAGGGATCACAATTATGGGAGTGAGGCCCTGACAAGGCAGGGGTAGGCGAGGCCTGTAGGGGGTGGGAGCCCGTGTATAAGGCCCCCTTGTGTTCATGATGCGTTTTTCTATGATTATGCTCAGAGATCATGGCATATAGATATGCTGCAAGAGCCCCTATGATCCTATGTGGGACAAGTTTTTCAAAGAGAAAAGGGATATGGGTATTAGGATCATTTCTTGAGCGATTGAGATCGTCCATCTTAGTCTGGGCCTCAATTCATGGAAGTTGCATTATTCATCGCATTTTTTGTGGGTCATCCAATCCACTAAGATCTAACAGTGACCATTTGAGTATTTTAAATTTTTTTGTTAATCTATGCCATCTGATCAAAACTCAGATCTTAATTGAGAAGCATATACTTTTATATCATGCAGACGCACCCAAACCATTGGATCAAGGCCGGATCAAATTGTGTCCATCCATTCAATCTATAGTTTTCTTCTTCTGCACTATCTTCTTCCTCACCCACCTCTACCAAACCAGTACCATACTATCCCTTCTCTTTGTTTTCCACTGCCATAACCTCACTGGCCCCCCTCCTCTCACTCATTATTCACGAACACTTCCCTGACATTTAAATAAATTACATAGGACTTGGTTTTCTAGTAGTATCCTTTAAAATATCCACTATATTATATATATTTAGTAGATTATATGAAACCTTGATTCACCCCATGAACTACTCGGTTCTCCCCCACTCATGCTTTCAACAAACCCTTAGTAGGCTCCCATGAGTCTTGTCGAGCCACTCTTCCTCTTCCTCAAACCGAGGTATCAGACTTAATTATCTTTGGCCTTGTTATTTTAGCTTATATACATATATAGGTATACTCATAAAAATGTACATGTTACCATATGGTGTTGATTAAATCATCTCGTAATCCGAACCTATGTCTATTGATTTTGAGATCATGTAGTTTAATTAACATAAGGGTGTAATTTATACATTAAAAACCGGATTATGTACGTTTATACATGTATATAATTACCAACATTTTTGTATATATATGTTTAATGGTATATATGTTTGTACGGTTAAGAGTGTGATCTACCATCTTCCTTCTAATGGAGAGACCTTTTCCCTACATGAATATCTAAACCCCCTAATCATGCCAGAGGGAGTGATGTCTATGTTCCATAAGGGTATAAGCATATATAACTATGTAAAAAAAATGAATATACGTTTTTTTAAGAAATATGTGAAGGAGTTTCATAGAAAAACAATTATAATTAATGGAATGATCTGAATTTTATACATGCTTGGTTAAATAATACTCTTAAAGGGTTAAATACATGGAGGTGCCAACCAATTTTGGTTTGAACTCGGTTATACATATTTGTTTTACATGTTATATAAAACTTTTAATTTTATGTTGTGATTTAGAGTTTTAGGGACTCTAGTTATTTAATGTTTATAATATGTTAATGTTTTGTCGGTGTCAATGGACTTTTGGTATAACCCGTTTTATAGATGATGTATTTTCAGATATGTGCCAAAATGGGTGTACACCTAAAAAGTTTTCCTTGATTTTATTTATAATTTTACGTGGTTTGCAAAGGAAATATTAAACATGTGTTTTCAAAAAAATTAACTGTTTTGTTTTAACACTACTCTTTATATACACATGGTTGTATGAACAATTTACAAAACAGAAAACTCTAATTTTTTATATTCTAAATATTATACTTATGATGTGTTGAGTAATTGTGGAGGATTCATGAGTATACTATTTGGGGTTTGCAACTTCTATTTTCATATGTATTAATTACTCATATATATATATATATATTAACGATATTGGTTATGGTTTAATCTTATGAATTCCATTTTTACATTATGTATACCCTTTTGATGTTTTATGCCAATGAATATCAGAAATAAATGTATTAGCATCTGGGAGTTAATACCCCACAAGAAATATCCACTTTATCTATTAATTAATCATGATTCCATGTGAAATTCCAATATATAATTATTAATATTTTTTTGTAATTTATGTTTATCATTATATGTGACAAAAATTTTATTTCTTTTAGTGCATTAGTTCTCATCACATATGCCAACAAATGCTTATCATAATAGCCATTCATTGACATAGTCATGCAGTTGTTAGACTTGTTATTAGCACTTAGGTGCATTAAATAAATGTATATATAAATATTTAAGAATGTGATCAAGACTCAAACAACCATTATGGAATAAATAAATTGAATTAATCAAGTTGGTAAGTGATATGTTGAATAACGTGAAATAAGGATACTAGAAACATGTGATGCCTGAAGTGATAAGCAATAAGTAACTTACTAAATAATAATGGTATGTGCACTTTGATTTAGAGAGATGAGGAATTCATTGGACATTGTATATGATGGGTGGGGCCCGCTATAGCCCCTTGATGCATTGGTAGGTATTTTGAAACAAACTAAGGTCTCGGCGCATGTCCTGGACAAAAGTATTATTAATGGCCCTAGCTCGAGGCCTAGACAATATGGTTAAGATGTTTCACATATTCACTTTACTAATTATGGATGTGAAATATCATCCACCATAAGAATACTCGACTAGTATAATTTTCAGGGTTAAAAATCTTATGCACATGATAACATGATGAAGTGATTGTTATGGCATTGTATATACATAGTACTCAAAGCCTTTAGCAAAGTGTATGTTTCTTAGTTATAAAGGATGAAATTGATGTTTTTTAAGTGGATATTTGATCATGTAATACACTTCGTTATTAATTTTATTCTTGATTTTTCTCATAGATTTTATTTTAATTCTTACCCCATATGAGCATAATATAATTGAATCATGTGTTCTTTTTAACTCTATTAGTATTATTTGAATAGTGTTCTTTTAATTAAAAGACAATTATTATGTTTTGATACATGTGTTTCAAAATTTCATAAAATGTTTTATTAAATTTTTTTAAGGAATGTCTGGAAAGTCATATTGGTATTTTATGTCTTTTAAAACCCCGTACTGAGAATTTGTATTCTCACATTACATTTTTGAATTAATTTTTTTAGGTATCAGTTATCAGTTGAAGAAGCTTGATAGAAGTGACTGGTTTCCCAAAACCGAAACCAAATTCGATCGTATGTAAGGGAAATGACAAGTAATTTATTAGTGTATGTGTTTGTTAAAAAATTACAGAAAATGATTCAAGGAACTGGCCCCAGGCATTCTAGGGTCATGTCCTCACAATTTTCTTATGAAGGACCTTGGAGATCTAGTGCATTTCAGTTTCATGAAGGATGAAGCTAAAATGTCTGGTTCATTATCTAGAAATTGATATATAGGATTAGGTATAATCCTCTGTCATTGAATCACTACCCACTTCATAATCATAAAATAGAACCGGATTAAAAATAATATTTCACTATGAATTATTATTCCTTTGGTGGTGAAGGTTCTACCTTCTAGCCCATGATGGTTCCTTATGGTAGGGTAAATCATCAACATGAGTAGGACCTCTGTGAAAGATGGTGTTGGAGTGGAAAGGGGGTTTTCTAGTACTGGTAAGGACTTGGGGTGGGTTTCAACTCTTATTTATTAAATGGAAATGGGGAGGTCATCCATATTGGGTGAGATAGAAGGGATGAACTCTGCTTGGCTACACAGGTGTGCAAAGATCACGCAACTATTTTTTAAAATTAACATAGGGAGTACCTCCATGCTGAGTGCAGGATGCGTATGAAAGACCACTACAGTTGGAAGTGACGGAGAATGGTGGTCCTCCACATGAGCTGAAAAGTATTGGGGGATGGTAGCTATGCTGGCTGCTTGCATCACAATAAGGAAATCCATGCTAGTTGGAAATGGTTGTATGAGGAGAGCCTTTATTCTGATAAAACTAGACACGGGGTGAAAATTGGTGATAATGTGTGATGGGTGAGGTGGAAATTCACATTGATATCCTGAAATATGGGGATGATTCCTATATATGGGATCATTTTGAAGGATAGGTCCTCTATACTAGACAACAATAAAATGGAGAGAACCTCCATGTGGACTAGAGACAGTATCAGGAGGACCATTGTACTAGATGTCGACATTACGGGGTTTCCCACGATGGTTTCTACTCAGGTTAGTGATTGAAGGATTTATCCTTGCCAGCCCATGGGGTGGATGTTGTCTCAATCCAAATTAAACATAGTGGTTCAAATGATATGTAATAACAGTGACCTGATATTATGCATTAATAGTGGCATGGGTCACCAATGTTGTAGAAGTTGACGCCCCCTAGAGGGATTCTTATCGAGCATTCCCCCGAAATTTTTTTACTTTTGCACTAGGCCCACTATTTTCATGGAGGGATATTCCCCCAGATAGCTAGATCTGATGACATGCTTATTTTTTGATGTCTCAAACCCTACTAATCCCCATGTATTAAGGAGAAAAGATTAACGTTAGGTTCACTATTTCTATTTCTAAATCATTCTCTAGGGTTCACCACTAGATTGCATTGGGAATTTGTAGGCTACGCATTGTATTCCACATTCTCTTTCCATAGGTATGTAGTATTCATCAACTATTTGATTATTTCTTCTACTTGATCGAAATTGGAAAATGGGATTTTGGTCTTTCCTTTCATGAGTTCCACCATTAAATTCATATCCTAGTACAAGTTTCCCATAATGATTCAGATGTTGTTCTTGAAACCCTCCCAAGTGAAATCTTTTTATGTATTCTTTTTAATTACACTACTTTTGTTACAAAATTCTAAATGGACATGTCCAGAAAGCATCCTTCAGTTAGGGAAGTAGTCTTGTTGGGAATCGTTAGCAAGTATGGATGCTTTAAACATGGTTCAATGAAATTATACCTTATTTGAGGGATTCATGAGTGTAAAAAATCTCATTAATTCCCAAATAGAATGCGAGGTGTCATAATACAGTGGAATGTCTTTAAGGTTTTCCACATCTTCCAAAGATTTACATGGTTTATTACATTAGTTTATATTCTTATGGAGACGGACCAACATAGTTAAAACATTGAAAAGAGTAGATCATATGGATATGTTCCTATGATGGATCACCTAGATTTTTTATTAAATTTATGGGTCAAAAAATCCATAAGGACGAACCCTGGATGGTGTGTCCCTCAAGGGGAAATATTTAACACAATGAAAGAAGATCTGAACACTAAAAAGAATGGATCAAAGAAGGTGGATCACTAAAATGGGGACAACAATTTTTACTGTGTTCTAGGAATGAACCTGAGGGATGGTTTCTTCAATCCATGAGTAGAATACAGGGAACAAAAACCATGTAGTTTAGGGGTATTTGGGTCATACACATGTCTAGTGGCCTTAGCGCTGCAAAAATTAGCGAAAATACAACCTTTCCGTGATATGGGTAATGTATCTGAATATATGCTTGGGTCATATTCTGTGTTAGATTACCATTTATATGGATAGAGATCACCGGGATGTGGGGACCAGTGTAAAATCTGTATGGGTATAGAGGATGTGTCGAAGGGTGTAGATGACTAAGATGGAACTGATGTGCAGATGAATGTGTTAGGCTATTAAACATCAATAAGGGTTCCTATGTACCCTATATTGGAGGAAGGTTTCAGTTTACATGATGTTATTGTAGGGTAAATGAGACACCTAAAGAGGTGTATCATGAAAATATAGTTCATAGATTGTGGCCCAGAAGAAGTAGAGCCTCTATAACGGGGAATGATCTTCTTAGAAACAATGTCTCAATGAAATGAAAATTATAGAACATAGATGAAGAGCTCAAACCTTGAAAAAATATTCCTATATATCACAATGTATGGGAATCAAATTCTATCTAGTTAAGGAATGTCTAATAGACATAGGGTGTACACACGAGACAATGACCCAAAGACATGCTCTGGGCTTACACATTGTTGAAGCCCGTCGAATGTGGGAAACTATTGGTTGGAGGAGTATGGGTTGGGTGGGGCTTATTCATGGTTATCATCTCATGTGGATTAGAAAACATCAGGGAGGAGGATTTAGGATATGTGTCCTAAAATGGTAATATATCGCATTAGGAGGGTACATACCAAAGTGGTATTACCAATGTTTACCACTAGTTGGGTTTGGACCTCAAAGAGGCCTCCAACATATCTCAGTGGATTAGAATAAAAACACAAGTAGTTAAAAGGATAATATTTTTTATTAAAATTACGGATGAATGTGTACTGAAGTGAAATGCACAGAATAGTTGGATTGGGGGAGTGAGGGGATTGAACCTCAAAGAGGCTTCCAACATACTCTATTTAGAATAAAAGTATCAAATTACATTTAGTTAGGGAGGGAGTAGTTTAACATCATGAAGAAGAATGGGAAAGGGACTTATGCATGGTTTATATCATAAATAAATTTCCTATTCACTATTAAACACTATACCCTGGGGATTCATGCTTGGTGTGAGAAAAAAAGGGATGTTATTAGACCATATGGTTGTGTCATGAAGAGAGTGTCTAGGAAACATGGTGCGGGTATTTCCCTTGGTGAGCGACCCCTATAGATTATTATTGGGAAATAATCTAGGAGGTATGGCTATGGAGGGTGCCTAGATGTATGAAAAGGATATGTAAATTGAATAGGGGAAACCCTATCGGAGTGTGTTAGGGCTTACGTGAAGACTACACGAGGTGCACATGGCGATAAAGTGTAAAGGGAGAGTGGAGTGGGAGAGAACTAATTGTCATTATCCTTTTATTCCACCCATTATTTCCATGCATGTGAAAAGTCATATTTTAACTGTAAAGACCAGGAAATTTCAAGGGAATTTTTTTTTTCTTTTCTAAATTTTCTTTGGAATTTTTCAAGAGCGCAGCTTCTGACGGCACCTGATTCCGAGGCCCGGTGTGCCTGGAATCATGTTTCGAAGTTTGGCTCGGGTACGTTCAGTGAATGGATGAGCGGGTTTTTCTAACATTTGAACCGGTGCCCGGAATCGAATTCTGAGGGCACCGATGAAATCGCAGCGCCGAGTTTTGCCTAGAAACGCCTCTTCCGGAGTTGCGTTTGCTCATGTGTGGTTTTTAAATTTTGGGACTTAAGGTTAAGAAATAAAATAAAGTTGTTACGACAACGTTATTTTTATTTCACTTGAAGCCACTTGAAAGCCACATTAAGCTGGTTAAGCTTAGTTGAAGCGGATAGGGTGAAACTGAAATATCCTATCCTCATGATAGGATATTTGTCGGTGGGGCCCGCACGAGCCCCGCCGTTTCTTCCGCTAAGTAACGCACCCACGAAAACCCGTCAAAGAAACTGAAAGTCAACTGACACGGTTTATTAGTTTCTTAACAGACCATTAAATTGGGCTGTTTCTTTCGTCCAATTAATTGGGCGGTTTCTTTGGTAAATTAATTCATAGAATTAATGGTTCGTTTCTTTTTTTTAATCGTTTCTTGTGCGTTAATAAAATAAGATTACTCTTATTTTATTTTGGGTGGAAGCTTGTGGCGTGGGGAGAATTTGGAGGAGAGAGTTCTTCTTCGGCGAAGAACGCGAAGAACGCCGAAACCGCGGAAATCAACGACGCTTCTTCCACGACATTTCTTCCGCGACTATCGTTCCTTTCCAAGCAACGTTCTCCCTTCGGACACACCTCGACGACAACGGAATCAACGACGTTTCTCCGGCGATGTTTCTTCCGCGACGATCGTCCTCTTCCGCGACGAACTCGCGAGCGAAAACGCTTGAGGTAGGGGTTTTAAAGCTTTTTAAAGTTGTTGATCTTTCATTCGATCTTGAAGGATCCTTTTTTTTGTCGGCCCTTGTTTCCGAATATTTTTATTTATTTTTAAAAAGATTGTGATGGATTATCGTTCTAGAAAGGCCGATTGTTATCAATCTAATGCGAGGGGGGTCGGGCCGCACAAACACGGCCGAACCCCCCCCCTCCTTTATTCTTGTTGTTTCTTGCGGATGGAGCGAGATGGCGTGGTGCCGTCGCACCACGCGGGAATCGTACGGCAAATATTGAGCGGCGCCGTCGCGCCGCGCTGTGGAACGAAATCAAACAAGATCGAGACACCTTCGCGCCACGCTGAGAAGTCGATCAAGCACGCGACGTCGTCGCGCCGCGCCAAAGAGGCCGCAGATTAAATTAATTTTATTTTGTTCTTGAGCGCAGATTGACGGGAGACGACAAACGAGGCCGCAAGTTAATTTTGAGGCCTCCGCAGTGAAGGTCGGGTCCCAGGATGACCGTAGGCGCAGACGAGAAGCAAATCGGACCACCGGAGCGTCTCCGGTGGCCGGAGGCGGCGGCACCCCGCGGGTGTCCAGGGGGGCACCCAGCGGGTGCCGCGGGGTTGTCTGGCGACACCCCATGGGTGTCCAGGGTGGCACCCCGCGGGTGCCGCGGGGTTGTCAGGCGACACCCCGCGGGTGTCCAGCGCGACACCCCGCGGGTGCCGCGGGGTTGTCAGGCGGCACCCCGCGGGTGCCGCGGGGTTGTCAGGCGGCACCCCGCGGGTGTCCAGCGCCACACCCCGCGGGTGCCGCGGGGCTGTCAGGCGGCACCCCGCGGGTGTCCAGCGCGACACCCCGCTGGTGCCGCGGGGCTGTCAGGCGGCACCCCGCGGGTGTCCAGCGCGACACCCCGCGGGTGCCGCGGGGTTGTCAGGCGGCTCGGCCGAGCCGAGCCGGACCGGCCCTGGCCGGGCGGGGCCGGGCCAACCGGGTCAGACCCGGTTCGGGCCGACCCAGGGGGGGTCGGGCCGGGTCGGCCCGGACCCGGACCCCCCCGTTTTCGGACCCTTTCGGTCAAATTCACATATCTTGAGCTCCGGACGTCCGAATGACGTACCGTCAGCTTTGTTGAATTCCTCTCAGTGAGACGGAACTTTTGGCTTACTCTGCTCGGGGTTTGGATGCCGACGGAGTATGGTCGGGTCGGTTCGTACACGAAACCAACCGGGCCCCTGGAACGAAAAAGCCAATAACTCACAGACCGGGCGTCTGATTGACGCGCCGTCTGTTTCGTTGACTTCCTCTTGATGAGACGGAACTTTTGACATACTCCTCCCGAGTTTTGGATGCAGTCGGAGTATGGCCGGATTGGATTGTACCCGAAATCCAACCGGGCCCCTAGAACGGAAAAGCTGATATCTTTCAGCCAGGACGTCCGTTCGACGAACCGTCAGCGGCGTTGGTGATCACGTTGAGAAACGGTCCCTATGTGCTTACCCTATGAGAGTTCGGGGTACAGTTGAGATATGGCCGGGTTTGGTTTGCTCACGAAACCAACCAGGCCCCTGGGACGAAAAGGCTAATAACTCACAGACCGGGCGTCCGATTGACGCGCCGTCTGTTGCGTTGAGACCCCTGTGACGAGGCGGACTTTTGTGACACATCTTTGTGGGACCTTGTGATACTTGGAGTATCGACCAGTAGCTCGTGGAGAGGACCCTCCCGGAGACGAGCGTGCAGAGTACGGAGACCGTGTAGCCGGCTGAGACCTGACGACTGCTTGACTGACTCGACTTGGAGTGAGTCGACTAGACCAGTGGACGAAGCGCCCGGTATTTGGCGACAGACCCACGGCGGACAGAGCGCCCGGTAGTTGGCCGCAAACACGCGGTACTCGACAGGAAGAGTACCTCTGTAGGCTATTGGGGGGAGCGCCCGGTATTTGGCGACAGACCCACAGCGGACGGAGCGCCCGGTAGTTGGCCGCAGACCCGCGGTGCTCGACAGGAGGAGTACCTCAGCAGTCTTAGGTTAGTGAGCAGTACCTCGGAGTCGTGACAGGACCACTGTACACTCCAGAGACGGAGCTCTTCAGCAGTTACGGTTTCGATAATGAAAATCCTGGTTTGAGCTGAGTCAATGAATCTTTGCGTTTCCTCATGATTGAGATGGGTCGCATGATAACTTAGGTATATGTATGGGCATATACCTGGGTGATGGTTATCCGTTGATTTCATGATTTTTGTGTATCCTTGTGATTGGATGGGTTACTGATGACTTAGGTATATGTATGGGCATATACCTAAGTAGAGTCTGATGTAACTTCGTGATTGCTGTCTTTACTTTGTGGATATCCATGTTGGATTTAGTGAGACCTTAAGGGTCTCGGGGTCCCTACTGAGTAGCTTATACTCACCCCTGCACGGGCTATGCCCGCACTTCGTTGTGTTGGTTGCAGACGACGGAGAGCGCAGATCGCAGTTGAGGCTTGCGGAGCAGGTCGGTACCCGGAGGAGGACCACTGGGCGGACGTACCCGGAGTAGACGACAGGACCCGAGGAGTAGAGGAGCTATCTGTACCTACCCTTCAGGTAGGATCCGTGGTGGACGATCCGGGAGCTGAGCCATCTGTACCTACCCTTCAGGTAGGAATCGAGGAGGACGACCCAGGAGCCGCTTCGTTCTTCCAGCTGCTGTTTTTCCCTTTCGAGTTGTACTTTACAGTTGGGCTTGTATTTCCGGCCCTTTTACTTTTCTTCGCTTGTGTTTACTTTTCCGCTTTCTTACTCTATGGTGTTTGTTTGCTTTTGTAATGGCAATGCCTTCCCAGTTATCGGGATTTACGCCATTGGTGCTAGTCGCCAGCCCCTGGCCTATGGAAGGCGGGCTTGGGGTAGTCACGGCACGGGCCCCGAGGTCGGGTCGTGACATTAACAACATGTTTTGGGGATGAGGGTGTCTGTTAGTTTACCCTCTTATAGATTAAACACTGAGGACGCACTCCTCATATTTTGGAATGGGTGAGATAGATGAGTGATCAATTGGGGGTTCAATATTAGTTTAGATAGGATAATAATAAATATACATTAATACTGAAAAATAAATGAATCATAAGGTGGGAAACACATCATGATACAATGATCGAGGGATCACAAAGTCACTTTGTACGAGCCCCGAGGGATGCATGAGATAGAGGTTAAATAACATAATGCCTCTCGAAGAAGGAATTCACAAAGATCTGGTTCATCACAAAGGAGTATTTTTTAATGAATCATGGTAAATTGGTTTCTGCAAAGGGAAGAGATTCATAAAGAATAGTGTCATAGTTGAGGAATTTATTCTATATGTGTTTGGATGGTGTTTTAAGAAGTTTGAATGCTCCGTAGAGACCTGAGTGACTAAAGGGGCTCCTAACACCATGATGCTCGAGGAGTTCCATGAAAGAGATGGAACATCATGTTAGATGGTGGCTCAGTCAGACTTGCAGTGGCTTTTGTCACCACTCTAAAGATGTCATGGTGATCTCCAATCTCATAGAGGTGACCCTTAGTACATTGAGATAGTCCTGGAATACTCCCTCTTTCAAATTCACACCATTCACTATAATTCTGTGATTTACAATTTTAATTTCTGAGGTTGGAATATATGTGATTTTTTTATATGGGGGGGGATGTTTTCCAATGTGGTTTTGTTTGTCCTTGGACCCTTCTGGGGAACATATATTGGTTCTAACAACTATTGTGGTAATTTTAAAGTTTTATTATTAAAATTCAAGTGGTTCATAATTTATTGGGGTTTGTTGAATGGTTATGAAATTTTACGTTTTCCCCTTATCTCACATAATCCAAACTCGTTAGCATGTAGAGCTCAATTAATTAAAATTTCATTACATGAAATGGATGATTATTATGTGGATGATGAAATACATAATGATTGTATTGTTTCCTTAATCATAAAGTATATAGACATATCCGATATAATCTATAATGATTAATATGTGCATTATGATAGTGAAACTCGTCAAATTAAGAACCTTGAATAGTTTTTTCAAATAATATTGAAATAATAAAACATTCAAGATGGGGGTGAAAATTGATCTATCATATCTAAGGAGGTTGACAACATTGATGTAAATTAAGAGAATTATAATTGAATGTGTAAATTGGTAATGAAATTATTTTATGAATTCATATTTATAAGTGATTTATACTTATATATATATATTGTTTATTTTTTTCAAAAAAATTTAGTTTTAAATTTTGCATACATTTAATTTATCCGAACCATTTGAATTGTAGGAATGATGATAATAAATAAATTTAGGATCCTAAATGACCATAATCTTATAGCACACCACAACAATCATTAGCTTTACTGAATCAGAGTTATTCTATTATACCTAAAACATCTAGAGATACATCCATTTACCAAGAGGTTATATATAGAACACTATATAATTCTCATTCGGGGATGGAGCCATTGTTCACCCCTAGATTTAAGAGATATTGGTGGGTTACCTTTACTTTTGTTTATGTTATTGTATAGAAAAACTATATATTTCATTAATATTCTATTGAATTTACCAAACATATAATGATACCAATAGAAGGGATATAAATATGAATATGGGATAATTAAGGTACTTAATGGAATTTTTTATCTTTGTTCCATATTATTAGTGAAATATTGGAATAGATGACTTGACATTCTAACTTACTGTTTTAATGGGATTCCCATAAATGAGTTTTTAGTGTTTTAAAACACATAAATGTGTTTATAAAAATATAAAACTGAAAAAATGATGTCATTTTATTTTGAAATCAATGGAATAAAACCATTGGGTTATTTTTTTCTATTCCTAGACAAGATTTCATTCCAATGCACAACGTGTTAAAAAAGACATTGTAAATAGTTTTTAAAGTTACCAAAGCCATTAAAAGATTTCTAGGGGTTAAAACATGAAAAATATGTCATGTTTCAATTAAATCTAAATAAATTGACAATAGATTGATTATTGAAATCTAGGAACTGACAAAATTTCATTCTATTTTACAGTTTTCTTAGGATTATTAAAACATAAATATTCATGTAACTATAAATTTCATATAAAATATCATCATATTGATGTTATATTGTGGGAGAACCACTGTCGAGTAATTTTAGAATTATAGGACATGTTTTCCTGTAATATACATTTAAGAATATTTAATCTGTAATGTTCAATCCCAACACTTGTCGATTTATGAATTGATTTTATTATTATATACTTATACATTTTTAGTTTCAATAATTGAATCATAACATAAATAGAATGTTTTGGGATTCAAAAGGGGTTTCCATGAAATATTTTCAGTTTTATCTTAATGTTTTATATGTTGTATTGAATTAATAACATATTTTAGGTGAAACATTCCAAATATATTCTGTGTCTTTTCACTTTTTAATTTTTTTCATAAATGTTACAATTTTTTATAGGTGATAGCCTCTTGAAGTAGGTTGGTGGTTGACCAATTTTATCCACAACATTCTTACAAAGGCACCAATTATGGTGCTTAGTTTCTTTGGTATGTTTAAATTTTATCATTTACTAAAAAATAATTATATGCAATTATGTTCTTTATTAATTTTTTTCTATGTATTTGTTATAGTTGATGAGATTTTTGGTAGTTCCTAGTTGAAGAGATAATGTGGATGTCTATGGATGCAGCAGATTTCATGGAATAGACATATATTTGGCATGTGTTCTATATGGACATATTTTATATATAAATATTGACGAATGAGGTATAGGTTCTCTA
This sequence comes from Viscum album, assembly GCA_963277665.1. Classification (NCBI taxonomy): domain Eukaryota; kingdom Viridiplantae; phylum Streptophyta; class Magnoliopsida; order Santalales; family Viscaceae; genus Viscum; species Viscum album. Next base: position 963,805,235 of record OY728156.1, read on the forward strand.
TGGTTACATTTTAAATAATGTTATGGAGAACGAGGTTATGGTGAATATGGAAGTATGAATATATAAATTTAGATGCATGGTGTATATATCATGGATTTAATATGGATTTATGTTCTAGTATATTGAATTCCATAATTTTTATTTTAATATTTTTTTATTAAATATTGGTTTATAAAAAATTAATTTCTTTGGAATGTATTTTTCGGCAGTTATCATAAACCAAGGATAGATAAATATCCTTAAAATTTTATTAGAACTGGTTTAAGTTATGGTCCACTATATATAACCACCACTAAATATAAAAAAATGGTAAAGTTCAAATTATCTCATTTATTATCTTGTTATTTTCTTTAAACACACCGATGAATAAAATTGAGACTCATGAAAAAAAATCTGAATGTAGTTTAAACCATCCCCTATAAAAAAATACAACTGTTAATAACTTTATTTGGGTCACATTCTCTTTCATAGAGGTTCTATGACTTATCAGGAATTCAATTTTTTGTCTTAAGCATAATGAGTTTGTCAAAAAAATTCTTTGAATGGAAATGAATAATTTCATTACAATAATTATCACTATAATCACTATTCTTTTGATTAGTATTTACCATCACAATATCATTCATATAATAAATATACATAATTGTAATAAACTCAATAAAAAATGATAATAGATAACTTGTATAAAAACATATTATCATTATATTTACAAAATGTATTCCCTTAAATTTTCCTAATCATAATTTATTTCATGGAAATTATGTGACCAGTTACATGAATAAATATCATCAACAAAAAATATTATAAAATATAAAACACATTAAATATTATATCATCCAAATTAGAAGTGTTTTAAAAATGAAGAAATGAATTTAAGTGCATCCAAGGAAAACCATAACTTTTAGTCACATTTTTACAGTCCCTAAAATTCAAAAATAAATCTATTCTCATTGTCCTAGGAATTCATGTTAATACAGAATTATTTTCCACGTTTGACAAGACAAAAAATGTTTTTAAATGACTTTGTACCGTTAAAAACTATTTTCCATTTCATTTCTACCACAACACATGTCGGATTAACATGTTTTTTATTCATACACATTACAAATTACTCATCTGTTATTGTCCCATGACTCAAAATAAGTGTGACATTGTTTTATATGGTTTTGAATATCACACACATTTTTTCTTTTTTTAGATGATTAAAACCATGTCTAATGAATGCTCAAAAAAAATATAACTCAGAAGGATATTAAATTAGTCTCTAGATTTAAAAAATAAAATGGAATGATAATATGGAAGTATTTTAGGAATTATATGTTTTTAATATTCATATTTATATAACTTATTTGGTAGTATTTATCTGTTTAATATATGAATTAAAAAAATAAAAAATTATAGTTTTTTGTACAATGATAAAAATTTCATTAATTGTATCTCACCAATATCCCGAAGATACGGTGGTGACTAATTTTAACATAATTATAGGTTTAACGAATGGTGGGATACTAATAACATCTAGGGAAACTTCTGACTGGCTAATAATCTCTAGTACATCAGAATCACTCAAATCCACTATTGTTGACAGTACTTGTGGTGTGCTCTGAGATGTTCATCATCTAGGTTCTGAAATTTTTTTATTCTCTGCATTCCTATAAATTAAATGGTTCAGAATATAAAAAATAAACAGAAAATTCAATTGTAATCATAATTTACCATAAGAGAATAAATAGAATAATTTATTTTTTTACTAATCACCTATAAATGATAAATTTTAATATACTTCTTTTAAAAATATATAAATTCAATTATATTCATCTTAATATTATTCATTGGTATAAATATCCACTGTGATGTGTGATTCATATTAAAACTCTCTTGAATTCTTTATTTTTTTCAATATTATCAGGGAAAACTAATCAATTTCTCATAGTAGATGAAAATCACAGTCAAAAATTTCCAATTGATCATTTTCAAAAATATCATATAAGTATCTATATTTTATGTATCAAACATCACTCCAACCATCCTATATTACTTTATACTCATATTGAACAATATTTACTGGTGAATCTATTATATATGGACTATGATCTGCATGCACACTTTTATGGATCAAGCGAGAGAAGTTGACGTAAGTAACATGTAAAACATTTCTCATTATACCCAAATCAATGTTTGACCCAGAAGAATTTGAATAACCGACATGTTAAATTTTTTTCATTTTTGATAATCAAATTAATTGATTCTAATTAATTTTATAGTTAATACATAACTGGGGACCTTATGTTTTCTTCATTTGATTCAATATACTCTAAGTTATTAGAGATTAGAAAAATACCTTGAAACTATAATCATATTCACATAAAAGGATGGTTTCCACAAAGTAGAATGATCATTGAGATATTCCAAGAAATATGAGTGAATAATAATGAAAAAATGAGGCTCTTATAGTAGAAAATTGATTTTAAACATCATTTAATCACTACACCTCTTGAACTAATGATAGCCATGAAAGTAATACAAGAACTGATGTGGGAGAAATAAACCTTGAATGAAGATGACATGTTTCATGGTGTGATTTTTTACCACACCATGAGACATTTAAATATGACCCATATACCTATATGTATTGAATTAGTCACACATGTTTCAACATTTACCTTTTGTCTAGTCACTACACAACATGTAAAGATCAGTATAGAAAAAAACATCCAAAATCAACGTTTTTTAGTTGGTTAATATTTTTTAAGACCTAGTAACTACTTATGAAAACCTTTTTACCCGTCCATAATTCCATGGATTAATGGAAAATCCCATATAAATTATATAAATAGAGGGATATGATGTTTTTTTAGGGAGATCCTAGGGACCAATGCTCTATGTGGGAAGTTTTCTTTGTAAGGTCCTATCGAGTTCAAAAATTGGGTTTTCATTATTATTTATTTTCTTTATTTCATTACCTCTTACTCTCACATCATTAGGATGTAGAGGCAATCCTGCCTTGTTCTGAGATTATTTTCTATATGGGGTATGGAGTTGTTGGACTTATCTCTATTTTTCTTTTTTCATGAATTATGATTTTCTATGTTTTTTCTATAAATTCACAAATCATTTAATTAATTTTTATAATGACCATTTGTATTTAAATTTGATAAATATTATATAAATTCATAACTTATTAACCTAAAAGAGTCATTACCATTGTAAAATTTAGGGTAACAATGTTAATATAAGGCATTAAGACAAAGAGGATTCGGTGAACCCTAAATTACTCGACCAATGGAAATAGGATTATTCCACAGTAAAGAGGGGATATCATGATCATGTCCTGTCCATTATAATAAAGTTAATACAAAACATAGATTAGTAATTTTTTTAAACCCAATTTCACCATATAACTGAATCTAGAAAACCAAGGTACACATTCGATGGTAATTTTATACCAATCATTCTTCTTTTATTTCGATTATTTCATTATTAATAATTTTTCTAAAACACAAATTTGATTACTCACCTATTTTATCAATTTAATTAAGTAAAATAATTTGAAAATCTAAATAAAAAAATCACCATCCTTGTGGATGTTACCTCGATCATTCCAAATAATAATTTTTAATTAATAGAGTATCATAGTTTGAGTCTTTATATGTTTTTTGTTTTCATTAGAACATTGGGAAAAAACAACCATTGGCCGTGACAAAAATGGAACCATTTTTGTGTATAGTTACTTGTTAGTTTTTGGGTTCAATATTCATTTTAATTGCGTTTCTTGGTTTCAATTCCACTTTTTCCAATGGATATTTTTAATTTCAATTAGTGGATTTAAATAATTGATTCTAAACAATAACAATCATGAAATGAGAAAAGACATCATTGAATACACCCATCATTATATACAAATAGATAATTTTAAAGTCATTGAAACCATGGAATGCACTGAGTTAAATCATGTTGTAAGAGGAGTTGGGAAAAGTGATCAAGGTTAATAAACACTTGAAAAATTAGTGAATACATTGATTATAGGATCGAAACCAATCATCATATAATCCTCCATTACTACAAGAAACATTGATATCAATCATGAAATAATGTTGATGATCATAATAACCGATCAATTTACCGAACTACCACATGATTATCCAAAAACACATCTAGGATACTTCTTTGAGCATTGTATTAAATTCCAATACTGGAAATTTTCAACCGAAGTAGTAAGACTCTGCCCATTTTTATTTTCATTACATTTTCAATATCATGATTTTTTACAAATCAGGCCAGAATATTCCATCACAAAATGGGATGAGTTGGATAGGAAATTTTTTACACACTACGTTACACATCCCAAATTAATGGGCACATAAGTTGTTTATAAAACTCATCCCATATTGTGACAGAATGTTATTTCCCTTGGTCATGATGCTATAGCTAGAATATCACTGATGAGAAAATCTCAAAAACATTGTTATAACTAGTAAGAAGAAATATAGGGAAAACGTTTGCAGTCGAAAGGATAAGGTATGAAACTAAATGGAATTCACTAAAACAAAATCAATGACTAGATGGACACATTGATGGAATCATTATCCAAGAATATATAAATCATGATGGGCTAGTAACAAAACTCCCATGGTACATATTTAGAAGACACGAGTTATGTGGATTAAAATCATGGTAATATATTTCAGTGTTGGAGAAAAAAAATTACAAGGATAAGGATAAAAAAATTTCCACAATGATTCAAATAAATAACACCAAGGGACCAAAATAAAATTCTATGTCCATTCCTCATAAGATAAACTAGCTACATTCATGAACAAAAATGGGGTTGTACTCAAGAAAATAAATGATGAATCAATGAACCCAAAGGACACATTTTGAAATTTTAAGCCTCGAGTGGGAAAATTTATAAAAATATTATATTGATATTGGGAATAGTACACCTAGGATTCCCTGAATCATTCCCATTTTATGATTTAAATGATATATTACATAGAATTGGGAATAAAAACAATTAATTGGAATAGAATCAAAGGAAACCAACCAATGGGGGAATGTGAGAAATAATTATACAATTGAAATGAAAATGTAGATGTGCAAGATGAAGAAGAACCACCATAGTTGAAACTAAGACATAGTTTTCCAGAACAAATGATACTATAAAATAAAATATAATATAATGTTAATTTTTAGAAAAAATGTTGCAATGTTCACTTTAATATCCCTTTTTCACAGGTTCCCACAAACTTTTCCAATTATAAAAATTTAATGAAGGAACTGGTAACCAATAAGAAGAATCTCTAAAATATGTTCATTTTTCTACTCACATGAGGATGTTTAAAGATTGTATCATGGGACCTACCTATGAAGAAATGTGATCCAAGTATATCATCATTTCCTATATTTATTGGGGATAACATATGTGAAAAAGAATTATTTTACATAGGTGAAAGATTCAATATCATGTTGTACATGAAATTAATGTGTTTGGGACTAAAATTCATGAATCCCACAAGAGTTTAACTCAATTGATATACTCATCAGTGAAGTACCCCCATGAAATAATTAAAATACCCTAATAAATTATCAAAAATTCTACTTACTCTTCAACATCATTGTAGTGGATATGGATGAGGGGATAAATGATATAACTCATGGGAGACCATTTTTATCCACTAGGCTTACACTAATAGACATCCAGTGTAGAGAACTCGATATGAGATTTGGATGTGATCGAATAAATTTCAACATCCCCTGAAAAATTAAAAACTGTTATGTGTGAGAGTAAAATGAGTTTGAAAAAGACAAAACACATAATGATGAGGGTTCACTTAATGTTATATAAGTAAATGAGTGTGCCAATATTCTATAAGAGTATTATAAACCAAATAAAAAACAATGATAAACAAAAATCATTAACATATGAGGAGTGAATGACTCTACCACATTTTAGAAAGTATAACAGATATGGATAGTATATTGAATTACTTTATGTTCATCATGATTGAAGAAGAAATAGGGGTTTGTCCCAATAGAGATCAATCAAGTGATATGATTAAGGATATTTAATAAATTTATATAAGATGTATAGGAGAAGACCTAGGTGGACATGAAAAAACTGATGTAATTCATGGACCCCATTCATGTATACAATTTTCAATTACTTGTCACTTGAGAAGAATTTAAATTAATAATGGTAGATCAAAAAATAGTAAACATAATAAATTTTAGGATTCAAACCATTTTTATTTATGTATTATTTATTTATTTAGGAGATAATGATATATATTAAAATATTTTGAAATTCATTGATAATGGCTTGCGTTTTTTACCTATTAATTTTTAATAATAGGAACATCAAGATCCTAGTCAGTAGAAAGAAGATATAAGAAAAACAAGAATCCAAAGGACTGATACACATCTGGAACATGGATTATAAAAATCCTATTCAACAAAATTAGAAACATTAATAAAATGGGAGTAATAATTTCAATTCTGAATTTTTATATTGGTTTCCCACAAATGAAAACTTTTACAGATTTTCCATTTAAAGTGTGTTAACCACATTTGATTATTTCTTGAATCAACCAAAATAGCATAAAAACCTCCCTAAAACAATTCCTATCCAATTAATTGAAATATCCTTGTAATGAAGTTAATGAAAAAAATGGGAAAAAATTAATAGAGATGAGCATGTGGATTAGGACTTGAAAATCATTATTTATTAGAGCAAGTTTGTTTTGGTAAATGAAATTTTTATATGACTGGGACATGCATTAAGTTCATGATATTTTATTTAATTAATTAAATTATTTATTTTTAATTCTATGATTATTTCCACCAACCAATTTTATCATTCTTAAGACATCCACTGAGACAAATATCATTTTTGGTCGTTATGCTGAAAACCACCATACAATAATCAATTTTTAATCCAATAGAATCCATGGGAATTAATTATAGGTAGTATTTTTGTTAGAAGACTATATTTTCTGTTCATTCTTTTCACAAAATATTTTTCATTATTATGAAAATTATGAGATGGGGAGATAACGACTGATATAAGGGATGCATATTTTGTAGTGAATAAATGTGGAATAAATTTTCATGAGACGTTTTAAATGAAAATTCGTTTTATTTGTTTTACGAACTCTAAAAAAATATTCTTCTGTCTAGGTTAATTCAAATTCCAAAAATTATTGACAAACAATCTTATTATAACTATTAAAAAAAAATTCATTGTGAGCTCATTTGGGGTTGGTTGGGGGCTGTGAGATTTTCCCTATCACAACATTCAATAAAAGGGATATATATATATATATATATATAATTTTAAAATATTCTTCTCAATATATTGTTTTTAATATAATTATAACCATGCTCTATGATACTGGGTGAGAATATATATTCATATATCTATATTATATTATAATGAAAAGTATATTAAAGATAATCCCCCTTTTGAGCCTTAATTAATTTACCTCAATTACCTACTTGAACAAAGCATTAGATTCAGTAAATTCGAAATGATTAAGCCCTCATGATTACTTGTGATTAAGTATTTACACTATCAATATTCTTAATTCCTTGAAAGCTTATGGTAAGGGACATGTTCTTGAGGTATGTGTGTCACTCTATTTATTTGTACCTTAATGAAGAGAAGAATATATAACATAAGGAAAATTAGAAAGGGTATGCATTCTAATAATGAATTGTAAAATTAAAATTTATGAATTAAAAAGTAATGGATATTCTAGAAGAGGAAATGTAAAATACATGGTTGATTTTTATTAATCAAAAAATGAGGCTTAGGTAAATTCCCTTTGTGTGAATCTTTTCTGTTTATTTTTCATTATGATCAATTTTTTTTGTTAACCGAAATTTTAAAACATGGAAGTGTAAGAATTTAATGTAGTATGTTGATATTCCCTCCTTTAGTAAAAGTATGAATTCAGCTGTGTGTGGGGTGAGGGTGGTTGATAAGTGAACTTATTTTCTACATTTTCGATAATCAAATGGATTCATTCTGATAATTTTTCTTGTCAATAGATACATCTTCACCAGAAGTTTTATTCATTTTCTTAATGATACACTATGTTCTTGGAGATGAGAAAAATACTTGGAAATTATCATTATATCGACATAAAAGTATGTTTTTTAAAAAATAATGATGATCATGGAGAACCTCTAGAGAACATAACTAAATAACCAAGGGAAAAAAGAGGTCGTGTGAGCTAAAATATGATTGTTCAAATCATGAACTATTCCATGTCATAAAATTATTAAAATTCATCTAGTTGAAGAAATTAACCTAAATTAAGATAACACATATCATGAAGTTACACATATGTGGGACGTTTTGACACATCTTAATATGACCTAGAACCCCACATGTAGTGAATTTAGTAAAATTTGTGAATCATTTACATGTTTTGTAAACACTACATGACATTTAAAGGTTGGGGTGACCCCAAATAGAAAAATACAATGTGTGATAATGTTTTGACCTATTTTAAGACTTAGGACACATATATCCACCTTTTTTCTCATCATTAATTCCATTGATTATTGCCCGAGACAATCAAGAGACTTAATAGAAGACTAAGATATAGATATCTGGTAATCCCAGAGACCAATGCTTTGAGGGAGATGTTGTGCTTTGTAGGGTCCTCGCATGTTCTATATCCAGTTTTACAATATTAAATAGTTTTTTTATTTCCTTCCCCCTTATTCTATCATCATAAGGATTAAAGAGTAAACAAACAATTCTATAAGGTTATATAGTAAAATGGGGATGTTAATGTTGGATTTATAACTTTTTATTTCTTATTGTATATAGATTTTCATTGGGTTTTTTCGGTTAATTAATAAGCACTTTGTTTTTCGTTAATTTATACCACTGGTATTTTAATCTGGACGAAACATTAAAATTGTGAAACTGAATTCTCTGAATGGGGAATAACCACTACCAATTTTATGGGAATCATGTTTGAATATTGTATTAAAAAAACACGATTGTGTGAAAGCATAAATTACCAGAACAAGACAAATAGGGGGATTATCCCATAAAAGAGGGTATACCATGATCATTGGAAATCCTTAATATCATCTTTTATGTGAAACATGGATTAATTAAATTTTTTTATAAAATTAAATTTTACCTAAACACTATAACTAACAATCCCAATAACACATTAAAAACTAATTTAAATCAATTAATTTAATTCCCTTTAGATTCAATATTTATTAAAAATGTTTTGAAAGCCCCAATATAATTCACCACTTATTTATTCTATTTAAATTAATAAAATATATTGAGAACCTAAATAATATAATTCAATATCTCAATTTGTTGGTCCATGATAATTTATAATACTACATTTTAATTAATTATATAGAATAGTTTGATTTTTTCTAATTGTTTCAATTAAATTACTCAACTATGGATAATATAATCCCTTTGGAAGCATTAATATGAAAAGAAATATTTTACCATGATAGTTTAATTCAGTTATATATATCAAATTTCTATAGTATCCCATGTATAAAATTGTAAATACACCACTATTTGGTGTTTTCAATTCTTTTTGATGATGAATTTTATGAAAACTAAAGCCAGAGATATTATAGGAATAAAATCGCTTATAATTCATTAGAGGAACACAATATTACATGCCTCAAACCCCTTTTTATTTATGATCATTTATCAATATTTTTTATCTAGACCCTAATATAAAAGGTTTTATTTTTAACACCGAAAAATAAAATACACATCAATAATATGAAAATGTGTATCCAATTATCAGATGGGAGAACTATTCAATAATACCATTATTGGCATATATTTTTAAAACAATCTCATTTGCAGCTTAACCCGTTTTTCACCACTTTTTATTCAATTATAATTAATTAATAAATTTATTTACAAGAAGACTATTGAGTTTCATATTTCAAATTTTCTATAGAAACTCTAATTCATACTTTGTAAAATTTGACCCATTTCCAATCGGTGAACATATAGTTTTAAATACTAATGATTTTTTTTTCATAATGAGAGATATTGGAGACGTAATCAACATGTCCACAGTGATTAAATCTAGTCTCAACCCCATCCAAATACAAGAAATTTTTTTGACAAAATTCTGTTATGTAACCATTTGTTATATATCCTCCATGTTAATAAATTTTTCTCACATATAATTGAAATTTCATAAGTGTATGATAAAAAAAATAATAATAATATTTTAAAATTGTAAAATAATTTGACACAAAAAAATTCCTTATTTATATAGAAATAAGATATACATTCCTATCAATTACATAAATCCCTCGATTTTGTACAAGTCCACAATTATTATCTTCGTTAAATAATTGAATAGTAAAATTACTATTTACTATGAAGAATAAAGGGGAAAATTAAATCTCCTAATGAAAAAGTGAAAAAAAAACATTATTGATGTTTCTCAGCCATATTTGGATTTAGAGTTTTTTCTTGAAATATCATTGAATGATGTACACAACTCAACTATAATAGTAGACTATTTTTTTGTTAATGTATAATTTAATGCTAATAATAACTAAGTCTGCAATAGAATGTGTGAGTCTTAAATTTAAAATATATGCTTCTTTTTTATGTTTCATGTCAACAAACAATGAAAATATATTAGAATATTCATTTTAATATTTAATATTCTTTAAATTTCAATGGAAGATCTATTTATCATGATTTTTCAATCTAAAACATATTAACGATACTTTTAATTCCCATTTTCCCACAACCCTTATTTTCAATTCATTGATTCCAAATCCTTACATGCATTAAGGTGATCTGTTGATTTATCATCCTTAGTATGAAATTTGAAATCTACATTGTCACAAATTTTATACTCAATAACAATTACATCAAGATTATAATGTATAAAATTAAACTCCAAATAAGATATTTTGAAGAATACTCTCCTTATCTTCCACAGTTGTGTTCTAGATACTTCATATATTTTACCTCGTACCCTTTTACCACCTTCATTATACTAATTACAATTTCGAAATTTTGTAGTGATATTCATTATTTATCCCCATATTTATGAAATAGGTAAAACATTCAGTGGCCTTAACCATTAAATATCATTATAATTATGTATTTTTAAACATAAATTTTTGAGAAACATCTTGTAATCAATGACGACACATAAAAAACCATTTTCTATCATGAGGTAATAATTGAGGATCAAAATACAAATCACAAACTATATTAGCCAAACAGGTTTATGTATTTAGCCAGATAAGTTTCCCATAATATGAATGTCACATATTATTCACGTTAAGGTTTCATGATTTTTTTAAAAAAAATAATTGAATCATCAGATGTTTCCAAGTGAACATTCAATAATTCTAATAATTCATTGATTATAGTATGATGGTATATATCAATTTGTTTTCCAAAAACAATCATTCCATGAATAATCAAAATATAAATGAATGTTTTATTATTTATTAACATCCATGGTGGTAGATTATATTTTATGAAACCACAATCTAAATTCATTAATTAGTATATAAAGTGTCAAATGTGTTGAAACCATAAGAAGCTAATCCCAAACGTACATTCTGAGGATCTAAAGGAAAATATGGATATAATAAATCCAACACCTTCCATGCCATTAAATATTTTTTATATATTGTCATGACCTCATGGTTACTATTATAGGCATTCTACTTCATGTTTCATTAATTCTAAGATAATGTTAGAAATCATTTTAATCACGATTTTAGAGGAAACTAATAGAATACATTTTTTTGAGTTTTTGTCCTCTATTTCTTCTTAGTGATTAATTTTTTGGTAGTCTCATTTTATTCATTGTATTAAATAGGAATCTATGAAATATTATGCATTTTTGTTTATCCTAATCATATCCCAAATATATCCATCAATCATTAGTGAATTCATGAATCTTTTTATAGTCATACCCATGTATTTTTCTTGATTTTCTTCATCTCATAGAATGATTTAGGGAACTTAGATTTACTTATTGAAACAGGAAAAAAATATAAAATGAAGGAAATTTCATTATCAGTTATTCAAAAGAGATGCTCGAAATGATTTAACTAAATTATTAAAAAGGACATAAAATACAAAAAAACATTCATACATTTATTTTTATCCATCTTCGACAAATTCATAAGACTCAATATTTGTCACTATAGTTTTGAGATATTCTAATTTTATTAATATCAACTCCAGGTTTTGTTGAACTACTAAATTATTAAATATTATATACTCTAAATCCAAATTCTATATTTATCCTGACTTAAATCAAATTCTACACTTTAGTTCCACTTTGTGTTTTTGTTAATATGATTTTCATTTTTTTGACATTCCATAAAATTTGATCCTCCAAACCAAATCTAGAACACATGGAGATCACGAAACTATATCAATATCAATTGATCATATTTTTTTTATATTCTACCATCAAATGAATATACATTCAGGGAATGTAAATTTTATTCTACCATGCACTTATTAGTTTTTATCATCGAAATATAAAAATTATAACCTACCCTTATTAAGAAGCTATGTTTCAAGGTAAATTAATACATTTTTTGTACCTAATTGTTAGATGATACATATTTTACAAATATATTCTTATATATGAATATAAATGTGCAATAAAACTTGTATAATTAGAATTAAACATCACCCTACATATTCAGAGATCAGGGTAGGGTTATGATTCGACAAAAGACAAATTAAACATAAAATAAGTCAATGTAATTACAAATGCACAAAAAAATTGAATAAAGAATGCACATCATAATAACCTAATTAAATTTCAAGTAATGTGTTCACTAAGCTCATAAGAGTGGTTACAATTTTATCTAGTGTACTATAATTATTCAAAAATAATATATGAAAATCATTCTTCAATTAAAATTTCTTTATAATTTAAAATATAACTTTGATTTGTTTTTATTTTGTATCCTAGAAACATGATTTTCTAAATTGCTATATTTTTGTTCAATTATTATAAAATTAAATATTTTTTGTATCACAAAATAAAAAATTGAAGATGTGATATCTAGGTCCTGTGTTTCTATATTCATGATAACATTTCATGAAATTATGGTTTTACAACATTTTTAGAATCAATTTGAAAAAATAGTACTCAACATAAAGAGAGTAGAAGATACAAAAAGTCTTATGTTACCAGATGCTGCGTTGTTTGAGGTAATCATGGTGAATTGTATTCATGATTAATATTATATGATATTTAATATATTATCATTATTTTAGCATTTTATAATAAATGTGTAGATTACAAGAGTATTGTGTTCTTAACCCACTGGTTAAATCATAGTGTTTTTAAAAAAAACCCCATTTAGTAAATATCCAAAAGAAATATTCTCACTATAAAAACCCACAACGGTCCTTTATAGTAGACCTCCATAGGCATATTATCCTTTTAATGACATTAAAATGATTATTAAATGAGTTAGTGGAAAAAAACCAAAAGATTGATCTACCTCTTGATGAAAGTGTTAATGCATCATGAAATACGCACAAAAAAAGACCTTTGCAACCCGTATGTGCCACAAGAAAAAAATAACTTACTAAAAAATGTATAAATAATCATTAAAAATATAAAAAATTTAATACTCATGAAAATGATCATTATGGTGCACCCATTCTCCAAAACTGTAACGAACTACCAATGGAAGGTTTATAATGGACTTTTGGAATCATCTAGGGAAAAATACCAAAAAAACACTTAAGTTTATATATCATTATATAATTTAAATACATACATTAGAAAAAAATCAATCAATCATACATTCAATTATGTCATGGTTACATTCACTAGAGAATGGGGATGATAGGCCATTAGGGAACATCATCAAGGAGCAGGTGGAGGGGGTTTCGATGAGGTCCTTATTGGGTATGAGGTTGGTTGTGGGAATCATGATACGAGGGGGGATGATCATCTTTGTGTTTGGGGATCTGGTTCATGATGATTTTTGAGGAGGAGGGATGTTCATTATTTGGATTTGTGTTCTTGGGGTCATGACGATCACATTCAGGTGTACGGGGTCAGGGTCGGGTGTTATCGAGGGTAGTAGGAGGGGGTGGAGGACAATGGTTCTTTGGGGAGGTGTTAGAAATTAGGTTTTATAAATATATATTGGTTTTTATATAAAAATACTTCTAATTACAAAAAAACACTATAGTTGAAGACAAATTAAATGAACTCCATATTATATATTATTTTTAATATGATTTATTTCATGATGGTTATTACAACTTCTGCCAATAAACAATTGTTAAGACAGGTTTTTAATTTCTAGTTCTATGATATCCTATATGATGCTATTACAAAATATATATATATAGGTAGGAACATAATGTAGTTTTATAAATTTAATATATTATATTTAGATATGTGTTAATGTATTTAAATACATTGTAAAATATAATTATTTAGTAATAGTAATCTTGTATAAAATACATCAATAAAAATGATGATAATATTTTGTTTTAACAAAATATATGTCATATAATGTAGGATAAAATGAATAATACCATGTGAAATACCTATGATAATGAATACTAACACCAATAATATATGAATAACATCCACGAGCTAGTAAGACCCATGTCAATAACAAAATCCCACTTGTGGACCTGAAACAAACAAACAAACACCCACACACATCACTACCACAAATCATGCCTTATGCAGTGTGGTCCATCAACAGTTCTAAAAAAGTCACTAATAAAGTGGTGGAGAAATTTTATCAGCACTCAAAAAAGGTCAATATAATGTTATCATTTTTATGTGAAAAAATTACATTAATAAATGTTACCAGTTTTTAGCAATTTTTTCTAGCACTAGTAAAGGTTCTCTATTTATTAGTTATATTTTAGTACCATTAATTATGGCACAATTATCAATTCATTTTTAGTGCAGATAAATTTTATAGTGAGTAATTGAATTTATATACAAAATTTTTATATTTTTAAAAAATATATGGTAATTCAATTTAGTATATATATGTACTTATAATATGTAAATATTATTTATGTAATTTTTATGAAAAAAACGAATATTATATTCATAAATAAACCATTTCTTATAGAGAGACCTGGGATTATTCTTCATTTCAGAATGTTTTAATGCACACATATCTTCCTTGATTGATCTGATCTGATATAGTCTTCTTCCATCTATTGGGGGAGGATTAGAGGTCTCCATGATAGATCTATTCATATCAGGACACATTCTTTCTCGATGGGAAAGATTGATGGTCTTGTTGTGACAAGATGGTCATGTGGTGGTTGATGGAATCATTCTTGGTTCTTCCTATAGGTTATGATTCACTGATTGGGGAAAAGTTTGATCTTTGGGTGACATTTGTCTCTATGATGGTTCTATCATCATTGGTGTGCTCATGATTCTTTTTTTTGAATGATGGAGGGGATTTAAGAAGTGAAATTAAATGAAAAATAACTTTATAAATGGAGTTTGGGATCCTGTTAATGGATAGAGGATTTGAGGACCAAGTGGGAACCCTTTTGGTGTGTCTCTTTATGATGATAGGGACAGAGGCTCATCACTAAGTGAGGTTTCAGTCAATTGAGTTGGTGAAAGGACTTAGGAGGTGATGACCGTGAAATTATCCCCACATGGAAAGAGGAAAAAATAACTTCATTGAACGTACTCTGTTGTTGTGATGGTGACATCCCCGTGATTGGGACAATGTTGTTCATTGACCATGGGATGTTAGATCAAACAAAATAGGACATGGGAATGAGACTGGATTGTGAAAACGTGTTTTTTCTTTATATTACCCACATGTGCAGTTAGAGTAAAGATAAATATGATATTGTGGATTAGAAGGGATGAATGGAATGGATATAAGAGGTGTATTGTGTCCTTTCCTTGTTTAACCTCATTGTATTTTGGGCATAATGGATTCTGGAATCTATTGGATGACCTATGGCGGTATGGGACACTAACGATAGTGATGATATTGCGTACAATGATCTATCGATGGTATGAGATGCGGACAATGAGAATCTCCCAATGTGACATGCAGTTTATGACACCTCTAGCAATGGAAATCCCATAGTTTGATTTTTGTGAGACCGATGATGCCGAAATGAATGACAATGTCCTCGGGTGAACACCTCATCATTCATTATGAAGACGTCGAGTGGTGTATTGTCATTCTGCATCATCGATGTGTTCGGGTGCATGAGTTCTTCCGGGTTTAGTAGTCATTGGAGGAATTATGTATAAATCATCAATTACTATTGTTTTAGTCCATTAAGATATTATGTTGTGGGTCATCAATCCTTTTAAATGAGATGATGATCTTTTACTTTAGTTTCATTTTGTGTTCTGTTTTGTACATTGTTGGGTTTTTCTGGGCTTTTTTTGTCACATCCTTTGTCATCGCTGCACTTTTTTTTACTTAGTAAATTTTTAAGATAGATAATTCTTAGTCACTAATCATTCATTGTATAAAATAATAAATATATTTTTTTATAAAAGTATTTATAAATATATAAATATAAATATATATTTAAAAAATTGTAATTTTATAGTAAAAATATTTATTATATTTATTATTATATATTTATAAATATATATAAATATAAATATATATTTATATTTATAATTATATAATTATAATTGTTTAAAAATATTTTTAAATATATTATTTCTGTTTATAATTAAAATAAATACATTAATATATTTAAATAAATATAATATTATAATAAATATAATTAAATAATCAACATGGAGTGCTTAATTATTTAAATGAAAGGTTTGATGGGAGATAGAATTTTGGAGGTGAGGTATTTTTCTATGTTGTAGTTTGAGAAACTATTCCTAAAAGGATGTTTCCTCGCTTCATGACACATCTAATATGGTGGATGTTTAGGTAGATGGTGGGAGAACTGACTTAATGGATTGTTACCATAATAGACATTGGGAATAATGTGAAAACATAGAAGAGATTACAACATCCTAGTATTAGAGAAAGAGGTCATGGATGGACTAATTGGAATTCTTTTCCCAATAGGGAACATAATATTGTGGATGAAATTAGAATAATGTATGGTTTTTGAATTTTTTATTGATGAGGGAGGTATGGCAATATTTAAACCAATTTTCATATTCCCAGTTTTCAATATTTTTAATAAAGGGCATTGTGTGTACTATATTAAAAATATATATAATAAAAATTGATTACATTTATTATTTTGATAATTATTTATATTGATATATTGATATAAATATATATAAATATATAATTATATTTATAATTACAAGCAAATATTTTTAAAAATATATATTTACAATTATAATTATAAATAAATATATAAATTTATTTACTAAAATGGTTCATCCTTGTGTAAAAACCCCATGGGCCCAAATGTTTTAATAAAATACAAATGTAAAAAGAAAATACATGCAATCCAAAAAATGCATAGATTCCCCCATTAAATAAGAAGTACAAGAAAAAGATATTCTCATCACAAAATTCTAGATCCCAAATTCATATGATATCCCCATTTACCCTTTTGGTGTCGACCACTCCCCCAGGTCCTGACCATTTGTGGTGTTTCGTAATCCTCATCAAAATATGACACATATGAAACCCCCTAAGGTGATAAAATCCATAATTTTCTATATAAATTATTAAAGTCCATCTCTGGATTAGCTTGAAGTACCTCTTCAATGTTATTGTATAACAACTTCTACACTAATACATAACCATTAAATCCAAAGGCTTTCGACTCCATTATAGAAAAACTAATGTCATGTTGTATCAAATGTATATATAATTCAATATATATATATATATATTTGGAATTATATTTAGATATTGATAATTATATTTATTTATAATAATAAATGTAAATAAATTAATAATTATTTAAATAATTATTAAATTAAATATAAATATATATAAGTAAAAAAAATATTAATTATATTAGTAATTATATATATATATATATAATTATATAATTATATATAATTATATAAATACATATAATTATATAACTATATTTTGAATATATTTATTTTAATTATTTTTATAAATATTAATATATTTGTAATTAAATAATTATAAAATCATACTAAATATTTTTAAATAATAAACGTATTTATTATTTTTATAATTAGAGAAAACTATTTAAAAATATATAATTAAGTACAAATATTTATGGTGAATCCTCTCGATTGCTACTTCGCCACCAAATATGTTTATATCGCTCCTTAAAAGTCCATAGGTATAGAAGGTGGCATGTCTCTGTTGAACTAGTTTCATTTGGGTCCGGTTAGTGCAGTGAGACTGATGAGAATATCCCAACATTATATTCAGATTATTTGAAGATTCATTCATCAAATAATAGATATTTTTGTTATATTTTTGATGCCTCAACATCTCTATATATGGGGATTACTATAAGTGGTTCAATTATATTCATGGTGGAGAGCCCTAAAAAAATTTGTGGACATCTTGAAGAAGAAAATTTTCACTCTTATCTCTGATCACAGTTCCTCAGATGAGTTCTCCATAGAAGTCCATGAATATGAGGATTCAGAATCTTATTCATAGTGTTCCAATAACTGGTGAATGATTTCAATGGCTAAGTGGTTATACCATCTTTGTATTCTCTATGAATGGGGATATGATTTTCACATGTTGTTTGAGTATAATTTCTCAAAAACCTGGGTTTCATTCTTCTCTTAAATGGGATCCAGCCATTAATCTGTTCGTACCTTTGATCTCATTTTCTCAATCCTTGATTCATATTTGGGGCATGATCTAGATTTTTAAGCTATAATAGATTTTATTGGATATCAAAAATGTAATGGGGAAATTGAATAAAATTGCTAAGGAGATCAAGAAATCGTGGATTGGTCATTTTTCTAGAGTATTGGTTGAGAATGGTTTGATTATGATTTATAAATACTTTATTCATGGTTTCGGTTCATTTTAATATTGAGTTATCAGTTGAATTCAAGTGGCTATCTAAATTTTAGGAAAATTGCTTCTCGAATGGACATTATTATTCCCAATGACATAAGAATTTACAATTTTCTAATTATAAAAAATCATGTCATTAAATTTATCAATACAAATTCATGTTTTCAATTGGTGAGTATGTGGCGGTGGGGCATCATGATACTAAGATAGACAAGATGATCATCATGTAGGTGTCCAATGATGGGTATTCACTAGCTATGAATAAAAATTATATTGGGAGTTTATTTTATCTGGATGTGGTAAAATAGTTGTCTAATTCTCTTAGAATAATGATTCCTACTGCAACATGAATGGGACCTCGTTATGTTAGTCAATTGGTGGATCATAATTATTCAGCGCTTGTATTGTGGAATGTAGTTGATGTTGATCAGGTTCTTGAAGGGGCTACACTACCAATTAACATGGAATTTAATAAAACATTGATACCCCTTATAAGATCTCCCTAAGCTATTTATCAAGCCATTAATCTATATGAAAAATGGGACATATTTTCATCCCTAGATTTGGTAGACTCTCAACTACCTTATTCTAAAGAGAAAACATTCATTAGGTGAAGATGAAGGCTATTAGCCGGTCACCCAAAAGAAATTTTTTTGCATCCCTTTTCTCATTAGGGTGGATGGAAGTACTTTTCTTAAAGGTATTCATGGATGGTGCCTAGGTAATATATGTTCTTCTGTTATAATTCTATTGTTATACTACTGGGGAGATGGATGGGATAACAACATATTAGGAAGGATTTATTTATACACAATACTTCGGTACTGGTAAATTTACATTTTTTATAATTTAAAAATATCCATAAAAAGTTATCTGTTTCATAATGAATTTGGTACTATTAATGAGTTAAGGAGTAACTCTCATGATGGCTCTGTTTTTTTTAAACTTTTCCATTGGAAGCAAATACATTATTTTATTTGATGAGGATATTGAATCACTAAGCAAAGATGTTCAAGATTACCCTTTTTAGTATTCTATATAATGGAAGAGAGGAAGGAACATTATTGGTCATAGTGGATCCCATTGAAGGAGAGTTTGGTATAAAATAATATGACTAAAAATTATTTTGTCTTTTTGGTTGCGATGTTTTTTGCACTCTATGATATTGACATCATTCACTTTTCACCCTTCTATACATTAGTTTAAATTAGTACACATCACGAGACCATGGGGTTTTTTAATCCTTGGATCATGTCATTCTATGTATATAAAAAATTAAAAATAATATACAAATTACAATAAAAATATGTATATATAACTCTAAAAATAAATAAAAAATATATATTTAAATAATTTTAAATTTATAAAAAATATTGTTTACAAATATATATATTTATTTTATGATTTTAAAAATGTTGGCACTGAAGCCTCTATTTATTATGAAACAAAATACCCATTTCTATTTGGGTAGAGGGAGACCCGTTATATAACCCATAGACCGAAGGCTAAACATTCTATGAACCATAAGGGATAGTATTGCATCATGCCTCCATCATCCTTCCAGCATCACCTGGCTTATGTGAGTCCTATGTCACCAACTATCATGTAAATCCCCTAAGGGGATTCAATGATTCAAATTATAGTCTTTTGGATAAAGGATTACATGGTTAATTATTATAAATATTTAAATAATAAATAAAATTATTATATTTACAATTATATAAATATATATATAGATATAATTTTATAATTTTATTTATAATTTTATTGAAACTTTTTTAATTATATTTATTTTTTAATGTAGTCATAAATAATAAAATATATCTTTAAAAAATTGTAAAATATAATAAATATATATTAAAATAATAAACATTTATATTATAGTTATATTTATATATACATATTTTCCATCTAGTGGATGTATTCAGTGCTCCCTCGAAGAAGGTTGGTGATGATTCTTTCTAGGATAACACTTATTTGGACTCAGTAAGATATTATTGAGATTTGGTGAGGATAATCCCATTTCCATTTATTTGTAATCTATGGTTCCGGAAATGTGTGATGCTCTTAAGATCATGATTACACCACAAGTAGGTATTGGGGTTGGAGATAGTTTTTTCGCCGAGTTCGATGTAACTCATCAACTAATCATATTCGAATATTGGAAAATGGATCACTTATGTTTATCAAAAAAAAATTATTTTTATCAATGAGCTGATTAAGGTGTGTAAGCACTCCATCATCATGTAGATTACCTCAGAATTGTGGAATGATGTCTATTTGACTGATGATTTGAAAAAATTACTGTTCTAGGGATGATGTTTTGATGGTGGGAATAATGTGTTGATCAGTATGGTAAATTTTCATATAAAATTCCCTTCTCAAGATCTCAAACAGAAGGATCAGAGTAGGGGATTTTTCAACATGACACTAGGGGTCCATTTATTTCCTAGCCGAGACCCTTGGTTTGATCTGTTTTATGCAACAAACACCATCGTGAAATCATGTATTTTAGTTAAAGTAATTAATTTGTCCTCTTAGAATCCGAGTACCCTTTCAGATGTTTCCCTAGTTACTATAACCCCGCTCATGTTTCTTAAGGATTTTGAAATTTCTAGGTATAGAAATTATGCTCAGATTATTGCTGAATTTGATCTTAGTTCAACACTTGTTGAAATGATGTACTTGGTTACCGGTCATTTTAAATTTTACATTTCAATAGTGTATAAAATTATAACTTATTTTTTAAACTACCTGTGTATTAAGAAATATTAAAACAACTTCTCTATGGGTTTTAGATTCCTAAATTGTAGGAAATATGGGAATCATTTCATTAGTTTCATGTTCAATTTTCACACTATTGTAGAGGAAAATTTTCGAGTTTATGGGAAAACATTGCATTTGACTCGGATGTATGATACACATGATAAGGTGAAAGGAAGGTGGTTTTAGGATTTTTATTTTCCTATTGAAATGATTACAAATCCTTATATGTAAATAAGGTATATTCTGACACATTTAGTCCCTACCTCAATTTCTTTTGCGGATGTTGTAGTTAGAATAAGTATGAAAGTAGGTACTAGGTTTATCTCATATCCTCATGTGGTAAATAATTTATATCCTATATTTTTCAATGTTTAGTCACGTGATAATTTATATTATATTTTTTTGAGTGGTTCTAACACCATATCAAAAGATGATACTTTTTACACATAGGCCTCACATCAAGTGAGTATATTATATGATTATAATGATGGAATAAAGTATACTAATGTAAACAAATATGATCTAATGAATTATGGAAACAAAATGGTGAATAATGTCTTACGATTTAAATGTTGGAAGGTGTATAAAACAATCATATCCAGGCGAGTTCAGGAACTCTGAATGTTATGTGGATGTCTATGTTCCCTCCTCATGATGTTCCTCCTCAATATTTGTGCAATCAGGGTTCCACTTCAATTTTGGAGACCGAATGTGATCCTAATATAATTTTATCAGTTCAAATTGATGGTGCCATATAGGTAGGTATTCATATAAAAATAAAATTATACCATGTTGTAAGACTTATGCATCTATTGTGGATAATTCCAATTTACTAGTAGATTAGGGAGTTGATAAGGATGAATTACCTAGTCTGAGTTAATTATTTGAAAACATAGACACTTATGGATCATTGAATGGTAAAGGTAACTTCATTTCCATTATTGAGTCCATTACCAATGTGAAATATGATCAAATTTATCATGATGGCCATGAATAGACTATGGTTAATAAGAAAAAGTCAATTATATCTAATAGATTAGTGGACACATTGAATGTTTATATCTATTTTTAGTGGTCTAGTGATTAAAAATAAGTTTCCATTATTTCTTTGGAGGCATTTTGGGTAGATAGTTCTGGATAGGGATCTAGGAATGAACATGTGGGTGGAGCTAACTATCCACCTCATCAACATGGAGTCAACACTAATATTGTGGTGAGACTACAGACTAATAGTCCTCAATAGAATATTATGTCCTTTAAGAATGAAAAACCTGATAAAATAGCCTCTCTTCGTCATGATAATTATGGTTCATAAGGAAGAGGCCAAAAAAATCATTGAGGATCATGGTGGCCCTTGGTACTCTCATCAGTCAAAAAGTAGACACCATCCTTAAGGTTATTTCAAAAAATTTAATGTAATAAATTGACATTATATTTTTTCTCTTAATTTATTTTTTCCCATTTGAATTCATGTTTATTGTGGAGTTTTTTAATAGCTTGTATTTTTGTGCTTCTTGTAACATCACATTGTACTACTTGTTTCATTTACTTGATACATTTTATGGGCCATTTGTTTTAGCCCATGGTTTTCCCTTGTTTGATAAATAAATTTAAATTTATTAATTATATTATGTATATCTTTATAAGAATAATGAACGAACTAATAAAAGTTATCATTATCATTTTTTTTATTTTAGCACTGATAAAATCCATCTTTATGAGCACTTTTATAGAATCATTGATAAATATCATACACTATAAAATAAATTTAATTCTAACTAACTACCTCTGTTTTGACTTTAATGATATCATGTAAATGAATACCTACTACCACTATCCGTCCCTGCCACGACTCTCCCTCCCACACCTCCATGATCCATTGTAGCCACCCTCCCTCACCACCACCACCTGTTGTTGTTGCTTCTCTCCCTCCTTAATATCATCGCCATTTCCAGGATCCCCCTCACATTTTCCATTACAACCACTCCTTGTCTCTGTTGGCCTCCCCCTTATCATCTTTACCACCACTCTCCCATATTGTCTATATGAACATTAATGCTATCCCTCACCACCGTATGCTCTCTCCCACACTCTATCTCTCTCTAAAGAATTCACATTTTATTGTAAAAGTTTTTAATAGTTTTATTTTTGTCTGAGTATTATAAATTCTCTTAAATGATTTAAATGATATGTAAACCCCCTTGTGAAAATTTATATGGACTTTAAAAATTTTGGTAGATGATACTTCATATATGATAATTTTCCACAGAAAAATATTAGATACCCAAAATTTCCCATTCCATTTATAGAAATTCTTGGAATATATTGTGTGAATAAGGTTTTTTATATAAAATTTTATGTATATTTTAGTTTTATGTCATCGAATCAATTATATAATTGTTATACATAAAACATGATTTAAATAATACAGATTAAAATTTTATTAATATTACTATTGATGATATAATAAGTCGTTAATAATATATCATAAATGTTTATACATTATTTGGGATACGTGTATATAATGTATAATATAATTATATTAACCTAAATAAAATTTGGAATTATTTTTTTAAACAAAAAATCATATTTAATATCATTCCATGTCAAAATTATATCATTTTAAATAATTTACAATCATAACAGCTAAATTTTCATTGTTATTAAAATGTTACTATCTAACAAATAATGAGTAATAATAGTTTATTAATTGTATCCTATTAAATAAAATTCTTAATATAAATAACCATATAAATTATAATAGTAATACAACATAATTTTATTAATGAATTTTTTAAAGACAATTATAATATTTCAAAAAAGCCCAATAATGATACATATAGAATTTGAATGTTAAATATTAATTGTTTGTGTAAATAAATGTTGTATTTTGTTTCAAATAAATTTATATTAACAATAATAATAAAAATGAAATTAAATAATAGTAAATTTTTAGTAAATTAATGTATGTAAATATAAACATATGTTTATATGTACACACATATATTTATATATATATATAACATGAGGAATATAATTAAATTACTAAAATATTAAAAAATGGTTTTTGGTTTAGATTGATGTATAATTTCAGTACATGAAAAGTGTGTGAATGGGGTGAAGGAGTTCATCTTGATTGAAAAAGAACACTCATATAAACCACCTAAAATCCTTTTTCCATGTTTAAATTGTGATTATTCAAGAATAATTAGTCCAACAGAATTGGTGGAATACATGATCTATTATGGAATAGATAAACATTTTAAATTTTGTTCTAAACATGGGGAAAACCATTATGTAGCTTTTGATTGGGATATGAGTGTGTTTTCTAGAACTTTTGAAATAATTACAAGTATGTAAAATGATAAATGCAATATTATAGATATAATCACATGTCTGAATGATAATGATGATCATATTGAAAAAATTATTATGATAGTGGAAGTTGATATTTGTGATTGTCCAAAATTATTTGAGAAGTTAAGTAGTAGTGAAAATATTAAATAGTATATTGGATGTTCTAAATATACAACAATTTCAGCCATAGAGTAGGTATGTAATTTAAAATCATGATATCAATGGAATGATGCCAATTTTATCGAACTACATTGTCTCTTTAATTATGTTATCTATAATGAAAATGAGAGTTCTTTCAAAAAAATATGATTCTAAAAGAAATCTATGATGAATGGGTATGATCAATGAAAGTATACATGCTTGTCAAAATTACTATACACAATTTGGCATGGACAAAATTCACTTATAAAGGCTTACATTGTGGTTCTTCAAGATACAAGAAATAGAAATTAGGTCTTATGAATGTTATAATGTACTTTCTAGTCATTCCAATGTTTAACAGAATATATAGAAGAGAAAATATTGTATGAAAATTGATTCTAAGATACTTTTAGTAAATGTGTGAAACAAAATCACTTGATAGACTATAATAAGTAGAATATAATTGATCATCAATATCTTGTATAGGGAAATGAGATGAGAAACCATGTAATGTACCCAACCCAGATGCCACTAACCTGATGCTCTGGGCCGGGTGGTTTCATGACCTTAAGCATGCCTCCCCGTATGAAAAATGCTGACGACTAGCAGCGGGGGACTAAGGGGTCATGTGGGGAGACTATACCCACTTTTTATTAGATAAATCCACGACATAAATAATCCAAATAGTGAAAACAATATACAATAAACACAGAACATATATATCAAAAAATTTCAATAGTAAATATGTCATGTCATACTACAAGTGAAAGAGTGAACAACAACCCAAAATAAGGACTGTAGAGACCCGAAGCCTGACGTACATGGAAATTACATTACTTTTGCGGAATACTTAGTACATAACAAAAAAAACACACACAAGGAACATAATAGTTTAGTGTCTTTGGAAACTCGGAATATAATATTCTAATCGTGGTGAATGATCTTCAAAATCTCCCATAAAGATCTTCTTTTTTTCCCTAAATCCTTTCTTTATATCCAAGGGAAAAGAAAACATAAAAGGGTGAGCTCAAATGATCAGTAAGGGTAAACAAAAGAAATATCAATCACATCATATACATGAGAACATAACTTTTGGAAATCTTAACCTGCAAAAGAGATCATAATTACAGAACATGAGATAAATCATAGCAGTGAAATGTAATCCCAATAATCATAACATAAAACATGAAACATTGTGGAATACACACATAATCATAGATAATCATTTCTTATTATTCAAGACTCATTTCCAAGACTATCTTAGTGGACAAAGTCCATTTCTGAACCGAGTTTGCTCCACGTTTCAGTCCTGTTTCACTGAACCGGTATATCCTACCGTTCCAGCCATGTCTATCTCATGAGAAATAAAATCTTTACCCAATGCATTAGAGGGAGATATAGGTCCCCACCATCTCATAATGATACCATTCTTATGTGTGCCCCAAAATCATAAACCATACATCATAGCATAACCCATGTAATAAAAATGGGAATCTTTAAAAATCGTGACATAATAAAACAATTCATATAAGATAAAAGAATTCATAAAAATATTTCCATCACAACATAATTAAATCCATGTAATAATAGGGATATAAATAGAACCCTTTATTATCTTATATGGAAAATAATTCTGATAAAACACTTGAACTCTATTCTTGAGGAAAATATCCTTTCTTCTTCAAAAACATTTTTCCTTTCTTGACATGTCATTCAATTTTAAACTAAAAGATTTTGATTAAAAATAAACTTGAAAACTTGTAAAGTATGCTTCTTGGAAATAATGTTTTAAAAATCCATTCATGCCGTATATGTTAAAAAAACATTCTTCTTGTACTTTTGTCAGAAAAGTCAAAATGTACCTTGTACGAAAAACGACAAAAGATTCATTTCATATCTTTTACTAAAAACTCACCGAAGGGTAAAATTGGATTTAAACAGTTGTAGGTGGATGGAAATAATATTACATATTTAGGGAACATGGATGTGGATGATAAACTATCCCAGTAAATACCAATGTATAAATAATCTCGGATAAAAATGAGATTGTGATATTTTCCCTTACCTTAGGTACAATTTGCTTCATAAGTGTCTGGAACTCCTGTATAATGATTTAAATAATGTCATTTACTTATTCCAGAATCATACTCATTGTTATGATATCATATATGGTTCACTTTTGACTTTATATTACCCGTTCTTTTGTAAATTTCATGGTAAAGAGTGTTTTGGGTAAAATTGTTTCATTTGTCATCCGTGATTTTACTTGTAATTATTCATATGATTACATAGATCATAATTACTTAATTCTAGAATATAAAACATGATTTATATATAATATATATTCAGAAAATACATATATATAATAAATCAGTATATAGAAAGAAATACACCGTTCATGGAGACGATAGGCCGTACGTACGCATGAACGTTGTTTTCGTTTCATTATTGAGTTGAATGGAATTAATTAGATGACATACATATATATATACAAATAATTAAAGTATCATTTTATGTCATATATTTCATGATTACTTATTATATATACTTTATAATCATTCATGAATGGTTAACGTGGATAATGAATCTCATCGCGTCGTGGAGACGGTAGTCCGTACGTACGCACGAGCGATATTATCGTTTTCAAGATCATGGAAATTTATTGGAGTGTATGTATACTATTTTATAACTTTAAAATAATCATATATAGTTATTATTTACACCATTATACCCATCCAAGTAAGGTGGTGGTGGAAAATAGATTTCACCACGGCGTGGAGACGGTATTCTGTACGTACGCACGCGCGGTGATTTTCTTTTCCGTAGGATGGATAGATGGTGGAATAGGGTTGTTTCATACTTATAATAACATATAAGTATATGATTGATACTTATGTTATTACTTCATAATAAAACAACCTAAGAAGAAGAAGTGGAAGAAGAAATAAAGGTGAAAGAATCGGTAACGGAAATTACCTATACTTTCAAGCACCTCTTTGAGACCTCCTCTTAGGGAACTAAAAGTGGTCTTTGAGGAAGACCATAACCTCTAGGATGTTACTAGGGAAGTGGAGAAGATAATTTTACAAAGTTTGGCCGAGAATGAAGGCTCAAAGTGTCGTGTGGAATAAAGGGAGGGGATGACTTTTTATAAGGGAGGAGAGGGGCACCTTTGGAATAACTAAAAATATTATATTATTATAAAGCCATATTCGGTTTTAAATATCTCCAAATTGATTTATTTAGAAGCTAAGGTCGGGATGGTTCCAAATAATCTCATCCAATAGAATTTAGTCAAGATTAGGTTCCTATTTTAACCTTATCATTTATATTTAACATTAAGTTAAATAATTTTACTTTTACCGTGTCTTCTTGTGTTCTTACAATATAAGGTTAATAAACTTACTATAACAAGACAAACGAATCCCAATAAGTTTATTATTAATATATATAACCTTATATAAGTCATTTGGCCGATCATTAGATTTTTAGGAATACAATAACAATTAATAATATAATATATGTTTTAAAAACTATTTTATGTCAATTTTAACACTATTAAGTAATTGATTTTTCTGAAAATCATAACAGAATTATTAGTTCAAAAAAAGTTAATTAAGTAAATACTAACTTGTCATGTTAACCTATAAAATTAGTTGAATTCATAAAAAGTCTCAAATTATATTTATTTGGGTATTTATAATATCAATTATTATAATTTTTCTCTATTATGGTAATTACTGCATCATCATTGTGTCATAAATAAATTAATATATATAATGTCTAAAAATTATAAATAAAATATCATTATGTAGGAAATATTTTTAGTTTTATAATGAGTTTTTATAGTCGAATTTACCTTATTTATAACCCTATATTAAAAATTATTTACTTATTAAACTTTGATTTTAACTATTTTAACCCTTCTTTAAATAATTTAATAATAAATGTCCTAATCTAATCCATGTGGGACTAAATGATCATATTTTATTCATAAGGTTGTTTATGGTCGAATTACATTTATCCAATAGAATTAGGACATGTGTTAGGGTAATAATAATATCATTTTTACCCTTAATTAACCAATTTACTTTTAACCGTGGTAAAAAAAGTAAAAAGGTACTATTCACCAACAAATTATTTTCATCTCATTGAACCACATTTTACTTACTGACATAAACCGTGTCTCTCGGGTTTTTGAAATTCCACTCAGAGAAGTGGTAAAATTATGTTTTATGAGAAATTCATTTTTTTTAACTGCCACTTAGTGGTTTCACTATTCATCAAAAAAATGAAAGTTTCCTGAAAAATACCAAAAATTAGGCCTAATCTATATTTGATATTATGAACTATAAAATGATGTCTATTTTACCAAATTCAAAACATATTAGTTGCATTAATTAATTTAAAAATTACATCCCGTTCGTCAACACAAATAGCGTGTTCTTAAAAGATAATAACTATGAAAAGATTGACACTTGTTTATAACTGGTTTAAATTTGAAATTACATCCAATGGCCAACATTGTATTAAATTGTAAAAATTTATTCTAAATATACTTTAAAACCACTAAAATTAATAATTTATCACTAAAAATTATTTCTATTAAAAAATTTGTTTTTAATTAAAATTTAGTAATTTTCACTATTCATCAGAATGTGAAGTTATCCGAAAAGTACCAAAATTTCACCCTAGGATAAATTCGATACTCCGAATCCAAAAAAATGAAGTCCATTTTGAGAGATAAAATTTCAAATATTTTAAAAGGTGGTTATTACTATTCATAACAGCTAGTTTTAATAATATTTTAATAGCATATCGTTGTTTAGTGAAACTCGGTATTGCGTACTACACACGCTATTGAGGAAGGTCGCGATTGCGTGTAATGCAAAGCAAGTCAAGGATGCGTGTTGTGCAAGATCCTTTTGGTGTAGCGTACAACACAAGACATTAATGAAATAAAAAAGAATATTTTTCATAAAATCTCGGGGTGTTACACGGACAACAGTCACAATCCCCAAAATGGCCCCAACTCCAAGTCTAGGTCCTCCACCAAGTGCTACCCATGTCCAATCAACTATCTATAAGGGACCATTTCCCTTCTCTTGACCAGCAAACATGAAGTCTGCTCGAGTACCCAAAAAAGTCCCGAGTATGGTGTGAGTACAACTCAGAAGGCCACCGCCAACGGTTTCTATAAAATATCCAGTATGAAAAGGTAGTGCATGAATAAGGAGTTTGAATGATTGTTACCAAGTAATTATTTCAAGGTTCCATTAACCAGTTTAGATACATGGTCATTTCCACTTCCATTTCTATTTATTTTACACCATTTACCATCACTTACCATTTCATCACATTTCTGTGGGTTAATCACATACATTACGTTACATGGGTCCAAGGCCAACAATCACATGAAAGAGGGTGAACACATCATTATAAAATCTCACTAGGACTTACCCCTTCATAGAAACCATATCTTCACCTCGAAGCCACAGTTCGGGTGGATACAACCGTTAGAAGAATAGACCCTCAGTGCACTTTCCTAACTCGTGCATTTTGGGTGGAGTTTAGAACCCCAGTCTTCACTCGACCCGTGGGTGTAGATCTTCATGTCATACCCCACTCTACGAATCCATGTACACATGATTATATATATAAGTAACCATCAACCATCCAAACCAATTCCATTCGTCAAACACCATTCGAAACACCCCACATGTGAATTCACATTATTACTAAACCCATTAACACTTTACCAATTCAAATCATTCAACCATTAACCCAATTCCCAGATGTTATGGTTACCTCATTAAGAATTCAACACTAAACCGATAATCGATCCCATTATGAAATTTTATCCATTTACACATTAACCCATTTAACCCATTAATCATTTCCATGATTCATCCATTCCTGCCAACATGTTTATCTAGGGCTCTAGAATTCACTACAGCAAGGTCACTTGTTTAATAACAATCCTAATACCCAGGAAAAGCCGGCACATCCCATGGATGGCACTAAATTAGGTCAAGTCCATCCCAACACATCCCACAGGGATTGTGAGGGTTTCCATTTACCATTTTAAATAACAATATTACCAAACAGGCCAAGGTTATTCAAAACATAACCAAGAGAAAATAATAACACAACTAAACATGCAGAACAATACCCAAATAAGCATGGGATCTCATTTGTAGACCACCTACCTCAAAAACACGGTAGAACGCACTCTCAATAGTGTCCATAGACATCGATCCGACCAAACCTTGGAGCATCAACCTAAAACTCACCCAAAAGATAGGGTTTTAGAGATTTGGAATAAGAGGGAGAGAAGATACAAACCCTAAACCAAAAAGGGAAGCAAGAATGGGATTAGCCTTACCCAGAGCTTCGATCCGAAACCAACGGCTCTCTAAACAGCCATGAATTGAAGGATAACCACACTTGGGAAGCATGGTTCGCCCAAGTTCCTCACAAGGGTTGTGAGGGGATAAATGGAGGAAAATCTCGAGTTGGGGTTTAAAAGCCCACAGTGGAAAACTTGTAATTTTTCCCAAAATTAAGAGGCTGCACGGTTTGGCCGGATGGTTTGAAAATCGTGCACAAACCATCCGCATGATGATGTCTGTGGGAGGAGGGTTTCATGGTTTTCCTGGGCAGGTAGCACAGTATTCCCTGGTTGTGCGCAGGCCGTGTGCCCTTGGATACCTTGCCCAGTTTTCCTTTCTTTCGAGCCCCGAGCCACTGGAACACCCCCAAGGACTCTCATACTATCAGAAGACATACTGTGAAGCCCGAAACAAGGGATTAGACCAAAACATAAAAAATAATACCTTTCCAAAAACCGAGATCTTTCAACCTCCCCACCTAATAACAGCTTGTCCTTATGTCGTGCTTCCAAGCATTATTGATCCTCCGAAGAGAAGAGTTTGTTCCAGTGAGCCCACATATCTGATTCCCGCTCCCATGTATCATCATTAACATTCCCATGTTTCCATAGTACTCATACTAATGGAACAACCTTTCCTCGCATTACCTTTTCACTACGATCCACAACACAAACTGGATGCTCCTCAAAGGACACAACAGCCTGAAGCTCCACATCCTCCACATCAACCAAGTGAGATGGGTTAGGATGATACCATCGAAACTGTGACACATGAAACACATCATGCATCCCACTATACCAATGCAGAAGAGCCAATCATTAAGAAATTGGTCCAATCCTCTCCAAAATCTCCAAAGGCCTCACATATCTGGGTGCCAACTTACCCTGCTTTCAAATCAGATGGTGATCCAACCTTGCTGACACCCGAAAGATCACTTTATCACCCACCCCAAACCCAGGAGGTCTACAACTACGATCTTCATACGACTTATACCTACTATGAGATGTATCCATCCATTTCCTGATCATCGTAACATTCTCTGAAGTCTCCTTCATGAGACTTTGACCCAAGAACTCAGATTCACTGGCATCTAGCCAACACAACAGAGATATACATGGCCTCTCGTAGAGTGCCTCAAATGGATCCATCTGAATTGTAGCCTGATAACTGCTGTTGTATGAAAACTCAACTAATGATAGGTGCCTCTCGCAAGAACCACCAAAGTCCAAAAAATAAGCTCATAACATTTCTTCCTACACTTGTATCATATGCTACGACTGCTCGTCCATCTGCAGGTGGAAATCCATACATAAAAACACCTGCGTACCAAGCACCTTCTGCAACCCTTTCTAGAAACAAGACGTGAAATGTGGATCTCAGTCCAAAACTATAGTCCGAAGAACACCATGTAACCGCACTATTTCCCGAACATATAGCTCACCCGAATGGTTGACTGTGAAGGTTTCTTGAATTGGTAAGAAATGAGACACTTTCATTAACCGATCCACAACCACCCAGATTGCATAATTCTTACATGTCATCCTCAAAAGAAACATGACATAATCCATCATTAAATCATCCCACATCCATTCTGGAATGGGAAATGGATACAACAATACACCTAGGCCTTGATGCTCGGCCTTCACCTACTGACAGGTAAGGAACCATGCCACAAAGCCTGTAATTTCCTTCTTCATTCCAGGCCACAAAAACTGCCTTTGGAGGTCATGGTACATCTTGGTCAAAAAAGAATGAACTGCCCAATTTGATGCATGGAACTCACGCATCAACTCTTCCCGCACACACTCTGGCACAACCACACGAACACAAACACGAACAACACCATCCATGCCGACGACCCACCCAAAAGGCAGCTCCCCACCATTAAGATTTTATTTTAGGGTCAAACACTCAGGATCATCAAGCTCACTTTCTTTAACTTGAATAAAAAGCATTGACTCCATCATTAAGGAATAAAGAGTGACTTCACCACTCTCCTCCAGGATCTCCGAGTGAATCTCTCCAAACAGAGCCATCACCATCCACTCGGTGTTGGACTCCTTAACTGCCTGATTTGGTACCTTCCTGCTCAGAGCATCAGCAACACTATTTCCCTTTCCTAGCATGTTCACCAACTCAAAGTCAAAAGAGTGGAGATATTAAACCCATATTCATTGCCGAAGATTCAAATCCCGCTGTGAGAAGATGTACTTTAGGATCTTATGGTCGGTAAACACGATAAACAGTTCTCCCAACAGATAGTGCCTCCAGCACTTCAAGGTGTACACTACTGCATCCAACTAAAGATCATGAGTGGAATATTTCTGCTCATGGGGTCTCAACTGCATCGACCAATAAGCCAAAACACGCTCATCCTACATCAACACGGCCCCAAGTCCAATTCTGGACGCATCACAAAACACATTATACTTCTTACCTCGCTCAGGTAAGATCAATATTGGTGTGGTCATCAACCGCCTCTTCAACTATTTAAAGGCATTCTCACAGGCCTTAGACCACTCAAACCTGATTCCTTTCTTGGTAGAGCCCGAGAGTGGTGCTGCCAAGTAGGGAAATCCATAATTAACCTTTGGTATTACCATGCAAAACCCAAAAAACTCTGAACATCTGAGACACTCTTTGGATGCTTCCAAGATACAACTACCTGCACTTTATCTGGATCCACTGACACACCCAACACCGAGATGATGTGAACCAAAAAATGATCCTCACCTATCCAGAATTGACACTTTGATATCTTGGCGTATAGCTGATGCTCTCTTAGAATACCCAATACGATGTCAAGATGTTGGACATGTTCATTCGGAGTTTTCGAGTACACTAAGATATCGTCAACAAAGACAACCTCATACTGATATATATAGGGATGAAAGATTCATTTCATCAAGGCCATAAACATTGCCAGTGCATTTGACAAGCCGAAAGGCATTACCACAGACTCAAACAACCCGTACTGACTTCGAAAAGTAGTCCATGGTATGTCAGAATGCATCACCCTCATCTGGTGATACCATGAACTCATATCAATCTTAGAAAACATAGATTCACTCCTCAACTGATCAAACATGTCATCAATTCTATGAAGATGGTACCTATTTCTCACTGTCATTTGGCTCAACTTCCGATAGTCAACACACAACCTCAATGAACCATCGTCCTTCTTTGAAAAAATCATGGGAGATCCACAAGGAGACGTACTAGGATGGATAAACCCCTTCTGATCCAACTCCTCAAGCTGAAACTTTCGTTCCGAGAGGTTTTTTGGTTATGTTCAGTATGGTGGATAGAAACTAGCTCCACTCCCGGTATCAACTCAATCGTGATCTCAAAATCCCTCTGTGGTGGTAACCCTACGAAATCCTTAGGAATCACATACTAAAACTGATCCACCATAGGTGAAAAATTATATTGTTCCCCTCCCTCATCATTGTCAACCATGAGACAAGCCACTTGAGCTTTGAGACCACTCATATTTTGATGAAACAACCTGATATGCCCTGCTCGAACATCCCATTCGCCACGGTGGACATAAGCGTCACCCTCAAGCGACCTGAATGATACTCAAAAATGGTAACAATATATGTGTTCCTGACACAACACCAACCAATCCATTCCCATGATTTGGTCAAACCCTGACATCTCAAGAACAAAAAATTCCCACAGAAAATGATACCCAACAACTTCCAAGGAACATCCCTTGAACTGCTTGATATCCTCAACATGCACTCCCAACAGTGTGTCAATTGACCTAACTCCACACACCCTATCCACAGGTAAACCGAAAACTACCACAAGTTGAGAAGAAGAAAAAAAATTTGTGGCACCTGTTTCAAACAACGCACCATAAAACGTGGATGCTACAAGGATCATACCTCGAACAGTTGACGGTTCGGCCTTGCCATCACCAGGTGAAAACTGAATCACCTAAAGCTGACTTGCCCCTCTACTATGGGCTCCATCCTGACCACCCAACGCCGCTCTTCCCTGCTGGCATAACCGATCTTGCCTAGGAGTTCCATGTTCACTGCCCCTGCCAGTATGACCCATGGATCTCCAACTGCCTGCCTAATATAGGGAAACCAATCCCCTTCCCATACCAGGCACCTAATTTTCACCATCATACTCACTCGTCTGCTGAGATTTCCTAATGATCCCTTGCCCATGCCCCATCCTGCCGCACAAATGGCACTCAAGTGGAGGTCGGGGACACTGGCCACACATATGCCCTGACTAACCGCAATGATAGCAGAACACCTAATTTCCATTCTGAGTGGCTGACCTTCTCTTCCAGCCACTTTTCACACTTCCCAGATGCTGTGAGTTCTCATAGCATTGCTTCCGACCCTCAGTTGCTACACTATTCTTCCGCCACACTGGAACCACAAGCCCACTACCCGAAGCTCCCTTCAGTTTTCCTTCCGAGATCAATGCCTGATCTACTTCCTCTATGAACCTCTCCAAGCAGAAGATGTTTACTTGAGACCTGATCTCATGTCTCATCCCATCCCAGAAACGCATTACCACCGCCGCATCATCCCTTACTAACACTGGGATCATGCTTCTCAAATTAGTGAAGCCACTAGCATAGTCCATCACCGATAGCGATCCCTGAGTCAGGATCATAAACTCCGCAGCCCGCTCCTACCTTAAAGTCTCTAGATAAAAATGCTCTAGAAACCTTTCCTGAAAAACCATCCATGAAATTCCCTCATCCTACTCGATTTGAGCCTGAATGTCCCACCAATGCCTAGCATGGCCCTACATCATTTAAGATGTCAGCTTCACTCTCTTTTTGACAGGGGTATCTAGATGTCCCATTATCATCTGGACAAACTCTAACCAGAACTCCAATGCCTTTGTCCCACCCTCTCTAGTGAATTTCAGAGGGTGCTGCAGCTGGAACTCCCTGGTCAGCTCAAACATACTCAGTGAAACCTGCCCTGGGTCTCGATCCATCATCTGCATAAGGCGAGCCATGTTCTCTTGGAACTTGTCTTCTCTACATTCATTGATCACCACATTTTCATGATCCTCTACTGAAGTAGTGTTCTCAGCAACATCTTCATGTTTCCCAACTGGTAACTGACGTCGTGGTGGAATCTCTCTACATTGCCATGAACGAGATTCAATACACATACCAAAAAATATTCACAACTTCCTAAAAAATCTCTTTACTAGCTACATCAACCCATTTTTTAATGCTAATTCAACAATATTAACACCTCAAATTCACCACCATGACCATCCCTACTGTGTGCCATGGTCTACATGGGGTAAACAACCATGCACTACCACCAAACTCACTAAACATTTTTCAAAATATTTTACACTTCGTTTCAAACCCTTATGTTTCATTAAACATCATTTTCCCACTTGTTTTATTACATTCTTCTCATTATTTCTTGGTTTCATGAAATGCATAATGCACCCAACAGTCCTTACTCACACACAAATCCCATGCTTGTGCTTAACACGAAGCATGCCACCTATCTCCCTAGGTGCCTACAATGTTTCATGAATGAAAATCCTCGTGTTGTTAAGGCCATGAGCCAGATATCATAAAATAGTCACATCAAATGACATGTGCATCACCCAATGGTGAAATATCATCAACTATAAGAACACACAACCAAGAACAACATTTCCCACCCATAGTGACTTGTGTTTTCCCTCGAACATGGGTTTTCTACTCCCAAGCACGGGCTCATTACCATGACCCGACACATCTTAACAATTGGCTACCGATCCCAAATAACAAGACCTTAGAGAAGGAGAAGAAAGACCTCATCTGATACCAATTTGTAATGTCCCCGACCAGAATCCACTAAACCGGTGCTCCAAGAAGGGTAGTTACATGACCTTAACCACGCCTCCTCATATGCCAAAGGCTGCCGACTAGTAGTAGGGGTCTAAGGGGTCATGTCGGGAGACAATACCCCTTTTTTATTAGAGTAATACACAACAAAAAATAATCCAAATAGTGGAAAAAAATATCCATTAAACAAGGAACATGTATATCAAACTTTTCGAATAGTAAATATTTCATGTCATACTACAAGTAAAAGAGTGAAAATAACCCAAAAAAAGGACAACAGACACAATCCCCAAAATGGTCTCGACTCCAATTCTGGATCCTCCACCAAGTGCTACCCATGTTCACTCAACTATTTAGAAAGGACCCTTTCCCTTCTCCTAACCTGCAAACATGAAGTCTGCTCGGGTACCCAATGGCAGCCCGAGCAGGGTGTGAGTACAACTCAGTATCCCACCACCAACGATGTCTACAAAATATCCAGTATGAAATGGCGGTGCATGAAGAAGGAGTATGAATGATAATTACGAAGTAATTATTTCAAGGTTCCATTAACCAGTTTAG
Organism: Viscum album; assembly: GCA_963277665.1. Taxonomy (NCBI): domain Eukaryota; kingdom Viridiplantae; phylum Streptophyta; class Magnoliopsida; order Santalales; family Viscaceae; genus Viscum; species Viscum album. The sequence goes on from OY728156.1 coordinate 963,843,293, forward strand.
AGCCAAGGCCATTTCCACTTCCATTTCCATTCATTTCACATCATTTACCATCACTTACCATTTCATCACATTTCCATGGGTTAATCACATACATAATGATACATGGGTCTAAGGCCAACAATCACATGCAAGAGGGTGAACACATCATTATCCTATCTCACTTGGACTAACACTATCATACAACCATATCCTCACCTTGAAGCCTCTATCCGGGTGGATGCAACCATTGGGAGTATAGACCCTCAGTCCCATTTCTTAACCCTTGCATTTAAGGTGGAGTTTCGAACCACATTATTCACTTGTTTAAAAACAATCCCTAAACCTGGGAAAAGCCAGCACATCCCATGGATGGACCTAAAATGGTCATGTCCATCCCAACACATCCCATGGGGATCGTGAGAGTTCCCATTTACCATTTTAAAAACCAATATTTCCAAACATGCCAAGGTCATTCAAAATATAACCAAGGGAAAACAAGAACACAACTAAACATGCACAAAAATACCCAAATAACCATGGGATATCATTTGTAGACCACCTACCTTGAAATCGTAGTTGAACGCATTCTCAATCACGTCCTTATACTTTTATCTGACCAAAATTTGGAGCTTCAACCTAAATCTCACCCAAATGATAGGGTTTTAGAGCATCAGAACAAGAGGGAGACAAGATACAGACAATAAAACGAAAATAGATTCAAGGATGGGATTAGCCTTACCTGGAGCTTCTATCCACATCCAAAGGTGCTCTAAATTTCCAAGAATCGAAGGAGAACCACCTTTTGGAAGCTTGGTTTGGCCATGTTCGTCACTAGGGTTGAGAGGGGATGAATGGAAGAAAATACCAAGTTAGGGTGTAAATGCCCGGAGTTCCAAAGTTGTAATTTTTCCTAACATTAAGAGGCCGCATGGTTTGGCCACACGGTTTGACAAACCATGTGTAGACTATGAGAATGATACTATCTAGGGGAAGAGGGTTGCACGATTTTCCTGGGAAGGTCGCACGGTATGTCGTGGTCGTGTGCAGGTCGTGCGCCCAGGTTTACCTTGTCCAATTTTCTATTCTTTCATGCCCTGAGAACCCAGAACAACCCCAAGGACTCTCATACATTCAGAAGACATCCCTTGAAGCCTGAAACAAGGGATTGAACCAAAACATAATGAAAACATACCTTTCAAAAAATTGGGTTTTTACAAACCATCATGATTAACTATCATCAATTGAGTGAATTATTTTGGTTTTCAAATCGGTAATCACAATAATAGAATGGATTTGTGGATAAATTATAACTTTCCACTATGGTTATTCATTAAATGAAAATATATTATTTTATCCCCCTTTATTTTAGATCCAAAAAGAATCAGGCAATGATATTGTTGTTCATTTGGCTCCAATGATCAATGATTTGAAATTATTATGTTATTTAAGATTTATGTTTTATAATGAGTTTATAAATTTAGACTTCATGTTGAGATCCATGTTTTATGGGATGATAATGTTTATTATTGATTATAGAGATTTTTCAAGATATAACATTAATATAAACTCATGGTTGTCCCATTTTTGAACTAGGTACACAATCAATTTGGAAGAAACATTCAACAAATACTATGTATCTAAAATAACACACATTTTTACAATGTCAATGTAGGTATCATTCTTGAATGGAATAATTCTATGATAGTTAACAAAAACAAACAACACCATATCCAATAACAGATGAAAATCTATTTTATAATGTAAATGTTATATACATTTATTTGTGTGAAACGTTTCCAAACAACCATACAAAAATGAGTATGAAATAGAGATCAATTTTTCAAATAACCATAGCATAATTTTTTTTGTCGAAAATTTTATTCATGTTATGGATGTCAAAAAAATAGTGTGATAGGGCCATTAAAACATTACTAAATGCACCATGAAAAATAATTTATTGAATTAAGGCCACGTAATTCATCATTAAAATGAGAATAATAGAAGAGTTGGAACCAGTGAAGAGTGAAAAATCGATTTTTATTATTCTAACAGCATGCTCTCTTTCTAGGAAAGAGATATATTAGATTTTAAAATTGTTGAATGATGTAAATGTTTGAGAGGGGTGTTCATCATATATCATTAATTACATGTCAATGAATTATTTAAGGATAATGGTTCTGAAATAACAATACTATCATGTCTCGATGAAAGATCCAATACTTGTAGATTTACATTGAATTTTCGTAATAATTTATGTGATACATTAAGAAAATTCTATTATATTATAAATTCTACAAGTAATAAATCTATAGACCTAGTGAAACATCCAAGTATTGAAATTGAAATTTCTAACATACTATGTGAAATTGAGATGCAATTCCCACCAATATTCATTGATATAATGGTTTACATTATAGTTTAAATAGAACGAGAGATTCAAAAATGTGTTCCTATACATTTTATATTGATTTACCTATGTGATGATATAAGAATACTTTGGAAAATTGTATAAAAAAATTAATCCATCCATAAGGTTGTATTGAAGAATAATATGTTATTGAGGAAGCTATTGAATTTGTTACCGACAAACTGACTAATTTGGAAGGAGTTTGTATATCAAAATCACTTCACACTATGAATATTGGAGGTGATTGGATTTATGGAAACAATATATTCACAATTAATTTTAAATATCCTATGTAGACCCATGTTTACATTTTTTATAATGTTTTAGAGGAATAATGATATATTGAAACCCCCAAATATATTATAAGTAAATTAAATCCATCAAGGGTTAAAAAATGGATATAAAATAAATGTAATCAGTAGATTATAATATGGGTCCAATAATATATTATTTTGGATTTAGGTAAGAATACAGATTCATTTTTAGAAAGAATTTTATGGCCAACTAGAGGACCTAGTTTACATGTATTAGGTTACAAAGATTTTTTAATAATGTGTATACATTGTATATAATTGAACATAATGAAAACAAAAACTTCAAATAAAGCGGACTTACACTAATGGATTAAGTGGAGTTTGTAGTGGGTATGGAGGATTGATATCAAATTTATGTGAATATGTCATAATTTAGAATCATCAATCAAATATGGGTGTTTTATTATATAATATTTAGAAGGATTATTTTTCAATAAGAGTGGATTGATAATAGGAGTTCTGTTAAAATAGATCAATGAGTATTCATGAGTTGGATTTATGTAAGGGATGGTAAATAAATTATAATGGCATCCAATGAAATATAGGTTTTTTATGTAATAGATCCCATAAACTGAAAGTGTTAAATTTTTCTAAAATTCAATATAACCATTGAAGGGTCAAATTTCAATTCAACTATGTATACCCTTTATTTGGGTCATGATAAAAAGTTTGAAATGATTCCAATATAGATTTCATATCATAAGTCATTTGATTCCGTAGTTAAGGTACTTGGATAAATGATAGAGGGGTAAATCACTTAAACCATTTCAATAAAGATATATCAATAATGAGGTTATATTATTTTTTCATATATATATATATATATATTTCATTACATCGTATTATTATTTTTTCACTACTGAATTTACATAATCTAAATTAAATGGTCAACCAATTCTCTAGATAATGAAATATGATAACGAAAATTCTACTATTCTTAAGGATTAATATGTTTCTCAACATGTAAGTGCTCCCAATGTAGATTAAAAAAACATAATTCACTTGATGATTCGATCAATCAAGTGTAAAAAATTGTATCCATGAAAAAATAATAATGTATTATTATGATGGTTTCTGAAAAAAAAATTAAGGAAAAATTAAAGGCATCAAATTTGAGGCTAGATGGAATGCATGTGGTCAGTTTGTTAACCCCAATGAAACTATTTTTAGTAGTTAAATTAGTCTAACCCCTTGTATGTATAATACAATTTATGTAGATCCATTTCACAATTTTTTTCTTGCACTTATGACATTGATTTGGGAATATATTCATATTAAATTTTGATATACATTTTTAATTTTACTATAAAAAAATAAAACATCAACATACTGTTCATTATCCCTTCTAGACGGAATTTATTACAGATGAATCCTAGAAAAATTTGTTTTAATTCTCAATGAAATAACTCATAGAGGGTTTCATGTAATTTTTCTGATGTTCCATCTCTAATATTTTAAAAGGAAAATCATCACCCACCCACTAAAAATGTATGCATCCCTAAAACCCCAAGGAGCATGGGATGCATTTATTGGTCTTTAGGAGTAGATATATTTTCAAGTACATTGTCACCAACAAAAAATTACATGAAAATATGTGATTTAACTATATTTTAGTATTAATTTATAATTTATGAAAAATCAACTGATTGAATAAAATTGGAATTGGGAGACAATACCTATCCACAAAAACCCTAAATAAATGATGGGGTATTCTTCAGTTGAAAAAAATAATACATATTTTAAATGTTCCATAATACTTTTACGTGATAAGAAATAACAGCATAATTTTTTTATATGTTCATATGAATATTGATGAATTTATTTCCAAATAAACTTCTTATCCCTTTCTATTTGTTATGGTTGTAGGCACTAATAAATAAATAATGGATTATAATAGTTAAAAACATAGAATTAAATGGGTATTATATATTAATGATTAATTATTTTCATTCCATTTTTATCTAACATTGGACATGAAAAGTGTCTATTTTATATAATTAACATATATTATAAATGAATATAAAGAGGAAATAACAGTATGTCCACATCATATGAATGGGTTTTAGGGTGTAATCTAAATTATATTTTGAGAAAAAATGAACATGGGGAAAAATAATATAATCAAATATTTTATAGATTGATTATATGATATAAAACAAAAACATAATTTCTAGTCTTATTTTTTAGAAAATGTTATTTCAAATAATCAATAAGATTAATAAACACAATAACAACGACCATTTAAAGCCCCCCACCTTCAACATTGAGGCAGGCCATTCCCACATAGAGTTTTCATAGAATAGGTACTAAATAATATCATAATTGATTCAATAAAAATAGAATACATTATACATTGAAAACTTATATATACTCATTTTATATGCGGTGAAAGTTATTGTGATTTATATCAATAAATATTAAAAAAACAACCATCTCATGAGGGGTACCATGTACAATATAAAAGGAGATATTATACACAATAGACGACATCCAATTGGTCATTCGAGAGTGGTGCTTATCATTTGTCATGAAAATATTTTGAGCTACCTATTCTACATGATGTTTTGAATACTCATATGGTAGAGTAAGGTATAATAACCTTTATATTATGTATATTATATTGTGTAAAAAACATGCTGATATTGAGGTATTATTTTCGAAATTTTCATTTATGGAAAAAATAATAATTAATGAAATATGGTCTAAACAATTGAATATTATAATTAACGTAAAATTGAAAGGGGTGAAATAGAAGGTTTAATTAAATTGATTTAATGGATCAAACAACCAATTGAAAATGTATTAATAATGTACCTTTACCACTCCTATTCAATCTCTGCATTTACTAACATTAATGGTACTTGTTTATACAATGTTAGGAAAAGTTGAAATCACCATGGTTGATCTTTATGAATAGATATGTGGAGAGAACATTACTAACTAAATTAGTCATGATAATGTAAATTAAATCCTTCTTTTTGAATATCTAGGATCCATAGTTTTAAATGTATAACTGAGGTTTTTTTTATATTATTTTTTCCATGAGATGATCTACTATGTTAACTATGAATGGATAATATAGATATTTTTTAAGGTCTATATATGAATACTATTATAATAAAAACCCTATGAAATTATATTTGGACTAATATTTCCTCAGATCAATTCCACACAACTATTCTCATTACACCCAATGAAATATATTGGAATATTGAAATATTTGACCTAATGATTGAAAGAGAACATACTAATGATAGAGTCTTCTTAATTACTAAGATTATTTGGTAAACAAATATGATATAATAATATCAAATATATTTTAATTAATTACATTACTTACTTCTTTTTTTATAGCATTGCTTACTTATTATAGTCAATTTTTATACCCCAAATGATTATATCATGGATACAATGCATGGAATCTGAAAAAATGACCCATGTGGTGATGATTATCAATTTTTTATATACATTATTTAATATGTTATAATTTAAATTCATATTAAACATTTTATATAATATTTTAGTGAATTATTTTAATGATATGTATGTTCTTAAATATCATTGAAATAATTGCATGAGGGCAGTCCATGAATACATGGAGCCTATAGACTAATACCAACAGATCAACAATATGGTATATAACATATTATCTCACTATAAAAATATATATCAAAACCAATTACTTATATTTACCAAAAAAATTTAATTTCAAAAAATAATCAAATGGAATATATTGTGGTTATTATATTTCCAAATTTGTGAATGATATCAAATGACGTCAATAAATTAGCATCTCTAAAGAGGTATAATTTATGATTATAAAAATTTCATTTAATATTTTTATATCCAATTTTTTATTTATATTTTTCTATAAATACTGGAATTATTAATATTAAATTTGTCAACAAGTGGGAAAAATCAATGGGAAACATACATTAAGTCATTATTCATGTTGACATCATGGAAAGGTGACAACATACTACTTCTTTAGAAAATATTAAAATCATTTTATCTAATTTTTAATTTCATTTCCTTATCATTTTTAGGATACTCTATTAAAAAGATCCATAACACATTATTTATTGGTAAAACAGGTATGACTCCATCTTCATGCTTTGAGGAAAAATTTTGGAATTTTATCTTAAAAAACATGTCGCATAATGAAAAATAATAAATTTATTTTAAATTATTTTTATAATTTAGAGGAATTGTCCATATCTAATTTTTGATGTATAGGAGTTATCCTCACCTTAATTTAATGCATGGAGTGACTAGTATGACTCTAAGTTTATGTTTTTTGATTAAAATGGATTTTTTTCTCAAAACACAATCCATATAATCAATAAAAATAATATAAATTTTGATTCTTTGGATAATTTATAGAAAAAACCCATAATTCATTTCTGACATGATCGAGTCTGAATCACATCAATTTGATACACAATTTCCATGTATGACTTAATGTGTCTATTATTAGTTTAAAATAATGATTTATTTTAAACAATTTAACACCCATTGAAATCCATGAAAACATGCTAATATTATATTGATAATGTAGTAAAAATATTATTATATCATTTTTGACTAGTTGGAATTAGTATCACATCAAAACCGACACATGATGTGACTGATATGATTCAAAGTACATTATCTCAATTTATAATGACAATTTAGTAAAAAGGTAATTTTACCAACAAAAAAATATGAAAATAACTTGGACTATTTTGATACATTAGTAAAATGATCTATATGTAATTTTTGATGTGTGGAATAATATGCACCTCAATATGACACACAGTGTGACTAGTATAATCTAAGAGAATCGTTTTTTTAAATTATCATTTTAGTAATATTGATATGTGACATTATAAAAACTAATAGAACACATTTATATTGTTTTTATAATTTACGAAAATGATCCAAATTTAATTTCTGATGTGTATAAATTATTCATACCTCAATATGATGCATAGTGTGCCCAATATTTCTCAATGTGTCAGTTATTGTTTTAGAATTAACATATTAGTTCAAAAATTGTGTCACTCAATGAAAACTAATGAAACACAGTCATATTGTCTTCATAAATTTTGAAAATAATATTCAATTCATTTGTGACATATTGAAGTAAGCCTTCAATCAAAAATAAAAAAAATTGATTGATATTAATCAAAGTGTGTGTTTCCACATTTAAATGATATTTTGAAAAATCCCAGTACCATAAACAAAACAGATCAGATGCATTCATATTAGTTTTTAATTTAACAGAAAGATCCATAAGACATTTTTCGAATGATAGAATAATTCATACCTCTATACAACATGTGGTGCAACGGGTATGACTCCAACTATTTCATTTTATTTAAAACTAAACTATTAGTAATAAAGACATGTGACACACTGAAATCCATGAAATAACATTGATATTTTTTTCCATTTTAGTTCAGTTATCTTTAATTTAAATTTGAAATGTATGTGTCAGGTGCCCCTAAATTCAATACACATTATGACTAGTATGACTAAAAGTGTTTGTTATCAGTCTAAAATTTACAGTTTAGTTCAAAACATATTCCACTCACTGATATTGAATATAACACTCTTGCATTGACTTCGTACTTTGGGAATAATTTGATAAGAAATTTTATACATGAGGATATTAGTCTCAATGTAAACTGACAAATGATGTGAATAGTATGACTCAATGTGTGTATTTTTAGTTTTAAGTGAGATATTAGTGAAAAAACAAGTGCCATACAAAAAAATTTGGGGAAAAATAATATTGTTGTTATTGTTCTATACAATTAAACATAAGTCATTTTGAATGTGTAATTATTAGTCGTACCACAATCTGATGCAAAATGTGACCAGTATAACTCCATGTGTGTATTTTTTTTTTGAAATTTACATTTTATTTAAAAAAATATTATCAAATGGAAAAATAATCAAACCTAATAGCATTTTTTTCATAGTTTTAGAAAATTATTCATATTTCATATGTGATGAGAAAAAATTATCCTCGCCTAAATATAATACACGATGTGCATATTATGACTCAATGTGTCTCTTATTTATTTAAAATTGACTTATTTAATGAAAATAACTGGCACTCTATGAAAACAATGAAAACCCACTCATATTTTATTTATAATTATGGGAAAAATCATATTTCTTTTGTGTTGTGTTGGAATTATTCTCACATAAAATTGAAACATGATGTGGCCAATATGACTCAATTTGTGTTTTTTAGTTTTAAATTTAATTTTAGAAAAAAAAGTGACAATGAAAAACCTAATAAAACTCATTTATATTATATTTATAATTCAGTACGATGATACATATTTAGTTTCTAACATGTTGGAATCATCCAAATCTCAATCTTATGCATGGTGTGACTGGTATGAGATAAAGTGACCATTAACTGTTTAAAATTGGAATTTTATTCATGTATTGTTTCTAATTTTAGTTTTAGTTATTTATTTATTGTTGAAATAACATAAAAATTATTGTCTTATGTTGGTGTTTTCTTTTTCTGGTTTTTTGGTGATTTTCTTAAAAAACTGATACAATGATTTGACTTTTTGGGTAGGGTTCAGGGGCCCATGACAATGATACTATTGATACCTTTTAATGTTTGTGATAAATATTAATTTATATCGCAATTGAGCATTTTTTTTGAAAATTCTATAATATAGTGTAATATGTATATAGGATATACTTTTTGTTTAAAATTATCAATTAATTTTTAATAACCTGTATTTTCTTCCATTACTGCCTATTTTTTCTGTAGTTTTCTATAATATTAAAATAAATATACAATATTGGGTAAATTATTTACACTATATATAGAACAAAAAAATGATCCCCATTTTCAGAGCAAATCTACCATTGATAGAGGGGGAAATCCTTCAACAGATAATTGGACAACAATATTTTAGGGCTGTTAATTGGGGATTCAATCAACACTTTATTTTTAGTGTAGATAATGGTACCCTTTATATGACCATTCTCTATCACTGATAAAGATACCCATTATTAGGTATCTTAATTGCAATTTTAATGGATGTATTAGTAGATATAGATCTACAACCCTACATCAGGAACACAATAACCCTATAAATACAAACGCAATTACAACTCATAAAAATTAATAGAAGTATTTATAAATTTAAATTGGAATAAAATTGTTACATTAAACTATAATTAAATTGAAAATTTATGTACCAAATAATTATATTAGCTTCAAATTAAATATTAATAAATAAATTAAAAACTATATACTAAATCAAAACGAAAATAAATTTTCCAAAGATCATCCTCTATTAAAATGTTTTCCAATACAGAAAACCAATTTTCATTATAGTAATATTAAATTAATATATTGAAATTATAATTTTTATTTTTTATAATATATATATGATAAAATATATTGTTAATTAATGTATATTATTATTATTTTATCAATGAATCATATCTCAGATTGACGTGTTGTCAATTTCTATAGGTCAAAAATCAAATATGGATTTTTTTCCAAATGATTGAAAGCCTCCCAATATTTTATTGGATTGATTCTTCTACATGAATTTTTTTAAAGTAAAATGAGAATTATATATTGGAAATATAAAATAGAGTTATATAAGCCACATTGTGTGTCAGATTGATGTACAGTTGATTATTACACCAAATGAATGAATTATAGACCATTGTTGTATATTTTAAATACAATATGAGAATGTAATATTTATTTTGAATATGTTACACATGCTTTACACTGATAGGAAACATTTATATTTATAATATGAAAATCGAGACTTACCAACCACCCTATGTGTTTTATTTAAGTCAGGTCTATTCCTACATGTCACAAATGAATGACGGACTATTAATATAAATATTACAAATAATCTGAGCTCATTTTCCTGTTTTTGGATAGCGACATACGTTTTAAACTAAAGAGATACTTATATATTAATAAAACGAAATAAGATTAATATCAACCACATTTTGTGTCAGATTGATGTGGGATCAATAAATACATATCATAAATGAATTATCAATAATTTTCCTAATGTTCGGAGACAATTTAAGTATTTTTCTTAAGTTTTGGCTATGTGACTAGTGTTTCAATCAATAGTTAAATTTTTATATTGGAAAATTCACTTTGAGTGATATCATACAAATCATGTTTCATATCAATGTTTGGTCTAATACTATAGATGAAAACTTAATTACTAAATATTTTCTTAATTTTTTGATACAATATGATTATATCTGTTTTACTGAAATAAGGGTAGCGAGTACATAAAAGATTTGATGGAACTAGTACCATGTACCACCCCATTGCAATAAAATATACATTAATTTAATAGTCCGAAGAAATGGATACAGTAAGTGGGATTTAGGATTCTGATTGTTTTTTTTGGAATAGCACGCCAGTGTTGAGGGGTTCTTAGCATAGCTCTTAGTGGAGGAGAACATATCTAGCAGCACCTATATAATCATAAACTACCCCTGCACCCACATCACCATCAGTAATCACTGATCCCTGGGAAACAAATAATATGTGGGGACCATAGGTGTGATATATATTTTTCATATAATATGTTGTAGTGTTTCCCATCCATTGGAATAATTTGTTCATTAATTCCTAATCCATGTGTGTGGTTGCACGAGAGTTAAAGAACGATGTAACTATGTGGATGCCCTATGTATTACAAACCATGTAACTCTAAATAATGAGTCCTTTTCAAGAATCATGCATTTTTTATGAAATGACAGCCCACTAGCCGTAGAATACCATTACCTTTACCCTTATTATTTTTTATGTAGTAAGGAATACAATCATAAAAGATATTTCTCTAATTCAATGACATCCCACACAATGTGATGTCTATATAAATATAAACATTCATATAATGTACATAAATAAATAAAAATATATTTAAATATACATATATTACAATACATATATATATATAATTACAAATATACATTCTATGATCATCCACCATTAGTACAACACCTATACCAAAAATAAAGAAAGGTTTGGACCTTCAAATCCCTCCTCTAATAAGAGAATAATTGATAAATGGTGTATGAAACACTCATATTGAAGAAACAACACTTAAAATTTATAGAAATAGTTAAAAACATTCATCAATCAACTCTAAAATACTAAATAAATGAATCCCAATACAAGTGATGATATAAAATGCTAGTCCAAAATGATTAATATGGTGGGAAAAACCTAAAATCCTGACACATCACAAATTAATTGAAGTTAAGAAGCCCATAGATTATTTCATAGTCTACAATTATTTGGAAACAACTTTTATTTTTAGTAGTGGTTTTTTGTATGTTCTCTTTTTGGATCATATAGCAACGATTTTTATTTCATTTATCAGTGCTTATTTTAAGAAAATACCCAAAACTGAAAAGAGGAAATGATTATAACCATCAGTACATAAATTAGTGGATATTATGTTTAGAATTGGTTTATGATAAATGTCGTTAAATATATTTATCTTATTTTTTTGTTGTGGTTATCCTAAATCTATCCATGTTTTTTTAAATATTTTGAAAAATAATTTTTTACAAAATATGCATATAAATACTGTGAAAAACAATATCATGATCATGTGTTCATAATAAAATCATGATATATACACCATCAAATACCCACCTCCATTTATACACAACATCTGTCACCATAATCACAGTCAACCAATTACCTTGGTCAACGCAAATCCTCTATGATTATATTTATATATATATATATAATATGTCAACCAATAAAAAAATGACTACTATATATCCATCAAATGATTTGAGTTTTATACATATACCTACTTATCATGTCATCAATTGGAAAAATCCAAATCATTACACGAAAAAGAAAAAAAATAAGATAGTAATTATAATTTAACCTAATAAATCATAATTATAGTAAAATCATTGACAATATTTAAACATAATAAAAAATAATAATAACCATCAGGAATGATTCTAAAGAATATTGTGGATCAGTATTGTAATGATCCTTTCTACTACAGACATTTATCATGTACAGTAAAAACTACAACATATAAGAAAATAAATTAAAAGGAAAAAAGATTCATAATATATTCTGAATTGTACACATAAAATTTTAAATTTCTTTAATCAAACATAAATAATTTTTTCCAGAAATAAAAATATAGATTCCATTACACATTGAAAACATAAAATTTTCAATTTTTTAAATGATTCGACAATTGAAAATGAAAATATATAAATATATAAGACTCTAATAAATTTTTAGTAGATGTATGATGTAATTGAACATTAATAAATAAATAAATTTTATAATTTTATATAATAAAATTCATTATATTTCAAAAATAATTAAATGGTGGTTGTTTCATGATTTCATGCCAATCTAAAGTGGTTTTCAATATTTGAACTATTAAATACATTTTTTAGTGGATTAAAATTTTAAAAAATCATTTATGGGAATATTTGAAAAAACATAACATGGAATTTAATGTTATCGGTTATCTAATTTAAAAAGTCAATATACTGTTGTTTTCCATTGATTTCATTGCCACATGATTCATTTTTAATTTTTTTGAAGCCCTAAAAAATGTTTTTAAAGTCTTTGGTACCTTTAATAATAGTTTACTGAGTCATTATAAGAACAATGTATGTTATATAAACACTTTTTCTATGAATACATGTGAAAAATATTTTAATAATCGGTTTCCAATAATTTCAAATAAATATTAGATTGATTCCTTTGGTTAATACCATTTCAGTCAAGATATAGTGTTTTAAAACACTAAAAATGTGCAAACAAAACTTACATAGAAACCATTTACATTGAATAGAATAATTTCAGTTCCTATATTTAAAAAATAAATATACTATCATTTTCATGTGATTTGATGGACACCCATTTTCTTTTTCTATGTTTTGGCCCCCTTTCACAATTTTTAGTGACATTGTTTTGAAAAAAATATTTGTTGATTCATTTTAAGACCACCACACATAAGATGTATATGATTTCTAAATGTAAAATTAAAATAAATCAATGGTATTTTATGAATTTTTTCAAATAAATATATGATAGTGTTCTTTTTTTCTACTATTACATTACCATTTTAATTTTTTAAAACACAAAAATCATGTTTATGGGAATCTAATAAAAAATGTTACTATGAATGATGTGAAGTCAATTTATATATTTCCAAAGTAAATGTATGCTCTTTTTTCTATGATTACATGTTCATCCATTATTGGTTCCTAGTTTTGATTCATTGACACATGGTTTTATAGACGTTGGTACCCCTATAAATTAATCATTAAGCCATTCCAAGATCAATTAATTTTATATGGATTTCTATTGTAGTTTAACCCATAAAAAATAATTCAAATATAGTTTTCCAATGATTTCACATGAATATTAGGCTTTATTATATGTTTTTTATGATTTCACATGTGTTTTTGTTTTTTTAAATCTTGAAAAAAAATTACAAGCACCCAAAAAAAACCTATAATGATATTTTTATTTTTCTTATATTTAAAAAATAAATCTACCATATTTTCCAATGATTTCAGGAAAATATGATGTCGTTCATATGGTTTTGACCCCAGTGACACATATTTATAAGGACTTTGGGTACATGAAAAAAATTTATTCAATCATTCTGATCACACCACACACCGAATGGATGTGTTGTCTAGGTTTACACATCCAAAATAATATACTGGTAGTTTTCCCATAATTTCATGTCATTTTTAGGTCTTTTCTAGGGCTTTTACCATTACACACATGTTATATTGTTTTATAACAGTTGATATTCATTTACGAGAATTACAAAAAAATATCCTAACTTTTAATGACCTATCATTGATCATTACATTTTAGTAGTCAATATACTACAATTTAACTTTTATTTCACAACCATTAGATATCATTTTCATGGGTTTTACTTCGTGACATTTTTTAATACTTTAGTATCAATAAAAACTGTATATTGATTGATTTCGATCAAACCATTCATTGGATGGATATATATTTTTTTCATATGGATCAAAAAATATCTAAATTAATTTTTCTCTATGATTTCATGTCATCAATATTTTTATTACCATGGGTTTGAATAATACATGAACATTTTTGTTTTTTAAATCAATAAAAAAGTGATCACAAGTATCTCATACAAAATGTATCTTGGAATGATTTTTTTTTCAGTTCCAATATTTTTGAAATAAAACTATTTTCATTTTCCATTATTTTTAAAGATATATTTAATCATTTTTATAGTTTTAATACATGAAAGTTTTTAATGATTTAGAATCTTAAGAAATATTTTTTTGATCCATTATGATCACATTTCATATCACATGGGGATTTTCCCTATATATACAAATGAAAAAATAATTCAATATTGGGTTTCCCAGGATTTAACTTCATTCTAAGGTAGGTTTATATAGTTAAGGCCCATATATGCATGTTTTAGTGTTTTAAATCACTAAAAACACATTTAGATTAATCAAAATAAAACCATAGCTTAGAAGGAAATGTATTTAGTTCATAAATTTTAAAAAAAATCTGTTATAATTTCCTAATTATTTCACATCCATTGGACGTTGTTTTCTAGTTTTGACACTTTCCCGTGATTTTTACAGACATTAGTATCAATAAAAAAAATTCATTGATTCATTATGAGAAAGACAATCATTGGATCAAAAAGATTCATATTAGTACACATAAAATATAACCCAATGGTGGGTTTCCCATGAATTAAAATCAATATGAGGTCGTTTACTATGTAGTTAACAGTTACATGAATGTTTTAGTGTTGCAAAACCCTAAAAACTAGATTACAATAATCCAGAGAAAAAATGAAACCTGGAATGACCTATTGTTTATTCTTAAATTCTAAAAATAAACATACAATCGTTTCCCTATGATTTCCAAATTTTCCAATTTTCTTTTACCACCATAATAGGCTGACCATAATTCTAATTAACATTGAACCTATTAATATTTTTAAATAACTATTCTAATATCATTTTTATTGTGATTTAAAAATCAATACACACATATATTGGTCGACATGACTTCAAGTGTGTGTTTTCAATCTAAAAGTGATATTTTTTACATTAAAATGTCTATCACGTAACCAAAATCAAGAAAATGATATCTGATTGTTCACAAAAATTAATAAAATGATCCATTATTTTTTTTTCATAAACCGGAATTGAATTAATTTCAATCTGACACTTTAAGTGGTCGATATGACTCTAAATGCATGTTTTTAATTTCAAATTATCATTTTTATTTAACAACCATGTCATTTTGTAAATGTAGGGGAAATGGGATCATGTTATTTTCAAAAATTACAACAATGATCCATAATACTTTTTTTTGTCAATCAATTTGTCTCTACTCGGACACATGAAGTTGCGAAATGACTTAATGATGTGTTTGTTTTCAATATAAGTTCCATTTTACTTTAATATTATAATCACATATATAAAAATAAATGAACAATAGTGGATTGTTTTAAAATGTTTTTAAAATCTTCCATAACTCATTTATGAAGTGTATGAATTAAATGAACATCAATCTGACAAACTATGTGCTCAGTATGACTCAATGTGTGTTTTTTCAATATAAATGTTTCATTTTTTTATAATAGATTTATGTGTTCATTGAAAATATATGAATGACCTATGGAATATAGAATTTTCATTGGAATGATGAGCTATAAGGTTGGTTGTTTCCAAGGGTATTTTTACCTATAGAATTCGAAATATAGACAGTAATGATTTTTCCATTAGAACCTGCCAATGATCCTATGTTTCCTTATAATAGTTTTGTTCTTTCTATTTTTATTCAATCCATTCAATTTCCCACCGTGATTCCAAATCAAAGACACATATCAAAACTAATTTAGGTGTATTGGTAAATGATTGTGACTCCATACCAACTAAATTATGTGGAGTTGTCCTAGAAACCATCCCATGTACATGATTGGGATGATCCTTCCCTAAAACAATTGCACCTACATCATTCCGAGACACTAACAATGATTGTGAAGGGTTCACAACCCACGCTTCTGAAATATTAACCTAATAATAAAACAGTATTTACAATTAATTTTTAAAATATCTAAACATCATAATAGTGTCAAAATAAAAAATAATTGATTTTTAATTGTTTTTTAATAGTATAAATACATAATAATGAAAAATAAATTATAGCAACAAACACATCCTAAACCAAATTATTTGGGGTTGGTTACATTGATCAAATGACACCAATAGAAACAATTTGAACTATTCAATCCATATATATATATCCATATTTAATTGGTTTACAGTCCTATTTATTATTTTAATTTATTTTTCATTAATACGGTTTATCGTATTGAAATAACATTACACAATAATGAAATGTACTTACTCTGACATATCTGGAAGGATCATTTACAAATTTATATTGAGTTTCTAGTGAATATTAGTTCAGATAACTATCTATCCAAAATGTTACCTATTTAATTATCCAATATTATATAATATATACAAGTCTTAAATAACATTAAATTATAATAAAATAATTCTAATAATAATGTATAATGTATCACCAACAATTCACTATTTCTAAAAAACTCTAAGACGTAGATACATAATGAATGAATTATTTTTTTGAAACATTTTATTATTTTAAAATAATTAAATTAAAATATTTATTTTAATAAAATGTATAACATTATTATATTTATGTATTTTTGATGCTGTAAAAAATGGAATTACCTCATGCGATGCATCTGTTTTAGTGTAAATAATCATCTACCTATACCCATGAGAAATTCCTTCAAGTACAACATCAGACATCTTTTTTGAGCATAGTGGTTTGAAATTAAATTCATTCCATAATATCCATTTAACATATATCAATTTCTTACTACAATGTTTTAGATTCCATGGGCTTGAAATAGAGTCAGGGGAATCGAAATGAAAAAAATGCTTTTAAAAACATAACTTTTTTATGTATATTAATCATTTTACTCATTCCATTTAAATTATTTAACAAAATAAATAAAATTAATTTGAAATTACGTGGATATCAAATAAATCATTTTTCAACAAGTGGAAAAATTCCTATAATCCTTATAATTAACGGGAATTCTCAGAGTCTCGTAAGAAATCATCCCATGTATCACTCAATAGATTCAACAAGAATCACTAATAGGTAGCCCAAACTCATTAAATAAAATGATAATCTAGATGTATATTATGTCTCATTCATCAAATTAATTCATATTTATATATATTCTACTGTAATATAAATCTTTTTGAAATATTATTAATAATTTAATAAAATATATATTTTTTACAATAGAAAAAATAAAAAATTTGGTAAATCTCAAATATCCCCAAGATAGAAGGATGACCTACTATTCCATCACAAGTGGGACATAAAATGGTGGGATACCAATAAAATATGGGGAAACTACTTAAATTTTTGAGGTCTCTTGTATAATGTACTCACTTGGTTCTACTAAAGCTGATATCTGTGGTAGTGCACATGGAAATATTTATTGGATAAGATCTCAATTTTTTTCTTGACATTACATTATTTATAATGGTTTATAATATATTAAATGTATAAAAAAATATATATGTAAAATTTTTTTAAAAATAAAGTAAAAAAAGATTAATGTATATATATACAAAACACTTCTAAATGTAAAAATTTAAAAACGTTTTATTACACATTTATATATTAAAATTTTGGAAGATTCATTGTATTCATTTGTATTCTATATCCCCTAGGATATGTGATTTATTTTATCCCTCTATTATATGATAATTTTTTCAATATTGTTAGGATGTATCTATTTTTTTGTGGTTGATGATTTTCAATGTCAAAAGGAGCCAATTTATCATCATTGAAATTATCATACCAACCTATATTTTTAATGTGTTCAGTTAATCTAAAAACAATAATTTGTTTCTTTATACATATAATAATACGTATTCACGTGGGAATCCATGATAAATGGATCATGCTCTACACTGCCACAGGTATGGACCATGAGTGGTATGTTGATTGAAGTAAAATGTAATTATTAATTCATTTTACCCCTATCAATGATTAACCACATTCATTTGATTATGAAAACTGAAAAATTTACCACTATATTTTAATTCTCTTATATCAATAAACTTTCGATATTATATCACCTCTTCATGTGTTAATAAACCACAACATTGAGTTTTCAATTATTCTGAAACGTGTATCCATGAATTTTGTAGGCATCATATATCATATCATTCCTTAGAAGAAATCGATCCAAAAACATCAAATCATTTGATATTTGAAAATGATTATCAACACTAATTATGTAGAAATGAGTATATAGGGAGTTCACTTTAACGAGGAAACAATTATTATATATATGTAATATGAATATGACTATATACATACACTATAGAAATACAAATTTACAATATCATTATTAACAGTTCTTGTCAATTATAAATCATTTCAATATAAACCTCTTCATAACCCATTTGTTGGAAATCGCTTTTGTTCAATAAATAGATCTATAAAAAGGAAATTTTGAAGCGCATATATATATGCATGTAGAAAAACCAATCTAGTTAGTGAAAAAATTTACCCCACTCAATTTGGAAATCCTATTGTTTTAAATAGAAATTACAAGATTTCATAATGTGAATTTGTGTATAAATCATTAACATGCCAAAAACAGTTGAATATAGTCTCAATCCCTTCTAAACAGACCAAAGAGAAAGACTAGTACTCTTTGACTATGTAAAATTCATAAACAAAGCCCTCGAGTTCAGATTTATTACCCACATATGAATTCAAATGACCAAGTTAACTGTTTCAAATATTATAAACATGTTCAAAAAAATTACGCTATGATTTGATAAAGTTGGAATCGCGAATGATAATATAAATAATAGATACTTTCCTCTCAACTGGATACATGCATTATTAATTTTCCCATCCATATATATTAGATTCTTCATAAAATTTAAGATTAAAATGAATAATTAATGTGAATAATTAAGTAGGAAATAACATCTCCAAATGAAAATGTAATAAAATAATTATTCCTTGTAGTTTATAAAACATAGTTTGATTTGGAGTCTTTCAAAAAAGTTCCCTGAAAAATTTCTAAATCTATGCTACAATTGTATTTCATTTTTAATGTAATTTAATAATAAATTCCAACAAAAACTAATGGTCCATCATAATACTCGAGTCATGAATTTTTAATCTATAAATGTATTGATTTTTAATCCAACAATCATTGAAATGTTGTACGAATATCCATATTCCACTTTTACATTTATTAATTTTTTATGTAACACATATTTATCAAGATTTTCCATTGTAAAATAGCTGAAGGTAAAATTTCACTATCAATTTTTCCACAATAATTTTTTCTTTTCATTAATTCCATGTCCTTACAATATTTATAAACATACTTTTATTTACCATACATATTATGAATTGAAAAAAATTACATTTTCAAAGAATTTATTTTCAATATATGTTAATACATGATTATGAAAAATAAAATAAAATTCTAAACAATGGATTTTGATATATATACCCATTTCCTTACATGGTTGTGTTTTATATGATTTAGATACTATACATTGTACCCTTTACCACCTTCTATAAACTGATAATTTTTTCCGAACTCTAAAGTGAAATTCAATGATTGTTCAAAAATTTCTGAACTAGAAAACAACATCAATGGATTTATCAATTAAAAATTTTCATTAAATTGTGATGTATTAAAATTTAATTATTAACAATGATCATGAAATCAATGATGAAAAACACAATTTTCTACAATGAGAAAGAAATCGTGGTTCAAAATCAAAATAAAAAAAATCAAAACTAGTTTGAGTAATCCAATTATATATGTTTCCATGTATAGGAAATACATTAACTCCTCTCATTAAAGCAGTGTGAATATTGAATATTTCAAACATTTAAGATTCATATGTCTCCATTCCATTATCCCATAATTCTCACAATTTCTTTATTAGAGGTTGATAGAATAGCTCAATTACATTTATCTATATTTTTATTCTATGAATAATCATAATAATAATAAATGAATTATTATTCATACCCATCCTTGGAGGTATATTATAAAGGATAAAAAACTATCCAAATTATATAATTATTAATTGATGTTCTAATGTGGTTAAAATCATAAAATTCTAATCCCAATAATATATTCCTAGAATTCAAATAAAAACACTGATATAATAAATCACAAACAATCCTTGATGATAAATATTTTGGATGTCTCGGGAATCCTTCATGGTTACAATCATAATAATTGCACTTTATGTCAGATGCAATCATAGATGACATGAATAATCATTGATATCATGGGTTTTAATGAAAATTAATACAATTAAATTAGAATATTTTAATTCTTTTGATTCTTCAAAGTGTTTCATTTGTTTGTACTCTTATAGTTGTTCATTTAATTCCATATTTGTTTATAAAAACATATGAATTATTCTTTATCATACTCATTTCCCAAATAATTTAAGAAATCATTTTGGAATGCATATATATTTTCATAATCATTTTTATGTGTGCTAAATATTTAATTTGTCTCATAAAATGATGATGGGATATTATCTTATCTTAATTAATTATTAAGTGACTCTTAAATTGTGGATATTACATTGTTAGTCATTTCACATAGACACTCAATATAATATAACTGTAGTTGAAAAGACCCCTTCAAAAATGTTGAAATCCCTTCATATAGTTCTTATTGTCTGAAAATACGTAATTCATAAAATATATTATTTTTGTAACTATATATTAGAGAAGGATTCTAATGATTTGGATCAAATAAAGGTTATTCTGATCTAATATTATCATGATAATGTTTATCCAGATTATCCAAATTCATAATTTATCATGCTACAAACTAAATTATCGTCAAGTGAATCACGTTATGTTTCATTGACAAGATATTCAATTTTTTTAATGTACATAACAATCAAACCACCATGAAAAATACAACGTATATATCGATCATGAAATATTTTCAATATCATGTGCCCATATACATAGTTTGTATTCAACCATCACTTGGATTTATAATCATGACATGAAAATTTCATTCCACCATCCACTGATCAGTTTGAAATTACATAATCGAAAAATTATTCGAAGCCCTTAGAATACAGATGTGTTTTTAATGGTAAATCAAGAAAAGTTTTTTTATTTATATTTTATTTTCACTAATCTCCATCTACATCCATATATAATTATAAAAATGATTAATCAAACAATTAAAATCAATTGTTAATATCATCTAATTTCTATGTTGATAAGGGGAAGTTATTGATTCCTACAAACACAAAAATAATATAATATTGATTCAATTTGACATAAAAATTATATTTATAAATAAATAAATATTACCCTACACATTAACAGGGTATCATTTCCTGGAATAAGGTTACTAAGTCATAGAGAAAGTAATAGTCCGCATGGAGGCTGGGGAGACCATCCCAACAATATCTGACTATGAACAAATAATTTTAAATAAATGAGGAAGAAATTAGTATAGGGTAATGGGTAAGGGGTTAGGGTTAGAAAACCATTGGGGGTAAAGGATTATAGATAATAGAGAAGTGGGGATATAATATCTGGAAAATAATATTCAGGGGACTTCACCATAATCAGCACCAATATATGGAGGGAGGGGGGTAGGGGGTTGGTGGGGGACAACGATGTTCAACAAGAGATTGGGGTAGGGGGTCACGGGATGGTATCAAGGGAGGGGGATCATAATATAGTGGTTGAAATTGAATGTAGGGGTTATTTTTGAGGGAGGGGGAGTTGGTAGCCGACATATGGGGGGTTGATTTCAAGGGAGTGGGAATCAGTGGGTGTTGAGGGGGGGGGTCGATGTATCACGACCATGTTAGTTATGGAATTTTGGGAGATGGGGAAAGTTAAATAAATTATATTAAATTATTTATCATCTATTTTATTAAATAACCACAATATTTTAAATAAAATTAAAAAATATTTAATTAGCACCGGTTTCTAGAACCACTATTAATAAACATCTTCCAAAAATCCTATTTTTTGAAGTCAACTCCCACATATATACCTAATACACGCACACACAGACACTTATATATATATATATATATTGAAATTAACACCTATATTTTAATTTCATGGTCATACATTTTTTAAATAATATACTAAAGCTTCAAACACAAGTGATTTTCACTTCATTTTTTCTCATTATCTTAAACCATATAAGTATTTGAATCCATAATCACCCAAAAAATTGGAATATTAAGCTTATTTTTTTAATCTTGTAACGTTATATCCCAATATTAATACAGATGTGGGATTATTTTGTGCCAAAAAAAAGCCCTGATAAAGGATACATTAATTAGCGATAATAAAATTTAATGTTTACGAGTGAATTTTTAGCACTCATAAATGTATTCTTATGATATCTAGTTAAATAACTCAAAAAACAAAAGTGGTTTCATGTGATTCCCACATCACACTTGCATATGTTTGGCTACCTCTTCTTATTTAATTATTTGGAATGACCACAAAATAAGCCTTCTGGGGGAATGGAAACCCAAATACACTCATCACACAACAATATGAGAATGTGGTTTCGTTCATGTGCCCTCACAGGCCATGGGCCCATCCTATTCCTACCACTAAATTGCCCCACCATCTGCTCTGCATACCTTCCCTATTGGGGATGCCTACTTGAATAGTCCTTCTAGCTGATTGCTAACTATTATAATAAAGTTTTAACAAATAATTTTATATTTATTATATAAATATATATATTTATATACGTAAATATGTTATATATATATTTTAATTTTTTTATCTTGATTAATTTTTTAAAAAATTGTTCAACTTTAATATTTTTATATATTTATTCATTTTCTTAATTTAAATTTTTATTTCATATATAAAAATACATATTTATATAAATATATAAACACATTGATGGATATTAATATATATTAAAAAATGAATACAAATTATATTAATTATAATAATTATATATATATATTATTTATTAAAATAAATATATAATGTAAATAATATTAAATAAATTATTTGATAAATAATTAATAAATTATAAGATTATTTTATTCATAAATAAATAATTAATACATTGTTTATAATTAATAAAAATGAATAAATTAATTAAATACATAATATAATAATAAAAAAATTAAGATAAAATTTATTACATATGAAAAAATTTTATGGATGTATAGGATCAACTAAAGTGCATCTTATAGACTAATAGAAGAAAATTAAATGATAGAGAAATTTACAAGGCGGATTTACACAAATAGTAGTATGTCACTCCCCACATATACGAGTCAACCGAATTTTCATTGTATAGAGGGGACCTTTATGACCATAAGGTGCTCTACTCCATGATTTCCCTATTTAAAAAAGACCCAGAAACTTGATTTTCCTCTCTATCCACTTGACAGACCATGACATGAAGTCAGTTCACCTATTTGAGACATTTAATCCAAATAGGAATTAAAATGAAACGTACATCTGAAATCCTTTTTTAAGGTCTTGAATGTTGAGTTATGAATTTGATTGAATCCATAATAGATTCAAATTTCTGTAGACCTCAGGTTTAATTTCATATATGATGGTGCAAATTTAAGACTCATTAGAAGATCTAATTCCAATGAGGTGGAAAAAACATGGCAAGCCCATGATGTGTACTGAATACACTACCACATCCAAGGGATCTAGCATAACTTATATGGCCCCTTCAACATTCTGATTTATCTATGATGTTATTGAAGGGATCCAATGAATGCATTTTACCATTAACGACACCATTGTTCTTCATGATACACCATGGTGCCTCATGATTTTACGGTTAGTACATGTGTTCTTCATATTCCCCACCATTTTTTGAAGCCTCTTTCACCTACCTAGGCATAATAATTATTCATGCACCTACAAAAGTTCTAACACTTTCAAAAAGAATGTAATTATTGTAAATATAGAAAAATTAATAGAATGAGGTTGTGTCAATAAAAAAATGTTCTAAATCATCCCATTCATGTTATTCTTGAAGATGTAAAACAGAAGCTCATAAACATTCCTACATGCATTTAAATCAGTTCCAAATATACAACTCTCATAAAACCAGATCATCTGAGAATAAGTAAACTCCAAAAATATATATTAAGAATATTTTCATAAGCCTTTGGACATAAGTGACATGCAGAGGTAATGTAAACCCCATTTCTCTTTATTTTATCAGTATTTGGTAATGTTTTTTTTAGAATTTTCCATCGTAAGATGATCCTTGTAGGTTGTACGAAGGGTGGAGTAAATTTTAGGAGTCATTATGTTAGTGTATTAGAGCCATAACAGTTTAGAAGATATTATTGAATTACATTAAACCAATCATTCATGATGGGACTCTTAATTATGGTATCAAGGTCCATGAAATTATAATATTTAATTTCCAATGTTGGTTATGTGGGAATCACTTCAAGAAATTTGTGGTCATATAAATGATCTGAAATGGAAATATTTAAAAAAAATTAGGGTATATGTAGTGTAATATTATGTTTATCCATCCATGGAGTCCTCCAAAATTTGAGATTTTAATGATTTCTCTCTAACCTCATTGATTTTTTACTAATGTCATTAATGGATTGTTTGATGGATTACCGTACATGTAATGCATGGTAGTACCAATTTCCATTCGACAACCTCTTTTTGAACCATTGAGAAAATAAATAAATATATGGATAATCACATGTTACTAAAATCCATGTTAACTGATTAATTAGACCATCATTGAATAATATGAGATCCTTGATTCCATATCTCCCCGAACCAAAAAGTTACCTACAGTCATCTGGGAAATAGTTATTATCTTCCTTTCCTGAAGTGATCATGTCTATAATAAATTCCTTATGATATGATAAATATAAATTATGAGAGTACTTGTCCATATTTATAGGGAAAAGTAGTCCAAAAACATATATGTGATTACAAAATTAATAAGGCATATCCTTCCATCGTAGAACATATATTTCCACATCCATCACGAAAATTGATTAATGAATCCCAAGAATATTCCCCCAAGAGAGTTTCTCTAACAAATTACCATGAATAGTGGAACACAAAGATAACTGAATTGAAGAGATCCCCTTTTAACTCCATGAGTTTTAGTGACCCTATTTTTCATTCCAACAGGGATTCCCTGCCAAAAAACAATGAATGATTTCTCACAACTAATGGCTCAATCCACCATATCTTCACAGTTTTGAAATATGGCTTTCAAAACATGAATGGTTCATTTTGAGGATTTTAAAAAAATTAGGTTATCATCTAGATATAGGATATGTGATGGGGTTCAAGTATCCCTTCCGTCTTTATTGTTTTTTTGTATAGGATAATCTGAGAGATTTCCAAGGTGCATCTACTCAAGAAATCCTCAATGATTGAAAATAGGAGACTTGGTAGGGGATCTTATTTCTTTTCACATTGGTGTAATTTATGTATCCCTTGGGAGATCCATTAATTAGAACAGAAAACATTTAAGATATTGGAATTATATTGATTTATTTAATCAAGGCATGTGGGAACCCTTAGGCTTTGAGGAAAACTGAGAGGAATATATATTTATCAGTGAAAAAATATTTTCAATTGTCAATTTTTAGTGAAAACCCCTTTTCCTAGATTTAAATTTCATGTTTTTCATAATTTATAAAGACTAAAATAGAATTTTTGAATTTCCCTACATGGAAAATATCCACATTTGTAATGAGTGATATGCTTCTTCAAAATCTCACCCCAATTTTGTAATAATAATATCAATAATTATATTAGAAATTGTATTCCCTATAGCCAATGGTGTAAAATCGGTAATATCAATTCTATTCTCATTCATTTGTATAGAGGTAATAATATTTTAATTTATCCAATATGGTAAAGAGGAATTGTTGAAAAATGCCCTACCTACACTGTTAAATTTATCCTTGAGAGAGTCCTACATAAACAAAATGAATTTTATTAGTGAATCCATGAGGGCCAACTGCACTTTTCTTTGAAAAAATAAATTATTATTTCATATATAAATATATATATTTATATTTATTAATATTTTATATGTATAATAATAATAATAATTTCATATTTTTTATAATTTTTTTATTTTTAATAATTTGTTATAGTAATTCATTTTATCTATCAATGTATTTATTTGAGAAAAAAATTATATATATATATATATATTGGCATATATTAAATTGGATTGAAATATATTAATAAATATTACCTAAATTATATAATTAAAAATTAATAAATCATAAAAATATTATATTTATATATATTAAAATAACCAATAAACTATATATAATTAAGAAAAATAAAATATTTATTATATTCTTAATTTACAAGTTGAATAATTAATAAACAATTTATTGATGCATATATATATGTATGTATATATATATATATATTAAATTTTTCTATTTTTATTCATGTTGCAGTTATCCAAACATGGGTGTCCCTTATGGATGGTGGTGTTTGGGGATTAGACGATGGTATAATTTAATTCACATCTTTGTCCCTAGTGGTCAGACATCAGGTGGCAGACGAGGGTCATGAGAAGTGTTTTGTGGCGATGTTGAGGGATATGGTGGGGGGATCTCATGGACGGATATTTGTAAGAATATGTATCCATTAGTGTTGTCAAAGACATCTTCATTTCTCTATTTCAGTTTTCCTTGACTAGTTCAACTACATCAATAATAGTTTTCTTAGTTATGTTTGTTTACTGGGGAGAAATTTTCTATAGGTTCATTAGTTTCATCCTTATCACATATATATTGCAATGTATTATTTTATAGGTGATGTTGGGTATCTGACCTCAATGGAGTGATTGGTGTGATGACACCTATCATTTAACTATATGTCATCACATTTGATGAACATTCAGGTTCCTTTTAATTGGCTATTGTTCAGTGGGTTTTGTTAGGTTTCAGGTTTTATTTGGTTAACATAACAATGAGCTCTTTACATAATTTTTTTGTGCAAGAGACTCATAATTATAAAGGTTGTGTTATCTCATTTCATCTAAATCTTCTACACAAGTTTATGTTCCTTAAACAGGTGGTCTTTCACATTGTGATATCCCCATGATGAAACTTCACTACAGAGGGTTTGACAAATCATTTTATAGAAATCACTTTTTCAAAATCTAGCGTGTTGGAGAAATAGATTTTATTATTGTATCCATTGATGTTTAATTCCATTTAACCACAGGGTATCATTAATATATTTGTGTCATGTCACCTTAAGGGATTTTACCTTTTTTGTATTGGGTCCCATCTTTTCCAAGTTTTAAAAATAGGTATTGTTTTTTATGTTCAATAATTAGGTGATGGACCCCAACTGAAAAAAATATCCAATTCCATTTTTCAATTTTAAAATTTTAACTATTTTTATACATATTTAGTCTTTTATATAATCAATATTTTTTAAATTTATTTATTGTTAATTTTTTATTATTCAAAATTTATTTAATTTTATTCATTATATAATGCTTATTTATAAATGTATTTTCATTATAATTTAATGTATTTAACATGGTTCTAATTTATAAAATTAAAAGCTAATAATTTCTATTTTTTCATATATAAATTTTCATTTTTACTATTTTTATATTATCTATATTACTAAAAATAGTTATTATTTTTTAAATTAATTCATCCTTATCATTATATATTTAATTTATAGATTTTAAATATTCTATAATTTTATTTTTCAATCTAATATATATATATATATATTTTATATATAAATAAATTAAAATTAATTTCATAAACACAAATATTAACGAAGTTAATAAAATAATATCTAAAAACACAGAAATGAAATATTTGTTTAATTTATTCAAATTTTAATATTAGTTTTTTAATTTCATTTAGTAGTAAAATATATGTAATATATTGGTTATTCAATTTTAAATTTCATTTTTTATTTTAATATTATTATTTTTTGTATTATTTATTCATTTTCAGCATTTATTATTTTTTACAATTGAGGAATTTATTTATTTTCTTATATTTTTTATACATATATATATTTACTATTTTTTAATATTTTAAATATGTATTAATCTTCCTTTCAATGTATATCCATTTTTAATATATTTTGTAAATAATAAAACTAATCTGTTTTAATATTTTTAATGCATACTCATATTTAATTATTCAATTTCACTAATTTTTAACATTCATGAATTTATTATTATATATATTAGGTGCATGGGGGTGCAATTAAATTAAACACAGACAAACCATGCACATAGGCTAGAGTGGCAGGTCATAACCCCCAATGGGAAAACCCCCCATCTAGCCTATCTATTAAATATATGGCACAAAGGCCTAGTAGGAAAGAAGCCAATTACATATCCCAAAGGGCCACGAACTAAGCCATTGGCCGAGTGCAATGCCAAGCCTATATCATACTTCCTCCTTCACTAGGCATGTGTCTTGCCAATGTCACCGCCTCCCAGAGTTTTCACCAGCTACGTTACTATTACAGTACTACTAAAATTCACTCCCACTCGAATATATATTATTATAAAAAAATTAATTATATAATTAAATAATTTTACATTTAAAATAAATAAAATTAAATAATGAATATATTTAAATTAATTACATTTATATTTTTTAATATTTATTAAATATATATAATAATGTCAATTTATATAATTAGTTACTTATATATAATAATAAATATATATATATATATATGAATATGAATATATTTATAATTATATATAAATAATTATAGCACTCACAAAAAATCCATTTTTCATCTATTTATTAAAACTTGTAAAGATATATCATTATTGGCATTTAAAAGAACTAATAAAGATGAATTTTATCTGCACTTGTTATCTTAGTTCTAACAAAACACCTATTTATCAGTTATTTTTCAAATTCTACGAGAAAACACTTCCCAATATTTTAAATAGAACCCTATCCAAAGTCATTTCCCTTATGCAATTCAAGCAAGCACAAAAGTCCATCTCTCCACCTATCCCCTACCTACCCTCTAGGGAACACTCTCAAATATTTGGTATGTTATTATTTATCCCCCTCTGTCGGTTTATTTGTGTCTTCGGTCACATATCTCTTGCATACCTCATCCAAACACCACGATATTTTATATGTGATTTATTTTTTCTTTCAACCGGCTTGCCTCTCTATCTTTAACCTGGGTTGACCAATCAATATCATGAGGTAGCCATTTGATGACCACCCCTTCCCCATCATCCACTCCTCGACCTACTAATGAAGAAACCATTACCCCTCTATTATTTTTTGTTGGATTATTTTTTTTATATGTATTATTTGATGATAAATTATATAAATTATAAAATTATGGATTTTTTTATCTTGATTCAAAACAAAATATATTTTTTACAATATATTTTATATATATTTTAAAATGATGAATGGATTTTTGGATTTCAAATTCAAAAATTGTTTGATGATTAAAATTTATTATTTTTGGTGATTTTTTTGAAATGGTTTTATAATTAATTTATTTAAATGGTTTTGAAAATGAACATGGATAGTAAATGATTTAATTACATTTATTTATCACGATATTACTTTATTAAATGTGTAAATGTGTTTTTAAATAAAAATTAAATTAAAATTTTCAGAGTTAAAAATAAGAATATGTTCGTTTAAATATAAAAAATGGTTTATATTTTGATTATAATTTATTTTAGAGGCTTATTAAATGGGTCTGTTATTTTTGATTAGCATGTGTTTTATTTTAGGCATTTAGGATACGATCATGTTAATTTATATGGTTTGACTTATAGAATTTATAATATTATAAAATAAGTATTACATCATTTCATGATGGAGTGATATATATTTTTGTATTAGAATATGATTCCTCTTATAGAAAATTTTGTGAGATTTATGTAGTAATATGGATGTTCATAAATTGATTTTTTAGATTTATTTTCTTATCCAGTTACAAAAAATATGAGGAGTGTACATGGAAAATTTTATTAACAGTTTGAGGAGTGTGGGTATGTATATGTATCATATTCTTATTAATAAAATCATTTTATTATTAAGAAAATTAAATAATAAAAATATTTTAATTACCTTTGGTGTATCATTAATAATGTGTTGTGAGTCACCAATAAATAGTTCTAATTTAAAAAAATCACCTTGGAAAACATACCAGATAAGAAGATTGTTGAAGAATATTATAAATATTATTATAATATACCATTACTAGACATGTGGTATAGATTTTATTAAAAATCAATGTACCCATTGGGATATAACTATGATTTTTTTGACTTATAGATTTTAGAGATATCTAATAGAAATATGTATCATTATTTGAAGTGGAATAAGAATATCTTGGATATCAATGATATGAAATCCATGATAAAAGATTTTTTAAGAATTTATATTACGGAAAATTATATTTTGTGATTTTAATGAAATTGATTTTTTATTATATCTGAAATATTACAAATATTGATAACTCTACAATTTTTGAAACAGGGCTTCAACAATGGTTTTTAGTATAAATAAATTTTTTTAGTATTATTATAATACATAATCTAGAACAATATATAAAAAATAGTTTATGAAAGATTATTATTTCAATTATATCATTAATAATAACATAATCCATTCATATCACGAAAATAATTGATCCTTGAAACTGTGTAAAAATGATATAATTATATGACCATATATTATACAAGGAAATATATTTTTACAAGAATTTAGAATTCCATGTAACAATAAATTTAAATACAAGAACATTAATTATCAGAGGATTTCCACAATCCAATAATAACTTTTTTTATTTCTAAATTTTTTATTACCACATTTTTTCCACCCAACATAAAATCAATATCCTAGAGAAACAACCAAAATTTTACCCTATGTTTTTTCTTTTCATGTCACCCTTGTGAAAAATTATAATGTTTTAGGAGTAATAATATGTAACATTAAAATGTTGGGTTCCCATTATTAGTATTATCTATAACTTTATCATTTTATTATGAATTTATTATGTCTATTTATTTATTTTATATAAAACTTGAATATTTTGGGAACATAAAATGATGAATATGAATTGAAAATATATCCATGTTAGTTATATGAAAAAAATGTTATAATGATGGAGTTAATGTGTTCATCATGTTTTAATACCTCATGGATAATTCCCTTCTCAAATCCTATTTCAATGTTTATTTTTTTTTATTAAAGAAAACATTTTTTTTGATCATTAGGAAGAAAATTTTATTTATAATGGAATAGATCATCACTATTAATATTAGACTAAATTTGGAGAAACCTAAACATGGATAGAGATTGGAATGATACTATAGTTTAATGATAATTTGAGAAGAATATGAGTGTAAATGATAATTGATCTCATATGGAATAAATGAATATAAAAATTGAATATATTCTTTTTAATTTTCCAAATTTGTTTGAGTAGCTAAATAATTTATTTAAGGGGGCATTGTATACTGATTTTACAAAATACACAACATTTTTTTATGTTATGTAATATATAAGATATTAATACATGTGACACAACTAGGTTTTTAAAAAATATACATGAAATACATGAAATTCTCTTTTAAGTAGATATCTATAACTATCCTCTAAACATAATTTTGCAGCTTCTATGTTTTGAATTTCAGAAAAAATGTCATCTACAATTGTGGTCAGTAAGTTATTAGGGGTCTGATTGAACCAAATTGTTTTTTCGAGAATAGTAACATATACTTATGAATAGTAATATGAATAGTAATATGACCTTAATGAATAGTAAATTATATTATTATTTTTTTTCTTAAGGATTTGTTAATATGACATATTGGATAATTATTCAATGTGATTTAAAAAAAGTTGTAGTTTTAAAATGGTTAAATTTTGAATTAAGTATGATTTTACATAGAAATTAAATAAAAAATATTTAGAAATTTATTTTTAAAAAATAGAGTTCATTTTTGAATTCTAAATATTGAAAAATCATTCAGGTGAATTTTATGTTTTTTTCTGAAACAATTGATACTTCAGTGAATAGTAAAAATAAGTTTTTGACTTTCTCTGTGTTAATGACATCATTAATGATGTAATAATGATGTAATAATTTTGGTGGACCTTTGAACAGTAATATAATATGTGAGGTGTCCCAAGTGGCTAATACCATGTGAAAATACAATGGGAAAGCCCATGGTTTTTCAAATACCACTAATGATGAGTCCCTTGGAAATTATTAAAATATTATTTCACATTTTCTATTAATACCAACAAATTCATTCATTACACTCATTCAAAATTCCTCATCAATGAAGATCTGGTATCTTTTCCTCCCATGTAGTCCTCCCAAGTTTTCCTCAACCCCCGGTGTCCCAACCTTCATGTTCTTAGAGTTACTCTACAATGTAAAAAACTTCACAACTTCATTCAATTTCCATTCAATTTTTCTATTTATGTGGTATAGAATACAAGAATCCATACCATGTAATTATTTTCATATTATTATTTCTCTATTCTATATTCAGATTCATTTCTGAATGGTTCAACCTTTTCCCCTTTCTTTTTATTGTTTTCTAAAACCATGTTGTATAGCCGTTATGCGGCCGAATTTTTATAAGGGATTTATCGACTATTCTTTTATTTTTAGTTCCTTTATTTTATTATTATTTATTCATATCCTCTTATAAAAGAGAAGCTAAACATCCATAAATAATTTATATTTTGGATTTTTTTAGGTTCATTGAAAAAACATAATAATTCATTTTTTCCTCTCCCACTTATTCAATGAATAAAAACATAGTATGTGATGTGTTGAATTATTGGATTCGTGGACGATGTGATTTAAATATATAATAAATATTTGAATTATATCCATGAAACCATATTTATTGTTTAACCAGGATATAATAAATGTATTATGATTCATCCGTGGTTCTCTATTTATTTTGTACACATGGATTTAATTTACAAAAAAGTGAGGTCTTAATAATAAATGATCCACTAAAATTATCTAATCAGACATCATTAATGTTCTAACTTATGAATGATACTCATAAAAAACATTAAAATGATAAATGGTATAATTTATGGATTTATATAAATTCTACTACCATTCCATTATAATTATGGAGTTTCACTTCCATTCGACAAGAACATACATCATGAACAAATCATGGAAAACATGAAATGAACACACCCAAAACAATGTAAGAAAAAAAATACTAGAAATTAAATTCTGAAATGATGTAATGATATGATAATATAATGTATTGTAAAGTTGAATTTGTTTTGTAGATATTAATAACAATCTTTTATCCATTATATAGTTTGTTTAAATGAGTTTTAAGAAAGATAAACCCGATGTAAGGGAATTCTTAACCCAATTTCCATTCTGTGGGATAACCTTCTTCTTTATTCATTATATGGTATTGATATTATTTAGTAAGATGAATTATTTTCTATACTATGTTTTATTATGTATAATTATAGTGTATACACATATCCCTTCAATCCTATTAATTATCACTCCAATTAGATTTTAAATGACTTCCCTTTTAAAATACTTGTAAAAATCTATTTAATAAATTTCAAAATTATTGTATTTATATGTGTATGGAAAGAGTAGTTTCTCCTAGTTTAAAAATAATTTATTACCATGATAAGTTACTTTTACATTATTTATGTTGGTTAGATCCCATTATAGCTCAATATATGTTGGTTTGATCCCCTTTGTAACTCATGATTTGTTGGGTTGAGCCCATTATAGCTCAAGATATGACATGTAGGACCCATTATAGATCATCAATGAATTGGGTACTCTAGAGATGGAAGTGGACCAAAATTTTATTCCATCTGTAAGGTTAAATATAAGAGTGATATGGTAAATATGTCCCAAGGCAACAAAAAGATAATTTTATGCATATTGGTTTTTATGATTATGGGGTTTTTTGGTTTTTTTGTTATCAATTGACTAATACTTTATTTCTTTAGATCCATTACTATGTTTAACAATAATCCAGTGTTTATAATTTTTTTTCAATAGGATATAAGAAGTGGTAAGATGAGTAAGGGTGTCAGGATGTTACATATGAAGTGTTGTAAAAAAGGTCATGTTTTATGTTTTAAATGATACAAATTTTGAAAAAAATGGATACTATTTTTGTAGTATCCACTTGAATGAATGTGATATGTTATGTTTGTAAGATATCCTAATTCATTGAATAAGAAAACATATAATGATCCAGAATGTTTTATAATGTATTATCTTATCTAAAACTCAAGATTAAGTATCATTTTAATGGTGGGTCTTTCTAGTTGGTATCAGAGGATGGATTGGATAACATTAGTTGTTGGGATGATATTTAAAGAATACCATAACTGATTTTTACACTATATTCATTTTATATGTTATTGAATTGAAGGATTACCATGATTCTTCATGTAGGTTATTTTTTTACAGAATGATGTTCCACAGAAGAAACTGGAAAGCTAAAGTTAGAAGGCACCATGAGGTAGATTTTTGTCTGATTCTGTATCTGTAAATGGTTGGAATCAGAACTGAGCAGTTTGTGATAGTGATGACTAAGTTGACTCATGAAGTAAATCGGGGTGGTATCTATTATATAGGGTAATATGATCTTCCATGAATAAACTTGTCTTTTGTGAATCAATTAATGAGGGACCATTCTCCAGCATATAGTGGAACCCCAAATCCAGTGAAAGTTGAAGTATGGATCAATGCTCTAGAAAAGATTTATGATGTCTTGGGATATTCGGAATGTCAGAAAGTAATACAATCCATTTATTGTGTGGAAGGTGAAGATGATAAATGGTGGTCTTTTTTAAGAAAATGATAGAATGGGATGATCAATAATGATTGGAATGGGGTAATTTTAAGAGTTTTTTTCAAGAAAAATATTTTTCCAAAATTTTTCATCTCAAAATGAAGAAACAATTCTAGGAACTGAAGTAGAATGATAATGATTCTATGGTAGAATAAGAAGACAATTTTAAAGGACTATTTTGGTATGTTCCAGATTTTACTCGGGATTTTGAAATTAAAATTAATAGATTTTTCTGTAGTTTGAAATAGGTTTTTCAAAGAGCATTGGCCTCACAAGAGTTAAAAAGAAATGAGAAGGTTGTTCATTATGCGGAAAATATTGAGATAGAGTTTACTGAATCATAGGTGCCTCATAATGACATGAATAAATAGTGGTATGGTTGGATGGAAATGGGGATGAACTCATCAAATATGTCTAGAGTTAAGAAAATGAATTTCTCTTCTTGTGATATGTGTGGTAAAATTAATCTAGGTCAATGTGTTGTTAATACTGGGGAATGTTTCTAATGTAGAATTTTTGGGCCCATGTCTCATGAGTGCATGGAAAATGACCAGACAATTAATGAAATCCGATGTTTATATGGTTTAACTATAATGAATTGTATGATTTTTTGAATGTTTACTCTAATATGATTACTCTAGTAGCGAATCGAAAAGATAGGAAAGAGAAGGGTTTGGAATTTGCAACCACTTCAACAGATATTGTGTTATCCAAGGAGGTTGTCTTAGGTACATTGGTCTTATTTAATTTTTAAATTTTTTGTTCTATTCAAGGTTTACACATTCCTTCATTTATGAGAAATTTTCATAAATATTCATAATTAAACTACATTAAATGATACTAGATCTCATTGTGAAAAAACGTGGATGAAATATCATGGAAAAAATAAATAATAAGAATATTCCTATCCTTGTATATGGAAATAGTATACCTAAAAACTATGATATTTTTCCTCATGTAGAGTTTGATGTTATACTTGGTATGGACTAGCTTTATTTTAATCAGGCTAATATAAATCGCAGAGAATTAGTAGTTGTCTTTTAGAAATAATTTCAGTTTGTTTACAAGAATGATCTTATACCATTAATAACATATCATGAATCTATAACCCTGATAATGGATATAAATTAATTCAATATTGCTCATATATTTGAAGATAACAGAACTATCCTGATTAATGATGTACCAATGTTAAATGAATACCTGGATGTTTTTCCCGATGTATTGTCTTGTGATATTCATAATCGAGAGGATTATTTTATGATTAACGTGGTCCTGGATGCTAAGATAATGACACATCCTCCTTATCAAATAGACCAAAGGGATGTTCAAGAATTAAAAAATAAATTACATGAATTTTTAGATAAAGGCTTCATCTGACACAACACATCACCATGGGGCACTCCTGTCATGTTTGTTAAGAAAAAATATTGTTTAATGAGATGTTACATCTATTATAGTAACTTGAATAACATAAATATTAAAAACAATTATTTTTCCTCATATCAATGATTAGTTTTATCATCTCGATGAAGAAAACTATTTTTAAATGTTTTTTCTGAGGTTGGTGTACCATCAGTTGAAATTAAAGGATGAATACATCCCGAAGACAGCGTTCCGTACAAGATATGGCCATTATGAATTTTTAGTTATTACTTTTAGTATAACTAATACACCTTCTATTTTCATGGATCCTATGAATATAATATATAATGTTTTCTTTGATAATTTTTTGGTTGTATTTATCAATGGAATTATGGAATATTCATGAAGTAAAGAGGATCATCAAAAAATACTACGGGTTGTTTTAAAAACCATAATAGAAATGAAAATGTGTGGAAAATTCCGCAAATGTGATTTTTGGTTACAATAGTTATCTTTTCTTGGGAACATTTTATATAAGGATGGAATAACAGTTGATAGAGATAAAACAAAAGTGGTATATGAATGGAGAAGTCATATAAATGTTACATATAATCGTATATTTAATTTATTAGAATGTTATTATTGATTTTTAGTTAAAAATATTTCATGGTTATCTATCCCTCTAACTATGTTAACATGAAGTGGGGTTAAATTTGTTTGGATAGAAGAATGTGATGTTTTTTAGGAACTAAAGAAGAGATTGGTGAATGCTCTAGTTTTGGCCTTGCCTTCCAAAAATGGTTAGTTTTTCATCTACAGTGATTATTCATTGATGGTACATGGTTGTGTTCTAATGTATAATGATCAGTAATTGCTTGTGCTTGAAGAAAAATAAAACCTCATGAGTTGAATTATCCCACACGTGATTTGGAAATGGATTCTCAAGTTTTTGCTCTAAAAAATTATGGGCACAATTTATACAGAGATAAATGTCAGATATATAATTACCATAAAAGTATATAGTATATATTCACTCAATAATAATTAAACAAGAAGAAAATAAGATGTATTGAACTGATAGAGGATTGGGATTTCATGATCAGTTGTCATCATTGGAAAAAATCAATGTGGATGATTCCTTGAGTTGAAAACATCCTGCATCATTAACCATGTTACATTTTGAACATGATCCCTTGATTAATGATTTGATTACTTTTTTATTTGAAGTTGTTGGTGTGTGGAATACATATGTCTTGTTTCAGGTTTTAATGCATCCATCATTATCAGACAAGATTAAGAAAGTGTAGAAGGATGATTGTGAGCAATAAATAAAAGGTATATTTGGTTAAAATGGGCATGTTTCTAGAATTTAACCTTGATAATGATTGTGTTTTATGATTTCTAAAAATGTTGTGTGTGCATTGTGATTCTTAATTAAATATTCATATATTGTTTGATGCTCATTGATCTCCATTTTCAGTTCATCCCAAGAGTACTTAAATGTACAAAGACCTTTGGGGGTATTACTAGTGGGATATAATGAAAAGGGATATTGTATAATT
The DNA here is from genome assembly GCA_963277665.1 of Viscum album. Lineage (NCBI taxonomy): Eukaryota > Viridiplantae > Streptophyta > Magnoliopsida > Santalales > Viscaceae > Viscum > Viscum album. The sequence continues at coordinate 963,881,937 of OY728156.1, forward strand.
TTCTATGAAATGTTTGACATGTCAACAGGTTAAAGTAGTGAGGTAGTTACAGAAGGGGGTGCTTCAGCCTATGCATGTGACACTGTGGAAATAGGAGAATATATCCATGGACTTCGTGGTTGGACTACCTATGACTTCTCAACGTAATAATGCTAATTGGGTTATTCTTTATCTGCTGACAAATTTTGCACATTTCGATTCTATTGGAGATACAATGTCATAAGATCATATTTCTCAAAATTATCTCTAAGATATTTTCAGGTTAAATGGAGTCTCTTTTTCTATTTTATCTGATTAGGATCCAAGGTTCAATTAAAACATTTGGAAGGGGGCTTAAAAGTCATTTTTCACATAATTAAATATCAATAAAGCATTTCATCCTCAATCAGATGGACAGGTTGATCCAAAGATTCAAACATTAAAGGATATTCTTTGAGTGTTTTCAATGGACTACTTGTGAATTTGGGATCATATTCTTTATTTAGTTTAGTTTTCTTATAATAATAGTTCACTTTCCAGTATACAGATGGCACCTTTCTTGTCATTTTATGGGAAGCAGTGTAGAACTCTAGCTTTTTGGGATGAAGATGGGATAATGAAGTTGATGGGACCAGAATTAGTAGATGAAGTGGTTGACAATGTGAAGGTGATCCTGCAAAAAATAAGGATAGCTCAATGTAGGTATAAAATTTGTGAAGCTATCATAAGGCAATAATTATTTTTAAGGTAGGAGACCATGTATTGTTTAAAATATATCCTTGGAAAAGTGTGATGCATTTTTTTATGAAAGGAATGTTATATCATAAATTCATCATAAATTTTGAAATACTATATAATGTTGGTCCAGTTTCACACTGAGTATATTGGCCTCTGAGTTTATCTCAGGTATATAATTTTTTTTAGGTTTCTATGTTCAGAAAAGTATGTTCCAGATTCATCACATGTATTGAGTCCAGAAGTTGTTCAGCTGAAAATAAAACATTTATATGAAGAAAAACCAGTTCATATTCTTGATTGAAGGATATAGTTATTGTAGAATATGGTAATCCATTAGATAATGGTTTTGTGGGAAAACAATATGTTTGAAGAAGCAACATTGGTATCTGAAAATGCTACAATGGAAAGTTACCCTCAATAGTATAATAATTAAATAAAATTGTGAGGAAACTATTTCTATAATGTGGGGATAATGTAACATGCCAGGGTTTCGAAAAAATAAATAAAATTACAAAATATTTTTTTTAAGTAGATATTTATATCTAGACATTACACATAATTTCACAGCTTCTATGTTTTGAATTTCGAATAAACAGTCATCTATAATTTTGTTCAGTATGTTATCTGGAGTCTGATTGAAACAAATTGTATTTTTGGTGAATAGTGACATAACCCTATTAATAGTAAAATTAATAGTAATATGACCTTATTGAATAGTAAATTTTACTGATATTTTATTTTCATAAGGATTTAATATAATGACATCTTGGTTAATTTTTAAATGTGTTAGAAAAGCAGTTATAGTTTTAAAATTGTTAATTTTTGAATAAAGTATGATTTTTTTAATAAATTATATTAATAAAATATAGAAATTTATATTCAAAAAATGGATTTCATTTTTTAATTCTACACATCGATAAATGGTTTGTTTAAATTATTTTTTTTTCTGAAACAATTGATTTTGTGGTGAATAGTAAAAACACAACTTTGAGTTTCGGTGTGTTGATGACATCATTAATGATTTAATAATGTTGTAATAATTCCTTTAGACTTTTGTATAGTAAAAAAATATATGATATGTCCCATGTGGCTAATACATTGAAAAAATACCACGGGAAAACCCAATGTTTAGTAACTACCACTAATGAGGTGTCCCGTGGAAATTATTCACATATTCCCTCATTTTGGCTATAAATACGAACTCATTCCACAATTAAATTCATTACAAATTCCTCATCAACGAATCTATATCCTAATTTCCTCCCTATTAGTCCTTCCAAGGTTTCCTGAAGTACCAATGTTCCTATCCATCATGATCTAGGACTTACAGTACAAGGTAAAAAAATTATCAACTTCTTTCTTTTTCCATTCATGTTCTCCTTTATGTGGTATAGAATTCAACAATCAATATCATGTTCTTATTATCATATTATTCATTCTCTATTATTTATTATGATTCATATCTATATGGGGACCCTTTTCCCCACTCTTTTTAATGTTTCCATAACCATGTTTCATAGCCGTTAGGATACTGAATTTTTGGAAATGATTTCTCAAATATTAATTTATTTTGAGTTCATTTATTTTATTATTATTTCTTCATATCCTTTTACCCGAGAGTCATAAAATCTCTGAAATTTAGGTATATTATAGATGTTCTACTATTCATGATTAATTCTTCATCATTATTCTTCTCATCTCCCACTTATTCAAGGAATAAAAACATTGTTTGGGATGTGTCGAATTACCGACATCGTGGATGTTGTGACTTCAATTTACATTAATTATTTCATGTCTATACATGAAACCATTTTTATGGTTGAATCAGGTTATTATATATGTATTATTTCTCATCCTTGGTTATGTAATTTTTTACCTATTATTTTAATTTATATAATATAATGAGGTCGTTATTATCAAAGAACCTCTAAAACGATCTAAACAAACATCATTAATGTTTTAACTTGTCAATAAACCATATATAAAAAATCCAAATGATAAATGGTATAATTTATGGTTATATATAAATATTTAACTACTATTCTATTCTAATTCTGGTGTTTCACTTCCAATCGACCGCATCATCCATTTTGTACCAATCATGGAAAATATGTAATAAAAACACCCAAAACAGTGCAAGGAACCAAATACTAACAATTAATTGGTGAAATAATGAAATTAAATGATCATATAGGGTATTATAAATATTAATATGTTTCATTAAGATATTAATAAAAATCTTTTAACCATTATATAAGAGTTTTGAATTTTTTTTGTTAGACAAACCAAATGTGTGTGAATTTTTAACCCAATATCAATTTTTGGGTTAACCATCTTCTTTATTCATTATATGGTATTAAGATTATTTGGTGTCATTATTATTTCTATATATTATGTTTCACTATGTGTATATACTGTGTATACACATATTCATTGAATTCTATTAATTCTCACTCCAATTTTATTTTGAAGGACATTTATTTTAAAATCCTATTAAAACAACCATTAATAAATTTCAAAGGGATTGTTTAAATAGGTGTATGGGTTGAGTAGTTTAATTTATGTTCATGATACTTTATTACCCTGATATGTTATTCGGAATATTTTGGTTTTTAAATCCAATTATATCTCAATATATTTTGGGTGATCCCCTTTATATCTCAGGATATGTTTGGTTGATCCCATTATAGCTCAATATTTGACGGGTGAGTCCCATTATAGCTCTCAAATGCATTGGGTACACCTGATATGGAAGTTGACCAAAATATTATTACATGTTTATTGTTGAATTTAATAGTGATATGGTATATTTATCCCATGAAAACTACATGATGTTTGTAAACATAAGAGTTTTTATGCTTAAGGGTTTTATTGGTTTTTATGTTATAACTTGATTAAAGCGTTCCTTATTTATATCCCTTATGGTGTTATATACTCATACCATGTTTTAAAAAAAATCACAGAATATAATGACGTGTAAGAGAAGGAAGGGAGTCATGATTTTTTATATGGATTATTGTTAATGAAATCATGTTTCATGTTTTAAATGATTTATATTTTGAAAAAATGTATAATGTTTAAGTGGTATCCTCTTTAATTAATGTGGTATGTTATGTGTGTAAGTTATCCTTTTTATTTAAAACTATAAACCCCAATGGATCAAAAGTTTGTAATAATTTATGTTCTTTTCTAAAATTATCTATTATTTAAGTTATTAAGGTCGGGTCCTTATAGTTTATGTTGAAAACCCTTCATTACAAAACATCATTAGTCTCTGGAAATATGTGCTGATAGAAGAAACTGAATTACACTTACAAACATATGACATTAAGTCAGTTATATGATTGATGGTCTTTATGTAATAAATAATGATTTTCAACTAATTGATTATTTTTTTTACATGGACTAGAAAATATTCATGTTTAAAATAACTTATATGAAAATTTTATGACAACATTCCGCTAATATATTGATAATATTTTATTAATTCTTATTTCAGGTGTGTTATTTACATTATTTCCATGGTCGGTTTGTAAAGGAATTTTTTATCGAATGGAAGAAAAACTCCGTAAGTGAAATAAGATGATTATAATATGTTTGAAAAATATTAAATTATACCATTATTTTTTTCATATATTATATTGAATCATTTGATAAACACTAATTATATTTATTGAGATCATTTTTGTGGTTCTCAGATAAACACAAACTAGTTTTGTTATGTAACATAATATTATGTATATATCATTTTTTTAAAACATAGTTCTTATTATATTAAAAAAATTAAAATATATTTCATCAATTAAATTGGTTTTTTACAATATTTAAAAGTAGTAACAGAAATTGAAAACACATTGTCCATGATGTTGATAAATCGACAGTGCATGAACAATGTTTTTATTTTTTAGGATAATAGGGGGGAGAAAAAGTATGATGATAAATTTTTCCATGAATATTGTAAAATTACTTTATTTTTTTGGAGCTATATCTTTCATAACTCTTTTATAATGTAATGTGAACATATTATTAGAAAATAAAAATAATTTTTAGAGAATAATAAAAGAAAATGATAGAGGATATTTTCGTTTTGATTTGTTCTCCTTGAGAACCCAATTAAGGCCATTGGTTATGTACTTTTGGTGAGACCTGTAGGTATTGGATGTGGAGAAGATCAATGGGAAGAGTATTAGTTATTATTTTGAAATTTTTTTAAAGCTAGGTAGGTGAGTGAGTAAGAGGGGTGATGGGTGGTATTTATATACGAGGAGAGGAGGACTTTCTACTATTTTAATCATTATTTTTTTATTTATCTCTAGATAAAAATTGTACTAGTTATTGTGACTGAAAATAGATAATAGTGAATTTTAGTTCAAATCAAGGGTTCGTACATCATCCACGATGTTCTGAATAATTTATTTAACATATAATTAATATATAAGTTAAATTATTGGATATCATTATTCATCAACAAATCAACGATTTCATAAAAATACCAATAATTACACCAAACCATTTATCATCTTGTTGAATTAAAAAATAAATTCTTTTTTTTGAAAATATTTTTATTAATATGAGTGATGTAATTTTTAAATAAAATTATTATTTATTAAAATAAATAAAATTGGATAATTATAAGTAATTTTATAAAAACATAAAAAATTATCATGGAATCCTAAAATAATGTTATAACCATAAAAAAATAAAAAATAAATTATTATTAAATTTTATGAAAATAAATTTTCATATAAATTATGAAATTAATCATAAAATATTATTTAAATATTTATGAGTTAAAAAAACATAAATTTATTCTTTGATCATTGTTTCAATTATAATAATCATAAATTTTATTTGTACATTTATGGGTGACATTAATTTCTACATGGATGATTTAATATTCATAAGGGTTACATTACTATTTATAAAGGTAAAATTTCTATTCATAAGGGTATTTTACTATCCACCAAATATTATTCTGATCCAAACAGTCTCTATACATCTTATTGATTGAAATCATGTATGTTCATTTTTAAAATTCATTATATATAAGTGGAAAATTTTATATTAACTTCTAGGTTATAACTATATCCTAAAAAATTTTCATTACATAGAGGCTCATTGAATTGTTCATTTCAATTTTTTGGTAACTCCTTGGGGTGTATGGTAATATTGTCTTCAAAATTTCGTAAAATGATTCATAATTCATTGGTGATGTGAAAACATTGACTGCACATAAATTTTTGAATCTATGAAGTTTATTTCACTTTATGTGAGTGTTTTTTATAAAAAAAATTCTATTTTATTTTATAAGGTGTGTCACATTGGTAAAACCTATAAAACAAGATCTTATTATTTTAAAAAATTATCTAAAGGATCTATAATTCATTTATTTTGTATAATAATTGACAAAATGAAAATTTAGTAGATGAATTGTATGGTATGATTAAAATAACATGTTTCCACTATAATAGAGTCTTTTTATTTTAAAACACACACAAAATAGTGCTCACCACTTAGATGATTTTTTTGAATAATATATCAAAATATTCATCTTAATTTATTCAAATCTAGTCACACATAAAACATGAAATCAATAATTTAGTTTCGTTCACATTAAAATTCCATTTCAGATATGTTCTCCAACTTATCTTGATTTCTATATTTTTTTATTAATCTCCATGAAATTAATAAACAAATTCCAGGATTGTGATTGAATAATTTTATCAAAAGCATGATCATCATTCTCAATATTCATTTAATTAGCAGTGGTTATGAAAATAACATCTGTAAGTGAAATATACTTATTTCTGAAAATATATAGAAAATTAATGATAATTTATTAAGGATGAACAAAAATATTGTCCTTTTATATGTAAAATATCATCTCATAAAATTTTAGAATCCCCATTTTGTTAAATGAATTTATTTGATCAATTTTGAACATAAATCTCATAAAAAAATTTATTCTAAAAGAGACATCACCTGAAACAAATAGTTGTCCAACATCATATTGAATATGAATTAAAATTTTTACGTAGATATAATACTATTTATAGAAACCTATACTTCATTAGGTATTAGAATGTTCATGGATACCCTAGTGGAAAATTAGTTAATCGATTTAATTTATTTTCAACCTCTTATAAACCATCATCATCTGTTAAATTTTTCAAAATTATTCTGATTTTTAAATTAATTAAGCTTCACTATTGATTTTTAATGAAATATAACACTTAATAATTTACCAGACAACCTAATAAAAAAATTCATGTTGATAAAAATGAATTTAATATGTTTTACATTCAAAAAATATAGCTACATTCATAGTATTATCTTCAAATCCCATGATCACATGATCATCAATTAATCATGGTTATAAATGAGCTTGGTTCATTCTTGAAAATTAATTGGATAATAATAATCCTAACTTATTTAATTCTCTCATAAATAATAAAAATTATAATCTTTATGAAATAAAATAACATTAGTCTTTTTCATCCAAATTTAACTTCAATTTTGTATAGGAAAACATCCCAATCGTTGTACATACGTGTACCATGAATTGGTTATCACACAATGAGTGGAATATATTCATTAGTACATTATTGAGAAATTTTGATGAAATAAATGATATATAATCATCAATTAATAATAATATTCATAAATATTCATTGTGAATTCCATTACAACATTCCTATAAATAATGAGTAACTTCAAATGTCATATTCCAAGAGATTCAATTTTTATAATTTTATAGATGAAGATTATATAAACATCCATTATTATATATATTTCATCAACTCCTTCTTTAACTATCACATTCTAATTTTTTTTAACTCTATTCATAACATGCACTCTTTACTAATCAATCCCCAAAATTTCCCTCTATCATTATGAGATGACATTACCCCTCAAGAAATATATAAATTAAAATTTTTATTTCATTATATCATAATAATTATATTTTCACTTATAATTTTTTCAAATGAGTGATACGATTTCATGATTTTTAATTTAATATCGATAAATTACTCTATTCTAAACATATTTATTCATAATATATTATATTTATATAATGAGAAAATATGTTATAGATGACAATAAGTAAAGGCATGGGTGGGTGATGAGCTCGAGGTGTAGTTCAATAATTTCTCAACCATACAAACTCAACCCTTGACCCATTGAAACCCCATATACCATGTAGCCCAACACTATAAAAACCCAAATATATTAGTTGTAGCCTAAAAAAGGTCACAAATTTTTAACGGAAATAACGGGATGGGATAGTTGAGTGTGTGGTATGTGGACCATGTGGTGGGTCATCTGAGTTGTTGTTTTTATTGAGATGTTCATTCAAGTCCACAATGAATGATGGATTAAAAAAATATTTACCCTATTCATGTGGGGCGATGAATATATGTGACTAGACATGAGCATAAATAAAATAATATATAAAATATTTTTTTTCATGGTGAACAATGATAAAATGATTGGTAAAAAAATTATTGAGATTGGAAAAAATATTTAGATTTGAATTAATTATTACACTAATAAATATTACTAAAAATCATATATTTGGTGATTTATGGGATTATTTTTATCTCAGGTGGAACATTTAACCTGACTATTCAAGCCAGTTGATGAACAACAATACCCATGTGTCTCTCATTAACATCACATCTAACTTATCTAATATTTATTATATATACAAATTATAAGGATCCAGCCTTAAACATTACTTAATCTTGAGATATTTCAAGAATACACATTGAGGATCTTTTCAATTATAGAGTTTTGGAGAATTAGATCATAAAACATGCATTACATTCTACATTTAAACAAAGTGGTTACATAAAATATAGCATTAATTTTTCCCATCAATAGAAACATATTTAAAATAAAACATCGATTCTTTCTTGAAACTTCCTTAACACTATCATCATATCTTGTACCATTCCCTTGACCTGTGAAAAACATTTCAAAAACTTGGGATGAGCATAAAAATCTCAGTAAGGGATTTTAAAATATGGAAAGGAAACATGAGTACATGTATACATAAGAATCAATGAAATCATAATTTACTCATAAAACATAATCACTTTAAAATACCTCATCAAATCATTAATAAATCATAGAAATCATTAGACATAAAGGTAACTTGATGCATTTCTAACATTCTTACGTAGGGAGTAACCCTCTTGGTTTCGTTTGAAAACCCATCACAGTATATTCCCTAAATATCTTCGGAGAAACCATAACATTTAACTCCTTCGGGTTATCCAATGCATTAGAGATCTATATCGGGCTAACCAACCCTTATTTTATCATGGAACCACCCGTCTTCATAAACAATGCACATTAACTATAACATAATCGTATCACATAAAACATGCATAAAGGAAACATAACATTTCCACATTTCAATCACAAGATATCAATAAAACACATTGATATAATAAAAAAATTATGAAAACCATTTTAAATACCGAAATAAAATCAAAGTAAAACAAGGTATTTATTTTTCATTTTAAAAAAAGTTATGGCTTGTAGAGGGAGCCGAAACTCAAATAATGGTCACGGCGGAAAAGAAGTTGTTGTCGCCGCATACGTACGACAAAAACATTCCCTTTTGTCGTTTAGTAAAACACTTTGTATAAAAACCTTCCTTTTTAATAAATTTAAATGTCAAAGTGGTTTAAACACCGTATAAACAAAATTTGTGTATAAAACAAAATATGCCTCATTGAAAGGAGATTAAGATTAAGTCCCATACCTCGGGTCCGACTTGACTCGATCGTTCTTTAACCTCCTAAATAATAAACTTGATTTAGTTTATACTTTCTTAAGAACCTTTTTCAAGTTCATTATTCCTTTTATATCACTTATTACCACTATGTAATTATTTAAGTTAATAATGGTATTTTTGTCGATAATTGGTACTTGAGTCAAGAGTAAACTCTTTATAATTACAAGTTATTCTTGTGGTAAAATATCCATTATATAAAGAATAATATTCATAATGTAGATATCATATATATCATATATATCCAATTTATACATGCATTTATAGTATTACATAACATTTAGAGGTAAGAAATGAAATGCACCGTTCATGGAGATGGTAAGCCCTACGTACGCATGAACGCTACTTTCATTTCTATTTCTTACTTAATGGATTGAAATCATAATGATATAAATGTGTATTATAATTCCTGTATAATATAATATAAAATATAATTATCTCCATTCCTTATATGTCCCACATATAGAACTTACGAATGAAATCACTTTGAAGGGGCGGTAGTCCACACTTCCTAAAATAAAGATATCGTGTTTACCCATAATGGAAACCATGAGGTATGCCATAAATAAAAAATACAGAAGCATAAAGAAAACATAAAAATATTATATATCATATATAAATATAGTTACATATTAATTTCCACCTTTAATGGTGTTAAAAAAATATTGAACAATCATCGTTTCGTGAGGCATAATTTCTCCATCCACAGAAACAGTATGTTCATTAACAATTAGATGAAGGTGTGTTTAAGTTTAGCGCAAATAATTAACATAACAACATCCTAGTATATTTCATATACTGTTTTTGTTACAAAATAAAGGAATAAAAAGAGTTTAGGGGATTGGAGAAGCAAAATAAAACAAAAGAACAGAATTGAAGACATTACCCTTAAATCGCGTAACTCTCTTTGGTTGGAACCAAAAGGGTTCTTTGATGAGCTTACTGCCTATGGTAAGGCTTCTAAGATTAGGATAGGGATGTGGAGAGACAAAATCAGAAGATCTTGTCCGAGCCAAAGGCTTGAGAGGTGTGGGTAAGGAGGTAGAGTTCGGGTCCTTTTATAAGAGGAGAGGAGGGGCACTCTTGGAAAGGTATAAAATGTTACTTTATATTGAAATGTGTTTCAGATTTAAAAGGACTCACATTGATTTATTTCTAGGATAAGGTGATAAGGGTTCGAGATATACTCATCCAATAGGTTTTTGACACGTGAAAGTCTTATATATTACATTAGGATTTCATTTTATTTAAATCGTTCATTAATGAGGTAATCGTTGCATCAACATGGTGTCATATATAAATTTATTTATTTAATGTCTAAAAATTATATAAAAAATACTATGATGTAGAAAATATATCTATCATTCCAATGACTATTTATAGTTCAAGATATAATTTATTTAGACAAAATTAAAAATGTTTTAATCAGGTGATACATTCTTTTTTATATTTACTTTCATTAAAAAATAAAAGGATAAAAAGTCATTATCACACAAAAGTGATTCCATGGGGTCCCCATGTTTGGCACAAGGCATACCATGGTCGGACATGACACAAAAGGAAGTATTAGTACACATTTTGGTGTCATTTTTTATTATTATGATATTATTTTATTATCCTTAACTACCCGATTACTAATTAATCAAGATAATTAACGATAATTACCATCATTACTATTTACAAAGTCCAAAAACAAAAGAGTCTTAATTTCATAATTTGGACCTTCTGATTCCAAATATGGAATATATTTTACCAAATTACAAACATATAAATTTCAACAATTAATTTAAAAATAATTCTCATTGTCAAAACAAATAGCGGGTTTTTTTGAAACAACATCTATGAACAGATTAGCATTAGATTATGCCCAATTCCAAAGGGAAATTAATTATAATGAACAATATTTTATTAAATGTTAGACATATATTCTAGTTACACCTTATATAAAATTAAAAAAATAATCTATCCATATAATTAAATTAGATGAAAAAGCTATTTTGATTTAAAATGCGGTATTTTTCACTATTTATTAAAAAAATGCACATAGTTAGAAAAATACCAAAAATTTATCCAACGCAAATTTCAATGTCCCAATCAAAAAGAATAAATTTATTTTGACAAATACATCTTATAAAATTCTCAAAATTTTAAATTAAAAATGGTTTTCCATCAAAAGGCAGTAAAACAATCTTTTAAAAATATTAGTGTATTTCATGCATAAGATTGGATTTATTATCATTTTAAGCCTCTAAAACACTATCTAATTCATAAATAGACATAGATAAGAATATATATTATTCATTACTTACTTAGGATATTAAACACAAATAATAACATGTTATTAATTATATGTGAATAGAAAAATTTCCAATGAAAATTGTCTCTATAAATTAAAACCATAATTTTTAAACTATAAATTTCATGGGGACAACTCCACATAAACTTTTAATGTAAAAAATTAACATGAAATTACAATTAAAATATATTAAAACATGAATAAAAATGTAATTTTTCAAAAAAAAATTTAATCGCAAATTGGAACATAAAATATTTTACTGGAAACATCGACTAAAATATTAATTTGAATCTCTACATGAATTTCCAACGTAAAATTCAACATTTTTTACTATAATTATTTAAAATATTTCAATAATAAAGTTGTAAGATAATTTCATGATTATGATTTAGTCTACATATATTAAAAAATAAAAAATAATTTAATATTCAATGGAAATTTTAATATAATATTTTCTATGATAATATATAGTACAAAATCCATATGAAAATTTCATTTAAAATATTCACTAGAAATATATAGTTTAAATTTTTATTTAATTTTAAAAAATTGATATTTTAAAAAATTGAGAAATAATATAAATTTTTAAAATTATAACTAAATTAATAATACATTAATATATATATATATTTATATGAAAATTTTAAAGCAAAATCTTCACAGACAATTTTCACAAAATGGTTTTTTTTAATTATTTTTAATATAAAATTTTATTTAAACATCCACAAAAATATGGTGTATAAATGTTCATTTTAATTATATTAAAAATTTTATTTAAAATATTTTAAAATAAATTAATGCCCCAATTTATAGTTAAATTATATTAACACATAAATAATGTTTCTTTTCACTGAGAATTTGAACATTAAATTTCATAAGGAATTTTCCAATGTAATCTACCTCTGGAAATTATTACTGAATATTTACAATAGAAATATGCAGTTCAATTTTTCACGTAAAATTAATATAATGTTACATTAAAACAAAAAAAAGGAAATATATTATTTTTCAATGGAAAATTATATTTAAAATTTTCCTTAGAATCCTTTATTATGATCTTATATTAGACAAATCCCCATAAAACAAAAATAGGAATATATTTATAGAAAATTAAAAATTAAAAATTTCAAAAAATATATTGAAAATCTACTAATGAATCCCTTTGTGCAAATTTCCATTGAAAATTTATCTTCAATTTTCTATTTTAATGTAAAATGTAAATGATAAAAAAAAAATTCTGTGAACATGAATTTTATTATTATAATTGTAAATGTGTACTCAGAATTTTTATTGAAATTTTGTAATGACTATGAAATTGTTGTTGGGTAGGATTTATCGGAATAGAGGAGTACATGGTTGTGTTTTCATTGGTGGAGATCCTCCCTAGATGCACCTGATAACGCCCAAAAAACCCCTACACACTCTGCAGCTTGTGTCAACACTGATCATTGGACATCGAAGAAGTTGAATCCTTGGGTACGACAGTCATTATTAATATAATATACCTGAGAGTTTCTTAAAATTATAAAAATTAGTTCTTTTAGATACCAATTTATTTGTATATAGATGAGATAGGAAGATTTAGTAGTGTTTATACATGGATGGAAGGGGTATTAGAAACAATGTGAGGATAAATTATTTTTATCTTTTATAAATCAAGAACATGAGGTGTGAGATGATCGCCCACTGACCACAAAAGGTTTTTTCCATTAACCATTTTCTTGTTTTAGTTTCCAGGAAGACCAACCACATAATTGATGCATCTAGTTCGATCATATCCCACACAATGGGGATCTAAAATAGAAGAAATATAGGGTTGAGTATTCAAAAAATAATTTCACATATAGAACACAAGAAATTGAATGAGGAACCCACACACCGTACTTTTAGAATCATCAATGAAGGAATGGTATTTCAACACTCCCTTTTAAGATAAAATGAAACTAATTTTTGGTCCCAATACATCCTTATAAAATAGCTAAAAATTTAAATTCATTATTTCCATATCCAAAAATTAAAATTACACACTTGTTTCTTATATAGAAAGCCACCTTATCATGTTTTGTAATCAACATGATTAAGCATCAGAAATCACCTAATAAAAATTTTATTTAAACCTTTATCACCAATATTACTATTAATATTAGGCCACTATGTATTTCTTGAATGTGATACATCATCATGCAGTTCCCCTTGTGGATTAAAAGTATCATAAAATGTTCTATATTGTACACCTCATAATACCACCATGGAACCCTATGTAGTGTTCTAAACACCTTAAGAAAATGATATACATGAACCCATATCAGTAGGATTACTAATGAAAATTATTTATTTTGTAAACCTAATAAGTTCTATATTCCTTGAAAAGATATAAATCATTTGTTCATTATTCAAAAAATAACATCACCCATTCTAATAGTCATGAGTGCTTCCCATATTCAACATTGACCTTGACCATGCATCCCAATTTATAATTTTTAACACACAACTTATTAGATGTTGATTAAAATGAATTTTTAGATTCAATAATACATGACTCCTTCTAACTCAGGAAACATATAATTTAAATTTCATACCCTACAAGAACTACAGATTTTACAGCGGGAACATAAAAATTAGTTCCATATTTAACTCATTTCTCATGAAAATAATTTTATAATTATTCATTATTTCCATTACGAAGACATGTAGAGACAACATGGCCTACCAATTTCCCATTGAAAATATAACATTGATTATTAAATAATCATTTATTAGTGTGTAAAATTGATTTGTGCTCAATACCTACATGTCAAAAATAAATTATTTACAACTATCATAAATTTTAAAAAAATGAGGTCTTTTTTCAGTTTTTGTGATGTGATACATGTTTTAAAAATAAATTAAAATTTTGTATTATAAACATATAATTTATATAATAATGGCAACATCATGTGTTATGTTTATGTATGGTTGATTGCTTCACATCATGAATGATTTATTAATAATTTTCCTAATGATAAAAAATGATCTGATCACTTCTGATTCGTTTCGACTATATGATGTGGGTTGTATATGAAAATAACACATTTATAATTAAAATATGCACTTCTTGTCATAATGACAACATCATGTGTTAGATTGTGGTGTGATAAATCTACATTTAATAAATAAATTATTTATTGTTTTTTGAATGTTTGAAATCAATAATAACTCATTTTCTTATTTTTATAAGGATCCATGTTTTAAACACAAATGATACTTTTAAATTGAAAACATTTATGTTGATTCATATCGGCCACATCGTCCGTCTGATTTATGTGAGGATGATTCCTATACATCAAAAATGAAATATATATTATTTCCTCAATAAAGAAGAAAATTTGAGTATGCTTCCTCAGTATTTGTTTTGTGATGTGGATTTCAAACTAAAATATAGATTTTTTATTAATAAAATTAACATCAACCCATATCTGTCATATAATGTGTCATATTAACATATGGTATATTCTTACACAAAAAAATGATTTATGAAGTGTTTTAGCAAAAATTTTAAATAATCTAATTTTTTTCCCTATTTTTAATTTGTGACATGCAATATAAATTAAAATGTAGCTATTTTATTAAAATAACACACTTTTATTCATTATTTACCCATACTATGTCTAATTAATGTGAAGTCAATTCCAACACATAAAAAATGAATTATTTATTATTTTATTAATGATTAAAAATAATATGATATCATTTTATTATTTTTGGATAAGTAAACAATGTTTAAAAATAAAATGAAACATTTATGTTAGTGATGTGAACATTGATTCATAATAATCACATCATGCATTTGACTAATGTATTCTAAATTCATAATGGTCACAAATGAATTTTGGATACTTTACCTGAAGATTGGAAACAACATGAGAACATTTTCACTATTTTGACTATGTGACACTTGTTTTAAATTAAAATGACACTTTTATATTGAAGACATTAATTTCAGGTCATACAAACCACATATTGGGTTAGATAGACATGTGGTTGATTCGTACACATCACAAATGAATTAAGGATATCTATTATAAAATTTGAAACAATAAAATACCAATTTATCAGTTTTAGCTATATAAAATATGATATTATAAATATTACACTTCTATATTGAAAACGTGAACTTCAAGTCATACCATCCACATCAATTTCTAATTGATGTACATTCAATTCGTACAAATCATAAATGAATTATGAATCTATATCGTAATGCTTGGAAACAATTCAATCAAAAGGTATTCCTTTTGGCAAGGTGATATATGTTTTAAAATACAATTGCACATTTATATTGTAAACAAGCACTTCGAGCCATACCGTTTACATCAAGTGTTGGATTTATGTGTGGCTAATTACTAAAAGATAAAAATTAAATATGGAGCATTTTTCTCATGTATAAAAACAATATGAAATCATTTTATGGGCTTGGGGATGGTGATGTATGTTTTAAACTAAAATGAATCTTTTATATTGAAAACAATGACATTTAGTCATATTGAAGACATTGTAGGTTTTATTGATATATGGTTGATTCCCACATATTAAAATTTATTCACAGAACATTTTCATAAAGACATAGAAAAATATGTGTCTGTTTGTTATTTCATAGAAATTTGATGATCATTTTAAATAGGAATGTTATTTTAATATTAAAAAAACATTATTGTAGTCATATATATCACATATTATATTTGATTGACATATAGTCTATTTTTACACATCAAAATTGACATATAGATAATTTTACAATTTTCTGAAAATAAGCTATGCTCAATTTTTTGGGCTATGTGATTCCCCTTTAAAAATAATGTTGAACATTAATGTTGAAAACACACACATTGGGTTATACCAGTCACATTGTGTGTTTGATTGATGTGAGATCAGTTCCAACACATAATAATAGAATTATCGAGCATTATGAGGAATCATTAAAATAATACGAGCTCATTTTCTCATTTTTTCTCGTGATGCATGTTTTTATCCAAAATGTAATTAATATTGAAATCACACACATCGTTTCAAACATCAATATCATGAAACATAATTACATTAATTCTATTTTAACACATAAAAAACTATTTGCGGATAATCTTCCAAAATTATTAAAATAATCGAGATCATTTAGAAAATTTTGTCTATGTGATGCATGATTCAAAAAAAATGATGATTTTATATTGAAAAAATGCACTTCAAGTCATACACAACACATAATGAATCATGAAGAAATTTTGTTAATTGTTACACATAAAATATAATTTATCGATCTTTGTCTTAATGTTTAAAAACAATACTAGATCTTTTTCTATACTTTGGATATGTGATGCATATTTTAATCTAAAATCACACTCTTATTTTGAAATTATGTACTTCGAATCATACTAACCACATTGTGTGTGGAAATGGTGTACAATCACATCATACATGTCACATGTTAATGATGGGTCATTTTCAAAAAATTTGAAATCAATCAAAGCTCGTTTTTTTAGTTTTGTTAATTTGATGTGAATTCTTAACAAAAATGATACTAATTTATTGAAAAATTTCACTTTGAGTCATTCATATGATAATGTCTGTCGAATTCAGGAATGGTTAATTTCAAATTATTCAAAATTAATTACAGATCTTTTCCAAAGTGTTTGAAAATAATACAATCTCGTATTCTTGGTTTGGGATTTATGAAACATTTTAAACTAAAATGACAATTTTATATTGAAAAAACCTACATTGATTCATATACACCACATAATTTTTTAAATAGATATAATGTCAATTTTTACACCTCACATATGAATTTTTAGTTTTTCCATATATTTATAAAAAATATAATCTCATTTTAAATATTTTCTCTATGTGACACGTGTTTTAAAAATAAATATCAATTTAATATTGAAAACATCAAATTTGAGATATACCAACCATTCCATGTTTCTTATTTACATGAAATAAATTCAAACACATCAAAAATTATTTATAAATAATTTATTTTATGGTTTTGGTCATGGAAAAGGTTCTTTTCCCAACCTGTTAATGGTTCCCTATGATGATATGTTGGTTCTCACTTATCCTCAAAGTGATTTGTATGGTGGGTTCTCACATAACCAAAAAGTGTTTCAAAAATCGAAAAAATGAATTTTCAGTTAGTATCAAAACAATTAAAATATATTTTCCCAGTTTTGATAATGTCATATTTTTTGGAACTATTATGTCAATTTTAAACTAAATACATATATTCACGTAATTTTGGTTATATCTCATGTTTTTATGAGGTTCAGTTAATTAATACACAAAAAAATTACTTATATATCATTTCCCAAATGTATTCCATAAATTGGATTGACTTTCCTAAATTTTGAGATTGTGATGGGTGTTTCAAGTAAAATTTCAAGGCATTAATCATGATTGGAATATCAATATGAATTTCATTTATCACCTAAAACCTCTAAAAACAAATTACTAAAATATAAATATATTTATTTATAATTTATTATATTTATATAATATAAAAATAACAGACATATGAGAATAAATAATGGAATTGGTGTGAGCTTGACTTGAGGTGTAGTGAAGGCCTTTTTTATCCACCCCAATTGCAGGTGGGTTCGAACTGCTTCCACCATCGACCCATCCAGACCCCATCTTCCATGTGAACCAAATCTATAAAATCCCACCTTTACAACCAATCATATCTACAACTACATACTCATCCCCAAAAAAGATCACAATATGATGTAGGGTTTCCCACTGTAAAAATAATGGGTGGTTCTTTCTTCCCAGTATGTGTGTATGGGTTCGTGAGAGATTAAGAATGGTTTTCAAACATGGATGGACAATGTATAAAATAGAAATTAATGCTAAATAATGGTTTCTTTTGTATTAA
The DNA here is from genome assembly GCA_963277665.1 of Viscum album. Lineage (NCBI taxonomy): Eukaryota > Viridiplantae > Streptophyta > Magnoliopsida > Santalales > Viscaceae > Viscum > Viscum album. Next base: position 963,900,657 of record OY728156.1, read on the forward strand.
TTGTGTGTTGGTGGAGTTAAATGATGTCCCATTGGCCATTTAACATCATTACTATTTCCATTTTTCTTATACAGGTGAATACATTTTCTCGATTTATGGTGGTTTGTTCAGAAACTAATACGATTACCCAAGGTATAAGGAAAAATTCAGATAATAAATTGTTTTTTAATGTTTTTTTATAAATTTAAATTTACCTTGCAATTGTAAAATCTATTGATTGACATGTCTATAATATGGTTAATTCTACCTTCACTTGGGAAGAAATTTTTTTACCAGTTTAATTTTTTATTTTCTTTGACCTCTAATCCTTGTTTGTGATGTTATATAATGATGTGTACTGTAAATAACACTATAGTAGTACATACCATTGTTAGTGCGAGAAAATATATCTAATAAATATAAGATTTATTATTTCTGAGAAATTACTGAATAAAGGATCCTTTATCAGCTCTTCTAATTTCACTTATAAAGTAATAGGGATTTTAAAGTATCTTTGATTGGAAAAAATGTTTTCTTAATAAAATCTATATTATAAATATTTTAAAATTTTTATTTGTAGTACTGGGCCTTATGGAAATTTTATTTTATATATCACAATGAATCTTTTTTTTCACAATAAAATATTAATATTTCTGTTTAACTTGTTTTCATATAGGAAGACTCCCCATAAACACTTATCTTAAAAATAACATATGTTCAATAAAATATATCACATTCATCTAAATAGATCTCTTTTGAAATAACTATTTTACCAGCTTTCTCATGCAACCAAAAAACTAAAAGCAATTTTTTTTTTAATTTTTAGACAACTTATCTTCTAACCCATTTCACATGATGTCCATTTGGGTTTTGAATATTTATTTCTTATCATTTTTCTGAACATAACTTATCAATTATTCCTAAAAAATTCCAAAGAAAAATAAAAATCATTATAAAAAATTTTAAATATATAATTTAGTGTATTTTACACGTATTTATTTCCATATTTTTTAGAATTTATGGGATATATTTTCTTTCTCAATAATCATTAATTTCTATATATTTAAACTCAGATTAACATTTTCATCCACATATAAAGTAATTTTTTTTAATTATTTTTATTGGTAAATAACATAATAATCACACTTCATTGGGACCTTATAAACAATGATAATTTTCATTGATCATTCCTAAATTTCATGTACAAAATTTAAAATGTTAGCGATGAACATGATCACATGACCTTAGAATCTGATAGGTTTTATTTATATTTTTATGATATTTATTTATCAATAATATTCTCTTCCATTTCCACTTAAAAATTATTCTCTCAAATGGGTATGTACCTAAAATCTTCATCCCAATTAGAAAAAAAATTCATTTTCAATATTTTTAGAATCAATATCATTAAATGTGTAGGGGTAATTATTTACATTATTATTACCATTATTCAACTTTTAATTAATTGTAATAAACTCTTCCATATCTATATTTTATATAAATCCATCTCTATTTCATCATTTTTATCATCTCCACTATCTTTTTAACTTGTGATATCATCATAATTAACATTAATGATAATACAATTCTCATTTTCTAAACATTAAATAATAAATTATGTTTCAATTTTAAATATTTATCCATTACATAGTTTTAAAATAAAATACATCATATTAAATTTAAAAAATCATTTTATTTACCTTAGATGAATACTTTTAATATTTAACGTAGAATATTTATTATATTATAAAATTATTTTGGACTAATTTTAAACATACAATAATTCCTCCTTCAATATACAATAGTTAATTAAAAAATACAAAATTTAATTATTTTTGAGAAACATCAATAAAATATTTCATCAACCCTTTCGATTATTTTTTAAACATTAATTGAGATAATGACATAATCAATGAAAAAATTATCTCAGTATCTTCATTATAGAATAAATTGTCCACTTTTATTTAATTTTTTATAATCATATCCCACTTAATTGATGTAATGATATTTTCTTTTATTTATTTATTATACTTCATAATAGTAATTTCTTTCCAGATTTCAAAAGAAATAACTGTGATGTCTAAATCATCCAAATAAATGTATCCAGATCACCATTATCGTGTTTTCATACCTTTGAATATATTACAAATACCATGACATGATGAATCATTTTATATACCATTGAATCTTCTAGAGTTTGACCAAAACATCAAATGGTGCTCTCCACTTCATTGAATCTAATAGTTAATCCATCAATAGATTCATTATAATTCATCACAATCCATTCAAACATAAAAACTAAAATATATAATTTAGTTTCATTCACATTCACACTAAAAATATGACATAGTGATACTTTATATATGATTTTTCTATTAACCAAAATATAAATATATCATATGTAAGAAATTACAATATAGCGTTGGTTTAATATAACCATAGAAATTTTTTGACATAGAAATGGTATTATTTAAATAACCTCAACATATTTTAACAATCATAATTTCTTGCCCCTACACTAACACACTTTGTCCCAACCCACCCCATCCATCTCCCCTTAGTGACCCCTACCCACAACCCCTTAATCCAGATGGTGACCTCTATCATCCTAGCATCGAACTTCCTTACCTCTTGAAGATCATATGGACAACAACCCTCCATTATTAAAATTACATTCATCTGCCTCCATTTACTCATGACCCCAATGCCCCTTCTCTCTGATGGGAAAATCAATGTATCACCCCCTCCTTTATGCTCAATTGTTACCCCCAATGATCTCTCTTCCGTTTTTTTGTATATGAAAACCATGAAATCATTGAAGTCATGATTGAATGATTTTTATAAGGGTTTTAGTTAATATACATAAATATATATATGTAATTTATTTTTTTAATTTTTTGATTTATCTTGGTATGATATTGGGGTTACATTTCACACCATCCATCGATTGTTGGTCATGTTTCATGATAGTTGATTCACCAAAATGTTCTTTTAGTTGTGCATTCATATTATTTTAAATTCAAAATAAATAATAAGAATTTTATTAAATAATTATATATTTTATATGGCATGATATAGGTTCCCAAAGTGTTTTTAGTGTGTGGTGTAAGACTTTAAAATATTACATTTTTATCAAGAGGAAGTTCATTAATTTGATTTTGTATCTATTACCTATTTAATAATGATTTATAAATTTTTGTAATGATAATTATATAATTGAGGTTTAACTTATGGACTATTATGGTTTTTTGTTTTGGCGAGTAGTGGTTTAATATGTATTGTAAAGGGCTTTTCACTTGGAAACCCTGATAATTTATCATGAAATTTAAGAAAACAAGATGAATGTAATTTACCAAATTTATTTATATTATTTCGTAAAGTTAATATATTAAATAAAAAATTATTATTCATGAGTACAATGAACAATTCTCACTAAAACATGTATAGATATAGATAACATGATGTTTTCTATACGTGATACTCTCTTTAGGTTTAGTATTTTTGCAAATCAATTCCAAAAATGTTGTAAGACAATATTTTCATGCAGTCCTATGATGTATATGGATGATATCACACCAGATATAATATCATCAAGTTATTAAATTGATATTAAAACATATTTATTTTCATTGTTTTCAATTAAATGAATAGCTAAATTAAAAATAGTGTTTCTATAATACGGGATAAAAAATGATAATATGAAAAGAAGAATAGTTAGAGATATTTTAATTAATTTGTTCTGTTAATGTATTATTGTGGACTAATAAAATATTAGTAACATCGTAGTATCCTATCTCTCTCATAGTGAGAATATTCCATGACATAATACTATATTATTGTGAGTGGTAATATTTGTTAATTAATTTTTTTTAATATTTTAATGTTGCATTTAATTACTGTTATATTTAATTTGTGTTATGTGGTATCAATACACTACCCTATTCAAAGATGATGATGGTTAATATTTTATTTTATATATTAATTGTTTTGTTAAAAAATTATATATTAATATCAAAATGTACATGAAGAAGAGTGAAAATCCAATACTTGTTGATAAATGTTCACATAATTTATCTTGAAGAACACCCTGGAATTCCTAGGTTTTGGAATTATTTTTCGCTTATTCAATTGAAAAATGATTTTTGAATGGTAGAATAAATTTTCTTTTCTTGATTGCAAATTCAAGTGATGGTTGAATATAAAATAATTATATAATCATTATATATTAAAATGGTTTTCCACTCTATATGTATATTATATTTTTCATACTTAATCGAATGTTATGGAAGGTAAAAAATAAAAATCCTATCAATGAAATAGAAATTAACTTCAAATAAGTAAATTTAGTTTAATATTTTTTAATTGATGAATTTAAATTTCCAAGATACAATTTATAATATTTTAATAGATCAACATAACCATTATTTTATCCAAAGTAGGTTAATTTTTCTCAGAACATTTTTGACCAAATTTTTTTTACCAACTAGTTTAAGATTGAAAACAATAACTGAATTAATGGTCGATCATATATTCATAGTTGTCATTTCCACTTATGTAGTATCATTTTAAGTGTCTTTATGGAATTACTAATATTACATTTTCATGATTTTATAGTTGATTCGTGATGTATTTGATGAATCTATGATACTGACATCATTATGTGAGATAACGAAAGTCAACAAAAAAACTCAATTATAATTATACAAAGATACATAAATGACTAAATGATTCCAATAATTTCTAATGAGAGAGTCTGAATGAGAAGAATTCATAAGACATAATAAAAAAATATCTAATTAAATGAAGTGAAATGTGATTATAAACAATTACAACCTGGAAGTTGTTAGGGTTGGTGTCTTTAGAACCAAATGTTTTGAACTCTGATTACATGAATGTACTCTTATTATATATTGTTCATTGTTATGGATTACTATAATATAGTAATGACATGGAATATTTGTTACATTAATAAGGTCTTGGAAGATCCCCTCTATGATGAAAACGCTAAAATGCTATAACAATATTCTTAGATAAAGTTCTATGTTTGGATGTAATACTATTATAGGACACATAGTATAAAGATTGTCATGTGTGAGTACTCTTAAAAAGATGAGACTCTCTCTCATGGAGTTCGCGCTTGGTAATCTCCAAGTTGGAAGATTATGAGAACAGAACCACCGGTATCAATTCTTCATGTCTTGGTGTCATCGAAAATTTCTATCTATGAGTGTGTGTAATGGTCCTTAGATTGGAAAGTTATCATTAACTCATGTCATGACTTGTGCATTTAGATTTGCTAATAAAAACCGTCACAAAGAGAGTTGGCAGGAAGTAAGGTATGTTTGGTGTGTCATGAATGACATGTTGTTAATGGATAATTCAAGGAAGGATTTTTACCTTCCATATTTATATAAGTAAATATCTCGAGCACATTGATTGAAATAGAACTATCGCTCAAATTCCATGTCCATAGTGTCACGATGTGTTTATTTATAGATGACAATGAATGACAGATCAAGCATATTGGTTTATGAAACTCCCATCAACCGTATTTGATTAGATATTGAGAAAAAGGGAATAAATTACACAGTATTAATTCACATGAGGTGACACGTGAATTCAGCATCAACTTCATTCTCTTGGCTGACATGACCTATTGCTAGATAGAAATCATAGACTTTAGGCATGACCACCTAATGCCAACGAGATATAGGCATAGAGGGTCACACAATAAGTGTATCCTTGTATCTCTAGTAGAATAATGATTATTCCAATACAAGGTTTATTAATTATTCAATGAATCCTAAATCGTTTTAATGTTGGTGGAAGAATAAAATTAAAACAGGTACATGCAGTATATTAATGATTACACGTCGTGTAGTTTTTTTTAAATATACACACCATGTATTAATGATTACATGTCGTGTAGTTCTTATTTTTTAAAGGAAATGTAGAAAAAGTACCTGTCGTGTATTAATGAATACACGTCGTGAAGTTTTATGAAAAATAGAAACATGCCATGTATTAATAAATACACGCTGTGTAGTTTTTCCAGTGGGCATTTTGAGGATATAATATTGTGTTATTAAATGATATTTATTATAATCAGCATCGGCACATGTCATGGAATTAATAATTCGACATTGAGTATTTCAATAAGAGTTAATAAAACAAATAAAATTTGTAACACATTTATTTATTCTCACAACTCTATACCCTCAAACCCGATAATAAATATCCCCACAACCCAAAAACATTCCCCAATTGTCGTGCACAAAAATTATGGAGAATTCATTCAAGGCCGAAAGAACCTATTCCACTAAGAATTCTCTCAAGACCTAAAGAGATCCTCTTACATCAGATACAGATAATCTACGGTGGACAACGCAAGAAAAGGTTTCTCCACGCATGTACCCGAAGACTCCTTTGGTGATGTCTAGAGATACGAGGAGCACATGTAGATCACTGCTAGAGGAATTCTACCCTTGGAATCTATGATGCAATGATGTATCACATCAGAATGTGATCAGAAATATCATAGAAGAAATAACATCAAAAGTTAACTCTTTTCAATTGATTAAATTAATTATAATCAACATGTAACGATCCTACTATGTGGTTCCAGGACATTCCTTTTCATTTTCTATTTATGTGATTCGATCCGTGGAGATTGGTATTTATCGTCATATTGATCCCGGATTCATCATTGTTAATTTAAAAATGCTAATTGGGCACATCCACCCACGTGCTTTCTTTGTGCCAGAAACCATTAAATGGTATCATAGGGAGGTTACAATTTTGATTATAGTTATTTAATTTTTTTTATAATTTACTCATTTATATTTGATTTAATTCATGATAAATCATTCTATTAAACTGAATGAATGAGATCTGTTCTTCCTCCTTCGTTTCTTGATTCACATCATAGAAATGACCTCTTAATATTAATTTCGATTAAAATAAAAACTAATAACTCATCTAGATGAGCTTCTCTTTCTGTCTGTACATCACGGGAATACACGGTGTGTAGTGAAAACTACACACCCTGTAATTAGGTTAAACAAACCTATAGAGACCCGGCCTTTTTATACAATACTATTACATCATTTTAAAGATAAAAAACACAATATTATTACACATGGAGGATCCAGAGGTTTAGTGTCTTGGAAAAAATAGGACCATACATAACATATACAACATCAACCATAATCATTTATTTAATTTCTTTTTCTATAGCTTCTTAGTAGAATTTTTCCTCTCCTTAGTACATGTAGCCACCTGAGGATATACATAAAAAGGGGTGATCTAAAAGCCCATTAATAGGATATATAAGAAAAATACATCATGGGGTGAGCGTAATCATAACATAGGAAAAAGATCATCAACATGATAGGAGCATAAGTAAAAGACTTCAAATGTGGCAATGCATAAAAATGAAACATCATGTCTTAGTGGATAACTACCACACATACATGTGAAAAAATATAGAATCATGTTCACAAATCATTTCACATTTACTCATGAGATTCATCACTTTACCCAATTCATTGGAGCGCTATATAATTCTGGGAGCACCCATCACATTTAAACATTCATATTGCGCTATATAATTCCGGGCGCATCCGTCACATCATAACATTATCATTATCATGATTGCCACATAGAATACATATCAAACATGTAAATAAAATAACCCATGGAAAGGAATGTGTTTCATCTCTTGATAACACATTCATAATCTTTGGGTTCCCAAAAGAAATAGGGAACAACATTCTAGATACAAGAACTATCAACCTTGAATGAGAGGTAAAAGGTGAGATCTTGAAAGAAGAGTTCTTTTGGAAAACATTTTGATGGACATAAAAACCAGTGAAAAACATGTATATCCCATACAATTATAGGAAATGACTAAAAAATTATCATTGAGGAGTTACCATATCAAAAATGGAGTGAAAGAGGGAGAACCCGAAGGAAGAAAATTGAGTTCGAGATTTCCCATTACCTTGTACTTCGAATGCCTCCTTCTCTTTAATGTCCTGTATAATGAAATTATATTAATTAATTAGAAATTCTAGAACCTTTTATTCATTAATCGGGTTCATTATGGTTTCATTATTTCATATTATTTTCCTTTGGATGACTTATAGAGTTTAAAAACATTGTTCGGGGATGTTCGTTCTTATGGTTTTCTTGAGCGGTCCACTTGTATTCTTAAATTGATGTTTGGGTAGATCATGGGTAAACATACATAACTGATACTACATGTTATTAATGATATTACAGTAGCTTTAATAATTTTATAGTGAATTATATAAGATCCAAGTGGACGAATCATTAGATAAAAAATTTAACGATGGTTATTTGGGTTAATTGGGAATGTTTTTGGATCACAACGATCTTGTTTTAACATTTAACTTAGTAATAAGTACATAGGTTATTTCCAGAACTTAAAATAGAACATAATACATATAAAATTTTCTGGTTCAACCATAAAATGGTTTCATGACCAGATTAATGGTGGAAATGGAAGAAGATAACATGTCATTTTTGAAGGTGACAAATTTAACACCACATGAACAACGTTTTCTTTAATAAAATAAATGGAAGAGGGAATGGGTGTGGGGTGATATAATGTAACATTAGAATCATAATATTACAGTATAAGTATAATACTGGAGTTACCAAACAATTTGGATGAATATAGGTAGGGGGAGATCAAGAAAGGAACTTGAACGTGAAATGAAATTAAAGGAGAAGAGGGAGAGAAATTACCTCTATAATTCTCCTCTTGAGATCCTCTTTAAGGAAGCTAGGCTTGGTCTTTTGATGATAACATCAGCTTTTTTACGTGGGGGATGAGCTAGGTAAGGTGTTTGGGCAGAGTTTAGAGAAGGCTTGGACCTTTAGAGGTGTGAGGAAAAGAGGGAGTGAAGGGTGGCTTTTATAGTGGAGGGGAGAGAGGTTTCCTTAATATAAAATTGATTAGTATATTAATTTCACCTAAGACAAGGAATAGTGAGTCTTGGATGACCAAGAATAGTAAAAAAGGCATTTTAGTTTGGTATTTGGTGCTTACATCACTTGTGATGTCAGGAATAGTGGGTTTTAATTAAAATGTATTTATATGGTAAATTAATGTATTCTACTATTCACAAAAAATTCAAGTATCTCAGAAAAATCCCAAAAATTTATCCCAACCATTTTTCGACGTGTAGAATCCAAAAATAAAGTCAATTTTTCAAAAATAATTACTTAAATATTTTTAATTTAATATTTAATTTAAATCATAATTTACTTAAAAAACAGTTTTTAAGATTAAAACTGATTTTATAGTTCTTTCAAAAATTATGCAGTGTCTTATAAAATTATCTAAAAACTATTAGACATTGATTCAATAATTTTTTAATACATTGCATGAAAATAAATATTCTTTTAAATTAATTATTTATAATTAATTATTTATGACTTATAAAATACAAAAAACGTTTACTAAGGTCAAATTGTCACTTTCTAAGATATCTAAATTTTATTTTATTATTCATAGGTAATGTTAATCTTATTTACTATTCATAATTTTCATATTACTATTCATAAGGGTAGGTTACTATTCATAAATGTAGGTTACTAATCACTAAAAATTATTTTTGGTTCATTAGACTCCAAAAACTATCTTGAAAACCACCGTGTATGTCAGATTTTTAAAATTCCAAATATAGGGGTGACAAAATTATGTTTAAAGGTCACTTATCACATAGTAGTTCATTATTTTGTGTTTTTATAAATATAAGAACGGAATTTTCCATTGAAATACTTTGGGTCGTTACATTCTTCCCCCTTAAGAAATTTCACCCCCGAAATTTCACTTTACACAAACAGGTGAGGGTACTTCTCCTTCATTGCCTCCTCCGGTTCGCAAGTTTCTTCCTCAAACTATTGGTTCCTCCACAACACATTGACAAGGAAAGTTGTCTTGTTGTGTAGAACCTTATCACTTCGGTCGAAAATTTTTACTGGGTTCTCCTCATAGGAGAGATCATCTTCCAGTTGTACCACCTCTATGTTTAGTACATGTGAGGGGTCTGGAATGTACTTCCTCAGTAGTGATACATGATACACATCAAGAACTTGATCAGTATTTGGTGTATGTTCCAGACGATAGGCCACGACTCCTATACAGTCAAGGATCTCAAAGGGGCCAATGTACCTTGGGCTTAGCTTCCCATTCTTCCCAAATCACATGACTCTCTTCCATGGAGATATTCAAAGAAAGACTTTCTCTCCAACGTCAAACTCCAAGTCCCTTCGATAGTTATCTGCATAGATCTTTTGCAACTTTGAGAAGATTTGATGTGTTCTTGGATGACTTGAACCTTCTCGGTCATCTCTTGAATAAGATCGGGACCAAGTAGCTTTCGTTCTACTACTTCATCCCAACAGGTTGGAGTTCTACATCGCTTCCCATTAAGAGATTCATACGGAGCCATCTCAATACTCGAGTGGACGCTATTTTTGTATGAGAACTCAACCAATGGGAGATTATGATCCCAACCACCTTTGAATTCAATAGAGCAGGATCATAGAATATCTTCAAGTGTTTGAATAATCCTTTCAGACTGGCCATCAGTTTGGGGGTGATACGCTGTGCTGAAATTTAATTCAGTACTCAAAGCATGCTAAAGGCTCCTCCAGAATATAGATGTGAACCTTGGATCACGGTCAGAGACAATCGATATTGGACCATCGTGCAATCTCACTACTTCCTTCACATATATCCTTGCTAGATGTTCAAGTGAGAGGTCTTCCCGAATAGCGATAAAATGGGCAGTCTTGGTGAGTCGATCAACCACAACCCATATTGAATTATTTCCTCTTGACGTTTTCGGGAGACCCATGACAAAGTCCATAGTAACATTTTCCCATTTCCACATGGGTATAGGCAATGGCTGCATCATACCTTTGGACTTTTTCCACTCAACTTTAACTTTCTGACATACCAATCACCTTGATATATATTCTGCAATCTCCTTCTTCATGTTATCTCACCAGAAGTGTTCTCGGAGATCACGATACATCTTGGTACTTCTAGGATGAATAGAGAATGTTGAGCTATGTGCATTATCCAATATATCCTTCTTTATTCTAGGTTATTTAGGCACACAAAGTCACGTTCCAAACCAAATCACACCATCATCGTCGATATGGAACTCTTGCAGCTTCCCTTCTTTAGCTGCATTCACCCTCTTTTGTATCTCCACATCATCCCATTGTGCTTCCTTAGTCTTCTGTTGGATTGATGGTTGCACAATAATTTGGAAAAGGTAGGATGTATCCCCTTCCCATACAATTCCCAACTCCATCCTTTGCATATCCAAGAAGATATGGTCTTTCTCAATCCTTAACATGGATAGAGTAGCAGGTTCTTTCCTGCTTAGAGCATCAGCTACCTTTTTCACCTTTCGAGGATGATAGTGAATAGAGCCATCGTAATCCTTGATTTTCTCTAACCATCTACTTTGACACATGTTGAGCTCCTTTTGTGGGAATATATACTTTAGGCTATTGTGGTCGGTGTATATGTCACACATCTCACCATAAAGGTAGTTCCGCCATATTTTCAAGGCAAAAATCACGGCTACCATCTCTAGATCATGCGTTGGGTAGTTCTTCTCATGGATCTTCAACTGTCGTGAGGCATAGGCTATCACATTATCATTTTGCATGAGTACACAACCCATGCCTTTCATTGAAGCATCGCTGTATATCAAAAAACATTCTCTACTTTTCAGTAGTGTGTGTACAGGTTCCGTGATCAACCTTCTCTTTAGCTCCATGAAGCTTCCCTCACATTCATCAGTCCAGACATACTTTATCCCATTATTTGTTAACTTATTTAGCGGGCTTGTCAATCGTGAGATGTTTCTCACAAAACGTAAATAGTACACAGGTAATCCAAGAAAACTAGGGATTTATGGGACACTAGAGGGCCTGGGCCATTCATCAATCGCCTTTGTCTTTGAAGGGTCCACAAAAATTCCCTCTTTTGTGATCACATGTACAATGAATGTGACTTGATTTATCCAAAAGTCACACTTGCTGAACTTGGCGTACAACTTCTCCTTTCTCAATGTCGCCAACACAAGTCTTAGATATTCTTCATGTTCTTCCTTCCACTTGGAGTAGATGAGAATATCATCGATAAACACTACCACAAATTTGTTGAGTTAATATCTAAAGACTCTATTCGTCAAATCCATGATGATTGCGGGGGCATTAGTAAGTCTATATGGCATCACCAAAAACTCATAGTGCCCATTCCTTGTACGGAAGGCAGTCTTCTGAATATCTTCTTTCTTCACCTTTACTTGATGATATTCATAATGAAGATCCACCTTTCAGAAGTATTGAGCTCCACATAACTAATCGAACAAGTCATCAATCCCTGGGAGAGGATACTTGATCTTTATGGTGATCTTGTTGAGTTCCCGATAATCGATACATAGCCGCATGGTACCATACTTCTTCTTCACAAAGAGTACTGGCGCACCCCAAGGTGATGCACTAGGGCGTATGAACCCTTTGTCCAGATGCTCTTGCAGCAGCTTCTTTAACTCCTCCAGTTTGATAGGAGCCATTCTATAGGGGCACTTCGAGATAGAAGTTGCTCCGGGTATGAGTTCAATTGATAAATCTACCTCATGATCCGGGGGAATTCTGGGTAAATCTTCGGGAAATACATCACTGTATTCCCTTACAATAGGAATTTCTTCAAGGTTGGAACTTTCCTTCGACTCAACCATTTGGGCGAGGTATTCTTCTTCATAGGGAATCAACACCCACACCTTTGAAGTATTTTTCAAAGGATAATCATGATCTTCCTTGAATTTGTAGAGGATCATGGGATGGTTCGGAATATGAAAATATATTTCCTTTTCCAGACAGTTCATATGTGCTCTATATAACGAGAGCCAATCCATTCCCATTATAGCTTCGAATTCCACCAAGGGAAGTATTACGATTTTTGCTGGAATAATATCCCCACATACGTCAATAGGAGAAGAATAAAACACTTGGGTTGCAATGATTGCACCACTTGGTGTTTTTACAGATATCTCTATTTCAAGGTTTCAGGGCTTTGATTCTATAGTTCTAGAAAACTTGCATGATATAAAGGAATGCGTAGAACCAGAATCAAATAAGACTTCTGCCATTCGTGAGTGAATAGGAAGTGTACCTTGTACGACTTCATTGTCATGTTCCACCTTCACAGTAGTGATGGCATAAGACTTCCCTTGTTACTTTGGCTTTGGTGGTTGTTGGCGCTGATTACCCTCGAAGCTCGAGGTTTAGTGCACTGGTTTGAATATTTCCCTAGCTCCCTACAGTTGTAGCATTGAACCACGAGTGGTTCTCTCCTTTCATTGGATACATTATCCTTCCTTTTCATGTCTTTTAGTAACTAGAGAGCTTGGTGTCCTTCCATTACACACTTAATGAATTTCATCGTACTTTTGAGGAAGTTCCCATGGTGAAACTTCCCACATTTTGGCATGTGGGTCGATTTTTCTTCCCACCTTTGTCACTAGATCCACAAGCATGAAACTCCATCTTTCTTTTCTTATCACCATAGCCATGGGACCATTCTCCATACTCCATCTCCACTTTGAGAGCACACCAAACAACTTCTTCATAACTCCCAAAGTCTCAGATTACAAGAGCCTTTCGACGGTGTGGTTTTAATCCACTAAAGAATCTATCAATTTTGCTATCATTGTTGATAACAAAACATGAAGCATACCTTTCAATCCTTGTGAAATTTGCTTCATAGGTTGTGAAAAATTTTCCTTCTTTTTGCTTGAGCTCTATGAATTCTCTCTCCATCTTCGTGCGAAGAGTTCTTGGGAAGTACTTAATAAGAAACATTATCTTAAAGTCTTCCCATTCCATCTCTTCAATTTCCTCCCTTGGATTGGTGTTCATAATCAAAGTCCACCATTGATCAGCTTCTCCATCTAGACGATAAACGTCTAGAGTCACCTTCTCTATCTCGGAACAGTGAAGAATAGAAAAGATCTTCTCGACGGAGTTGACCCATTGCTCCAAAACTAGTCGATCAGAAGATCCACAAAACGTCGGTGGCCGTTGCCACATAAAACATTCGATTACTAGTTGCTCCCTCTTTGGTGAGGGGGGAAGTTCCCAATTATTATGGTTATTATTCATAACCTGAGATAATTTGGTAAGCATCTCCATTATGTTTTGAACTCCTCCTCTAAAATCATTGGGGATGTCGTTCGGGCAATCGTTGCATTGGCCCTAACAAGAGTTGTTGCCCTGATTTCTCCTAGTTCCCACCATTTTTTAAAATAGAAAAGGATAGAACAAAACATAAGTAAAAAATTCATGAATAACATTTTCATTTAAACAATTATACCAAAAACATAACATATAGGATCCCTAGTTAAATATCCTTTTGTGCATATTTGTAATTAGTCTCATGCTAGAGGTTTTCTTTAGGGTTCACTAATCCTAATTCCCAAATTAACTAAACCTTTCCTTTGATACCAAGTATAGCGACCCAGACTTTTTTTACATTACTATTACATCATTTTAAAGATAAAAAACACAATAGTATTACTCATGGTGGATCCAGAGGTTTAGTTTCTTGGGAAAACTAGGACCATACATAACAAATACAACATCAACCATAATCATTTATTTAATTTCTTCTTCTATAGAATTCTAGTAGCACTTGTACCCTCCTTAGTACATGTATCCACCAGAGGATATACATCAAAAGGGGTGAGATAATAGCCCAGTAAGAGGATATATAAGGAAAATACATCATGGGGTGAGCATAATCATAACATAGGCAAAATATCATGAACATGAGAGGAGCATAAGTAAAAGACTTGAAATGTGGCAATGCATAAAAATGAAACATCATGTCTTAGTGGTTAACTACCACACATACTTGTGAACAAAGATAGCATCTTGTTCACACATAATTTCACATTTACTCAGGAGATTCATCACTTTACCCAATGCACAGGATCTCTATATAATTTCGGGTTCACCCGTAACATTTAAACAATTATATTGCGCTATAGAATTCCGGGTGCACCTGTCACATCATAACATTATCATTATCATGATTTCCACATAGAACACATATCAGAAATGTACATATAATAACCCATGTAAAGGAATGGGTATCATCTCTTAATAACACATTCATATGATTTGGGTTCCCAAATGAAAGAGGGAACAACATACTTGATACAAGAACTATCAACCTTGAATGAGAGGTAAAAGGTGAGGTCTTGAACGAAGAGTTCTTTTGGAAAACTTTTTGATAGACATAAAAACCAGTGACAAACATGTATATCCCAAAAAGTAAAGTAAATTATGAACAAATGATCTTTGAGGAGTAACCATATCAAAAATGGAGTGAAAGAGGGAGAACCCGAAGGAAGAAAATTGGGTTCGAGATTTCCCCTTACCTTGTACTTCGAATGCCTCTTTCTCTTTAATGTCCTGTATAATGACATTATATTCATTAATTATAAATTCCAAAACCTTTTATACATTAATAGGGTTCATTATGGTTTCATTATTTCATATTATATTCCTTTGGATGACTTATAGAGTTTAAAAATATTGTTCGGGGATGTTTGTTTTTATGGTTTTCTTGAGCGGTCCACTTGTATTCTTAAAATGATGTTTGGGTAGATCATGGGTAAACATCCATAACTGATACTACATGTTATTAATGATATTAAAGTAGCTTTAAAAATTTTATAGTGAATTATATTAGATCCATGTGGATGAATCATTAGACAAAAAATTTAATGATGGTTATTTGGGTTTATTTTGGTGGATTTTGGATCACATTGATCTTGTTTTAATATATAACTTAGTTATATGGCCATGGGTTATTTCTAGAACATAAAATAGAACATAATACATATAAAATATTCTGTTTCAACCATAAAATGGTTTCAATACCAGATTGAAGATAGAAATGGAAGAAGAGAACATGTCGTTTTTGAAGGTGATAAATTTAACACCTCATGAACAACGTTCTCTTTAATAAAATAAATGGAAGAGGGAAAGGGTGTGGGGTGATATAATATAACATTAGAATCATAATATTACAGTATATGTATAATAAAGGAGTTAAAAAACAATTTGGATGATGATTAGTTGGGAGAGATCAGGAAAGGAACTTGAACTTGAAAGGAAATTAAAGGAGAAGAGGGAGAGAAATTGCCTCTAGAATTCTCCTCTTGAAATCCTCTTTAAGGAAGCTAGGCTTGGTCTTTTGATGAGACAAGCATATTTTGGACGTGGGTGATGAGCTAGAGAAGGTGTTTGGGTAGAGTTTAGAGAAGTCTTGGAGCATGAGAGGTGTGAGGAAAAGAGGGAGTGAAGGGTGTCTTTTATAGTGGAGGGGAGAGGGGTTTCCTTAATATAAAATTGATTAGTTTATTAATATCACCTATGAAAAGGAATTGTGAGTCTTGGATGACCAAGAATAGTAAATAATTAAACTGAGTTCGGGATTTGGGTGCTTACATCACTTATGATGTCAGGAATGGTGGGTTTTAATTAAAATGTATTTATATGGTAAATTAATGTATTCTACTATTCACAAAAAATTCAAGTATCTCGGAAAAATCCCCAAAATTTACCCCAACCATTTTTCGACGTGTAGAATCCAAAAATGAAGTCTATTTTTCAAAACTAATTTTATAAATATAACGAATGTAATATTTAAATTAAATCATAATTAACTTAAAAAACAGTTTTTAAGATTAAAAATGATTTTATAGTTATTTCAAAAATTATGTATGGTCTAATAATATTATCTAAAAACAATAAGACATTGATTCAATAATTTATGAATACATTACAGGAAAATAAATATTCTTTGAAATTAATAAATTATAATTAATTATTTATGACTTATAAAATACCAAAAATGTTTACTAAGGTCAAATTGTCACTTTCTAAGATGTCTAAATTTTATTTTATTATTCATAGATAATGTTACTCTTATTTACTATTCATAAGGGTCATATTACTATTTATAAGGGTAGGTTACTATTCATAAAGGTAGGTTACTATTCACCAACAATTATTTTTGTTTAATTAGACTCCAAAAACTATCTTGAACACAACCGTGTATATCGGATTTTTAAAATTCCAAACATAGGGGTAACAAAATTATGTTTAAAGGTCACTTATCACTTAGTAGTTCATTATTTTGTGTTTTTATAAATATAAGAAGGGAATTTTCCATTGACATACTTTGGGTCGTTACAAAACCGGTACCGGTCCACCAAACCACGCCATGTGAATTGAGTATACCTCTGTTTTATTACACTGTGTTGACTATAATTGAATGGTGTGTGGAAACAGGAAAACACATCATGTATGTTGAATCAACACGCCATGTAGTCCGATCCATACCAGGTGAAAACCGTGTACAATAATAAGTCATGTTCCACGTACACGGGATTGCCAGGTCGGGAACCCCGTAACAAGGAAATACATTCTTTGTTAGATTAATCTACACGCCATGTACTCCAAAATTTCAAAAGAACAGAAAACACGCCAAATCCCCCGACATGTACTTTGGATAAAGGGTGAAATGAAATACATGCCATGTAAATATATACTACACATTGGGTACTATCTAGAAATGGAATTTCACTAGGATTCCTCCAAAAGTAAAAAAAACATGTACAAGGAATATGGATGAGAATAATCTCAAGGACATTAAGAAAAGAATTTAAGATAAAGAATAGATTAATTATAAGATCAAAATTAATGGAATTCAAGCGCGACTTATCTTAAAATAAAAGAATGATTAAAAGAATTTTAATTCTAAATATGCGTAAATGTCATTTCATGCTATGGATGATCATGAGATAGACAAAAGACCCTTTGTATGTGTGTATGGTTTCATTTAAATTTGAATTTATTTGGACTACGATCCTTCTTCGAATAAAATTTAGTTCATGTGTTCCCATGGTTTCTTTATTTTAATCCCCTTGTAATGTAGGATCCCCCAAGCCAGTGGAGACGGTTCAAAAATCCAAAGCTGAGGTGAAACAAAACCAAGAAGATGCAATGATGAAAAGATGGGAGCTGCAAAACACGAACCAACTAGTTTAAGGTGTTTTCACTATGTCAGGGTTAGCTTATCAAAATCTCTAGATAAGATAACCAATAGAAGCTCATGATCATGCCATCTTATTTTATTTTTGTTTGATTGAATGGTTTATTTATTATGTATGTGTTGTCACAATCACATTTTTAATGAAATAAACATGCATGACAATTTTGATTGAAATACTACCGTAATATGCATAAACATTATCAGAACATGGTTAATCACTTAAGAAAGCATCACTTAATATTAACAAGCATGTGATAATGTGAAACAACTCATAAAGTATTAAAATCCATCAAATACCATATTAATTCAGACCAAGACTACCGTTACTTGATTATGGGAATGACTCAATATAACTATGTGTTTGACCAACCCTTTTGGGGACAATTACTTTTATAAAGGAAGACCATATGAAAGTTTTCGGGTAAACATAACTGTATTACATCAAGAGGAGTATCCCTTTATAGACTTGGTGTAATATTAGAGGCAAGAGTTGAGGAAATCCAAGTCATGATTTTAGTATTGGGGAGTCTACTCAATAGATCAAGGAACTATAAGCTCATAGTTGGAAAAGACCTGCCTACCTAAATACCATCAAATAGATTGACCAACCCTTGTTGGGTTATGCGAAGAGGAATATGGATCCTTTCCACTATAATATCAACGAAACATGGCATTCCGAGTTCACTGGTTAGGACCATTGGGACTTGATAAAATATTGGGATACTAAATAAAATATATTATTTCTCATAATAATGTAATCTATAATGAACTGATATATCTGTTATTTTAATTCATAGAATCGAAATGACAGACTCGTCAACAAAATTTTCTCTGCGATTAATTATGGATAAATTCAATATCCTCACTGGCAGTAACTTTCAGTAATTGTTTAGGTGTCTTTTGGTTATCCTTCTATATGAACGAATGTTTTCCGTGCTGGAGTCTTATCATCCTGATTCGCCTGCCCTAGAGTCAAGTGGTAAAGATTTGCTGGTCAATGATAAATATTTAAACGATGCACCCGACATTCAATGTTTAATGATATCATCAATGTCTATTGATCTCATGAAGTCTAATGAAGACATGGATATTAATAGCATGCTTGATCACCTCCGTGGTCTATACCATGAGAAATAATGACAGGAAGGGTTTGAGATCTCCAAGGGTCTATTCCCAATAAAACATGGAAAGGGTTCCCCAGCTGGGCCTAATGTAGTCAAGATCATTAGATAAATTGGGCACATGGAGGTTCTAGGGTTTAAACATCCAGAATAACTATTTACCGATCTCATTCATGCATAATCCCCCATACATTATCTAACATTGTTGTGAACTTCAACATGAACAACATTGAGAAGTCTCTGTCTGATCTTTTTATCCTCATTTTCGAAGTGGACAATGACATGAAGGGTGAAGATCCTTCTGTTTTCATGGTGAATAAAAGGAAAGAGAAGGTGAATATCTTTTTTCCCAAATCTTCTTCAAGGCATTCCAAGAAAAGGAAGTTCAAAGGATAAGAAAGAAGACAAGAGGATGTTTGTTTCACACGTGGAAAGAAGGGCCACTGGAAGAAAAACTAAACCCTGCCATGGAAGCAATGGGAAGCTTCAGGTGCATTTGTTATCAAATGCAATCTATATGTTTATACTAATTGGGTATTAGATACTACTTGTGGTTCTCACATATGTATTCAAATATAGTAAACAATTAGATTTATAGTGATTGACCAAGGTGATGTGGATCTATGAGTAGACATTGGAGCCAGACTTACTGTTGTAGATGTCAGAGACTCCCACCTCACATTGCCTAGTGGGGTGGTCCTAGTTTTTAATTAATGTTATTATATACCCTCTGTAACCAAAAACATTATTTCAGTATCCAGATTAGATATTGATGGATTCATCTTCATGTTTCGAAGTACATGTTTCTACTTTTATAAATATAGAATTTGTTTTGGTAGGGCACATTTATATAACAACCTTTATGTGTTAGACTACACAGACCAAGTAATGGAAATAATTGAAAAAATTAATTCACATGACTCATACCACCCCCAACGTTGGCATCACTGACTTTGTCATGTCAATGAAAAACATTTAAAAAAATTACATCAAGATGGGTATTCAGATTCATTTGAACAAAAACCACTTGGTGTATGTCATGTGTGTCTACAAGGCAAAATGACCAAAGACCCATTTAGTGGGAAAGGTGAAAGGGAAAATGATCTTCTAGAACTAGTTAACACAGATGTGTGTAGACCATTTCAAGATGATGAAAGGGGTGGGTTCTAGTACATCATAACATTTTCTGATGATTTTAGTAGATATGGATATATTTACTTATTGAGGTATAAGTCAGATTCTATTGATCGGTTCAAAGAATCCAAGAATGAAGTTGAGAATCCGCTTTGTAAGAAGATTAAATAACTCTTCTCAGATAGAGGAGTATAATATCTTAATCATGAATTCATTGATTTCATAGGGGAGTTTTAGACTCTATATCAACCAACTCCTACTTACATACCTTAGTGGAATGGTGGAGGTGAAAGGTGGAACTGCATCCTGTTGAACATGGTGGGATCAATGATGAGTCATGCGAGTCTTCTATTATCCTTTTGGGGATATGAATTATAAACAGCAGTACACATACTAAACCAAGTACCATCTAAACCAATAAATATAATTCCATACGATTTATGGATTGGACCCAAATCCATGTTATCGAATTTACATGTGGGGGTCCCGAAGAATTTTTAAGGCCTCTTCGGGTAACAAACCTGCACCCCGAGGTACAAAATGTATCTTTATAGGATACCCCATGGAAACAAGTGGATATTTCCTATACAATCCCTCAGAAAAAAAGATTACAGTGGCAAGACATTCCATATTCCTTAAGAGGGAGGACATATCCAAAAAAGATAGTGGGAGTGAGATAGACTTAGATGAAGTCAAGGCTCAAGATACACATGAGTTGGAACAAGAACATATTCCACAAAGCCCCGTGGAAGAACAATCTGTTCTGGATATAGAAGAACTGCGTAGGAGTAGAAGAGAGGTGAGAGAACCAGAACAATATAGATTTCCTGTCACCGAAGATGGTGACTCATTATTGGTAGAAAATTATGATCCTCTTACCTACAAGGAAGCAGTTGAAGGAACAGATGATGCCATGTGGCAAGAATCCATGAATTCCAAAATGGATTTAATGTACCAAAACCAAGCATGGATTTTGGTAGATCCTCCAGTTGATGTAAAACCTATTTTTAATAAATGGGTATTCAAGAAGAAATTGGACATCGAGGGGAATGTCAGTACATATAAGGCACGACTAGTTTCCAATGGTTTTAGACAACATCAAGGATTTGACTATGATGAAACCTTATCACCGGTTGGGATGCTGAAATCCATCAAAACCCTAATGGCCTTTTCCAATTACAATTACTATGAATTTTGGAAAATGGATGTCAAAACATCATTCCATAATGGGAACCTCCTGGAATATGTCTACATGACTCAACATGAAGGGTTTTTTACTCCAAAGGATGCCAACAAGGTATGAAAGTTGCATAAATCCATTTATGGATTAAACCAAGAATCAATGTCATGGATCATTCGTTTTTATGAAGTTATAATAGAATTTGGATTTGTGAAGAACGAATGTGAGCCTTGTGTCTACAAGAGGTTTAATGAAAGTGCAGTCATTTTCTTAATAGTATAGGTTGATGACATATTACTAATTTTAAATGAAGTACCTATCTTATATTCAATTAAGGTATGGTTAGATAAATGCTTATCCATTTAAAGTCTTGGGAGACGCAGCATATATTCATGGGATCAAGATCCATCGTGATAGATCCATGAGAATGCTGAGAATGAGTCAATGTACATACATTGACAAGATACTGAAGAGATTCATTATGGAACAGTCCAAGAGGGGATTGTTGCTAGTGTCACATGGAATTCATGATTCCAAGAATATGTGTCCTTAGACACATGAGGAAAGAATGAAAATGGAAAATATCCATTACGCATCCGTGATTGGTTCAGTCATGTATGTTATGCTATGTACAAGGCTATATGTTTCTTATGCATTAAGTGTGGTAGGCAGATATCAAGATGATCTAGAAGACTTCCATTGGATAACAGTCAAGACTATCCTTATGTATCTAAGGTGTAAAAAGGATATATTCATAGTTTATGGAATAAATGAGGAACTAATCATCAGAGGACATCTAGATTCTATTTTCCAGACTAATCAAGATGACATGAAGTTGCAGACTGGATACATCTTCAGTTTGAATGGAGGAGCAGTGAGCTGGAAGAGCTTAAAAGAGAAGTATGGTGGCAGATTCTACAACGGAATTCAAGTATATTACAACATTAGAGGTAGCTAAAGAAGCTGTATGGATGCGAAGCTCCATCCATGATCTGGATGTTGTTCCTACTAGTTAACATCCCATCACACTCTATTGTGATAATACTATAGTGGTGGAAATTTACAAAGAGGCAAGGTCACATCAACAGAAAAATCACATAGGTTGGAAGTATCATCTCTTGAGGGATTTTTCATAGAGAGGTGAAGTTGCAGTGAGAAGTATTTCCATAGAAGACAATGTGGCATAGTACTTGACTAAAGCCTTCACTCAGCAAAAACATGATCCTCATGTGAGGACTAGCGGACTAAAAGTCGTAGGATGTTGGCTCTAGTCTAAGGGGGAGTTTGTAAGGGTTTGTGTCCTAAGAAACAACTATTTTATAATATGATTACATGAATGTACTCTTATTATATATTGTTCATTGTTATTCATGACTATAATATAATAATGTCCTGTAATATTTGTTGCATTAATAAGGTCATGGAGTATACCCGCTATGATGAGATCCCTAAAATTCTATTAAAATATTCTAAAATAATGTTCTACAGTTGGATGACATACTATGATATGACACATAGTATACAGACCGTCATGTGCAAGTACTCGTCAAAAGACAAGACTCCTTCTCATGAAGTTCGCAGTTAGTAATCTCCATGATGGGAGATTATGATAATAGACCCACCAGTAGTAATTCCGCGTGTCTTGGTGTAATCGGACATTGCTATCTACGAGCACGTGTAATGGTCCTTAGACAATAATAGTATCATTAGCTGAGGTCATGACTTGCGCTTTTAGATTTTCTGATGAAAACGGTCACGAAGAGAGTTTGGGGGAAGTACGTTATGATGGGTGCATCATGAATGACATGTTATTAATGGATAAGTTGAGGAAGGATTTGTCCCTTCCATATTTATGGAAGTAGATATCTTGGACCCTTTGATTGATATTGAACTATCGCAAAAATTCCATGGTCGTGGTTTCACCTTGAGATTATTTCTATAAGTGAAAGAATGACATATCAAGCATATAGTTTTATGAAACAGCCATGATACTTGCATGATGATATATTGAGACAAACAGATTAAATTACACTGTAAGTGTTCGTATGAGGTGACACGACAATGTGTCATGAACTTCTCTCTCTTTCGTGCCTTGACCTGTTGATGGAAAGTAATGTTGGAATTTAGGCAATCCCACCTAATGCCAATGAGAAAGAGGCCTAGAGGGTCACACACTAAGTGTATCCTAGTATCTCAAGTATAATAATGATTATTCCCATACATGGTTTAATAATTATTCAAGGAAGCCTAAATCGTTTTAATGATGAAAGAAGAATAAAATGAAAACAAGTATATGTTGTGTATTAATGATTACACGTTGTGTAGTTTATATTTTTAAAAAAATTACATGTCGTGTTTTAATTATTACACGTTGTGTAGTCTTTATTATGGAAAGGAAATGTAAAACAAGTACATGTCATGTATTAATGATTACAGGCCATGTAGTTTTATGAAAAACAAGTACACACTGTGTATTTATAAATACATGCAGTATACTTTTTCCAGTCTGGATTTTGAAGATATAATATTTTTTATTAAATTATATTTATTATAATCAGCATGGGAACATGTCAAGGAATTAAAAATTAGACATGGGGTGTTTCAATAAGAGTTAATTACATAAATAAATTATGTATTGTTTTCATAACATTATAGCCTCAATCCTGATTATAAATATCCTCAAAACCCCAACACTTTTCCCCAATCATTGTGCACAACAATTCTGGAAAAAATTTTCAAGGTCAAAAGAACCCCATCGTCAAAGAATGCTCTCAAGACTAAGAGAGATCCTATTACATTAGATCAAGATGATCTAAGGAGGAAAATGAAAGCAAAGGATTATCCACACTAGAACCCAAAAACTCCTTTGGCGACGTCCAGAGATATGAGACGCACATGTGGATCACTGCTAGAGGTAGAGTACCCTTGAATTCAGTGATGTAAGGACGTATCACATTTGAACGTGATCAGAAATATCAACTAAAAAAGAACACCAAAAGGTACTTCTTTTCAATTGATTAAATTAATTATAATCAACCTGTAACTATCCTACTTTGGGGTTCAAGGACTTTCTGTTTCTTTATCTATTTCTTTGATTTGATCAATGGAGAATGGCATTTATAATCGTATTAATCCCGGATTGATCATTGTTAATGACAAAAGGCCAAGTGGGCACATCCACCCGCATGCTTCCACAGTGCCCGGAACCTTCAAAAGTAACCGAATAATAACACTACTGAAATGGTAAAAAATATATTTTTTGAATCCACAGTTTCAAATATTATTCATGTTATCTAAGACTAGATATGACATTAATTGGAATGCGTAGGATAGTAATAGTGGCATGATGAGGTATCCAAATTCTTCATCAACATAGCTATTCTTGATTTTCTATATATGATATTTCTTAAAATCCAATGATTGTACAATGAGGATTGGATTTTGATGGTTTGAAATAGATCATGAAGTTTATGTAGTAATAATAATATATTTACTATTTTTAGATCACCTATAACACTCCTCTCTGAATGTGTATGTATAATAATTAATTATTACATCAATTATTATTCTTCGAATAGAAATTCCCCTAAATATAATTGATGTAGACCTTAAAAATCTAATCAATGAATTAAAATAATTATGATATTATTGAATGTAAATATATAAAAATTAAATAAAAATACTATTTCAAATTCATGCTGATATAATGTGTGTAATTATAGGCTTTAATATATGAGGAAACATATTTATTTAGCACACCCATTCTGGTCTGGATTATCCAATTTGTAATTTTGATTTTGAACCTCAATCATTACTTCATAGTAAAGAATTGATTTTTATGTTTCATCATTGATTTATTGATTCTTCTAGTCAATTTAGTTTTAAAATAACACAATTCATTAGTAATATTGAGTTGAAAAATCCACCAAATGTGTTATCTAGGTGATAAATATTTGGACAATAAATATATGTCACTTAAGAATTTTGAAATTGTAATTATTTTTATGATAGTATGTGAAAGTTATAAGGTACAGTATCAGAATTATCTAGAACAAAAATATGGAGAAAAGAGTATATTTTGTAAACTTCTATACTAGGTGTTTAATTTGTATATCATAATTATGATATAATTCATATTAAATAGAACTTAATTGATAATTTAATCATTCATTTTCTTAATAAGAAGGTTAAATATAAAGATATTATTAATGATTGTATAGATTTGGTGTCAAGGAATATATATCCTGATTTTTTGGATAATGATAATGGAAAGTTTCCTTTGACTATTTTATAAATGAAAAATAATGATTAAGATGTATTCCATCAAAATTTAAATAATTCAAAAGTACCAGATGTTTATACAACAAACATATAATGTTTCTTGGAATTAAAAAATTCAATGTTACTTGGATTTTAAAATCATTAATCACATATAATGACTGAGAATTCATTAATATCAAAATTGGGAATTACTTTACCTAAAAAGTTAATATGGTAATAGTTGAGTTGTGTACCTTTTTGAAAGGTCTTTTGGTTGAAACTCTAAATCCAACTATGATTGATTATCTTCATGAAATAATTTTTTTGAAAATTTTCATTTAGGGATATTATTTTTCCCTTCATACTTCATATTCAGGATTCATTTGATAGCCCATTTTCTCTAAGAAGCACAACATCGTGGACTGGTAAACAATTTATGGATGTATCCAATTTCTCAGTACATTGATATAATTTTTATTTTAATTAGTTAAGAAAATTTTATCAAATAATGGGGTAAATTTTTTAATTTTTTTTTCAATTTTTTCATAAGTTACTTATTTAATTTGATGTTATATGTGAGGAATAAATCTTGATCTAAAGGCTTCATTGCCGATGATTTCATAGGAAAAGTGTCTCTGACCAGCTGTTCTATGTATTTAGATGGTATTAAGACTACATTAACTCTTATTGGAAGTGATAAAATATATCCATTAATTCTTATGAAACAGACTAGTAATCATTAACTCCATCTATTCGATTACCAATTGGAAAGGATTCAGATTTTACATTGATTGAATTATATTTGCAAATAGAACATATATATTTTATACTAGATAGTCTTATTTTTTATCCATTTTTTGAATAATTTCAATTGAAAACAAAGATAAAACTTGGGGTAGAGCTTTAAATGAGCAATAATTAACAAAATTTGTTAATAGAGAGATTATTAAAATGGGTTTCTTAGGGCATAAGTATTTAAGGATTTTCATATTATTAATGTCTGGTTCCTTTTTCTATTTTAAATATAACATCACCTTTATTCTAGTCTAGATAATTAATATTGAATATGGGGATGAAATATAATTTATTTGATGTTTAGGTCTTCAGGATTTTCAATAATGGCTATGTGATTAAATTACAAAAATATTCATGGTTTTAGGTTACCAAAAATTTATCGTAAAAAAAAGACATGAAAAATAAATATAGTGGTTTATTTTAACTTATATATGTGGGATACAATGGAAATATATATGATATAAATAAATTCATCTATCATTGTTAATTTTTAGTCGTCTTATTCATATGGAAGTGTGTTTTCATTCATATAAGTATACTGAATGATTCATTACATTTTTCTTTTCAGCTTCTCTTGCATGATCCATATGTGTGAGCATGTAGAGCATTATCAAATTATCTTGGATTCAGAAGAAAAAATGTTTTATTATGTGGTTGATGAAAAACATGATGGGGGGTGTGTTTTTTGAGCCCTTAAATAAGAGAGACTTATACTATGTCGATGATAAAGATCAATCAGTACTTTTTTGACAGTGAACCTGATTATCGATAAAATATTGAATAGTTTATTCTTATTAATAATGAAACAATATAACATTCAAGAGTGGGTGAAAATTAAT